>OZ030010.1:43126479-43726479 GCA_964023405.1 Apodemus agrarius
GAATTCTATAGGGTTACTCCCTAAGTTTTATTGGTGTCACTGCTTTAACTTCAGTGATTTCAATTCAACAATTCTCTACTCGCTATAAACCTGAGATTTAGATAGTACTTAATATGGCACATGGGTTGCCAACACATCTGTTTGACAACTCCTTAATGATTTGAGATATAATCAGAAAATGATTGGGATCTACCTCCTGGATGCTTGGTCCTATAATAATTATAGTAATGATTTGGACCAATTATGGTTAACACATCTGAGAAAAGCAAAATACTTTCAGATCAGATGGTTTCTCCTGCTACTATTGCAAAAACAATCTTCGATTAATTCAAGTTTTAATTCTACTAACCTATTAAAAACATCCCTTTTGTTTTGTTGGGCATAACTTTTGTTATGACTTTTCGGGTCCTGTTTTCTTTTTTTTTTCTTTTTCTTTTTCTTTTTATTTTCTATATTATGACTTTTCATCTTATCATTATAGTCTGGTATTGAGCTTTGCAGCAAAACACTCCTGGACTCAGTGTGAAGATTCATTCAGAACATCTAAGAAATAAGAAATCAGAGGTGTAGGATAAAGGGTTAGTCATTTAAAAACCTCAGGCAAAATGAGAAGTTCCCTGCTAGATAGCTGACAGGCTGATAACATCTGCAGGCAATTAGTAGTTAGGAAACACCTGAAAAGGAAGTCCATAGTATAAGAACCTATATTAGAATTTACAAGCATGGGAACTCCCAAGAGTGAGTCCCCATATAGGTAGCAAACTTCCTTAGAATTTATGAACATAGAAATGCAGGAAATAAATCCACAGATGGAATGTTCAAGGCCAAGTTTCTTCCTGCCCTATAAAATCTCTAAGACCCTGTACTCTGATGCATAGTCTCCATTCCTACAGAGAGACTGCTGCCCTTCATTGGTTTAAAACAAGGACCACCTGCTTCTGTTGAAGTTGGTCTCCCTTTAGTTTCATTTTCACCTCGATCAATCCTGATTTAACATAGGTTGCAGAGGAAGTAAAGTAAGGAGGGAAGCTTTAACATGGAAGAGAAGAGGGAGTAAAGTCCTAAGTGATTGTGTGTTATGATGTAGACATGGCCTACTGAGAAATCCAATACCAGATGGCCCATGAGAAATTGGGGAAGCTGTTACTCAAATGGGCTTGGGAAATGATTAAGTTTCTCAGGGACTCTATGTATTAGTGTTTATAAATGGGCGATCTCTCTCCCTCTCCATCCTCCCTCCTCCCCCTCTCATGTTTGTGTGCACGTGCTTGGTGTGTGTGTGTGTGTGTGTGTGTGTGTGTGTGTGTGTCTTACCTTGAACACTAAATCAATGGCTTACATAGTTGTTTCAGAATAAGAAAGTTACATGAGTGATGGATGTCATGCCCTTAAAATTGTAAAATATTAAAGAAAATATATTATTGTGTGCATTTTTAGTAATATCTTACTGTTTCTTAAAAAAAGAATCAGAAATTTGTAACATAAAACAGCTTTGATGTTCTTTAAGTTGTTTTTACCTTACACCTGTTATTTTATAAGAATAATGCCATATATAGAGAAGAATGTACAAAGGCTTAGTGAACTCCTTGTATTCTCTATTATCTCCTCATTTCGTGTACCTGAGAATGTAAAAGAAGAGAAAACAAAACAAACAAACAAACAAACAAAATTAAAAAAAAACAATTAAGATTATACAAAGTAAATTTGCATCAGCTCTAAAACATAACAAATGGCCATCATTAACATATATTGGTACTGATAATGTTCAGTTTGTTTTCAAAGTTTGGTGTTTTGCATAATGTCAAAAAAAAAAACTAGATTGGTGATAATAGAAATGCTGATGAGAGAAATCCAGACAGTCTTTGTTATGGTAACTGCTGATGTGATAATATACCATAACTGAAAACAATTTTCAGAGTTTGGGTTTACTTGGCTTACAATTTTATATCACTGTTCATCATTGAAGCATGTCGTTGTGCGAATCCAAACAGGGTAAGAACTTGGAAACAGAAAATGATTCAGAGACCAATGAGAAGTGCTGCTTACTAGTTTGTTCCTCATGGCTTGTTCTTCCTTCTTTTTTAAAAAATATCACCCAGAGCCAACATTCAGGGGAGGCACTGCCAAAAAATATGGTGGGCACTCCCACATCAATCACTAATTAAGAAAATACAACACAGGATTGCCTAGAGCCAGGTTTTGGAAGCAATGTCTTAAGTCCGGCCCTCCTCAGATGACACTAGATTGTGTCAAGTTGACAAAACCAACCCACATATGGGCCTTTCTCTTTGCCCCATGTCATGATATTACACTGCCTGTGCATACTGCTATACTGCTTGTATGCACATTGTACTTGCTAATGAGTTCTTTGTTGAGAGATAGGTCTCCTCTGATCAAGCAATTTAAGACGAAGGTCCACTAGGTACCATTTTCCTCTAGTTTTTGAATTTCAAAATTATTAGAACTAATAAAAGCTTGCTCAATTAATAACTGGTTGGTACTTTTTATTTGACTAGTACTCTTTTCTTTTGCTTGTTTTACATTTTCCTTCATAACATTGAAAATATATTGGTAGTTATAGAATCTAGGCTATTAGCTCCAGTTCTTGACACAAACATTTTTAAAATGTTGAAGAATTTCAGGGCATAAATCAAAAAGGGCAATGTGAAAATACACAGTGCTATATATAGACACAAGTAGCACAGCAGACCATAGGGTTCAGTGATCTTTTCCTTGATGTTTTCCTTACTTCATGTGTAAGTTTCATTTAATTGGATACCCTTCAAAAGACTAACAAGCACTGGATAGCTCCTATTTGACAGTGTATTTTTAGATAATGTAAACACAGTTAGTACACCATGCATCTGGCACTGCTGGAACATAAACAGTGTTCCCTTGACTTTCTCAGTATGTAAGTTATTCTAATATGTTTAGGTTTTAGAAATAGCAACTTCTCAGATACCAGCATTTCTTATCCAATATCTGTATACATTTTTACTTGTGGAACAGGGAAATAATTTACAACATTGTTTTCTTGTTACAAACTTAATAATAGAATTTGGAGACAATAATCTGTTATATTTTTGTCCTTACCTTTATGCAAACTACAAGTCATTTGCAGCACATGAGGAATTCAAACTTCTTCTTTAAAGAATAGGTTGCATTGTTTCACTATGGTTTGTATTGTTTGTCTTCATCATTCTGTGATCTGAACTAGATATCTGTTGTTATGTGAAAAGACTGACCTGGAATTCCTAGAATTTAAAAGTAGTGTTGAACTAATTTTATTAAAATATATTATCAAATGTATATATGTGAGTAGATGTGTGCATGCCTATGTGCCATGGCATTTATGTACAAGTTAGTTGCAATTAGCAATATTTGGTTCTTACTTTCTACTGTGTGGATCTATGTCTTCTCCCTGATCAATCTCTCCAACCCAGGTGTTTGAATTCATTTTATTGACAGCAAAGCACATTGGATAATTATCTTTTATATACAACTGATTTCAAACCATTTCATTTGATTTCTCATCACAATGTACAATTTTTATCTTAAATATGATTAAATGTCAGTCATAATACTGTCATTCATTTTTTACACAAGAATAAGCCATCTCCATAAACTACCAAGAATGCCTATGTGTACATCCTCAAAAACACATATATCTTAAAGCATCATAGCCAGAGGGCTGTACTGGTAGGATAGAGGTTGGAAGTAAATTTCACAATGCTGGGAAATTTACTTAACATACCATTTATTGAGTTTGTTCTTTACTACTTTATACATGTGTAAAGTGTATCCAGATAATTACAAACCATGCCCTCTCTAATCTCCCTCTATCACCATTGCTCCCTCCTCCCTACAAGTCCCTTTCCCATATTCATCATTTCTTTGCTGTTGTTCTGTTTTATTTAGAGATTCATGGGTTTTAGCCAATACTATCCTTGTGACAAAGGATTAGAAATATCATTTGAAAGTGAATAGTGTCTTTAGAATATATACAACAGAAAATAATGCCTGTTCCTTCCCTAAATCCATTACTAGTTTAAAGCAGGAAATAGTAGGAATTGGTAAGCTTATCCAAATCCATGATTAAGTGTTGATAGCTACAGTTTTCCTTTATTTCTTTTTTTAAAAAAAATGTAGTGCAGTCATCCATACCTGCTGTGAGAATACAATTGCAATTGCTGTGGCACACTTAGAGAACAGCTTTCATAGCCCTTCTCCCTGTCTTCCAGCTATCATAATCTTTCTGTTTTTCTGTCATATTCTTTCTGCTTCTACAATGTTGCCTAAGTCTTATATATGGTGGTATAAATGTCCTGTTTAGGACTGAGAAACTGAATATCATTTATTCTCAGCATTGTGAACCACTATAAGTCTTGGCACTCAACAGTATCTATTGCAAAGAACAGTCAGTGATTCTTGCTAAGAACAAAAAAGTTGTCTATGGGAACAAACACAAACATTTAGCAGTATGTTTGGGTCCTTGTCAATTTAGTAATTTAGAATCTAGAATTCAGTAAATTCTATACCCAGAGCCCACAATCTCTTCACCTATGGAATTTTGATCAGATTTATAGCACCTAATGTGCATTCTTCTTGAACAGTAATCCTTAAATTCTGAAAGAAAACTTTTGATTATTCCCCAAACAGTGGTGTCCATTATTGCATGAGTAGGCAAATTTTGCTTTGGATACTGGTATGAAGTTCACAGTGCTTATAGCCCAATATAACAACATTCCCCCTACTCTCCCCCTAAAAAAACACTAGAAAAACAAAATAAAACCACACTCCAATGAAAGAAAAATAAAATACTGAACTGTAACTAAATAGAAACATTCTCTCTCTCTCTCTCTCTCTCTCTCTCTCTCTCTCCCCCTTTCAAACACACACACACACACACACACACACACACACACACACACACACACATGCACACACACACACACACAAAACCTGTTGAGTCCATTATATATTGATCAATTATTCTTGAAGATGAGGTCTGTCCTTGGGTGATTGATATACCCAGTGTCACTTTATTGAAGAAAACTGGTTTCCCCTTTCCCAGCATGTATAAGTGACATTTCAGTTGTTAGCTTTTATACATTTGTTGCTACGTTTTCATCCATTAATTATTATTTTAAATATTAACAAAATAACAGATAAGATAAATTAAGGTCTGTTACAATAAAGTTTGAAAGGACAAATCAACAGAAGGAAAAATGCCAAAAAGAAGGCTCAACTATCATATAACCACTAGTTCACAAACTCAACAAACTGAAAGCCATGATGTGTGTAGAGAAGACCTAGTATAGACAAACACAGGCCCTATATATAGTGCTTCTGTCTCTGTCAATTTGCATAAGCTTTGCTCATGATGATTTAGAGAGTCTTATTTTCTTGGTACGACTCTTCATTTCCAGATAAAGAAAAATGCCATTACATAAATGTATTTTTTATGAAAAAAACTACTGAATTGTTAATGAGCTTAGGAAATGCATACCCAAATCAAAAAGTTCAGACATTTTTAGGAAATTGAGTTTACTCTTTTTCAAGAAGTCTGTCCTTACCAATCAAGTCCAAGGTGTTTCAAAATTATTGTCTTTGAAAATTTTAATTATACATCAATTTTATTATCAATTGAAAACATTAATATCAAATTTGTATATTTTGTGCCCAAGGCATCTTTCATAAGAATATAAAAATAAATTATCCAGTCTACGTTTAGAAGGAATTTATAATCTAAGACAAGAGGCAACTGTGCAAAGAAACAAGTAAAAATATAACCATATTAAGTAGCATGGACACTTTCTGGTATATCTGTGGCTATATTGTATACTTCTCTAATCTTTAAGAATGAACACCAATTCTAAAAAAGTATCACATTTAAATGTCTTGATATTAGGCAATAATTAAATCTATAATCTTAAGATGGTGTGTGGTCAAATTATGGCCAATAAAATATTAGAGAAAAAATAATAAAGGCATTTAAGGGAAAATGTTCACTAATAAAATATGAGATTGTTCTGAGAAATGATTCTTCTTCCTCTTAGTCCTCTTTCCTTTCTTTTCTTTTCCCTTCCTTGTTTTACTTTCTGCCTCTCTTGCCTCCTCCTTCTCTCCTCTTGACTATGCCTTTCTTGCTGTATGTACATGTTGCTGCATCTTAAAAGGGAAGAATATAACATAAGTTGAGATTTTAGTATTGGATTGGATAAAATTAGAATAAGGTGCAAGTTATGAACATTGTGAGAATATCACACTAGAAGGATGAAAAGTAAAGTTTACCATGACTCAGCCATGAAATGAAAGCAAAACTTTCTTATTTAGTTTTTAAGATTTATTTCATTTTAATTCTGTGCAAGTTTCTTTGAGCACCTGAGTGCAGGAGCCAACAGAGTGAAGGGGTGTTGAACCCCTTGGAGCTGTATTTACAGGTGATTTGACTTGTCTGACATGGATTCTGGGAACCAAGTTGTGGGTCTCTGCAAAAGTATGATCCCTAGGGCATGTCTTCCAAACTACTTCCATATTTCTTAATCAATAGGGGTTTAAAAAAAGATCTTGTTTAATCAAACAAATCTGAACTTCCTATTTTCATGTTACAGATTCACAAGAGAAGCAATATTTGATTTTGATCTTGAAACACATGAATAGGATATATGAATAGGATATTTTCAGTCACAGAAAATTTTAGTCAGGAAGAATATGTAGCATGCTTAGAATTTTAAAGGATTAATATGGAAATGTTTGGAGTGTAGAACAAGAAGAATAATGGAAGCAAGTCTGTATATATTGAACTTGAGATTGGACTGGCCAATAAGATATTGAGATAAGAGTTGAAATGGAAATATACGTGATGTAATTGTAATTTTGTGTTATCATGAAGATTGAGGATGAACTTAAGCTAGAAATAGCAACTATGGAGAATCAGCTTTATCAATATTCATTAGAGTCTTCTTACATTACAGATTATTCACATAAGCTGCAATGAATCCAATCATATATCACTTGCACTCACTCTTTGGGGTCAGGGATGGTGTTAGGTGGAAACACACACACACATCTGAGACATTCTTCAGACATTTTCAGTACTTGAATTGAAACCACTCAAGATTTTCTTCTTTCCTCATGTACAAATTTGACACAGTGGTAGTCAGTACAAAGCTAGGAAAACACAGTTCTTTTCTTTAACTTTCAGTAATCTGACAGGTCATATCTGCTTGAGAATTCTGAGATCAAACAATGTTTCAGTTGTAAGGATATCCCAGTTCAGCTTTTTATTTCAGTACTTATAGTCTTGTTTCTCTGATTCTCTGCAGATGTGATTCAACATTCCCTGCTGGTTATAAATAATATAAAGAAAGAATTCAAAAATGAGAATTGGCATTAAGTTATCTAGTGGGCAGCTGACAATGATGACCACTTGATTTGTTGCTGATGGTATGTCTATAGCTCCAAGTATGATAGGGACTTCTTTAAAATTATTTTATTAAATGGAATGTGTAAGAATTTTCTTGACTGACTCCACTATGATTTTCTAAAATACTCTCCTCAATTTACTATTTTCCCTTTCCTTCCCAATTTCATTTCTTTCCCCAAATACAGACTTTCTTCCAAACTCTGGTGCTAGCAAGACCCACAAAAAGTATATACCTAGAGTGTTTACCCACATACTATATAGATCACATGACTTCACAACTGACACAAATAATTACAATGCTTGTATATACCTACTGACTCTACACTCCTGTTCCACATAAATTGTAAATCTTGACAATACTGGAAAGAAGGCTTTCTGTGCTGGCTGTTTTGCTGGTCACCATAGCTTTCCACTTGTTAAATTATTAACACTGGAATGCTATATGAATGAAGAGTAAATTTGATGTGATCATGGTAGAAGGCTATGCCCTGAAAGATCTGTGACTTTAAGTTCTCCAATAATAATGATGATGAAGGTGGTGATTAATAATAATAATAATGATAATAATAATAATAATAATAATAATTCAAATATTATTGATTAAAAAGTTATGGAACAATAATAAAAATCAATGATGGTAAGAATAAGTATTTGCAAATTTTCAATGAATAGTAAAATCAAATAAAATCTAACTTACTAGCAACATAAAAATATTCATATTCCTGTAGCAGAGGACAGGAAAAACTAAAAATCATATTCACAATTAATTTATAATATTGCAGAGCTATACAGAAGATGCATTGTGTAATGCTGTAAATCTTCTACACAAAGATGAAGTTATAATAGTGCATACATGTTCAAATCTTGAGTTTCCAATTACACTGATTTAGGTTTATAAAATTTCTATCTCCCTCCAAAATGAGGGGAAAATCTTATGCTGTCATTTTTCCTCAAAGTATTACAGGTATCTGTTCCTTGTTTACAAAATGAGTCCTTTCCTTGGAATAACCCACCTCTTGTTTGACCTTTAATGTAATAGCTAGATTCTAGAAAAACATGTCCCAACAAAAGGTATATTAAGCATAGTAAGAGAAAAATGATTGTGCAAAACCTACACAAGAATTTTAAAATTGAAAACAACAACATAACATTCAGATTATGTTTTATAGACATGCATGCATAATTCTCATAAATTTGAAAAGTCCAAGAGTAAATAGAAATAATGTCATTTACCAAAGATGTGAAGTGACTGTAATTTTTTCAATAGGATCAATTGTTCTTCCAAATTCAGCAAGTCATGGGGTTAGCATATTAAGAAACACTCTGCTGAAAGAGAGAAATTGTACATAAAATACTGAGTATCAATAGAGCATCACTATCCAAGTAAACTTTAGTAAGGCATCCATATTTTAATGAACATTTCAGCATTATTTCATCCTGGTAACAGTACCAACAGTATAATGTCCTACCATAAGAAGAATGAGCAAGAATATAGTCCATTGATGGCCATTAATCATCATTGATTAGAAGTGTTACACATGGAGGAGTCATCTGGGGACTGCCCCACCTGGGGATCTATCCTGTCCAGACACCAAACTCAGCACTGTTGCTGTTTCCCAAAGGTACATCCTGACAGGATCCTGGTGTGAATATTCATTGGGAGGTTCTGCCAGCAACTAACCAAGGTAGATGTTGATGCTTGGAGCCAACCATCAGTATGAGCTCAGGGACCCTCATTGGGGAGCTGGCAGAAGGGACTGGAGGAGCAGAGGCAGATTGCAACCCCATTGGAAGAACAACATTGGCTAGCCAGGCCAACCTGTTCTCCCAGGCACTAGACTACCAACAGAGGAGTGTACATGGAGGGACCCATGGCTCCAGATACATATGTAGCAGATAATGGCCTTGTCTGACATCAGTTGGAGGGAAAGCCCTTGGTCCTGTGAAGGATTGATGTCCCAGAGTAGTGGGATGCTAAAGTGGTGAGGCAGGAGAAGGTGAGTAGTTGGGGAAAGCACCCTCATAGAGGTAAAGGGGAGGGAGGAGAGGGTGGGTGTGGGATTGGGGTTTGTGGAGGGTGATCCTGGAAGTGGGATATTATTTGAGATATAAACTAATGGAATGATGGTGAAGAGGAGGAGGAGGAGGAGGAGGAGGAGGAGGAGGAGGAGGAGGAGGAGGAGGCAGAGGAGGGGAAGAGGAGGAGGAAGAAGAAGGAGCTAGAGGAGGAGGTGGAGAAAGGGAAGAGGAGGAGGAAAAAGAAGGAGGAGGAGGAGGAGGAGGAGGAGGAGGAGGAGGAGAAGAAGAAGAAGAAGAAGAAGAAGAAGAAGAAGAAGAAGAAGAAGAAGAAGAAGAAGAAGAAGAAGAAGATTAAGAAGAAAAAGAATCTCTGATGATAAGACATAAAAAAAGAGAGAAATGTTACTCAAAGGCGGTTCCATAGATGTAGATGATGAGATTTTAGAAGTTCCTCAGAATTAAGAGTACTTGTTACTCTTTCAGATAAGATAGTTTCAATCTTTTGAATTTTCAGCATGCACATATGATACTTCACTATTGTTTGTAATTCAAGTTCCAAAGAATGTAACTTTCTCTTTTGATGTTCATGAACAGTTGCTTTTACCTAGAGAGAGAGAGAGAGAGAGAGAGAGAGAGAGAGAGAGAGAGAGAGAGAGAGAAAGAGAGAGAGAGAGAGAAAGAGAGAGAGAGGTATTAGTGTGTGTGTGTGTGTGTGTGTGTGTGTGTATGTGTGTGTGTGTAGTGTGTAGGTTTGTGTACTGAGGTTTGAATTTAACATCAAATCTACAATGATAAATTATTTGATGATTGTTCTAAACTGAGTATACAATAACAAAAATAGTCTTTGGAAGAGGCATATTGATAAAATTATGACTAGATCTAGAAGAGTAAGAATTTTGATACAATAAATTAATCTCTGTGAAAATTATTTAAAAATATGTCAAATGGATGAGACATTAAATAATATGGTTAGAATTTTTTTGTTAATTAGAAGTATCTTACTCTGATATCTGCTGCCTCTAGTTCATAGGGTAGGCACACAAATCACATAGGCTAAAGGAATAAGAATGGCATAAAATGTGAAACTCAGCATCTATATTACTAGGCTATCCTAGTTACTGCTTTTATTAGATACCCAATATGTGAGTAACAAATAATAACACTAAAATTTCAGCTTCAAACCATAGCACAAGAATTTCAATCAATTGCAATCAGCCAGGTGATTAGATTGCACAGCTTTCAACCTTTCAGCTTTTCACTGTTTATGCCGCATATCCCAAGCTTTCAGTATCCTTGTATCATGAGAGTACTAGGCAAGAGAAGATAAGATTTTCTGGAAGGAAAAATTGTCCCCAGTAATCATTTAGTGGCAAGGCTATGGTTTTACAAATGAATTATGGGATTGTAGGGAATTGTGTTTGGTTCCAAGATGATTCAGCAGTTATCTTTTCATATTTCACAGTTCAGTTCTGATAATAAATGTGTTAAGAGCAGTGATCATGGCCAGTTGTTTATTTTGACTATCATACTACAATGTCAGAAAACCTATCAGACCTTAAAAATATAGGCAGATTTATTATTATCGAGTATGTAATTAAGTATGTATGATTAAATAGGTAAGCATTCATGCAATTTGAGTATGCATCCACATTCAGGGGTCAAATCATATTAACCATATATATTAATATGGGACTTAGGTTAAACTTGCCATACTGAAACTTGGAAATTGTAAACCATTTTTTGAAAGGATTGCTGACAAAAGTGTGGTAAAATATGTGTGAGAATGTCACAGGGGCTGGCACATAACCAAATGGACTTAAACTGAAAATTTCTCTCATGAATAGGCTTGGAATGAAAAGGCATCAGAATAGTTACCATAGCATAGCACAAACCAGTGGTTAAAAATGAAGTCTTACTTGCAAAGAACTGTTGCCTTAGGAAGAAAAATAGACCTAATTCCAATATGAACTCAAGTTTATATTCTCTATCTCCACTTATGTTCTTATCTTGTGATGACATCACTCAGTAACCAAATTATATCAATAACCAAAGAGAAAGAACCTAAGTAATATTGCCTGACATAAATATTTTGTAAAAATTTGATGAAGTACACAGTGCCTCCAAAAACTATGATATAAACAAGAATAAAAACTTCACAATTGAGAATAATTTTCATAAAGAATGTGATGTTTGAAGGTGAAATAACTATATATTCTTTCTCAGTATACAGAAAATAAAACTTAACTGCAGTTTATGGGGATAATGTTAAACATAAATGCACGATTAAAATATCATATTTTGTTTGTTTAAAATTTCCTTTTTTGTCACAAAGAAATTCTGGAAGTAGATCTAGAACTAGAATATCTTTCGCTTGCAAAATGTTTGAATGGGTAATACTAATGATTTTTGTATGTATGATCTTCCATTTCTATACTTTTTTCCAGCTGAGGAAACTGTTTTCTGATTAACATAATTTGTTAGAAAGACATTCACTCATGTCTTTTCAATCTGGACATATTTCTCTCTGCTTGATCCAACTAGAAACTTATTTTATCTTCAATCAGAATTTCCTCTTGTTTTCATAAGCTGTAATTAATTTTTAATTCACTGATTTCATAGTTTTATTTTCATAATTTCTTGTAACCTGGGTAAGGAAAGGCACATATTATTTTATAAACCATATGCACTGACCTGGTGATAAAATTTCTGGCCTGAAATTCATTGGTTTGGGACACCTTTATACTTTCTTGTACTTAATGAGTAATGAAGGATCAATTATAAGTTCTCATTTATAAGATCAAGCATGCAAAAATCTGGATGGCATGAAAGAAGGATCTCTTTCCTTATATTTGTAACTTTACCTTTCTAAACTACATTATAGTTAAGGTCTATACAGTCTATTCAGCAAGCCAGATCTTTAGATTTTTGAGGACACACCCTTTTAATTTTCTCCCCCTTCTACATAGGCATCATTAATATCTAGTCCTGTATAGACCCGTATCTTCAGCCTTAAATTCAAGTCAATTAAAAAAAATTCTCACAGGCTTTTCCAATAGGATTTTGTTACAGTTGTTTTACTATTTACATTACTAAGGGTTTTAATTTGTTTTCTTAACATTTAAAAACAAAGAAATTGATATAAAATAGAAGATTGTCCTTTTGAATAAATAAAATCACCCATAGCTAGGTAGTATCCTACACTAAAAATTTATGTACTTGTGCCTGAAGAAAAGTGAAGTATTGTGTTTTTCTTATTATTTGTTTCTGAAACGCAAGAACTTTCCCCCATAGGCTTTTACCATTAGGAAGTCATGGCTAGATTTAGGTAGTGGGAATTCAATATCCTCTTAGGAGCAATTACAACAATCTTATTTCTTTCTTACATTTCTTTTTCCCATTAGATGGTGTGTTATAACTGCTTCTATCTTGGTCCCTGCTGTTATTGGAATTAGAAAACGATTTAAAATCTACCTCAACCTAGATTAACTTCTTTGTTCTTTATTCTTTATTTTTTTCTCTTTCATATATTGCCCTAGATAGTATGGCCTTCACAAAACTATGGTTAGAAAAAAATGGTTGTTTAGCTGTACAAAGAGAGTAGCTAAACCTATATTGATACACTTATGGAAATATTTCATTATTTTAGGAGAAAACATTGGGTATTAAAAAGGAAAGGACATGAAATTGGTAGGCAGATATATTGGAGTTTCTAATTGGAATTGGAGGTGGTGTGTGGGGCTGCTTATGGTCAAGATACAGCTTGTAAATGTGGATGAACTTATCACAGAATAAACAAAAATGTTAAAACAGAAAATACAAAATGAGAGGGAAAACCGAAATGTTTATAAGTCATTGAATCAGCATACTCAAGAAAGTTGCCTGGGATAAGGAAATAGTAATTTTCTCATAGCATATAACAGTTAATTTAAAAAAAAATAAATAAGGAATAAAGTTCTAAAATCTTTTTATCTGATTTTGTCTTTTCCAAATACTTTACAAAGTGTTTACAAAGTATAATGAATAGTATAATTATCAAAGTGATTATATGACTAAGCTTAATCACCTTAATTATATGAGAACTTTGAACTTGAGCATCTCAAGGACTCACAGAAACAACGTTTTACTTGTTAAGTCACTTCATTTATTACTTATTTTCTAATTTATTTACTCAATATATTGTGGTTCTAAGATTGTGTTCCAAGCTTGTGGTCATGCTTGGTATATGTCCTAACACTAGGTTTTACCATAGTCCTAACTTCATACTTTAGTTATATTAGAGGTACATGGTGTCTTTACTTTAATATATATTTAGTTTGTAAATCAGAATTACTAGAGGCCCTGAATACTATGTTGTTTCTTTATGAAGAGCTAGAATAAAATAAATTATGAGACATAATTTCTTTCAGAACTGACTTAATTCATATAAAATATTGCTGTATTCTAATTGTATATTTAGATATACTTACATTAGTATATTAGATATATGTAGATATTTAGTGTAATTTATATATAACACAAATTATCCATTATTATGCTTGTGTTATAAAATATCTCCCATATGTTCATGTTTGCAAGATTTATTCTCCAGTTGATGCTATTTTGGCTGGCAGAGTTTTAGAAACTTTAGGAGTGGTACCAGAGAAACAGAATAACATTACCAGAGACAATTTTTTTTCTGTGCTGTCTTATCTTCAGTCTTTCAGACTTTCTTATTTCCCCTTCCGTCTTTCCTTCCTGCTATGACGTGCATAATCTTTGCCATCATGATAGTCTTCATCTACATAAATGGCTCAGAAATTTATATAGCTGATGACTGAATAGAAATGTCTGAAACTCTAAACCTAGGTAAAGTATTCCTCTCATTAGTTTGTTCTGTTAAGAATTTTCTAAAAACAAAATAAACATGCAATTCAATGGTATGCAGTATATCCACAATGCTTCAAGAGTCTCTGTTTTCTTTAGTTTGTAAACAATTTCATCACACAGAAAAGATGCCCCATACTCAGTAAACATTTCCCATTATTAATGTCCACATTGTAACCAGCCATAATTGTTTTCTGCCTATAAGATTTACATATTCCAGTTATCTTAATAAGTGTTATAACATAAAATGTTACTATGTATTTGGCTTATCTCCTCAGTAAAGTGCTGTCAAGACTCAATAATATATTAGATACAATTTTATTTGCTACACAATTCATTTTGTATGAATATAGCACCTTACACAAAAATTTATTAACAGACATTTATTTACCTCTACTGTTTGGTAATTATGAATACTTCTACAAGAATTTTTATGTACAAATTTTTGCATAAGTTTTTCAGTATGATTATATACTAGAAGTACTGTATAATATATCAAATCAGTTTAATGCTCTGGGTATGTGCTGGAACACTTTTCTCAGTGGTTCTACCTTTTTACAGGCAAACCAAAAATGTGCAATGGTCATTGATTTGCTACTTCATTATAAAGCTGTTAAGTGCCTTTCTGACTATATTTACCCCAAGGATTTCAAAGTGATCTCAATATGGAATTTCTCAATGACAATGGTATTGGACATCTTTACTGCTTTCTGTTCTATTGCATTTAGTGGATCCAGATAGAAAGTGAAGTTTTCGATCCACTTCAACTTGAGTTTTATGCAGGGTGGTATCTATGGATCAATTTGCATTATTCTACATGCAGACAACCAGTTAGATCAGTGCAATTTATTAAAGATGCTTTATTTTTTCCTACTGTATGTTTTGCCTTCTTTGTCTAAACTCAAGTGTCCATAAGTGTTTTGGTTTATTTCTGGGTTATCAATTAACTATCATTGATCAACCTGTCTGTTCCTATATCATTACCATGCAGTTTTTATTACTATTGCTTTACAATACTGCATAAGGTCAGGGATGATGATTTCCCCAAGAAGTTCTTTTATTATGTGAGGAGACAAGGATGACATAGAGAGGGTGGGTTGGGAAATTGAACACAGGTGTGTAGCAAAGGGGGATGGAAAACTGATGGTAGCCATCAGAAAGTCCCAGATGCCAGGAAAACAGGAAGATTCCAGAACCCAATGGGATGAGATTAGCTGAAATGCCCCAAAAAGGGGAGGGAGAACCCTGTAGAGACAATATCCACTCATCTCCAATTTTTTCCCCAGAATTGCTCCTGTCTAAAATAAATTCAGGGACAAAGTATGGAGCAGAGACTGAGGGAAAGGCCATCTAGAGCATGTCCCACCTAGGGATCCATCCCATATACAGACTCCAAACCCAGACACTATTGAGGATGCAAAACGTGCTTTCTGAAAGGAGTCTGATATAGCTGTCTCCTGACAGGCTCTGCCGGAGCCTGAAAAATACAGAGGCAGATGCTCACAGCCAACCATTGGACTGAGTGTGGGTTCCCCAATGGAGGAGTTAGAGAAAGAACTGAAGGAGCTGAAAGTGCTGAAGGAGCTGAAAGAGCTTTCAGTCCCATAGGAGGAACCACAATATGAACGAACATTACACCCAGAGCTCTCTGGGACTAAACCAGCAACCAAGGAGTAAAATAAAAATGACAATAACAATATGGTTGTAGTCATTGGCATTAATACAACTATTCTAGGATATTCAGAATAACAGAAAGGTAGTAAAACAAGGAAATATATATTTTTTAAGAGAAGGGAGATTTTTCCACATAAAAATTCCATATCAGGTTAAGAAAGTGTCATGATTAGCATTTAAAGTCTCCTCTGAAGGGATACAAATGTTTTAAACATTTTTTTCATTGTCTCCTTGACAATATTTTTCTATTTTGAAGTCAGAATATTTATAAACTGTGCTGAATGTCAGTTAAATCTTACCTTTTAACTTGTGAAATATTTCTATAAGTAAACAAAACATTGTGATCAACATTACTTTCAAAGTCTGTGGGTTTCTTTCCTGAAGATGTAGTTACTGTCATTAATCATTCAATCTATGACTCACAAACAGGGAAAGAGTAACTTTCATTGTTTTTTATGATTCTTAAGATTAAATATGGCAATATGTTCAACAAAAAAGTTTTAACAGAATTAAATGTTTTTCCAATGCATAGAAATGAAAATTCTTCATTCCATATATCATAGGTTGGTTGAAATTTATCTATTGACTAATTTCCAATGCTAAATATTTACAATGTTCTGATACTTCCGGAGGACCCAGCCATACCACTCCTGGGCATATACCCAGAAGATTCCCCAGCATGCAATAAGGATGCATACTCCACTATGTTCATAGCAGCCTTATTTATAATAGCCAGAAACTGGAAAGAACCCAGATGTCCCTCAACGGAGGAATGGATACAAAAAATGTGGTATATATACACAATGGAGTACTATTCAGCCATTAGAAACAATGAATTCATGAAATTCTTAGAGAAATGGATGGAGCTGGAGAACGTCATAGTAAGTGAGGTAACCCAGTCTCAAAAGAATACCCATGGTATGGAGTCACTGATAAGTGGATATTAGCCTAGAATCTTGGAACACCAAAGACACAATTCACATACCAAATGATGTCTGACAAGAAGAAAGGAGTGGACAATGGTGCTGGAAAGATCAAAGCATCAGTGTAGGGGAATACAAGAACAGGGAAGAGGGAAGGGGGTGGAAGAGGGAGCAGGGGGAGGGAAAAGGGCATGTGGGACCTTTGGGGGGTAGGGAACCAGAAAAAGGGAAATGAATTGTAAATATAGAATATATCCAATAAAAAATATTTACAATGTTCTAAGCATTATAATCAATTTTACCACCAACAGATATATTCTAATATTATGCTATTTTTGTTTATTTGTTTTCAGAGAAAAATACAGAAGTGTCAAGTGTATTGATCAGAATTTTTGTCATAAAATAAATATATATTTGGTTTAATTGAGCATTAAATGAGTATATGACAAGGGTATATCTCAGATAACAGATCTGGCAGGAACTTGTGGGAAACTATGAAGTTAGCATTACAGGCTGAGTAAATGAAAACATGAAGTTCCTTTTATATGAACAGAGTGGTGCAAGCATTTACTGAATTCAGGGACTTGTGATAAGAAGCAAGTGTCTGTTTGTTTTACATTTTCTCTGTGGAATTATCTAAAATTCTCATTCCTCAGCTAGAGAATTTTTACAGAAATACACACTCCATTACTTCTTTGATTTTCTGCTTTCAGGTTTTTTCTTTTGCATTTATCAGGATTTGGGTCCTATCTTTCACAAAAATTCTCTTCAGAAAAAAGAAAATCACCAAACTAAATAGCAAAGGTAGAGGTTTAGGTCCTAGGGAGTTTCAAGTGACAAATGTTTACTCTAATGCCTTCTGTTTAGTGTTTGTTTTTAGATAGAGATTAATAGGAGTAAAATAAACTTAGAAACATTTTGAAGAGAAGTGAAGGGACTACTTACTACAAGTTCATTGTTAGACAATGACTTCACTGAAGGGAGGCAGATCTGGAATAAATGAACCTTTGGTGGTCATGCATGTAGGAGAAACCTGGTTGGTATAATTCAAGAACAAATAAAACTTCTGTAGAAATACTTTCCCTAGGATGCTGTTATCCTTCTGTTCTACAATTCTGAATGTATGGACTAAAACTTTAAGGGAGTTTTCCACTGCTGACTGTCATGAAACTATAGTATCTGAAAACTACAGGAAGTCATATACCTTAGTTACACCAAAAGAAGTTTCAGAAGGCAAATTTAAAGACAGCCCATGTAGGAGGAGGCTACATAAGGTAATTATCAGTGTCTGTATTAAATAATATTTAGAAAGGAGATCAAAAAATGGTAATCTTGGGTGATGAGGAAGAATGAGATGCAGGGAAAAAGACAAATTCTAGCTTCAAATATATAATAATTTTTCATTTTTGCAGTATTTAAGTTCATTCAATTATCAATGGTAATGAATAAATAAAACACTAAATGAAGTTCCTTGGATTCAGAATGGCTATATCCTAACTGTATAGTTTACTGAAATGCATAGATTTCAGAGTTTGGCAAGAGTGTGATAAACTGGTCTCTTTATTCAGTGTGTGTATGTGTGTGTGTGTGTGTGTGTGTGTGTGTGTGCTTTGTGAATTCATTATAATAAAAATTATTTTTAAAGAATTGCTCAGTTATCAGTAAAATTAGAATGAAATTCTACCTTGATTCCATGTCTAATGCTAAATATACTAAATGTGTTAGTTTGATGATATGATTACTACATTGACGATGCTACTATGTTCCTTTCTACACAGGAACTATTAATCTTGGCTTTCTCATTTGTTTCCCTAATCCTTTTGAAGCTCCTGTCATGTCCGATTTATCTTCAACAAAAGAAGGACTAACAATTATTATCGTACCATGTTTTATTTCCCAAATAACAAGTCTTAGATTTTGGGCATGAAAATTTAGGATTAGCTAATTTTCATTCTGAAAGTCAAATCTCTGCCAAATACTCTGCATTGTCTGTAATTTCATATTCTGTATTCTATACCAGAAACATCTATCTTTTCATTCCTGTGAACTACTTGACATTTCAAAAATTAGCTCAGTTATAATTGGAGCAAAAAGATGAAACAATAATTTAAGACCTTGACTGTTTTTACAGCATCTGTATTCCAGTAGTGACTAAGGTTCAGATTCAGTTTATTTGTTTTCATATCCCCATATCTATTTTGGTAACATCTGAGAGCAGATACTGCATTTTCCCCTTAGGGAAGCTTTTATATTCAGTGAATGATTCAAAAATAGTTAATTAAATCAATTTATATTTTAAAAGATTCAATAACTTATTTTATGTCTCAAAACAACTACACTTGGTAAATATCTTCCTGTTTTTTGACCTATATTTTTCAAACACAATCCAGATATTATTAATATTTGGAGCTCTTATCCTATTAGAATGACTTTCTTCCTTAATAATTAAGGAATAGTTTCAGTGTGTCTGGTTTTATGTGGAGATCCTTGATCCACTTGGAGTTAAGCTTAGTACAAGGAGATAAGAGTGGATCAATTCTCATTCTTCTGCTTGCTGACCTCTAGTTGAGCCAGCACCATTTGTTGAAAAGGCTATCTTTTTTCACAAGTCTATATGGATCAAGGACCTCAACATAAAACCAGATAAACTGAATGCAATAGAAAAGAAAGTGGAAAAGAGCCTCAAACTCATTGGCAAGGGTAAAATTTCTTAAACAGAGTTCCAACGGCTCATGCGCTAAGATTAAAAAAAAATAAATTGATAAATGAGGCCCAAAGAAACTGAAAAGCTTCTATAGGGCAAAGGACAAATTGGCAACTTACAGATGGAGAAATAGTTTTCAATAACCCCACATCCAATAGAGGGATGGCTGAAATCCAAAATATATAAAGAATTCAAGAAACTAACCAACCAAACAAACAAACAAACAACCCAAACAAAAATGGGGTATAGGACTAAACAGAGAACTCATAAAAGAGGAATCTATTTTATGTGATTAAAACAGATTAAGGAATAACTGTGAAGCTGTTAAAGAAATGTTCAAGTTCTTAGTAGGGAAATGCAAATCAAAATGACTCTGAGATTTTACCTTAAACCAATCAGAATAGACAAGATAAAAAATTCAGGTAACTAAACATGTTGATGAGAATGTGGTGAATGTTGGACACTCTTCCATTGCTGGTGGGATGGCATATAGCTATAACCACTCTGTAAATCAATCTTGAAGTTACTCAGTAAATTGGAAATAAGTCTACATGAAGACCTGTCTATACCACTCTTGGGAATATATCCAAAAGGTGCCCCACCATGCCACAAAGGCACATGTTCTGCTATGTTCATAGCAGACTTATTTGTGATAGCTAGAAGCTGGAAACAACTCAGATGTCCCACAATAGAAAAATCAAAACAGACAATGTGGTTCATTTACACAATGCAATACTACACAGCTATAAAGAAGGAGGACATTATGAGTTTTGCAGGACACTGGATGAAACTAGAAAATATCCTGAGTAAGGTAACTCAGTCCCAAAAGGGTATGCATGGTATGTACTCACTAATAATTGGATATTAGTAAAAAAATACAAAATTCCCAAGGATATAATCCACAGTACTCAAGACATCTAACAAGCCAAAGTGATAAAGTGAGGATGCCTCTGTACCACTTGTGAGTGAAAAGAAAGCAATTACAAGGTGGTGGAGTGAGGGCCCTTGGTGGGAAAGTCAACAGGGAGGGGAAAATCAGAACATGACCAGGTATTAGGGGAGGACAGGATTGAAGCCCCTAGGGCAAATAGAAAGAATGAAAACAGGAAACCTTGAGAGGTAGGAGGTGGGGGTGATCCTTTAGAATATGCCAGATAAGTGGGAGGTGAGAGGCCCCCAGGATTCAAAGGGTGGATCTACGAGGAAATGTCCTACAGTGGGGAGAAGGAACTTGTAGAGCAGACCTCCAAGAAGAAAGACAGTACATCAAGTGAGGGATGGGGTTGCCATCACACAGACAAAATCTCTGACCCATATTTGTTCCAGTCTAAAAGAATTGCAGGTATAAAAATGGAGAAGAGCCTGAGGGAAAGGAGGTCCTGTGACAGACCCAAATTGTTATCTATCTTAAGGGGAGGCTCCAAGGACTGACAGAAACTATTCCTGATGCTTTGATGTACTTACAAACAGTGGCCCAGCAAGCAGCTGAATGAGTCAAATACAGATACTTACACTCAACCAATGGACAAAAGCCAGGGACCCCTGTGGTTGAATTAAGGGAAAGCTGGTAGAAGCTGAGGATGAGGGTGACCCCATAGGAAGTACAGCAGTCTCAACTAACCTAGACCCCTGTAATCTCTCAGACTCTGAGCCACCAACCAGGCAACATATACTAATTGATATGAGGCCTTGCCCACATATACAGCAAAGGACTATATATTTCTGGCCCCAGTGAGAGAAGATGCACTTAATCCTAGAAAGACTTGAGGACCCAGGGAATGGGGAGGTTTGGTGGGGTGTGGGTGGGGACAGTGAGGACATCCTTTTGGAAAAGGGGGAGGCGGTATGGTATGAGGAACAATCAGAAGGCAGACTGGGAGTAGGATAAGGACTAGACTCTAAAAAATGACTAAAGAATAAAAATAGAATAAAAAAGAGCAATGCCATTCCTTATTCAACTTTTTTTTTCTCTGCTTGTCAACATTAAGTTGAAAAATCAAGAAATTAAAGGGATAGAGAAGAGAGAGTGGATAATGTTTGGGGACAAGATAATACTTCAGTGGGTAAAAGGTTCTTACCGCCAAGCTTGATAGCTTAAGTTCAATCTTGAGATCCCACATAGCTTGAGTAGAGAACTGACCATGTGGTTGCTTTGAATTGAACTCAGTACCTCTGGAAGAGCAGTCAGTGCTCTTAACCACTGAACCATCTTTCCAGCCCTCGTGGATTCTCTTAATTTGCTCCTTTAACTTTCCCTAGACATCTATTATTCAACAGGTCTCTCTATGCTTTCAATTGTGGGTGGGGGAACAGGGGGAAGGAAAAGGGCATGTGGGACCTTCGGGGGGTGGGGTGGGGAACCAGGAAAAGGGAAATGAAATGTAAATAAAGAATATATCCAATAAAAATTTATATCAGTATAACTGGTTATAATTCTTACATAGGGAAATCAATTTGGCTTCTTTAGTCTTGCAAATATATTACTTCAGTTATCAAGGATGTAAATGCTTTTTATCTCCCCAGTTATTACTTATGTTTTTCAAGGAGTCCAGTGGTGAGGGTGTTAAGAACAGTTAATAGTTTCTACTCTTGCTTTCTAACTAAAACATGTTTTAAATTATTCATATCTTTTTTGAAAGGGTCAATTTCCTTTCAAATATTCCCATCTGTGCCACACTTTTCTTTTATTCATGTACCTTGACTTTGACCTTGTTTCTAACTAAATAGTATCTTGGCTTATATTAAGAGATTTTCCCCTTTCCTTGCCCTAGTGATGTTATAACTTTTCCTGTATTAATTATTAATGAAGGGCAACATGCACAGCTTGCTTTACTCTGACCTAAATCCAATCTATTTCAGTATGGCAGAAAACCTCGGTACATTCTATAACACCACATTGTTAATATGCTCTACCATTTAGTTCTAATATTTATTTAACAGTATGGAGTTCAAGTAGAAAATGAAAAAAATAATAATGAATATATAATTGGTTATTTTTTAAATGTAATAATGCTTATGTGATGAATCTAAAAGCAAATGAACAGTCATTTGTAAAGTTAATATAAATTATAGAGTCATCACAACCTCATAATCCATACTTATAGATAGCTACTAGTCATGAATCCTCCTTGACAGTATTTGATGGAAGATGGAACTAATTATCATTTCCATTATTTTACACTAAATAATAGTTACCACGGCCCCATATATATTAGATATTAAAATTGTCAAGTATATATTAGTCAGTCAGAATTTTAGATTATGACCTAAATTATGTTTTTAATTTTTTTAAATTTTATTTTTTTAATTTATTTATTGGATATATTCTATATTTATATTTCATTTCCCTTTTTCTGGTTCCCCATCCCCCAAAGGTCTCACATGCCCATTTCCCTCCCCCTGTTCCCCCATCTACTCCTTCTAACTTCCCTGTTCTGGTATTCCCCTACACTGATGTTTTGATCCTTTCCAGCACCAGTGTCTACTCCTTCCTTATTGTTGGATATCATTTGATATGTGGATTGTGTCTTTGGTGTCCCAAGAGTCTAGGCTAATATCCACTTATCAGTGAGTGCATACCATGGGTATTCTTTTGAGGTTGGGTTACCTCACTTAGTATGATGTTCTCCAGCTCCATCCATTTCTCCAAGAATTTCATGAATTCATTGTTTCTAATGGCTGAATAGTACTCCATTGTGTATATATACCACATTTTTTTTGTATCCATTCCTGTGTTGAGTCACATGTGGGTTCTTTCCAGCTTCTGGCTATTATAAATAAGGCTGCTATGAACATGGTGGAGCATGTATCCTTATTGCATGCTGGGGAATCTTCTAGGTGTATTCCCAGGAGTGGTATGGCTGGGTCCTCCGGAAGTATCATGTTCATTTTTCTGAGAAACCATCAGACTGATTTCCAGAGTGGTTGTACCAGCTTGCATTCCCACCAGCAGTGGAGGAGTGTTCCTCTTTCTCCACATCCTTGCCAACACCTGATGTCTTCTGAGTTTTTAATCTTAGCCATTCTGACTGGTGTGAGGTGAAATCTCAGGGTTGTTTTGATTTGCATTTCTCTAATGACTAATGATGTTGAACATGTTTTAAAGTGTTTCTCAGCCATCCAAATTTCTTCAGGTGAAAAGTCTTTGTTTAGCTCTGTACCCCATTTCTTGATAGGGTTATTTGGTTTTCTGGGGTCTAATTTCTTGAGTTCTTTGTATACATTGGATATAAGCCCTCTGCCAGATGTGGGGTTGGTGAAGATCTTTTCCCACTTTTTGGTTGCCAATATGTCTTTTTGACAGTGTCTTTTGCCTTACAGAAACTTTGTGATTTTATGAGGTCCCATTTGTCTATTCTTGCTCTTAGAACATAAGCAATTGGTGTTCTGTTCAGGAAATTTCCCCCTGAGCCAATGGCCTCAAGGTTCTTCCCCAGTTTCTTTTCTATTAGGTTTAGTGTGTCTGGTTTTATGTGGAGGTCCTTGATCCATTTGGAGTTGAGCTTAGGAAATTGTCCATTTCCTCCAGATTCTCCAGTTTTGTTGAGCATAGGTTTTTGTAGTAGGATCTGATGATTTTTTGAATTTCCTCAGTTTCTGTTGTTATATCTCCCTTTTCATTTCTAATTTTGTTGATTTGAATACTGTCTCTGTGCCCTTTGGTAAGTCTGGCTATAGGTTTATCTATCTTGTTGATTTTTTCAAAGTACCAGCTCCTGGTTTTGTTGATTATTTGTATGGTTCCCTTTGTTTCAACTTGATTGATTTCAGCCCTGAGTTTGATGATTTCCTGTCTTCTAATCCTCCTGGGTGAAATAGCTTCTTTTTGTTCCAGAGCTTTCAGGTGTGCCATTACGTTGTTAGTATATGCTCTCTCCTGTTTCTTTTTGAAGGCACTCAGGGCTATGAGTTTTCCTCTTAGCACAGCTTTCGTTGAGTCCTATAGATTTGGGTATGCTGTACCTTCATTTTCATTAAATTCTAAAAAGTCTTTGATTTCTTTCTTTATTTCTTCCTTGACTAAGGTATCATTGAGTAGAATATTGTTCAGCCTCCATGTGTATGAAGATTTTCTGTTGTTTTTGTTGCTATTGAAGAACACTCTTACT
This sequence comes from Apodemus agrarius, assembly GCA_964023405.1. Classification (NCBI taxonomy): domain Eukaryota; kingdom Metazoa; phylum Chordata; class Mammalia; order Rodentia; family Muridae; genus Apodemus; species Apodemus agrarius. The sequence continues at coordinate 43,151,200 of OZ030010.1, forward strand.
CCATGGTGATCAGATAGGAGGCATGGGATTAGTTCAATCTTTTTATATTTGTTGAGGTCTGTCTTGTGGCCAATTATGTGTTCGATTTTGGAGAAGGTACCATGAGGTGCTGAGAAAAAGGTAGTCTTTTGCTTTAGGATGAAAGGTTCTATATATATCTGTTCGATCCAATTGGTCCAAAGTTTCAGTGAGTTTTGCTGTGTCCCTGTTTAGTTTCTGTTTTCCTGATCGGTCCATTGAGGATAGTGGAGTGTTGAGGTCCCCCACAATTATTGTGTTAGGTAAGATGTGTGCTTTGAGCTTTAGTAAAGTTTCTTTTACGAATGAGGGTGCCCTTGCGTTTGGAGCATAGATGTTTAGAATTGTGAGTTCTTCTTGGTGGATTTTTCCTTTGACCAGCAAGAAGTGACCTTCTGCATCTCTTTTGATGATTTTAGGTTAAAAGTCAATTTTATCTGATATTAGTATGGCTATTCCAGCTCGCTTCCTCCGACCATTTGCTTGCAAAATTGTCTTCCAGCCTTTTACTCTAAGGTAATGTTTGTCTTTTGACCCTGAGGTGTGTTTCCTGTATACAGCAAAATGTAGGGTCCTGCTTCTGTATCCAGTCTTTTAGTGTATGCCTTTTTATTGTGGAATAGAGTCCATCGATGTTAAGAGATATTAAGGAATAATGATTATTTCTTCCTGTCATTTTTGATGTTATTTTTGTTTTTGAGTGTTTATCTTCTTTTGAGTTTGATGGGAGAAGGTTACTATCTTGTTTATCTAGGGTGCAGTCTCCCTCCTAGTATTGGAATTTTCCTTCTATTATCCTTTGTAGCGCTGGGTTTGTGGAAAGATATTGTTTAAATTTGGTCCTGTCATGGAATATTTTGATTTCTCCATCTATGTTGATTGAGAGTTTTGCTGGGTATAGTAGTCTTGGCTGACATTTGTGTTCTCTTAGGGTCTGCATGAGGTCTGCCCAGGATCTTCTAGCTTTCATGGTTTCTGGAGAAAAGTCTGGTGTGATTCTGATAGGTCTTCCTTTATATGTTACTTGGCCTTTTTCTCTTACTGCCTTTAAAATTCTTTCTTTGCTTAGTACATTTGGGATTTTGATTATTATGTGACGGGAGATATTTCTGTTCTGGTCTAGTCTGTTTGGAGTTCTGTAAGCTTCTTGTATATTCATGGGCATCTCTCTCTTTAAGTTAGGGATGTTTTCTTCCATAATTTTATTGAAGATATTTGCTGGACCTTTAAATTGTAGGTCTTCACTCTCATCTATCCCTATAATCCTTAGGTTTTGTCTTCTCATTGTTTCCTGGATTTCCTAGATGTTTTGGGTTACAAGCCTTTTGCATTTTGTATTTTCTTTGACTGTGGAATCAATGGTTACTATGGTATCTTCAGCATCTGAGATTCTTACCTCTAGCTCTTGTATTCTGTTGTTGAGACTTGCATCTAAGACCCCTGATTTCTTCCCCAGGTTTTCTATCTCCAATGTTGTCTCCCTTTGTGATTTCTTAGTTGTTTCTACATCTGTGTTCAGATCTTGGATGGTTTTGCTCAGTTCCTTCACTTGTTTGTGTTTTCTTGTGAACCTTTAAGAGATTTTTATGTTTCCTCTTTCATGACTTCTGCCTGTTGACTCAATTTCTCCTGCATTTCTTTAAGTGATTTTTTTCATTTCCTCTTTATTGGCTTGTGTCTGTTGATCCATATTCTCCTGGAGTTCTTTCAGTGATTTTTGTGTTTGCAGTGTAAGCACTTCTACCCTATTCATGTTCCCCTGCATTTTTTAAGAGATTTGTTTATGTCTTTTTTGTGTTTCTCTAGCAGCATCATGACCAGTGCTTTTATATCCAACTCTTGTTTTTCTGGTGTGTTGGGGTATCTAGGACTTGCAGTGGTTGGCGAATTGGGTTCAGATGGTGCCATATTGCCTTGATTTCTGTTAGTAACATTCCTACATTTGCCTTTTGCCATCCGTTTATCTCTGGAATTAGTTGGTCTTACTGTTACTGGTTGGAGTTTGAAGCTTCTTTGCTACTGTGAGCCTGGCCTTTGGTGCTGCTGTAGTAGAGGGCATCAGTGCTCCGGACCCCAACCGCCAGTTGTCCACTGTGACCTGAGGCAAGATGATGGCCTTGCTGCAAGCCCAGAGAGCTGGATCCCAGCGGTCAGAAACAACCGCACAGAGCTGTAGGTGCCCAGATCTCCTGCTGAGCTCCTCTGGCTCTGGGCGCCAACAAGAGCCTGATGAGGTAGTCTATGCTAAGCTAGGTCTCTGTCCATGCACCTGACCCCAGCTGCCAGCAGAACACGATGTCCTGAGGCAAGATGTCAGCATCCCTGTAAGCCTGGCAAGCTGGTCCCCAGCTGTCAGCAACAGGGCGCCAAGCTGTAGGTGCACAGACCTCCTCCTGGAGACCTGCTCTGTCTCTGGGCTCAGGCAAGAGCCTGACAGGGTAGTGGATTCTGGGATAGGTCTCAGTCCATGCACCTGACTCCAGCTGCCAGCAGTCCGCTGTGTCAGGAGGCAAGATGGTGCCTTGCTGCAAGCTCGGTGAGCAGTTTCCCAGAGGTCGGCAACAGCTGCCAAGCTGTAGGTGCACAGACCTCCTCCCAGCGACCTGCTCTGACTCTGGGCTCAGGAAAGAGCCTGATGGGGTATTCTATCCTGAGCTAGGTCTCTGTCCATTCACCTGACCCCAGCCGCCAGCAGTCTGCTGTGTCCCAAGGCAAGATGGCAGCCTCGCTGCACGCCCTGCGAGCTGGTCCCCATCCAATTTTTTAAATTTTAACTGAAATGTAATTACATCATTTCCCCTTTCCCATTCCTTTCTCAATCTCCACATCCTCTCCTTCCAACCCCTCCCATGTCCATTCTCTGATAACATCTCTAATTCATGATTTTTTCTTTTATTATGATTGTAACATATACAAGAACACATAACTATATTTAAATACAACCTGCTGAGTCCATTTAGTTTTCCTTGTGTGTATATGTTTGCAGAGCTGACCATTTGATATTGGATGAGCAGTTAAGGGGTCTCTCAGCAAGCATTAGTTAAATAAAGTACTTTGTCTAGAGATTGGGGCCCTGTTATAATTATCTGCTCCATGTTAACATGTATGAGTTCAATTTAAATAAATTCTTAAAGAACTACGTTTGAAGACTAGAACAACTTAGTATAGTGACAGGTTAAAGAAATTTGAGACGCCCTTTGATTGGTTTAAATCTTAGAAACAATTTCTTGGAATTGCCAATGTGTGTAGTATATGTAAAATAGAGGATGAGATACTTCAAGCTGTTAAAGCTAAAGACATAAATGTTTTCATAAATGTAAACTTTCAAAATTTTATAAAAGGAAAAGTTATGTTATAAGATGGTAATTACCATTTCATTTGCTATGTGATATATATCACATAATAAGAGGTCTCATTTTTCTTCTTGAATGAGTATGATATATTTCCTTTTTTCATTTTTATTGGATATATTCTATATTTACATTTCATTTCCTTTTTTTCTGGTTCCATGCCCCCCAAAGGTCCCACATGCCCTTCCCCCCCCCTTGCTCCCTTATCCATCCCTTCCCACTTACCTGTTCTGGTATTCTCCTACACTGATGCTTTGATCCTTTCCAGCACCAGTGTCCACTCCTTTCTCCTTATCGGACATCATTTGGTATGTGAATTGTGTCTTTGGTGTCCCAAGATTCTAGGCTAATATCCACTTATCAGTGAGTGCATACCATGGGTATTCTTTTGAGACTGGGTTATCTCACTTTGTATCATTTTTAAGGTGTAGAATACCTAAGAGGACTACTTAGTTGAGTTGATATAGCACCAAATTATGCCTTACATGTCTATATTTACAATATCCAAATTTAAAGGCAAAGGCTAATCTCAGCTTTAAAGAGGGAAGACTCTCTATGTAATGAATAGAGATAAAAGTAAAGACCTATGGCTGCACAAGAACTTGGCAATAAATAATGGTTGGAACTCAGTCCATGGAAAGACATTTAACCACTGGGTTAAAGTTCAACAAGCATTGTAGAATAGAGGTTAGAAAACACATAATAGTCATAGAATAAGGTCAAGTTCTCAAACATCTTCTAAGCAGAACACAGGCTTGGTAAGCATGAACAAACAAGAGCTGTGCATACTGGTATTGAGTAAACAGAAGTTAGCTAATAATAACAGTCAGCTATGAAGGCAGAAAAGATCCATCAGACCCTAATACACACTACTGACTTCTTGACATTTAGTAAATTCTAGGAGAAAAAGAAGCATGGAATCTAGTTGTATAGCCACTAGTAAACCCACTAGGCTGTGATGGATGGTTCCAAACTTAGGATCACACAAACAATCCAGATTAAACTCTTTGGGACACACACACACACACACACACACACACACACACAGGACCACACATACAAACAAAAAACCAAACCAATAAAGAGGAAATAAAGATTTGTAGTGATGGGAATGTGGTTGGTCAGTGCCTCAATGAAATGGGTTTGAGTGGGAAGACAGGGACTAAAGTACATAATGCATGTGTATAAACATGTGAAACAATACAACTTACTAATAAAAAAGAAGTCTAGTATAGGGGACAAAATCAAAAACTCAGATCTCAACAACAAAACAAAACAAAACAAAGAAAAAACAACAACCACAACAAAAAAACAGAGCCTGAATTGATCACTGTCATGAATATAAGAAGGCTAAAAAGGAATCAAAAGCCTTGTTTTAAAATGAGCATGTTTTGTTTAGCTTCAGAGTGGATACAATCCTTGAAAATAACTGTTTCCAAAGAGAATGAAGAGAAAGGAAGATAATTTTCTTCCTAATGTCACAATTACAATTCAAAAATTATCCCTAAATAAAAGATACTACTTGCTTTCTTTTTGGTAAGAATTAATAGTTTATTTGCCTTTCTTATTCAAAGTAAGCTAATCAACATCCCTGATTATAGGTCTGCAACATCTTCAATTTCCATGAAAATGAAATTTAATATGGATATTTTTGAAAAGTCTATATATTATTTCATATGCCTTATAAAAATCTCAAATTTAATATTTGTATATTAAGACAATTATTAGAAGATAAAATCATAAAATTAATCTTATAAAACTACAGCATAAGTTGCTTTGAGTAATTTTATTAACAGAAAGCATTTTGTCCTTCTAGTTTCATGTTTTCTTGACTATTCATAAAATGAAAAAAACACATTTCTTTCCAGAATCTGTTTTGAACACACTTATAAAAATTTTGTAGCCATATTAAAATGTCATAAGGTAATGAAATTTTTATGAGTCCCATTAACACTGTCTTATATAAACAAGTCATATTTAAAGTAATTTAAGGCAAGTGAGTGAGTAGATGTGAGCCACCTCTAGAGGTGCAGAGTTTTGCCCAGCCCGTTCATGCTACTGACCCAGATTCCTGCCATCATGTCATGTCCCAATACCCGTGTTCCTCCAACACATTTCTGTTCATCAGAAACGTGGGTGGACAATACCAGATCTGAAGATTTATATTGGGAATTTGGTTGTTATGGTCCAATAGTAGCTGTTTATATTCCACTTGATGTCTATACTCGACATGGAGGAGGATTTGTACGTGTTTAATTTGAAGATGTTTGTGATGCTGAAGATACTTTACATACTTTGGACAAAAAATGGATTTGTGGGTGTCAAATTGAAATATACTTCACACAGGGGAATCAGAAGACACCAATCAAATGAAAGCCTGGGTAGGGAAGAACATATACAGCTCTTCAAGATATGAGGATTATAATGGATATAGACATTCTCGAAGGAAAAGTTATGAAAGTAGGAGATAAAGGAGTCTCTCCTTTGATTATAACTATAGGATATTTTAGACTTTGAGAAACAGCAAACCACCTGGAAGACCTGGTGTTGCCGAAACCATTCTGATAATGATAGATTCAAACACCGAAATCAGTATTTTTCAAGATCTAAATCCAACTCAAGATTAAGTTCCAAGTTCCAGCCCAAGAAAGAAATGAACACTAAATCACGTTCTAGGTCTGGTTCTCTCACCAAAACTAGAGACACCTCTAAAATAGATTGCAAACACATTATATGTCTGCCTCAAGATAAGAAAAGGAATCAAGGAAAGAAGAACCACCTAGATCTAAATCTCAGTCAAGATCTCAGTCTAGGTCTAGGTCAAAATCTAGATCAAGGTCTTAGACTAGTTCCAAGTCCAATGGCCACTGACCATATAAATCATGATACTTTTAGGCATGTATCATTAATTTACTCATAGTTTGGTCTATTTAAATTATCAGGAATACAATGTTGCAAGATTCATTTAAAAACAAACAAATGAACAAACTTAACATGTTAGTTTCTCCTGTACTAGATAATGGTTATAATTAAAATGATATGCTACTGAGAAGCCACTATGTCATGGGCAGCTATCAATATGTGGTGTTTCTGTATATTTTTGTAAAGATTCTCATTTTTTATGCTTGTACTTGGTTAAAAGATGTTGGCTGACCATAATTTGCAATTGTCTTAGTAAAATTAAATTTCATAGCCATATTTCGTACAACTGTTAACCTAGAAATGTAGCTTGCTAATAAGATACAATGATATGAAAGTGAAGTGTTAGCCATATTACAACACTGACTGCTCAGACACATTTAGGTTCAGGGTGGACATTTATGTCTTGCCAGTGTGTCTAAGCCCATGATGATTATTTATGATGCAATGTGGATTTTTTTTTAACTCCTCCATCTGGGGATTGATGCCAACTGGGTTAAATAACATTTTCAGAAAGATTGACCTTTTCACTCAACGATTTCTCTGCCTTCCTCCCACCTCAGTTCCTGGTAGTTTATAACATTTGAACATTAAAGCATCAGGAAAAAAATTCTCTTTAGGTTTTGAGTGTGTCAATGATCACAGAAATCATTTTAAGGGGAAAAGACTGTTCTTAGCATGGCTTCTCTAAACCTTAACTATTGTTGATTGTTGATTATTATTCTTTAGGGGTTTTGTTTTGTTTTGTTTTTCTGTTAGAAAAAGTAAACTGTTTGAAAGTACATTTTGTTTATATGCATAGTGTAAAGTAAACTGAATTTTGATGCTCTAAGCACTTGGCATGTGCATTTGCATTAAAATCTGCCTGTTCTTCATAGGGCACACTTGATCTTTATACCTCAGTTTATTAATATGAGACAAGTTGAGACACTCCTAGGTGATTTTGTGATGCCATGAATTTTTGGAAAAGGTGAATTTTAAGGAAAAGTCACATCATTTAGTGTTTGGTAATGTAGGTCATGACTAAAATATAATGAAATGATACCCTTAAATATTCATAATTTCTAGTACTTGCAGATTGTTTTGGAGGCAATAAATGGACTTGAAATGTCTGGTGTCATTTCAGGATGCAATGCTAGTGTTTCTAAGATCTTATACTCCTTGCTTGCAAATGTGAATGAAGATAATGTTGGGGATGATCTCCCTTTTTTATTAGATAAATTATTTACAATTCAAATGTTGTCCCATTTCCTGGTTCTCCCCCATCTGCAAATCCCCTAACCCATACCTGCTACACTTGCTCACCAATCCACCCACTTCTGCTTACCTGTCTTTGCATTCCCCCATACTAAGGGATTTAGAATTCTCAGGTCCAAGGGCCTCTCCTCCATTTGATGTCCAACAAGGCCATCCTCTGCTGCCTATGCATCTGGAGCCATGGGTCCCTCCATGTGTAATCTTTGGTTCCTGGTTTAGTTCCTGGAAGCTCTGGAGGTACTGGGTGGTTCATAATCTTCCTCCTATGGCACTGCAAAACTCTTCAGCTCCTTGGGGCCTTTCTCTAGCTCCTCCATTGGGGAACCTGGCTCAGTTGAATGGCTGGCTGAGAGTGTCCCCCACAGTATTTGTCATGCACTGGCAGAGCCTCAGAGGTGACAACTGTACCAGGCTCCTATCAACAAATCATTGTTGGCATCCACAATAGTGTCTGGGTTTGTCACTGTATATGGGATAGATTCCTATGGGGGGCAGTCTCTGGATAGTCTTTCCCTCAGAATCTCCTCCACATTTTGTCACATCTCCTCCACATTTTATCTCTTCCTATGGATATTTTATACCCGCTTCTAAGAAGGACCAGAGTATCCATAATTTGTTCTTCCTACTTCTTGAGCTTCATTTGCTTTGTGAACTGTATCTTGGGTATGCCAGGATTCTGGGCTAATATCCACTTATCAGTGAGTGCATACCATGTATCTTCTTTTGTGATTGGGTTACTTATCTCAGAATGATATTTTTTAGTTCCATCCACTTGCTTAAGAATTTGACAAATTCATTTTTTTTCATTTTATATTCTATATTCTTTGTTTACATTCCAAAGGCTTTCCCCTTTCCCAGTTCCCTCCCCCACCCTAAGTCCCATAAGAGCTCTCCTCCCCCAACTATTCCCAATGAATTGACAAATGGAACCTCATAAAATTACAAAGTTTCTGTAAGGCAAAGGACACTCTCAGAAGGACAAAACAGCAACCAACAAATTGGAAAAAGATCTTCACCAACCCCACATCCGACAGAGGGCTAATATCCAATATATACAAAGAACTCAAGAAGTTAGACCCCAAAGAACCAAATAACCCTATCAAAAAATGGGGTACAGAGATAAACAAAGAATTTTCACCAGAAGAAATTCGGATGGCCGAGAAACACCTTAAGAGATGTTCAACATCATTAGTCATCAGGGAAATGCAAATCAAATTCATTGTTTTTAACAGCCTAGTAATATTCCATTGTGTAAATATACCACATTTTCTGTATCCAATCCACTGTTGAGGTACATCTGGGTTTTTTCCAGCTTCTGGCTATTATAATTAGGGCTGCTAACCATAGTGGAGCATGTGTCCTTATTAGATGCTGGGGAATCCTCTGGGTATATGTGCAAGAGTAGTATAGCAGGATACTCCGGTAGTATTATGCCCAATTTTATGAGGAGCCACCAAACTGATTTCCAGAGTGGTTGTACCAACCTGCAATCCCACCGCAAATGGAGGAGTGTTCCTCTTTCTCCACATCATCACCAACACCTGCTGTCTTCTGAGTTTTTGATCTTGGCCATTATGACTGGCATAAGGTGAAATCTCAGGGTTGTTTTAGATTTGCATTTCCATGATGACTAAGGATGTTGAGCATTTCTTTAGGTGCTTCATGGCCATTTGATATTCCTTGGTTGAAAACTCTGTTTAGCACTGTACCCTATTTTTAATAGGGTTATTTGATTCTCTGGAGTCTAGTGTCATGAACTCTTTGAGTATACTGGATATCTGCCCTCTGTCAGATGTAGGGTTGGTAAAGATCTTTTCCCAATTTCTTGGTTGCCATTTTGTCCTATTGAAATGTCCTTTGCCTTACAGAAGCTTTGTAATTTTATGAGGTCCCATTTGTCAATACAGGATTTTAGAACAGAAGCTATTGGTGATCTGTTCAGGAAATTTTCGCCTGTGCCCATGTGCTCAAGGGTCTTCCCCTGATTCTTTTCTATTAGTTTCATTGTGTACTGCTTGTGGTCCAGGATACTGATTCCCCCAGAAGATCTTTTACTGTTGTGAACAGTTTTAGCTATCCTGGGCTTTTTGTTATCCAAGATGAATTTGAGAATTGCTCTTCCTAACTCTATGAAGAACTGAGTTGGGATTTTGGTGAGGATTGTATTGATTCTGTATATTGCTATTGTCTAGTGGAGTTTTTTGGTTCACTTTAAGTACTACAGAACAATCATGATAAAAACTGCATGGTATTAGTACAGTGACAAGCACATAGATCAATGGAATAGGATTGAAGACTCAGAAATGAACCCACCCACTTATAGTCACTTGATCTTCAGCAAAGGAACTAAAATCATCCTGCTAAAAAAAGATAACATTTTCAACAAATGGTGCTGGTTCACTTGGAGGTCAGCATGCAGAAGAATGAAAATTAATCCATTCTTCTATCCTTGTAATAAGCTCAACTCTAAGTTGATCAAGGACCTCCACATAAAAACAGACACACTGAAACTAATAGAAAAGAATCTGAGGAAAACTCTTGAGAACATGGCCACAGGGGAAAAGTTACTGAACAGAACACCAATGGCTTATGCTCTAAGGTCAAGAATTGACAAATGGGACCACGTAAAATTATAAAGTTTCTGTAAGGCAAAGGACACTCCCAATAGGACAAAATGGCAACCAACAAATTGGGAAAAAGATCTTCACCAACCTCACATCCTACAGAGGGCTAATATCCAATATATATATAAAGATCTCAAGAAGGTAGACTCCAGAGTGTCAAATAACCCTATTAAAAATGGGGTACAGAGCTACACAAAGAATTTTCACCTGAAGAATTTCAAATGGCTGAGAAGCACCTTAAGAAATGTTCAACATCATTAATCATTAGGGAAATGCAAATCAAAACAACACTGAGATTTCACCTCACCACCAGTCAGAATGGCTAAGATTAAAAACTCAGTAGACAGCAGATTTTGGTGAGGATGTGGAGAAAGAGGAATACTCCTCCACTGCTGGTGGATTGCAACTTGGTACAACCACTCTGGAAATCAATTTGTTGGTTCTTCAAAAAAACTGGGCATAATACTACTGGAGGACCCTGTTATACCACTCCTGGGCATATACCCATATTATTTCCCCACATGCAATAAGGACTCATGTTCCACTATGTTCATAGCAGCCTAATAGCCAGAAGCTGGAAAGAACTCAGATGTCCCTCAGTGGATGAATGGAATCATAAAATGTGATATATTTACACAATGGGATACTACTGAGCAATTAAAAACAATGAATTCATGAAATTCTTAGGCAAATGGTTGGAACTGGAAAATAACATCCTAAGTGAGTTAACTCGTTCACAAAGTCACACGTGAAATGCAGTCACTGATGAGTGGATATTAGACCAGAATCTTTGAATACCCAAGACACAACTCACATATCAAATCATTCCCAAGAAGAAGGAAGGAGAGTGCCCTGGTCCTAGAAAAGGCTTGATGATGCATTGTAGGGGATTACCAGGATAGAGAAGTGGGAGGGGGTTGATTGGGGAACAGGCAGAGATTCTTCTATCTCTTGAATTCTGTTGTTGACATTTGCATCTCTGACTCCTGATTTCTTTCCAAGGTTTTCTATCTCCAGAGTTACAATTTCTTAATGTTTCTACTTCCATGTTTTGCTCCTGGATGGTTTTGTACAGTTCCTTCACTTGTTTGTTTGTTTGTTTGTGTTTTCCTGAAATTCTTTAAGGGATTTTTGTGTTTCCTATTTAAGGGCTTCTACCTGTTGTTCCATGTCCTCCTGTATTTCTTTAAGGGAGTTATTTATGTCCTTCTTGAAGTGCTCTATCAGCCTCACAAAATGAGCTTTTAAATAAAATTTTCTTTTCCAGTGTGTTGGAATATTTAGGACTTGTTGTGGTGGAAGAACTGGCTTCTGATGTTGTCAAGTAGCATTGATTTCCGTTGGTAGGTTTCTTGTGCTTGTCTTTTGCTATCTGGTTATTTCTCCTGTTATTCGTCCTTGCTGTCTCTGGCTGGTGCTTATCCCTCCTGTGGGCTTGTAAGGATGTGTCCCTACTCCTGGGAAACCAACGAGCTTCTGGCAGCTGTGCACAGGAGCACGTGGAACTGCCTGGCTCTCTGTTGCAAATGGCAACTATAGGTTCCTGTCTCTGATGCTCCACTGATAGTCCTGTGTGCTCCCAGCTGTTCCCCTCAAGAGAGAGAATAGAGAGAAAGTGGAATTCTCACCTAAGTGCTCAGGAGTGGAGGCACTGCTGGTAGATTATTCTCTTCTTGCTGCCTGTGCACAGAAGGCTGTGGAGAGCCTGGCTCTCTGGTGCAAATGGTGACAAAGGTTCCTGTCCCGCTACTCCACTGATTGTATGTTCTGTGTTCTCCTAGCTGTTCCCCTCCAGAGATATATTGGAGAGAAAGTAAAGCTCTCATCTCCAGGCTCAGAAGTGGAGGTCCTTCTGTGAGATCTCTCTGTCTCACTGCAGACTGCACACAGAATGCTTTGGGGCCACTTGGCTCCTAGTTGTGAATGGCTTAAGGACTACCTCATTGTTCCTTTCAATTTTGTTTTTGTAATACCAGGACAGGGAAGCAGGGGAGGAATTTTTGTTGAAGGGGAGATGGCTTATGGGATTTTGAGGGGAGGGGGAAACCAGGAAAAGGGAAAACATTTGAAATGTAAATAAAGAATATATCTAATAAAAAGGAAAGAAATCTAGACCTTGATTGTAGACAACAAAAGATGGTTTAAGAACTGTTCATGGAGTGTGTTTGCAGTATTCATTCTAGAATCTTTGTATGTTTAATAGTATTTTTAACTTTTGTTTCTTTACTATTGCAATTAATGTTCTTGTTCTGATATGCAATCATTTATATGAACATTTATTTATTTATTTGTTTATTTAGATTTTTATACAATAAAAGTATATTTAAAACTGTAGCAGTTCTTTGCAGGTCTAGGTTTTCAGTTTTAGCAAAGAGGAAAGTTGTGGGGTTAAACTTTGTATTTTCTTTCTTATTGAAGTTTCTAAAATGGTATTTTTTAATATATTCTTTTAAACAATTGTTTTATACAACATATAAAACATCAATGTTTGGATGAAAACAAGACCCAGCTTATTTTCTGTTTGTTCTTAATTAAGCAAAGATACAATAGTAAAAATAAAATAAAGGAAAAATAGAGTAATTTAAGGCTTTATAGAATATGCAAGCTCTATAATACGATTTTTAGTAAGTTTCAAGAAGTCAAAAGCACCTAAATTGATAAGACAAGATCCTTCAGAAAATTTTAAAGATATATTTATTTACTTATTTTATTTATGTGAGTACACAGTCGCTGTGTTTACACACACACACACACACACACACACACACACACACAAACATAGACTAACAGAGTACATCTGATTTCATTACAGATGGTTGTGAGCCACCATATGGTTGCTGGGAAATAGAAAATTAACTCAAGACCTCTTGAAGAGCAGTCAGTGCTCTGAACCACTGAGCCATCTACACTCTAGTATTATATCAGATATTTAAACACATAGTTGATGACAAAATGTTTTTAGTTATTAGTTGTAAATCATGTTATATCTCATAAATCATTTAGCAATATTTTTTCAGTGACTGTTTATAGGATTAACATTTGAAAGGATATCTAAACCATCCCATTATTTTTTTTAATTTAACTTTTATTTTCTATATTCTATGTTTATACCCCAAAGGCTTTCCCCTTTCTCCATTCCCCTCCACAATATGTCCCATAATTCCTCTCCCCCCCAACTATTCCCCAATCATCCCCACCCCACGATTTCTGTGTTCTGGGTCTACAAAACTGGATCCAATCTTTACAGGCCCAGGGTCCTCTCTTTCCTTCTTCTTGGGAGTCATTTGACTTGCTAATTGTGCCTTGAGCATTCACAGCTTCTGGGCTCATTAATATCCACTTATCAGTGATTGCATTTCATGTGTATTCTTTTGGATTGGGTTAGCTAACATAGGATGATATTTTCCAGATCTAACCATTTACGTACAAATTGCATGAGTTCATTATTTTTAATTGCTGAGTAGTACTCCATTGTATATATATACCACATTTTCTGTATCCATTCCTCTTTTGAAGGATATCTGGGCTCCTTCCAATTTCTGGCTATTACAAACAAGGCTGCTATAAACATAGTGGAGCATGTGTCTTTATTGTATGCAGGGGAATCCTCTGGGTATATGCCCAGGAATGGTATGCCAGGGTCCTCTGGAAGTGACATCCCCAATTTTCTGAGGAACTGCCACACTGATTTCCAGAGCGGTTTTACCATTTTGCAATCCCACCAACAGTGGAGGAGTGTTCCTCTTTCTCCGCATCCTCGCCAGCACTTCTTGTCTCTTGAGTTTTTAATCTTAGCCATTCTGACTGGTGTGAGGTGGAATCTCAGGGTTGTTTTGATTTGCATTTCCCTGATGACTAATGATGTTGAACATCTCTTAAGGTGTTTCTGGGCCATCCAAATTTCTTCTGGTGAAAATTCTTTGTTTAGCTCTGTACCCCATTTTTTGATAGGGTTATTTGGTTCTTTGGGGTCTAACTTCTTGAGTTCTTTGTATATATTGTATATTAGCCCTCTGTCTGATGTGGGGTTGGTGAAGATCATTTCCCACTTTGTTGGTTGCCATTTTGTCCTTCTGAGAGTGTCCTTTGCCTTACAGAAACTTTGTATTTTTATGAGGTCCCATTTGTCAATTCTTGATCTTTGAGCATAAGCTATTGGTGTTGTATTCAGGAACTTTCCCCCTGTGCCCAAATCCTCCAGGGTCTTTCCAAATTTCTTTTCTAATAGTTTCAGTGTGTCTGGTTTTATGTGGAGGTCCTTGATCCACTTGGAATTGATCTTAGTACAAGGAGATAAGAGTGGGTCAATTTGCATTCTTCTTCATGTTGACCTCCAGTTGAACCAGCACCATTTGTTGAAAAGTCTATCTTTTTTCCACTGGATGGTTGTGGCTCCTTTATCAAAGATCAAGTGACCATAAGTCCATGGGTTCGTTTCTGGGTCTTCAATCCTATTCCATTGATCTATCTGCCTGTTGCTGTACCAATACCATGCAGTTTTTAACACAATTGCTCTGTAGTACTGCTTGAGGTCAGGGATGTTGATTCCCCCAGAAGTCCTTTTATTCTTGAGAACAGTTTTAGCTATCCTGGGTTTTTTGTTGCTCCAGATGAATTTGAGAATTGCTCTTTCTAGATCGATGAAGAATTGATTTGGGATTTTGATGGGGATTGCATTGAATCTGTAGATTGCTTTTGGCAAGATGGCCATTTTTACTATATTGATTCTGCCAATCCAGGAGGAAGAAATATTTTTCCATCTTCTTAGGACTTCTTCGATTTCTTTCTTCAAGGACTTGAAGTTCCTGTTATACAGATCTTTCGCTTGTTTGATTAGAGTTACGCCAAGGTACTTTATGTTGTTTGTGGCTATTGTGAAGGGTGTTATTTCCCTAACTTCTTTCTCAGCCTGCTTGTCCTTTGAGTACAAGAAGGCTACTGATTTGCTTGAGTTAATTTTATAACCAGCCACTTTGCTGAAGTTGTTTATCAGCTTTAGAAGTTCTCTGGTGGAGTTTTTTGGGTCGCTTAATTAGACTATCATATCGTCTGCAAATAATGATACTTTGACTTCTTCCTTTCCAATTTGTATCCCTGTGACTTCCTTATGTTGTCTAATTGCTCTCACTAGAACTTCAAATATTATATTGAAAAGATATGGAGAGAGAGGGCAGCCTTGTCTAGTCCATGATTTTATTGTGATCGCTTCAAGTTTCTCTCCATTTATTTTTATGTTGGCTACTGGTTTGCTGTAGATTGCTTTTACTACGTTTAGGTATGGGCCTTGAATTCCTGCTCTTTCCAAGACTTTTAGCATGAAAGGATGCTGAATTTTGTCAAATGCTTTTTCAGCATCTAATGAGATGATCATGTGTTTTTTTTTCTTTTAATTTGTTTATGTAATGGATTACATTGATGGATTTCCGTATATTGAACCATCCCTGCATCCATGGAATGAAGCCTACTTGATCATGGTGAATGATCGTTTTGATGTGCTCTTGGATTCGGTTGGCAAGAATTTTATTTAGTATTTTTTGTCAATATTCAGAAAAGAAATTGGCCTGTAGGTCTCTTTCTTTGTTGGATCTTTTTGTGGTTTAAATATCAGCATAATTGCGGTTTCGAAGAATGAGTTGGGCAATGTCCCTTCTGTCTCTATTTTGTGGAATAGTTTGAAGAGTATTGGTGTTAAGTCTTCTTTGAAGGTCTGGTAGAATTCTGCACTAAAACCATCTTGTCCTGTACTTTTTTTTTTTTTTTTTGGTTGGGAGTCTTTCTATAACCCCTTCTATTTCTTTAGGGGTTATGGGAATGTTTAGATGATCTACTTGATGCTGATTTAATTTTGGTATTTTTTATCTGTCTAGGAAATTGTGCATTTCCTCCAGATTCTCCAGTTGTTTTGAGTAGAGGGCTTTGTAGTAGGATCTGATGATCTTTTGAATTTCCTCAGTTTCTGTTGTTATATCCCCCTTTTTCATTTCTAATTTTGTTAATTTGGATACTGCCTCTGTGCCCTTTGGTTAGTCTAGCTAAGGGATTATCTATCTTGTTGATTTTCTCAAAGAACCAGCTCTTGGTTTTGTTGATTCTTTGTATGGTTCTCTTTGTTTCTACTTGATTGATTCTAGCCCTTAGTTTGATGATTTCCTCTCTTCTACTCCTCCTGGGCGAATTAGCTTCTTTTTGTTCCAGGGCCTTCAGGTGTGCTGTTAAGTTGCTAGTGTATGTTCTCTCCAGTTTCTTTTTGGAGGCACTCATGGCTATGAGTTTTCCTCTTAGCACTGCTTTCATTGTGTCCCAAAGATTTGGGTAGGTCGTACCTTCATTTTCATTAAAGTCTATAAAGTCTTTGATTTCTTCCTTTATTTCTTCCTTGACCAAGTTGTCATTGAGTATTGTTCAGTTTCCATGTGTATGTGGACTTTGTGTTGTTTTTCTTGCTATTGAAGACCACTTTTACCCATAGTGATCCGAGAGGAGACATGGGATTAGTTCGGTCTTCTTGTATTTGTTGAGGTCTGTCTTGTGACCAATTATATGATCAATATTTGAGAAGATACTGCGGTGCTGAGAAAAAGGTATACTCTTTTGCTTTAGGATGTAATGTTCTATATATATATATAATCTGTTAAATCCAATTGGTCCAAAGCTTCAATTAGTTTCACTGTGTCCCTGTGTAGTTTCTGCTTTCCTGATCTGTCCATTGAGGAGAGTGGAGTTTTGAAGTCACCTACAATTATTGTGTTAGGTGCAATGTTTGCTTTAAGCTTTAGTAAAGTTTCTTTTACAAATGAGGGTACCCTTACATTTGGGGCATAGATGTTCAATATTGAGAATTCTTCTTGGTGGATTTTCCCTTTGACAAGCAAGAAGTGACCTTCTGAGTCTCTTTTGATGACTTTAGGTTGAAAGTCAATTTTATCTGATATTAGAATGGCTACTCCAGCTTGTTTCCTGAGACCATTTGCTTGTAAAACTGTCTTCCAGCCTTTTACTCTAAGGCAGTGTTTGTCTTTGACACTGAGATGTGTTTCCTGTAAGCAGCAAAATGTAGGGTCCTGTTTCTGTATCCAGTCTTTTAGTCTGTGTCTTTTTATTGGGGAATTGAGTCCATTGATGTTAAGAGATATTAAGGAATAGTAATTATTACTTCCTGACATTTTTGGCTTTATTATTATTATTATTATTATTATTATTATTATTTTGTATTTGAGTGGTTCTCTTCTTTTGGGTTGGATGAGATGGGGATTCTATCTTGTTTCTTCTGGGGTGTAATTTCCCCCCTTGTGTTGGTATTTTTCCTTATTATCCTTTGTAGGGCTGGGTTTGTAGATAAATGTGCAAATTTGGTTTTGTCTTGGAATACCTTGTTTTCCCCATCTATGGCAATTGAGAGTTTTGCTGGGTATAGTAGTTTTGGCTGAAGTTTGTGTTCTCTTAGAGTCCGCATGAGGTTTGCCCAGGATCTTCTAGCTTTCATGGTCTCAGGTGAGAACTGGTGTAATTCTGATAGGTCTTCCTTTATATGTTACTTGTCCTTTTTCTCCTACTGCCTTTAATATTCTTTCTTTGTTTAGTACATTTGGGGTTTTGATTATTATGTGACGGGAAGTATTTCTGTTCTGGTCCAGTCTATTTGGGGTTCTATAGGCTTCTTGTATATTCATGGGCATCTCTCTCTTTAGGTTGGGGAAGTTTTCTTTCATAATTTTGTAGAAGATATTTGCTGGCCCTTTAAGTTGTAGATCTTCATTCTCATCTATCCCTATAATCCTTAGGTTTGGTCTACTCATTGTGTCCTGGATTTCCTGAATGTTTTGGGTTACCAGCTTTTTGCACTTTGCATTTTCTTTAATTGTTGAATCCATGGTTCCTATGGTATCTTCAGCATCTGAGATTCTGTCTTCTATCTCTTGTATTCTATTGTTGATATTTGCATCTATGACTCCTGATTTATTCCCAAGGTTTTCTATCTCCAACGTTGTCTCCCTTTGCGATTTCTTAGTTGTTTCTACTTCTCTTTTTAGATTCTGTATGGTTTTGCTCAGATCTTTCAATTGCTTGTTTGTGTTTTCCTGTAATTCTTTAAGGGATTTTTGTGTTTCCTCTTTTATGATTTCTACTTGTTGACCCATGTTCTCTTGTATTTCTTTAAGTGATTTTTGTTTCTCTCCCTTATTGGAATTCATTTTTTGCTCTATATTCTCCTGGATTTCTTTAAGTGATTTTTGTGTCTGCCTTGTATGCGCTTCTAGCTTTTGATCTATTTTCTCCTCTATTACTTTAAGAGATTTATCTAAGTGATCCTCTATCAGCATCTTTACCAGTGATTTTAGATCTGAGTCTTGTTCTTCTGGTGTGTTGAGATATCCGAGATTTAATTGTGTTTGCCTTGTAAGGGCTTCTAGCTTTTGATCTATTTTCTCATGTATTACTTTAAGAGATTTATATAAGTGTTCCTCTATCAGCATCCTGACCAGTGATTTTAGATCTGAGTCTTGTTTTTCTGGTGTTTTGGGGTATCCAAGATTTATTGCTGTCAGGGAACTGGGCTCGGATGCCGCCATACTGCCTTGATTTCTGTTAGTAATGATCTTACGTTTGCCTTTTGCCATCTGGTTAACTCTGGTGTTAGTTGATCCTGTAGTTATTAGCTGGTGCTTGACCCTCCTGTGGGCTTGTAAGGCTATTTCCCTGCGACTGGGACACCTGAACCACTGCCCTGCAGGGTTCCTGCTCACAGATTGCTGACAGGTGGCCTGGGTCCCCCAAGGTCTTAAACTCAGGATATCCCAGGTACTTGGTTCTGCCTGTTGGGCAGCTGCTCTGCACTGCTCCTGCTCAGGGTTTGCTGTCTCGTATCCTGATTCCCCGGAGGTCTTAAAGTCGGGATATCTCAGTTATCTGGTTCCGCCTGCTGGTCCAAAGCTGCTGGGAAGCTGGCTGAGGCTGGCTCCCCTGCAGCTGGCTGGATGGGAAGCAGCTGGCAAGATGGCGCTGGCTGCAGAGAGTTCAGGGTCCACCCTGAGAGCGTGGAGCAGAGGCTCGGCCGGTGTCCCCCAAACAGCTACTCTGTACACAGCTCCAGCTCCATGCCTGAGTCCCTGAAGGTCTTAAACTCGGGATATCTCGGGTACCTGGTTCCGCAGGCTGGGACTGAGCGCCTGGGAAGCTGGCTGAGGCTCAACCCTCCCATTATTAAGGAATATAAAATTTAACTTTTATCCTCACCCCTGTCTCCAAGAGGATATCCCTACCCCTCCACCCCCTACCCCACCATAACTCCTGGGGCCTCCAAACTCTTGAAAATTAGGTGAATCTTCTTTTACTGAACCCAGACTTGAGAGTCCTCTTGTTGCATATGTATATCATATCAGCAGGTGTATGCTACATAGTTCTTGATCCAGTGTCTGAGAGATCTTGGGGTCCAGGTTAAGTGAGACTTCTGGTGCTACTAAATGGTTTCCCTCCTCATTTTCTTCCAGCATTTTGCTAATTCATCCACAGGGGTCACCAGCTTCTGTCTATTGGTTGGATTTAAATATCTGCATTTGACACATTTGGCTACTTTTTGGGAATTTCAGAGGACAGTCATGATCTGTCTCTTTTTGTGAGCATTCCATAGCCTCAGTAACTGTGTCAGGCCTTTGGATCTCCCCTTGAGCTGGGTCCCCCTTTGGGCCTGTCACTGTACCTTCTTTTCCTCAGGCTCCTCTCCATTTCCATCTCTGCAGTTCTTTCAGATAGGAACAAGTATGGGTCAGAATTGTGACTGTAGGTTGGCATACCCATCCCTCATTTGATGCCCTGTCTTTCTCCTGGAGGTGGGATCTACAAGTCCCTCTCTCCACTGTATGGCATTACATCTAAGGTCCCTCCCTTTGAGTCCTGGGAGTCTCCCAGTTCTCTGGTACATTCTTCATGGACCCCCACCTCTTACCTCCTGAGGTTGCCTTTTCCTATTCTTTCTGGTGGTCCTTAGGGTTTCACTCCTGTTTCCCTCAATACCTGATCATGTTATCCTCTTCCCCTTATGGTACCATTATGCCCCCCACAGGATCCTCACACCCTTTACCCTCCTGTGATTGCTTTTTTTAAACTAGGAAACAGAAAAGAAAATAGAAGAAAGAGGGAGAGAGAGAGAGAGAGAGAGAGAGAGAGAGAAAGAGAGAGAGAGAGACTATAAAACCAAAAGAAAAAATATTCTCCAAACACAATCCCCATATACTCACAAATACATAGGTTACATTGATTTAGGGATATAGGAAATTATAAAATTACCACACAATAAAAAGTACATTACCCATATTGCAACCAGGACACAGCTGGAAAGGCCCAGGCTCTGTGGGACATCCCCGCGCCCTCTGGCCGACCACCGAGGCTGCATTCTGCAACCAGCTCGCCGGCCCCTGGAACAGTGATAGCTGCGGGCCTCCATATTGCAACCAGGACACAGCTGGAAAGGCCCAGGCTCTGTGGGACATCCCTGTGCCCTCTGGCCAAGCACCAAGGCTGCGTTCTGCAACTAGCTCCCCGGCCGCTGGACCAGCGATAGCGGCAGGCCTCCATATTGCAACCAGGACACAGCTGGAAAGGCCCAGGCTCTGTGGGACATCCCCACACACTCTGGCCTAGCACCGAGGCTGCGTTCTGCAACTAGCTCGCCGGCCCCTGGACCAGTGATAGCGGCAGGCCTCCATATTGCAACCAGGACACAGCTGAAAAGGCCCAGGTAGACACCCCTTCGAGGGCTACACTCACAGGGGGGATCAGCTAGGGTCTCGGAGCCAAGCAGGCCGAGTTCCGCCTAGGCTCTGTGGGACATCCCCTCGCCCTCTGGCCGAGCACCGAGGCTGTGTTCTGCAACCAGCTCGCCAGCCCCTGGACCAGCTATAGCGGAGGGCCTCCATATTGCAACCAGGACACAGCTGGAAAGACCCAGGTAGACACCCCTTCCAGGGCTACCCTCACGGGGGATCTGCTAGGGTCTTGGAGCCAAGCAGGCCGAGTTCCTTGCAACCAGGACACAGCTGGAGAAGCCCAGGTAGACAGACTCCAACAGGGGCTACAATCGCATGGGTGGCAGCCAGCTTATGATCCCTTAAAGCAGCAGTCACACATATTCACCAGTAGAGAAACAACAGGTGAGCACAGCCTCACAGGAGATTCAAACACCAGCCACTGGCAACAAGGCCAACTAAAACCAGAAATAACCAGATGGCAAAAGGAAAACGAAGGAACGTTACTAACAAAACTCAAGGCAACATGACAGCATCTGAACCCAGTTCTCCAACAACAGGAAGCCCTTGATAGCCCAAAACACCAGAAAAATAAGACTTGGATATAAAATCACTGGTCAGGATGCTGGTAGCTAAACACATAGAAAAATCTCATAAAGAAATAGAGCAGAAAATGGATCAAAATTTAGAAGCCTTTACGAGGCAAATACAAAAATCACTTCAAGAAATTCAGGAGAAGATGGATCAAAGAGAAGAAGACAATAAGGAAGAAAGACAAAAGTCACTTAAAAAAACTACAGAAGAACGTGGGCCAACAAGTAGAAGCTATGAAAGAGGAAGCACAAAAATCTATTAAAGAAATACATGAAAACACAATCAAGCAAGCGAAAGATCTGAGCACATCCATCCAGATACTAAAAACAGAAACAACTAAGAAATCATAGTGGGAGACAACATTGGAGATAGAAAACCTTGGGAAGAAATCAGGGGCCATAGATGCAAGTATCAACAATAGAATACAAGAGATAGAAGACAGAATCTCAGAAGCCAAAGATACCATAGGAACCATTGATTCAACAGTCAAAGAAAATACTAAATGCAAAAAGGTGGTAACCCAAAACATCCAGGAAATCCAAGACACTATGAGAAGACCAAACCAAAGGATTATAGGTATAGATGAGAGTGAAGATTTACAAGTTAAATGGCCAGCTAATATCTTCTACAAAATTATGGAAGAAAACTTCCCCAACCTAAGTAGAGAGATGCCCATGAATATACAAGAAGCCTATAGAACCCCAAACAGACTGGACCAGAACAGAAATACATCCTGTCACATAATAATCAAAACTCCAAATGTAATAAACAAAGGAAGAATACTAAAGGCAGCAAGAGAAAAAGGCCAAGTAACATATAAAGGAAAACCTATCAGAATAACACCAGACTTCTCACCTGAGACCATGAAAGCTAGAAGATCCTGGGCAGATATCATGCAAACTCTAAGAGAACACAAACTTCAGCCAAAACTACTTTACCCAGTAAAACTCTCAATCACCATAGATGGAGACATCAAGTATTCCATGACAAAACCAAATTTGCAAGATATCTTTCCACAAATACAGCCCTACAAAGGATAATTGGGGGAAAACACCAAGACAAGGAAGGAAATTACACCCCGGAAGAAGCAAGATAGAAACCTCTTCTCATCAAACCCAAAACAAGATAACCTCTCAATTATAAAAAATAAATAAGATAAATAAATATAATTTCAAAAATGTCTGGAGGTAATAATTACTATTCCTTAATATCTCTTAACATCAATGGACTCAATTCCCTAATAAAAAGACATAGATTAACAGACTGGATACGGAAACAGGACCCTACATTTTGCTGCATACAGGAAACACTTCTCAGTGTTAAAGACAAACACTGCCTTAGAGTAAAAGGCTGGAAGACAATTTTACAAGCAAATGGTCTCAGGAAACAAGCTGGAGTAGCCATTCTAATTTCAGATGAAATTTACTTCCAACCTAAAATCATCAAAAGAGACTCAGAAGGTCACCTCTTGCTGGCCAAAGGGAAAATCCACCAAGAAGAGCTCTCAATACTGAACATCTATGCTCCAAATGCAAGGGAACCCTCATTCATAAAAGAAACCTTATTAAAGCTTAAAGCACACATTACACCTAACACAATAATTGTGGGTGACTTCAACACTCCACTCTCCTCAATGGACCGATCAGGAAAGCAGAAACTAAACAGGGACACAGTGAAACTAATTGAAACTCTGAACCAATTGGATTTAACAGATATATATAGAACATTTCATCCTAAAGCTAAAGAATATACCTTTTTCTCAGCACTGCATGGTACCTTCTCCAAAATAGACCATATAATTGGTCACAAGACAGATGTTAACAAATACAAGAAGATCGAGCTAATCCCATGCCTCCTATCAGATCACCATGGAGTAAGAGCGGTCTTCAATAGCAACAAAAACAACAGAAAGCCCACATACACATGGAAACTGAACAATACTCTACTCAATGACACCTTGGTCAAGGAAGAAATAAAAAAAGAAATCAAAGACTTTTTAGAATTCAATGAAAATGAAGGTACAACCTACCCAAATCTATGGGACACAATGAAAGCAGTGCTAAGAGGAAAACTCATAGCTCTAAGTGCATCCAAAAAGAAACTGGAGAGAGCATACAGTAGCAGCTTAACAGCACACCTTAAAGCCCTGGAAGAAAAACAAATTAATTCACCCAGGAGGAGTAGAAGAAAAGAAATCATCAAACTCAGGGCTGAAATCAATCAAATAGAAACAAAGAGAACCATACAAAGAATCAACAAGACCAGGAGCTGGTTCTTTGAGAAAATCAACAAGATAGATAAACCCTTAGCCAGACTAACCAAAGGACACAGAGACAGTATACAAATTAACAAAATTAGAAATGAAAAGGAAGACATAACAACAGAAACTGAGGAAATTCAAAAGATCTTCAGATCCTACTACAAAGGTCTATACTCAAAACAACTGGAGAATCTGGAGGAAATGGACAATTTCCTAGACAGATATCAAATACCAAAATTAAATCAGCATCAAGTAGACCAGGTAAATATTCCCATAACCCCTAAAGAAATAGAAGGGGTTATAGAAAGCCTCCCAACCAAAAAAAGTACGGGACCAGATGGTTTTAGTGCAGAATTCAACCAGACCTTCAAAGAAGACTTAACACTAATACTTTTCAAACTATTCAAAAAAATAGAGACAGAAGGGACACTGCCCAACTCATTCTTCGAAGCCACAATTACACTAATACCTAAACCACAAAAAGATCCAACAAAGAACGAGAACTACAGGCCAATTTCTTTTATGAATATAGATGCAAAAATACTAATTAAAATTCTTGCTAACCGAATCCAAGAGCACATCAAAACGATCATCCACCATGATCAAGTAGGCTTCATCCCAGGGATGCAGGGATGGTTCAATATATGGAAATCCATCAATGTAATCCACTACATAAACAAACTGAAAGAAAAAAAACACATGGTCATCTCATTAGATGCTGAAAAAGCATTCGACAAAATTCAGCATCCTTTCATGCTAAAAGTCTTGGAAAGAGCAGGTATTCAAGGCCCATACCTAAACATAGTAAAAGCAATCTAGAGCAAACCAGTAGCCAACATCAAAATAAATGGAGAGAAACTTGAAGCAATCCCACTAAAATCAGGGACTAGACAAGGCTGCCCTCTCTCTTCATATCTTTTCAATATAGTACTTGAAGTTCTAGCAAGAGCAATTAGACAACATAAGGAAATCAAAGGGATATAAATTGGAAAGGAAGAAGTGAAACTATCATTATTTGCAGACGATATGATAGTCTACTTAAGCTATCCAAAAAACTCCACCAGAGAACTTCTACAGCTGATAAACAACTTCAGCAAAGTGGCAGGTTATAAAATTAACTCAAGCAAGTCAGTGGCCTTCTTGTACTCAAAGGACAAGCAGGCTGAGAAAGAAATTAGGGAAATAACACCCTTCTCAATAGCCACAAGCAACATAAAGTATCTTGGCGTAACTCTAACCAAACAAGCGAAAGATCTGTATAACAGGAACTTCAAGTCCTTGAAGAAAGAAATTGAAGAAGACCTCAGAAGATGGAAAAATATTTCTTGCTCCTGGATTGGCAGGATCAATATGGTAAAAATGGCCATCTTGCCAAAAGCAATATACAGATTCCATGCAATCCCCATCAAAATCCCAAATCAATTCTTCATCGATCTAGAAAGAGCAATTTTCAAATTCATCTGGAGCAACAAAAAACCCTGGGTATCTAAAACTATTCTCAAGAATAAAAGGACTTCTGGGGGAATCAATATCCCTGACCTCAAGCAGTACTACAGAGTAATTGTGTTAAAAACTGCATGGTATTGGTATAGCAACAGGCAAGCAGATCAATGGAAAAGGTTTGAAGACCCAGAAATTAACCCACAGACTTATGGTCACTTGATCTTTGATAAAGGAGCCACAACTATCCGATGGAATAAAGATAGCCTTTTCAACACATGGTGCTGGTTCAACTGGAGGTCAACATGCAGAAGAATGTGAATCGAACCATTCTTATCTCCTTGTAATAAGATCAACTCCAAGTGGATCAAGGACCTCCACATAAAACCAGACACACTGAAACTATTAGAAAAGAAACTTGGGAAGACCCTGGAGGACTTGGGCACAGGGTAAAAGTTCCTGAACAGAACACCAATAGCTTAAGCACTAAGATGAAGAATCGACAAATGGGACCTCATAAAATTACAAAGTTTCTGCAAAGCAAAGGACACTGTCAGAAGGACAAAACGGCAACCAACAAAGTGGGAAAAGATCTTCACCAACCCCACATCCGACAGAGGGCTAATATCCAATATATACAAAGAACTCAAGAAGTTAGACCCCAAAGAACCAAATAACCCTATCAAATATGGGGCACAGAGCTAAACAAAGAATTTTCACCAGAAGAAATTCGGATGGCTGAGAAACACCTTAAAAGATGTTCAACATCTTTAGTCATCAGGGAAATGCAAATCAAAACAACCCTGAGATTCCACCTCTCACCAGTCAGAATGGCTAAGATTAAAAACTCAAGAGACAACAAGTTCTGGCGAGGATGTGGTGAAAGAGGAACACTCCTCCACTGTTGGTGGGATTGCAAAATGGTAAAACCACTCTGGAAATCAGTTTGGTGGTTCCTCAGAAAATTGGGCATGTCACTTCCAGAGGACCCTGGCATACCACTCCTGGGCATATACCCAGAGGATTCCCCTGCATGCAATAAAGACACATGCTCCACTATGTTTATAGCAGCCTTGTTTATAATAGCCAGAAATTGGAAGGAGCCCAAATATCCTTTAAAAGAGGAATGGATACAGAAAATGTGGTATATTTATACAATGGAATACTACTCAGCAATTAAAAATAATGAATTCATGAAATTTGTAGGTAAATGGTTAGACCTGGAAAATATCATCCTGAGTGAATTAACCCAATCAAAAAAGAATGCACATGAAATGCAATCACTGATAAGTGGATATTAATGAGCCCAGAAGCCCTAAATACTCAAGACACAAATAGCAAGTTAAATGATTCCCAAGAAGAAGAAAGGAGAGTACCCTGGGCCTGTAAAGATTGCATCCAGTTTAGTAAAGAAACCGAGGGGGGAGGGGGAATGATTGGGGAATAGTTGGGGGGGAGAGGAACTATGGGAACTATGGTGGGTGGGAACTGGGAAAGGGGAAAGCCTTTGGAATGTAAACATAGAATATAGAAAATAAAAAAAAATAAAATAAACAACAAAAGCATTAATAAAAAAAGTACATCATTTGAGTCATCTTAGATTTTGTCAAAACAACAGTATTGGGAGTGTGGGGTAGGAAGAATACAAGCACAGACTTAGTATTATCACATGTTGTTTTAGACAAAAAAAAATGATTCATAAATATGTAAAAACAGCCTCTGGACCTGTTACATTCTAACCTCTCAATTTCACTGCAGTTTTAATTAGTCAATCAGTCTATTATTTGCAGACACAGCTTTTCAGAATTTTTTTTTGTGCAAATAAGAGAGAGAATTAATCTTCCTTCTTTCAATGTCCCTATGCAGGTCTCCAGCAGAGGTGTGGCCCAGAGTAAAGGTGTGTGCCACCATGCCTGTATTTGGGACTTGCTTTGTGCCAGATGACCTAAAAGTCAGAGATTCCCCTGTCTTAGTTTTCCTGGATTCATAGGCACTATGCTCCAAGATCTCCAAGCCAAGATTCAGGTCAGAGTTCATTCCAGATATAGTCAAATTGAAAACCAGGAATAGCCACCACTGGCACCATTGCTAACATTGCTGTGTAATAAAGACTAAGTACAGGAGTTGTTCAGATTTTAGAACTATCTTTGGTTCCATGATTATATAATTTAGAAGATATACCTAAAACCTCATCATTTTATTAACTAGTAGTCACATATTTATGTATTGACAATTTAGTCATACTATTACCACTACCACTATTACTAATACTACAACAACTACTACTACTATTACAACAATTATTAGTAATTTGCATGTGCTTTCTAGATTTAAGTATAATACAATACATATATACATACTCATACATAAGTTTGCATAGATACTTCTGCATTATTACTTCATTATGTTTTTCTCTTATATTTTCTTAAGATTCCTAATAAAATATTTATATATGTATAAAATGTTAATATGTCTTTTTCAGGGGTGGGGTGCATGTTTTAAGACAGTTTCTCTGGGTAACATCTCTGGATGTCCAGGATCCTGAAACTTGCTTTGTAGTTCAGAGTGGCCTCCAACCCACAGACATCCACCTGCCTGTGCTTCTGTAGTGGTGAGCATCTTTTAGAATAACAATTTTGAGAAATTTTACTTTATAAGTGAACTTTTCCTGGAACCAAAGAGAACTATATGTATTACAACATCTTTTAAGATGTCTGAATTAATGTGTAAAAACATTTACCTTATAAGAGGGTAACAGAAAACAACCAACTAAATCACCCAGAGCTCCTAGACACTAAACCACTGAAAAAAAGTGTACACATGGACATACCCATGCCTCCAGCTGTATATGTGGCAAAGGATGGCCTTTTCAGATATCAATGAGAGGAGAGGCCATTGGTCCTGTGAAAGCTCGATGCCCCAGTGTAGGTGAATGCCAGAGTGGTGAGGTGGGAATGGGTGGGTGGGGGAGCACCCTCATCAAAGCAAGGGGAAGGGGGATGGGATAGGGAGTTCTCATAAGGGAAACCTGGAAAGGGGATAGCATCTGAAATGTAAAAAAAAAAGAAAATATCTAATAAAAGAAAACAAAAACAAAATGAAAACAAAGGCAATACATTATCTTGTTTACGAGTTCCTGGGATAGAACTGTCCAATGATTTCAAAAGATGAAGCCCAATTTTGGCACTGGGCTTTCTAATTGTTAGTTCATTGTATCTAGTAGGGACATTGTCTCCAAGCTCTTGGGAAAATCTATTTAAATTCTGTTTTCGCATGTATTTGTATAATTTTAGAAAGCTTCTTTAGAATTCAGTTTCCATATGACTTTTTAAAAGATATTTGCTGTTACCTGTCACTCCCTATACTCTACCCTCTTGTATTTCCTGCTTTATTAACCTTTCCTGTTCTTTTGCCTTTCTGATTTAAATTAGATTGGTTATTTCTACCTTTAAACATTTATCTCTGAATTTCATATTTCTATTTTTCTTAGTGGCTTGGAAAGTACTTTCTAACGGTACCATAGATATTTAGAGTTTCAAGCAAAATAGGGGATGATGATATGGTTTCATTTTACATGTTTTTTTTTCCATGTTGACAAAAAACCCCAGCAACAAACAAAACCTAGATGGATGTATTTGTTGGAATTTTCTCAATTCTATTCCATTATTCAACATATGTGTTTTATGTCAGTGCCATGCTGTTGTTGTGACTATATATATGGATGTTGATACTTTCAGCATCTTTTTGCTTTTCTTTCTTTCTTTCTTTCTTTCTTTCTTTCTTTCTTTCTTTCTCTCTCTCTCTCTCTTTCTTCCTTCCTTCCTTCTTTTTTTCTTTCCCTTCTTTCCCTCCTTCCTTCCTTCCTTCCTTCCTTCCTTCCTTCCTTCCTTCCTTCCTTTCTTTCTTTCCTGCCCAAATGCTGCCCATCTCTAAATACTCCCTCACAGAGACCCCCCCATTCCCTGTTCCCTTCTTTTCTGAGAGGTTGGGGCCCCTGTGGTTTCCCACACCCTGACACATCAAGTCTCTATAGGCTTAGGTGCATCCTTTCCTAGTGAAGCCAAAAGTCCTGTTAGAGGAGGGATTTCACAGTCAGGGTACAGCTTTAGGTGCAACTCATACTCAAGTTGTTGGAGGACTCACATGGAGATGGAATTGAACATCTGCTAAATATATTTTGGGGGCCTCAGTTTCAGTAGGTTTTTATTTTGTTTTGTTTTGCTTTTCAGGGTTATTTGGGGTATGGAATTTAAATCTAGTATTTACAAATTTCTATGAAGATTTGTGTTGAAATTTTGATGGGAGATGTATGGAACCTGCAGATTGTCTTTGTATAGCAATTTTCAAAATATTAGTTCTACCAATCCATGAGCATGTGATTTTTTTTCTATCATCTGGTATATTTTTCAGTTTCTTCAGTTATTTGGAGAAAAAAATTAAGTTTCTTTATTTCCCTTTCCTTCTTTTTTATTTTGTAAATGAAAGGAAAATCTACAGACCTCATTTCTATTTAAAATACTTTCTTTTCAAAACATTTCCATTGATTCTTTGATAACTTCATATTATGTATTTGACCACATTGACTTTCTTTTTTGTAATTTTTTTTATTTTTAATTTTATTTTCTATATTCTTTGTTTACATTCCAAAGGATTTCCCCTTTCCCAGTCCCCCCCCAACATATGTCCCATAAGTCCTCCCCCCCAACTATTCCCCAATCACCCCCCCCACCATTTCTCTGTTCTGGATCTACAAAACTGGATCCAATCTTCTCAGGCCCAGGGTCCTCTCCTTTCTTCTTCTTGGGAATCATTTAACTTGCTAATTGTGCCTTGAGTATTTAGGGCTTCTGGGATCATTAATATCCACTTATCAGTGATTGCAATTCATGTGTATTCTTTTGTGATTGGGTTAACACGCTTAGGATGATATTTTCCAGATCTAACCATTTGCCTACAAATTGCATGAATTCATTATTTTTAATTGCTGAGTAGTATTCCATTGTATAAATATACCACATTTTCTGTGTCCATTCCTCCTTTGAGGGATATCTGGGCTCCTTCCAATTTCTGGCTATTATAAACAAGGCTGCTATGAACATTGTAGAGCATGTGTCTTTATTGTATGCAGGGGAATCCTCTGGGTATATGCCCAGGAGTGGTATGCCAGGGTCCTCTGGAAGTGACATCCCCAATTTTCTGAGGAAACACCAAACTGATTTCCAGAGCAGTTTTACCATTTTGCAATCCCACTAACAGTGGAGGAGTGTTCCTCTTTCTCCACATCCTTGCCAGCACCTGTTGTCTCTTGAGTTTTTAATCTTAGCCATTTTGATTGGTGTGAGGTAGAATCTCAGGGTTGTTTTGATTTGCATTTCCCTGATAACTAATGATGTTGAACATCTCTTAAGGTGTTTCTCGGCCATCCGAATTTCTTCTGGTGAAAATTGTTCGAAGAAGACCTCAGAAGATGGAAAAATATTTCTTGCTCCTGGATTGGCAGGATCAATATAGTAAAAATGGCCATCTTGCCAAAAGCAATCTACAGATTCAGTGCAATCCCCATCAAAATCCCAAATCAATTTTTCATAGATCTAGAAAGAGAAATTCTCAAATTCATCTGGAGCAACAAAAAACCCAGGATAGCTAAAACTATTCTCAACAATAAAAGGACTTTGGGGGGGAATCATTATCCCTGACCTCGAGCAGTACTACAGAGCAATTGTGTTTAAAAAACTGCATGGTATTGGTACAGCAGTAGGCAAGTAGATCAATGGAATAGGATTGAAGACCCAGAAATGAACCCACAGACTTGTGTTCACTTGATCTTTGATAAAGGAGCTACAACCATCCAGAGGAAAAAAGATAGCCTTTTCAACAAAGGGCCCTGGTTCAACTGGAGGTCAAAATGCAGAAGAATGTGAATCGAACCATTCTTATCTCCTTGTAGTAAGATCAACTCCAAGTGGATCAAGGACCTCCACATAAAACCAGACACACTGAAACTAATAGAAAAGTAACTGGGGAAGACCCTGGAGGACATGGGCACAGGGGAAAGTTCGTGAACAGAACACCAATAGCTTATGCTCTAAGATCAAGAATTGAAAATGGGACCTCATAAAATTACAAAGTTTCTGCAAGGCAAAGGAAACTGTCAGAAGGACAAAATGGCAACCAACAAATTGGGAAAAGATTTTCACCAACCCCACATCCGACAGAGGGCTAATATCCAATATATACATAGAACTCAAGAAGTTAGACCCCAAAGAACCAAATAACCCAATCAAAAAATGGGGCACACTGACTTTCTTCTCCCACTTTCTCCTAGATACTTTCCTACCTCCCTATCCACCCAAATTCTTATTAATTCATTGTTTTTTCTTAACTCTATAATATTCAATTTTGTTATCCAAATACTCTTAGATGTAGGGACTGACCTATAGTGTGGTCAACATAACAGTTACTACACTCTTAAAAAAAACTATTTCTCTTTAAACATCTATAAAAATGCAAATTAGTCAACTAGCCCCAGTTACATATGGTGCTTTCCCCCAGTTCCTGTCTACTATTACAAGCTTGGATTTTCTTTCATTGAGGTCTAATATACACATTTCCCACTATGTCTTCCAAACAGTGTTTCAATATAATCAGTAGCACCACTGATACTTACAGTATTTCTGATACCTCTTATACAAAGGTCAATGAGCCTTCAGAGGAAAGCTGTGACATAAGTGTCTTATTTAGGGAGGAACACACCACAGTCTTATTTTCTTCAAGTTGCCTAGTTGTGAGTGTCTGTGCTAATTGACATCTACAACAAAAACAAGCCTCCTAGATTAGGGTTGAGAGACGTTCTAATTGATGGATATAGAAATCATCAACAGGAATAGTTTTAATACTATATCCACTCTGCAAAATAATGTTCTCCCAAAGAGCCTATGACCTATCTAGGCATAGGATCTCGATCCTCATAATGATACCAGATTTAGATTCCATTTTATGGGGAAAGTCTCAGAAGAAAATGGTTGGCTATTCCTGTAGATTCATGTCACCATTTCAAAAGCAGGCATGGCTTGCCAAATAGATATTGTAGTAGCTGACACTTACAGGGTTCACAGCTGAGAAAGAGTAGAGGTAACTTTTCTCCTCTGGCAGTATGGATATCACCTTCCAGGTCTATGAGAACTAGGATTAGGTTTGAAGCTTTGGGGCTAACACTAATAGTATTTTGGAAAGACTATATGTGTACCTACTATTGTAGAACCTTATAAAAATATGTACATATACATATAACTTATATAAGGAAAGGTATTGTACAATAGAGGACAATTGCCCAACTAGATAGTATATGCTATCAAGTAAAATTCCCAATGCAAATTATAGGTTTCTTCTTTTTAAATAGTTGGTCAGTAGGATCACGAAAAACTACAAAAATATAAAATATTACTATTGCTATTAATACTCTTAAGATCTGGGCAATAATATTATAATGCTACAGATACCTTACACTTGAATAATAAAACATGGAAATAGCAAGACTCAAGTTTTCCTTTTGTTCCATTGTGTATCAACTATATTCCAGTGGATGTCTTTACAACTTAGGTGTATATGGGCAGTGAAATTTGAACTTGGTTAGTTTGTTTTAGGAATAAAAAGTTGAATGGTTTAGGGTTTTAGTTAATTTTATATTATTGTTGTAAAACATCATGACTGAGGGAAATTATAAAAGAAAGTACTTAATTTGACATATGGTAACAGAATGTTAGAGTCCATAATAGTACAGTGAATGAACAGCAGAGTTCAGATCTTGATCTTAATCCATGTGTCTAAGATGGCACTGAATTAAACAATTTTTTTTGAAATTGCAATGCCAATTCTCATTGACCCATTTCTTTCAATAAGGCCACACATCTTCAAACTTCCTAAATAGTTTCAACAACTGGGTACCAAGTAATTAAACATATGAGCTCACAGAGTCCATTATCATTCAAACTGCCATATTCCTTTACCGGAGTCTCACAGGCTCCTGGATATATTATAATACAGAATGCATTGAGTTAAGCTTTGAAATCCCCATAGTCTTTTACAATCTTCCCACATTTAAAAAAAAAAAACTTTTCTGCAACTCAAGGCAATCTTTTAATTTAAAAGAAATATATGCACACACATATATCATAAAATTTGCACATAATATCCATTACCTTTGCAAAAGGGGAAAATGGGGGCATAGTAAGGATGTATTGGACCAAAATAAGTCAAATCGCAGAATGGCAGACTCCAAACAATTTATCTCTATGTCTTATGTCAAAGTAAGGTAACCTTACACTTTTTCTGACTTCACACTTCTCCCTCTTGGGATAGTTCCTCTTATTGTATACTTTTTTTTTTTTTGTAGATAATGTATGTTTCTGGCATCTCAAACATCTTGTATTCTCAAATGAAATCCAGGCCTTATTTTCCCAACGTCATATTAACATATTAAGTGCCTCTCAGGACCTCCATGCTGTATCTCCCATACCACATGACTATCCTCAGAGGCTCTCCTTATCTGAAGGAGAAGATTACAAAGCCGCTTTATTTATTCACTCTTCATTAGCTCTAAAGTTGAAGCCATATGTATGACACTGTCATGTTTGACTACCAACTTGGGATGAACCCTGGCTCTTCTCAATAATCCTTGAAAGAGCTGTCTTTTGTTTTGTTGTTTCTTTCTTTCTTTCTTTCTTTCTTTCTTTCTTTCTTTCTTTCTTTCTTTCCTTTTCTTTTCTTTCTTTTTTGTTTCTTTCTTTCTTTGTTCCTTTGTTTCTTTCTTTTTCTTTCTTTTTTTCTTCTCAGGGTCAGAAGAAAACCTTTATATTTTACAAGTTGAAAGCTTAGTTGGATGCTCATTCACCTTGAGCTTACCTTTCCATTTATTCTATACTTGATCAATTCTCTCTTTAATTTTCTCATCTCTTTCATCAGAAGTTTTGGCTGGTGTTATTTTTCTCACAGTGAAAGCTATTCTAAGATAAAAACTGTTAGCTCTAAATGCCTACAAAAAGAAACTGGAGAGAACATACACTATCAGATTAACAGCACATCTGAAAGGTCTAGAACAAACAGAAGGAAATACACCCAAGAGGAGTAGTCATCAGGAAATATTCAAACTCAGGGCTAAAATGAACCAAATAGAAACAAAAAGAACTATACAAAGAATCAACAAATACCAGGAGCTGGTTCTTTGAGAAAAAAAAAAACAAGATAATTTTATCCTTACCCAGACAAACCAGAGGCCACAGATACAGTACTAAAATTAATAAAATCTGAACTGAAAAGGGAGATAATACAACTGAAACTGAGAATATTCAAAAAATCATCAGATCCTACTACAAAAGCCTATTTTCAACAAAACTGGAAAATCTGGATGAAATGGACAATTTTCTAGACAGACAAAAGATACCAAAGTTACATCATGATTAGATAAACCATCTAAACACTCCCATAAACACTAAAGAAATAGAAGCAGTTGTTAGAAGTATTACAATCATAAAAAGTGCAGGACCAGATGACTTTAGTACAGAATTCTACCAGACCTTCAAAGAAAGCTTAGTAGCAATACTCTTCAAACTATTCCTCAAAAAAAGAAACAGAAGGAACACTACCTAATTCATTCTATGAAGCCACAGTTACAATGATACCAAAAGCACACAAAGACCCCAAAAGGAAAAGAACTTCTATACAATTCACCTTATGAATATCGATGCAAAAATACTCAATAAAATTCTTGCAAATTGAATCCAAGAACATATCAACTTGATCATTTAACACAATCAAGTAGGCACCACTCCAGGGATAAAGAGATGGTTCAATGTACAGAAAACCATTAATATAATCCACTACATAAACAAACTCAACAACCCTCTCCCCCACTTTATTATTTCATTAGATTCTGAAATAGCATTTGACAAACTTCAATATCCCTTCATGTTAAACATCTCAGAAAATTCGGGAATTCAAGGCCCATACCTAAACATAGTAAAAATTATATACAACAAACCAATAGCCAACATCAAACTAAATGGAGAGAAACTTGGAGCAATTCCACTAAAATCAGGGATTAGACAAGGCTTTCTATTATCTACCTATGTATTCACTATAGTACTTGAAATTCTAGATAGAGAAATTAAACATCAAAATGATGTCAAAAGGATACAGATTGGAAAGGAAGAAACCAAACTATCACTATTTGCAGATAATATGATAGTATACTTAAGTGACATCAAAAATTCCACCAGAGAACTTGTACATCTCATAAACAACTTCAGCAAAATTGATGAATATAAAATTAACTCAAACAAATCAGTAGCCTTCCTATATTTACAGGATAAATGGACTGAGCAAGAAATAAGGGAAATGATACCCTTTACAATAGTCACAAACAATAATAAATATCTTGGTGTGACTTTAACTAAACAATTGAAAGATCTTTATGACAATACCTTCAAATCTCTGAAGAAATGGAAGAAGATCTCAGAAGATGAATAGATTTTCCATGCTGTTGGATTGGCAGGATTAATATAGTAAAAATTGACAGCTTGCATAAAGCAATCTACAGATTCAGTTCAATCCCCATCAAAGTTCCAACTCTTTCCTTCATAGAGTTAGAAAAAAAACAATTATGAAAAACACCAGGGTAGCAAAAACTAACCTCAACAATAAATGAAGAGCTGGCAGAATCACTATCCCTGAAATCAAGCTGTACTACAGGGTAATAGTCATTTAAAAAAAAACTGCATGGTATTGGTACAGTGACAAGCAGGTAGATCAATGGAAAAGAATTGAAGACCCAGAAATGAATCCACATACCTATGGTCCCTTGATCTTTGTCAAAGGACCTAACAACATCCAGTGGGAAAAAGGCAGCATTTTCAACTAATGGTACTGGTTCAACTGGAGGTCAGCATGCAGAAGAAGGTAAATTGACAAATTCTTTTCTCTTTGTACAAACCTCAAGTTCAGGTGCATCAAGGACTTCCACATAAAACCAGATAAACCGAAACTAGTAGAAGAAAAAGTGGGGAAGAGCTTCAAGCACTTTGGCACAGGGCAAAATTTCCTGAACAGAACATCAATGGGACCTCAATATTGCAAATATTCTATAAGGTAAAGTACATGGCCAATAGGACAAACAGCAACCAACTTGTTGGGAAAATCCTACATCCAATAGAGGGCTAATATTCGATGTATACAAAGAACTCAAGAATTTAGACACCAGAGAAACAAATACTCCTATCAAATAGTTTGCAACTTCATAGGAAGAACAAAATCAACCAACTAGACACCCCAGAGCTCCCAGGGACTAAGTCATCAACCAAGGGGTACACATGCCTCTATCCGCATATGTAGCAGAGGATTGCCTTGTCAGTCATCAACGGGAGGAGAGGTCCTTAGTCCTAGGTCCTATGAAGGTTCTATAGATGCAGCAATATAAGGGAATCAAAGTCAGAGAGGTGGGAGTGGGATGGGTGAAGGAACAGCCTCATAGAAGTAGGGGGAAGGAGGATTCAATAGGGGATATCCAGGAGGTGGGGAAACTGGGAAAGTGGATAACATTTGAAATGTATATAAAGAATATATCCAATAAAAATTTTAAAAAAGTGGAGTACAGAGCTAAAGAGAAAATTCTCAACTGAGGCTACTCGAATGGCCAAGAAGCACCTAAAGAAATGTTTAGTCATCAGGGAAATTCAAATCAAAATGACCCTTAGATTCTACCTCAAATCAATCAGAATGGCTAAGATCAAAATCTTCTGAGATAGCAGATGCTGGTGAGAATGTGGTGAAAGAGGAACACTCCTCCATTGCTAGTGGGATTGCAAGCTGATACAACCACTCTGGAAATCTGTCCAGTAGTTCCTCAGAATAGTGTACATAGTACAACCTGAGAACCCAGGTATACCACTTCTGGGAATAAACCCTGAGGTTGTTCCAACATATAACAAGTATACATGTGCCATTATGTTTATAGCAGCAATATTTATAAGAGCCAGAAGCTGGAAACAACCTAGATGTCCCTCAACAGAGCAATGGATAATGTGGTACATTTACACAATGGACTACTACACAGCTATTAAAAACAATGACTTCATGAAATTTGCAGGCAAATGGATGGATATAGAAAACATCATCCTGAGTGAGGTAACTCAGTCACAAAAGTCCACACATGGTATGAATTCACTGATAAGTGGGTATGAGGCAAGAGCTTGGAATATCCATGATAAAACTTATGGACCACAGGAAGCTCAAGAGGAATGAAGACCAAAAATATGCTTGAGTACTACTTGGAAGTGGAAACAAAATAATCAAGGGAAGTAGAGGGTTGGAGGGACTTGGGAGTAAGAAAGGAGGACGAGGGGAAAAAGAGGGGAAAGATCAGGTATGGGAGGAGATGGAGGAAACGTACTGAGGGTCAGAGAATTGAACAGCCATATGTAGCAATGGGGGATGGGGAACTTGGAGTAG
Source organism: Apodemus agrarius (assembly GCA_964023405.1). Lineage (NCBI taxonomy): Eukaryota > Metazoa > Chordata > Mammalia > Rodentia > Muridae > Apodemus > Apodemus agrarius. Next base: position 43,188,905 of record OZ030010.1, read on the forward strand.
CAACCAAAAAGTCCGAGATGTCAGGAAAGGAAGAGCCTCCCAGGGCCACATGGGGATGACATTAGCTGAAATACCACTGAAAGGGGAGGGAGAACCTGTTGAAATCTTATCCAGTGGTTAGGCATGGCCCTGATTGAGGAACGGGGCCACCCACACATCTCAAAATTTTAAACCAGAGTTGCCCCTGTCTAAAGGAACTACAGGGAAAAATAGTGGAGTAGAGACAAAAGGAAAGGTCATCAAGATACTGCTCCATCTAGGGATCCATTTCAAATGCAGACACCAAACCCACACACTATTGCTGATGACAAGAATTGCTTGCTGACAGGAGCCTGATCCAGCTGTGTCTTAAGAGGCTTTGCCAGATCCTGACTAATACATATGCAGATGCTCTTAGCTAACCACTGTACTGAGCACAGGGACCCTAGTTGAAGAGATTTTTGAAGGACTGAAGGAGCTGCAAGGGACTTATCTGGCATCAATGAGAGGAAAGGCCCTTGGTCCTGTGAATGCTTTATGCCCCAGTGTAGAGGAATGCTAGGGCTGTGAGGCAGGAGTGGATAGGTGGGTGGTAGAGCAACCTCATAGAAGCAGGCTGAGTGGGGATTGGATAGAGGGTTTGCAGAGGAGAAACCTGGAAAGAGGATAATTTAAAATGTAAATAATAATAATAATAATAATAATAATAATAATAAACCAACAAGCACAGACACAAAAGAAATTCGTCTGACATGGGTTCTAGGAAGTGAACTCTGATCATTCTCCAAGAATAGTATGTACTTTTAACCACTGAGCCATCTTTCAGCTCCAGAAATTACATTTTGCAAAAGAGAAGAAGTGCACGTTCCACTCATTTGTGCCACCTTGTTCCTTACCCTACTGGGAACAGATTCAAACAACTAAAGAATAATCTTAAAAGTAAAAGACAGTCAATATTAGTCTCTCTTAAAATGCCCTCCACAATAAATATGAGTTCATTCCTTTACAATTTGGCTTCAGACATAGTCTTATGACAAATAAAGGAGCATTCTTCATCATAATACTGTAAAAATAGTCTCCTGCTCAGTTGCTAATATGTTCCCCTCTGAAAGCTCAAGCTGTGTCTTCATATTACACATTGTTTTCAGAGACAGTCTCTTCTAAGCTCCTACTAGGACAGTCCATTAAGCCTTTCTTATAAGATTGAACTGTTTTCCCAGTTCAATGTCCCAAAGTCTTCACTTTCCTCCTAAAACAGCATGGTCAATCTGGTCAAAATAATAACCTACTTCTCACACCAACTTCTGTATTAGTTACTTTTCTATCTGCTGTAATAAAACACCATGGTAAAGGCAAATTATAAAAGAACATGTTTGACTTGGCTTATTCTAGTGGAAACTTAAGGGTTCTTTGGAATGTCAGTTGTGTTGGATGGGGCTTTGCTGTGGCAAATACATGAAGGAGTGTTTTCCTGAAGTGAACACAGGTAAAAGTTTAAGGCAGACTTATGAACAAATATTTCAGTAAAGCCAATTCAAATGAAGAGATGTTCTGCTAAAGCAAACAGGTGGAAGTATACATGATGAAGAATTCTTTGCCAGGGACATACATGTATTGCTCTGCCTTGAATTGTGTAGTTGAGCTGCATTTGTCAGGACTCCACAGAGAGAAACACATCAAAAAATAATTCTGGTCATATGATTTGGTTTCTTGCTGCTTCCATAGTCTCAGGATAATTGTCAGAGTTATGTCAGCTGGGACAGGATGCACATGCTAAGGCAAGACCCATGGAGACACATGATATTTGGAGGGAATATAAAATGAACTCAAAGGATAGTGAAGTGGGCTGAGCTTGGCTTGTTTATATAGTAGCTAGCTGTTCAGTGCATGTTGGTCACATGTCTTTGGTGATCCTCACTTCACTGAGAGCCACAGCTGTGAATATCTCCTAGCATTTTTTGCTGGTCCCTCCTTCATATTTGTGTTAATGCTGAGGCCTGCCTGTCTGATTAGTAGTGTACCACCAGTCCTGATTTATGTTTGCTATCCTGAATCTACTGAACTAGACTGTTGATGTATCCATGAAGTGTCTGTGAGTTGATCTAGGTGCCACTGCTGACCTGTGAAATGAAATGCTGATCTCCAGAAAACACAGATGGGAGTTACTGCAAAGAAACTTTCTAAACAGCTCCACTTCTTCTGTGTCCTTTCTCATTTGCTAACTATGTTTGATGGTGGGCTAGAAGGAAGATTAAAGCATTTAAGAACTCTCACTAAAAATAGGTTTTGAAAAAAATAAAGTTATAGCTTATTTATTCAGAGGGTTATGGTTCATGATGGTCAAATATAGAAATAGCTGAGACATCATACCTTGACCCACCACCCTCAAATAGGAAAATAACACTGGAAATTGCATGATACTTTTGAATGTTCAAAGCTCACCCTGAGCAATATATTTCTTTCATTCTTTTATCAAGGCCACACCTACTTATCCTTCCCAAACAGTTTCAACAATAGGGCACAAGTATTCAAATATACATGCTTCTTGGGCCATTCTTATTTAAATTATCACAGTAAATTACCACAGTTGTGGTATATCTGAGAAGAGTTGAAAGACAGAGCAAATATGATCAAAATGCACTGTGCAAAATTCTTAAAGAATTAATAAAATTGTAAAATAAAAATATTTTATTTATAAACCATTTCCAGATTCTACAAATTGTCAAATAGCAAAGACAATAGTGAAAATCATAATTCCTAAAGTATACACTAATAGATTGTAGAAACTCAAATGTCATAGACTTCTTTAGTTCATATTACACTAGATCCATGTTATGGTGATTAAGCAGAGGTCCACTGATTCTTTAGGATTTTATCAGCATTATTCCAGCACAAATATATCTTGGAAGATTTTTCTGCCATCACTGTTAGCTAATCCCTGACTAAAGAATGAAGTCTATTTATAGTTTACTTCTTCTAGAGGTCTCCTTGTCAAGACACAGATTTCCCCCTCAAGTCCTAATTTCCCCCACCTCTTATTGTTCTTACAAGGATTTCTGCTTTTTTCTTAATGTTTCTTTCTCAAAAACACATTCTTATTTTTTGAAAGCTAAGGAAGAATGATGAATTATAAACTTGAACCTTCTCTTTTATTTTTTACATTTGAAAATTATTACCATCATATAGCACAACATTCATGCATGCCATGTTTTTTTTTTTTATTCATCACAGAGAAGTTCTTTGTTCACGGATTTGTAAGTTTGAAGAATCATTCATGAACTAGATGATGCTCAAATAGAAATCTCCCCTTTTGAGGTAGACAGACTCCATCCAGGGTTACCGTCGCGGGGAGATCTGCTAGGCTCTCGCCACTAGGCAGGCCCAGCTCTGCAAAGGCTCTGCAGGACTTCCCCACGCCCTAAGGCCTTGCACCAAGGCAGCAGGTGGCAGCCAGCTCGCGGGGACCCTGGACCAGCAGTAGCGGCTGGCCTCCATATTGCAACCGGGACACAGCTGGAGAGGCCCAGGTAGACAGACTCCATCGGGGCTACTCTCGCCAGGGGATCTGCTAGGCTCTCGCCACCAGGCAGGAGCAGCTCTGCTGAGGCTCTACAGGACTTCCCCGCGCCCTCAGGCCTTGCACCCAGGCAGCTAGTGGCAGCCAGCTCGTGACCCTAAGAGCAGCAGTCACACATAATCACCAGTAGAGAAACAACAGGTGAGCCCAGCCTGATGGGAGATTCAAACACCAGCCAGTGACAAGAAGGCCAACTAACATCAGAAATAACCAGATGGCAAAAGGAAAACAAAGGAACATTACTAACAGAAATCAAGGCAACATGACAGCATCTGAACCCAGTTCTCCAACAACAGGAAGCCCTGGATACCCCAAAACACCAGTAAAACAAGACTTGGATATAAAATCACTGGTCAGGATGCTGGTAGCTGAACACATAGAGAAATCTCGTAAAGAAATAGAGGAGAAAATGGATAAAAAGTTAGAAGCCTTTACAAGGCAAATACAAAAATCACTTCAAGAAACTCAGGAGATGATAAATCAAAAAGAAGAAGACAATAAGGAAGAAAGACAAAAATCACTTAAAGAAATACAGAAGAACATGGGCCAACAAGTAGAAGCTATGAAAGGGGAAACACAAAAATCTCTTAAAGAAATATAAGAAAACACATCAAGCAAGCGAAAGATCTGAGCATATCCATCCAGGTACTAAAAACAGAAGTAGAAACAACTAAGAAATAGCAGAGGGAGACAACATTGGAGATAGAAAACCTTGGGAAGAAATCAGGGGCCATAGATGCAAATATCAACAATAGAATACAAGAGATAGAAGACAGAATCTCAGAAGCCGAAGATACCATAGGAACCATTGATTTAACAGTCAAAGAAAATACTAAATGCAAAAAGGTTGTAACCCAAAACATCTAGGAAATCCAGGATACAATGAGAAGACCAAACCTAAGGATTATAGGTATAGACTAGAGTGAAGATTTACAAGTTACAGGGCCAGGAAATACCTTCTACAAAATTATGGAAGAAAACTTCCCAAACCTAAACAGAGAGATGCCCATGAATATACAAGAAGCCTATAGAACTCCAATCAGACTGGAACAGAACAGAAATACATACCGTCACATAATAATCAAAACTCCAAATGTACTAAACAAAGAAAGAATATTAAAGGCAGCAAGAGAAAAAGGCCAAGTAACATATAAAGGAAGACCTATCAGAATAACACCAGACTTCTCACATGAGACCATGAAAGCTAGAAGATCCTGGGCAGATATCATGCAAACTCTAAGAGAACACAAACTTCAGCCAAAACTACTTTACCCAGCAAAACTCTCAATCGCCATAGATGGGGACATCAAGGTATTCCATGACAAAATCAAATTTGCACAATATCTTTCCACAAATCCAGCCCTACAAAGGATAATTGGGGGAAAACACCAAGACAAGAACAGAAACTACACCCGGGAAGAAGCAAGATAGAAACCTCCTCTCATCAAACCCAAAAGAAGATAACCTCACGAATATAAAAATAAATAAATACATAAATAAATAAATAAATAAATAAATAAATAAATATAATTTCAAAAATGTCTGGAGGTAATAATTACTATTCCTTAATATTTCTTAACATCATTGGACTAAATTCCCCAATAAAAAGACATAGATTAACAGACTGGATATAGAAACAGGACCCTACATTTTGCTGCATACAGGAAACACATCTCAGTGTTAAAGATAAACAATGCCTTAGAGTAAAAGGCTGAAAGACAATTTTACAAGCAAATGGTCTCAGGAAACAAGCTGGAGGAGCCATTCTAATATCAGATAAAATTGACTTCCAACCTAAAGTCATCAAAAGAGACTCAGAAGGACACTTCTTGCTGGCCAAAGGGAAAATCCACCAAGAAGAGCTCTCAAACATTTCATCCTAAAGCTAAAGAATATACTTTTTTTCTCAGCACCACATGGTACCTTCTTGAAAATTGATCATATAATTGGTCAGAAGACAGATGCCAACAAATAAAAGAAGATCCAGCTAATCCCATGCCTCCTATCAGATCACCATGGAGTAAGAGTGGTCTTCAATAGCAACAAAAACAACAGAAAGCCCAGGTACACATGGAAACTGAACAATATTCTAGTCAATGACACCTTGGTCAAGGAAGAAATAAAAAAAGAAATCAAAGACTTTTTGGAATTCAATGAAAATGAAGGTACAACCTACCCAAATCTATGGGAAACAATGAAAGCCGTGCTAAGAGGAAAACTCATAGCTCTAAGTGCATCCAAAAAGAAACTGGAGAGAGCATACACTAGCAGCTTAACAGCACACCTTAAAGCCCTGGAAGAAAAAGAATTTAATTCGCCCAGGAGGAGTAGAAGACAAGAAAGCATCAAACTCAGGGCTGAAATCAATCAAATAGAAACAAAGAGAACCATACAAAGAATCAACAAGTCTAGGAGCTGGTTCTTTGAGAAAATCAACAAGATAGATAAACCCTTAGCCAGACTAACCAAAGGACACAGAGACAGTATACAAATTAACAAAATTAGAAATGAAAAGGGAGACATAACAACAGAAACTGAGGAAATTCAAAAGATCATCAGATCCTACTACAAAGGTCTATACTCAAAACAACTGGAGAATCTGGAGGAAATGGACAATTTCCTAGACAGATACCAAATACTAAAATTAAATCAGCATCAAGTAGATCATCTAAACAGTCCCATAACCCCTAAAGAAATAGAAGGGGTTATAGAAAGCCTCCCAACCAAAAAAAGTACGGGACCAGATGGTTTTAGTGCAGAATTCTACCAGACCTTCAAAGAAGACTTAACACCAATACTTTTTAAACTATTCCACAAAATAGTGACTGAAGGGACACTGCCCAACTCATTCTTCGAAGCCACAATTATGCTAATACCTAAACCACAAAAAGATCCAACAAAGAAAGAGAACTACAGGCCAATTTCTTTTACTAATATCGATGCAAAAATACTAAATGAAATTCTTGCCAACCGAATCCAAGAGCACATCAAAATGATCATTCACCATGATCAAGTAGGCTTCATCCCAGGGATGCAGGGATGGTTCAATATATGGAAATCCATCAATATAATCCACTACATAAACAAACTAAAAGAAAAAAACCACATGGTCACCTCATTAGATGCTGAAAAAGCATTCGACAAAATTCAGCATCCTTTCATGCTAAAAGTCTTGGAAAGAGCAGGAATTCAAGGCCCATACCTAAACATATTAAAAGCAATCTAGAGCAAACCAGTAGCCAACATCAAAATAAATGGAGAGAAACTTGAAGCAATCCCACTAAAATCAAGGACTAGACAAGGCTGCCTCTCTCTCCATATCTTTTCAATATAGTACTTGAAGTTCTAGTGAGAGCAATTAGACAACATAAGGAAGTCAAAGGGATACAAATTGGAAAGGAAGAAGTCAAACTATCACTATTTGCAGACGATATGATAGTCTACTTAAGCTATCCAAAAAACTCCACCAGAGAACTTCTACAGCTGATAAACAACTTCAGCAAAGTGGCTGGTTAAAAAATTAACTCAAGTAAATCAGTAGCCTTCTTGTACTCAAAGGACAAGCAGGCTGAGAAAGAAGTTAGGGAAATAACACCCTTCACAATAGCCATAAACAACATAACGTATCTTGGCGTAACTCTAACCAAACAAGCAAAAGATCTGTATGACAGGAACTTCAAGTCCTTGAAGAAAGAAATCGAAGAAGACCTCAGAAGATGGAAAAATATTTCTTGCTCCTGGATTGGCAGGATCAATATAGTAAAAATGGCCATCTTGCCAAAAGCAATCTACAGATTCAATGCAATCCCCATCAAAACCCCAAATCAATTCTTCATAGATCTAGAAAGAGCAATTCTCAAATTCATCTGGAGCAACAAAAAACCCAGGATAGCTGAAACTATTCTCAACAATAAAAGGACTTCTGGGGGAATCAATATCCCTGACCTTAAGCAGTACTACAGAGCAATTGTGTTAAAAAACCGCATGGTTTTGGTACAGCAACAGGCAAGTAGATCAATGGAATAGGCTTGAAGACCCAGAAATGAACCCACAGACTTATGGTCACTTGATCTTTGATAAAGGAGCCACAACCATCTAGTGGAATAATGATAGCCTTTTCAACAAATGGTGCTGGTACAACTTGAGGTCAACATGCAGAAGAATGTGAATTGACCCACTCTTATCTCTTTGCACTAAGATCAACTCCAAGTGGATCAAGGACCTCTAAATAAAACCAGACACACTGAAACTATTAGAAAAGAAACTTGGGAAGACCCTGGAGGACATGGGCACAGGGGGAAAGTTCCTAAACAGAACACCAATAGCTTATGCACTGAGATCAAGAATTGACAAATGGGACCTCATAAAATTACAAAGTTTCTGTAAGGCAAAGGACACTGTCAGAAGGACAAAACAGCAACCAGCAAAGTGGAAAAAGATCTTCAACATCCCCACATCCGACAGAGGACTAATATACAATATATACAAAGAAATCAAGAAGTTAGACTGCAAAGAACCAAATAACCCGAACAAAAAATGGGGTACAGAGCTAAACAAAGAATTTTCACCAGAAGAAATTTGGATGGCTGAGAAACATCTTAAGAGATGTTCAACATCATTAGTCATCAGAGAAATGCAAATCAAAACAACCCTGAGATTCCACCTCACACCAGTCAGAATGGCTAAGATTAAAATCTCAAGAGACAACAAGTGCTGGCGAGGATGTGGAGAAAGAGGAACACTCCTCCACTGTTGGTGGGATTGCAAAATGGTAAAACCGCTCTGGAAATCAGTTTGGTGTTTCCTCAGAAAATTGGCCATGTCACTTCCAGAGGACCCTGGCATACCACTCCTGGGCATATACCCAGAAGATACCCCTGCATACAATAAAGAAACATGCTCCACTATGTTTATAGTAGCTTTGTTTATAATAGCCAGAAATTGGAAGGAGCCCAAATATCTCTCAAAGGAGGAATGGATACAGAAAATGTGGTATATTTATACAATGGAATACTACTCAGCAATTAAAAATAATGAATTCATGCAATTTGCAGGTAAATGGTTAGACCTGGAAAATATCATCCTGAGTGAGTTCACCCAATCACAAAAGAATACACATGAAATGCAATCACTGATAAGTGGATATTAATGATCCCAGAAGCCCTAAATACTCAAGGCACAATTAGCAAGTCAAATGATTCCCAAGAAGAAAAAGGAGAGGACCCTGGGCCTGTAAAGATTGGTTTTGTAGAGAAACTGTGGGGGGAGGGGAATGATTGGGGAATAGTTGGGGGGAAAGGAATTATGGGACATATGGTGGGGGGACCTGGGAATGGGGAAAGCCTTTGAATGTAAACATAGGATATAGAAAATAAAAATTAAAAAAAAATCTCCCCTTTCAAATACTTCCTAAATGAAAATATTCCCTGTAGTGAAAGAAAGTTCTGCCATAGAAATATTGGGTTTTTTAACTTCGCAGTAATGTTAGAGAAGGCTGAATTGTGGTATAGAGGTGATAAAAAGCACAGGATACTGTTCAATATTCTAAGGATACCTGGTAGAGTGTTCAACACTCTTGACCAGAGTCCCAATTATTTCTACCACCAATAAGACATGTATAAAATGAATTCATGAAAGAGCAAAAGGGGAAAATATATTAGCAGTGTGCTGATTTCACTTCTTGAAAGAGCATTTGATTAGATAATTGGTTGTCATCTGTCCTGAAAAGCTTTCTTTATTTTTTAATTTGTTTTGTTCGAGACAGGATTTCTCTGTATAGCCCTGGCTGTCCTGGAACTCACTCTGTAGACCCAGCTGGCCTCGAACTCAGAAATCCTCCTGCCTCTGCCTCTCAGAGTGCTGGGATTACAGGCGTGCACCACCACTGCCCAGCTCTGAAAAGCTTTCTGATTAGAAAAAAAAAAACACAATGCCCTATCTTCTAAAAGTAAAATGGCCAATTTTCATTTCCTGCTCAATGAATTATTTACATACTCCACTGAAGGTCACTCAATTTACGTATAGGCAGCACTCAAGAACGTGGCACACTCATTTATAATAACATTTATTCTGAATTCAATGTGCACTTTTCATTTACTAGTAGATGGTATTGATGGTATCCACCTTGTAGATCTATGAAGACACATTACTATACAGTAGCTCTTCAATATCACAGAACAGTGGTGAATTGACTTTTACAAGGATGTCATTATTTCAGCAATACAAGTAGAACAAAAAGATAACACAGAGCTTAATAAGAAACAAACAGAGCAGCCTATCAGGATTATCTAGCTTTCAATCAGTTTGCTATGGGGTTCACTTTCCTTTTCTGAGTTTTCTGGGGCTTCTATTTGATACTTCATCTCTAACACATGTTTGGTAGAAACTGAATGAGGTGGCATTCTCAACAATGAAGAAAATATTTTATTATTAATCATTTAATTTGCTTACATTTCAAATGATATGCCCCTTCCAGGTTACCTACCCAATCCCACCAGTACAACCCATCTCCTCTTTGCCTCTATGAGGGTGCTCCTCCAACCATTCACCCATTCCTGCCTTACCATTTTAGCATCGCCCCTACATGGGTACTTCAAACTTTCACAGAACCATGGGCTTCTCCTCCCCATGATGTCAGATAAAGCCATCCTCTGCTACATATGTATATGGACCTTTGATCTATCCATGTGTTTATACACTTTGGTTGGTGGTTTAGTCTCTGAGAGCTCTGAGTGATCCTGTTAGTTTTTATTGTTGTTCTTCCAAAGGGGTTGCAATTCCCTTCAGCTCTTTCAGTCCTTCCGTTAACTCTACCATTGGTATCCCTGAGCCCAGTCAATGGTTGGCTGTGAGTATCTGCATCTGTTTTGGTCAGGTGGTGGTAGAACCTCTCAGGAAACAGCAAAATCTGGCTCCAGTCAGCAAGCACTTCTTGGCATCAGCCATAGTGTGGGGGTTTGGTTACTGCAGATGGAATAGATCCCTTGATAGGGTGGTTTCTAGATGTCCTTTCCTTTATTCCCTATCCCATATTTTGTCCCTGTCTTTCCTTTGGAAAGGAAGATTTCTGTGTTAAAAGATTAGAGATGGGTGGGTGGCACCATTCCTCAAGTAGGGGGCCTTGCCTAACAACTGGAGGTGGTCTATCTAGGTTCTGCATATTTTGTCTAAAGTCTGCCTTGTTGTGTCCTGGGAGCCTCTTGCTTCCCTGTCATCTGGAATATTCTAGTGACTACCTCCAGTTCCCCATCCTCAACTGTTACGTATTTCTATTTGATTTCTTGACCCTCTGTGCTTCTCTTCTCTTCCATCCAATAACAGATCCTGCTCCCTCTTTTTTCCCCTTGCCCTCTTCTCTCCCTCCAAGTTCCCTCTAACCCTCTACCTCATGTGATTGTTTTGTTCCCCCTCCTATGGAAGATTGAAGCATCCATATTGTTGGTCTGCATTCTTCTTAAGCTCCATATGGTTTGTGGGTTTTATCATGGATATTCTGAGCTTTGGGGCTAATATATACTTATCAGTGAGTACATACCATGTGTGATCTTTTGTGTCTTGGTTCCTTCACTCAGGAAGATATTTTCTAGTTCTATCCATCTACCTGTGAAGCTCAGGAAGTGATTGTTTTACTAGCTGGGGAGTAATCCATTGTTTAAAAATACATTTTCTGTATCCATTCTTCTGTTGAGGGACATCTGGGTTGTTTCCAGCTTCTGGCTATTATAAATAAAGTTGCTATAAACAGTGGAGAATATGTACTTGTTGTATGTCGGAATATCTTCTGGGTATATGTCCAGGAAAGGTACAGCTAGGTCTTTAGGTGGAAGTATTTTCAACTTTCTAAGGAACAGAAGATTGATTTCCAAAGTGGTTTTTACCAGTTTTCAGTCCTATCAGCAGTGGAGGATTGTTCCTCTTTCTCCTCATACTTGGCAGCATCTGCTGTCTCCTGAGTTTTTGATCTAAGCCATTCTGAATGGTGTGAGGTGGAATCTCAAGATTGTTTTGATTTGCATTTTCCTGATGACTAAGGATATTGAACATTTCTTTAGGTGCTTCTCAGCCAGTCAAGAGTTCCTCAGATGAGAATTCTTTGTTTAGCTCTGTACCATATTTTATATGAGGTTATTTAATTCTCTGGAGTCTAACTGCTTGAAATCTTTGTATATTTTGTATATCCATCCTTTATTGGATGAAGCATTAGTAAAGATATTTTCCAAATCTCTGTGTTACTGTTTTGTCCTAAGGATAGTGTCTTTTTTTAATTATTTTTTTACTATTTTTTATTGGATATATTCTATATTTACCTTTCATTTCCCTTTTTTTGTTTCCCCACCCCCTAAGGTCCCACATGCAGTACAATTTGTCAATTGTTGATCTTAGACCATGAGTCATTGGTGTTCTGTTCAGGAAATTTTCCACTGTGTGTTCAGGGTTCTTTCACACTTTCTATTCTTATAGATTCAGTGTACCCAGTTTTATGTGCATGCACTTGATCTACATAGATTTGAGCTTTATACAATGAGATAAGAATAGATCACTTTTCATGTTTCTACATGCTGACTACCAGCTGAACCAACCCCATTTGTTAGAAATGCTGTTTCTGCTCCCCTGAATGGTTTTGGGTCCTTTGTCAAAATTAAAGTGATCAGAGGTGTGTGGGTTCATTTCTGGGTCTTCAATTCAATTCTGTTGATCAACCTGTCTGTCTCTATACTAATATCACACATTTTTTAAAATCATTTTTGCTCTGTAGTATAACTTGAGGTCAGGGACGGTGATTCCTCCAGATCTTTTATTGTTGAGAAAGTTTTTTGGTATCCTGGGCTATTTGTTATTCCAGATAAATTTAAGAATTTCTCTTTCTTTGTTTAGAACTGTACCCCTCATTTTAATAGGTTTATTTGGCTCTCTGGAGTCTAACTTCTTGAGATATTTATATATCTTGGATATTAGTCCTCTATCAGATGTATGGTTGGTAAAGATTTTTTTTCCAATTTGTTGGTTGCCGTTTTTTGTCCTTTCAACAGTGTCTTTTGCCTTACATAAACTTTGTAATTTTATGAGGTCCCATTTGTCAATTCTTGATCTTAGGGCATAAGCTATTTGTGTTCTGTTCAGGAAATTTTCTCCTGTGCCCATGTGCTCAAGGCTCTTCCCCAGTTTCTTTTCTATTATTTTCAGTGTGTCTGGTTTTATGTGGAGGTCCTTGATTAACTTGGAATTGAGATTATTACATGGAAATAAGAATAGACTAATTTGCATTCTTCTGCATGCTGACCTCCAGTTGAACCAGCAGCATTTGTTGAAAAGGCTATACTTTTTTACCATTAAATGGTTGTGGCTCCTGTGTCAAAGATCAAGTGACCATAATTGTGTGGTTTCTGTTCTGGAACTTCAATTCTATTCCATTGATCTATGTGCCTGTCACTGTACCAATACCATTCAGTTTTTAACACTATAGCTCAGTAGTACGGCTTGAGGTCAGGGATACTGATTCCCACAGAAGTTATTTTACTGTTGAGAATAGTTTTAGCTATCCTGGGTCATTTGTTATTCCAGATGCATTTGAGAATTGCTCTTTCTAACTCGTTGAAGAATTGAGTTGGGATTTTGATAAGGATTGCCTTGAATCTGTATATTGCTTTTGGCAAGATGGCCATTTTTACTATATTAATCCTGTCAATCCAAGAGAATGGAATATGTTTTTCTCCTGAGGTCTTCTTTGATTTCTTGCTTCAAATACTTGAAGATCCTGTCATACAGATCTTTTACTTGTTTGGTTAGAGTCACACCAAGCTACTTTATATTGTTTGTGGCTATTGTGAAGGGTGTCCTTTCCATAATTTCTTTCTCAGCCTGTTTATCCTTTGATTATAGGAAGGCTACTGATTTGCTTTATTTAATTTTATATCCAGCCACTTTGCTGAAGTTGTTTTTCAGCTGTAAGAGTTCTCTGGTAATAGCTGGAAGCAATTAAAGAAATGTAAGGAAATACCAGGCTAGGGAAATGGGAAGGGGATGATTGGGAAACAGGGGAAGGAAAGAGGACATATGGGACATTCAGAAAGGGGAATCCAGGAAAGGGGATATCATTTGAAATTCAAATAAAAATATATCAAATGAAAAATGTAAACTTAAATAAAAAATAAAAGAATTTCTATTTCTAACTCTGAAGAATTGAGTTGGAATTTTGATGGAGATTGCATTGAATTCTTAGATTGCTTCTGATAAGATGGCTATTTTTACTATGTTGGTTTTATAGATCTAGGAGCATGGGGAAATTTTCCATCTTCTTTCACTTTTTTTTAATTTTCTATATTCTTTGTTTACATCCGAATGTTTTTGTCTTTCCCAGTTCCCGCCTCACATTTGTCCCATAAATCCTCTTCCCTCCGCCCAATCCCCAATCACCACCCCATGTCTTTAATATAGTACTCCCCTACAATACTGAATCAAGTATTTTCAGGACCAGGGCCCTCTCCTTCCTTCTTCTTTGGAACCATAGGACTTGCTAATGGTGTCTTGAGTATTCAGAGATTCTGGGCTAATTAATATCCACTTATCAGTGATTGCATTTCATGTGTATTCTTTTGTGATTGGGTTAACTCACTTAGGATGATATTTTCCAGTTACAACCATTTGCCTACAAATTTCATGAATTCATTGTTTTTAATTGCTGTGTAGTATTCCATTGTATAAATATACCACATTTTCTGTATCCATTCCTCCATTGAGGGACATCTGGGTTCTTTCAAGCTTCTGACTATTATAAATAAGGCTGCTAAGAACATAGTGGAGCATGTGTCTGTGTTGCACGCAGGGAAATCCACTGGGTATATGCCCAGCAGTTGTATGACAGGGTCCTCTGGAAGTGTCATACCCAATTTTTTGAGGAACCACCAGACTGATTTCCAGAGTGGTTGTACCATCTTGCAATCCCACCAACAGTGGAGGAGCGTTCCTCTTTCTCCACATCGTTGCCAGAATCTGCTGTCTCTTGAGTTTCTAATCTTAGCCATCCTGACCAGTGTGAGGTGGAATTTCAGGGTTGTGTTGATTCACATTTCCCTGATGACTAGTGATGTTGAACATTTCTTAAGGTACTTCTCAGCCATCTGAATTTCTTCAGGTGAAAATTCTTTGTTTAGCTCTGTACCCCATTTTTAATATGGTTATTTGGTTCTATGGGGTCTAACTTCTTGAGTTCTTTGTATATATTGCATATTAGACCTCTGTTGGATGTGGGGTTGGTGAAGATCTTTTCACAATTAGTTGGTTGCTTTTTTGTCCTTCTGATGGTCTACTTTGTTTACAAAAACTTTGTAATTTTATGAGGTCCCATTTGTCAATTCTTAATCTTAGGGCATAAGCTATTGGTGTTCTGTTCAGGAAATTTCCCTCTATGCCCATGTCCTCCAGGGTCTTCCCCAGTTTCTTTTCTATTAGTTTCAGTGTGTCTGGTTTTATGTGGAGGTCCTTGATCCACTTGTAGTTGAGCTTAGTAAAAGTAGATAAGAGTGGATCAATTTGCATTCTTCAGCATTCCGACCTCCAGTTGAACCACCACCATATGTTGAAGAGGCTATTTTTCCCACTGGATGGTTTTAGCTCCTTTATCAAAGATCAAGTGACCATAACTCTGTGGGTTCATTTCTGGGTTTTCAATTCTATTCCATTGATGTACTTGCCTGTTACTGTACCAATATCATGCAGTTTTTAACACTATTTCTCTGTAGTACTGCTTGAGGTCGGGGATATTGATTCCCCCAGAAGTTCTTTTATTGTTGAGAATATTTTTTGCTATCCTGGGTTTTTCGTTATTCCAGATGAAATTGAGAATTGCTCTTTCTAAATCTATGAAGAATTGATTTGGGATTTTTTGTTTGTTTGTTTGTTTTTTGTTTTGTTTTGTTTTTGAATTGATTTTATTTATTTATTATTTTTTGTTATTATTTTTTTTATTTTCTATATTCTATGTTTACATTCCAAAGGGTTTCCCCTTTCCCAATTACCCCCCAACCATATGTCCCATAATTCCTCTCCCCCCCTGCTATTCCCCACTCATTCCCCCCCACGATTACTCTGTTCTTGGTCTACAATACTGGATCCAATCTTTACAGGCCCAGGGTCCTCTCCGTTCTTCTTCTTGGAAGTCATTTGACTTGCTGATTGTGTCTTGAGTATTTAGGGCTTCTGGGCTCATTAATATCCACTTATGAGTGATTGCATTTCATGTGTATTCTTTTGTGATTGGGTTAGCTCACTTAGGATGATATTCACAAATTGCATGAGTTCATTATTTTTAATTGCTTAGTAGTACTCCATTGTATAAATATACCACATTTTCTGTATCCATTCCTCTTTTGAGGGACATCTGGGCTCCTTCCAATTTTTGGCTATTATAAACAAGGCTGCTATAAACATAGTGGAGCATGTGTCCTTATTGTATGCAGAGGAATCCTCTGGGTATATGCCCAGGAGTGGTATGCCAGGGTCCTCTGGAAGTGACATGCCCAATTTTCTGAGGAACCGCCACACTGATCTCCAGAACGGTTTTATCATTTTGCAATCCCACCAACAGTGGAGGAGTGTTCCTCTTTCTCCACAACTCGCCAGCACCTGTTGTCTCTTGAGTTTTTAATCTTAGCCATTCTGACTGGTGTGAGGTGGAATCTTAGGGTTGTTTTGATTAGCGTTTCCCTGATGACTAATGATGTTGAACATCTCTTTAGGTGTTTCTCGGCCATCCGAATTTCTTCTGGTGAAAATTCTTTGTTTAGCTCTGTACCCCATTTTTTGATAGGGTTATTTGGTTCTTTGGGGTCTAACTTCTTGAGTTCTTTGTATATATTGGATATTAGCCCTCTGTCGGATGTGGGGTTGGTGAAGATCATTTCCCACTTTGTTGGTTGTCATTTTGTCCTTCTGACAGTGTCCTTTGCCTTACAGAAACTTTGTAATTTTATGAGGTCCCATTTGTCAATTCTTGATTTTAGAGCATAAGCTATTGGTGTTGTGTTCATGAACTTTCCCCCTGTGCCCATGTCCTCCAGGGTCTTCCCAAGTTTCTTTTCTAATGGTTTCAGTGTGTCTGGTTTTATGTGGAGGTCCTTAATCCAGTTGGAGTTGATCTTAGTACAAGGAGATAAGAGTGGGTCAATTCGCATTCTTCTGCATGTTGACCTCCAGTTGAACCAGCACCATTTGTTGAAAAGGCTATCATTATTCCACTGGATGGTTGTGGCTCCTTTATCAAAGATCAAGTGACCATAAGTCTGTGGGTTCATTTCTGGGTCTTCAATCCTATTCCATTGATCTACCTGCCTGTTGCTGTACCATTACCATGCAGTTTTTAACACAATTGCTCTGTAGTACTGCATGAGGTCAGGGATATTGATTCCCCCAGAAGTCCTTTTATTCTTGAGAATAGTTTTAGCTATCCTGGGTTTTTTGTTGCTCCAGATGAATTTGAGAATTGCTCTTTCTAGATCTATGAAGAATTGATTTGGGATTTTGATGGGGATTGCATTGAATCTGTAGATTGCTTTTGGCAAGATGGCCATTTTTACTATATTGATCCTGCCAATCCAGGAGCAAGAAATATTTTTCCATCTTCTGAGGTCTTCTTCGATTTCTTTCTTCAAGGACTTGAAGTTCCTGTCATACAGATCTTTTGCTTGTTTGGTTAGAGTTACGCCAAGATACGTTATGTTGTTTATGGCTATTGTGAAGGGTGTTATTTCCCTAACTTCTTTCTCAGCCTGCTTGTCCTTTGAGTACAAGAAGGCTACTGATTTACTTGAGTTAATTTTTTAACCAGCCACTTTGCTGAAGTTGTTTATCAGCTGTAGAAGTTCTCTGGTGGAGTTTTTTGGATAGCTTAAGTAGACTATCATATCGTCTGCAAATAGTGATAGTTTGACTTCTTCCTTTCCAATTTGTATCCCTTTGACTTCCTTATGTTGTCTAATTGCTCTCACTAGAACTTCAAGTACTATATTGAAAAGATATGGAGAGAGAGGCAGCCTTGTCTAGTCCTTGATTTTAGTGGGATTGCTTCAAGTTTCTCTCCATTTATTTTGATGTTGGCTACTGGTTTGCTCTAGATTGCTTTTAATATGTTTAGGTATGGGCCTTGAATTCCTGCTCTTTCCAAGACTTTTAGCATGAAAGGATGCTGAATTTTGTCGAATGCTTTTTCAGCATCTAATGAGGTGACCATGTGGTTTTTTTCTTTTAGTTTGTTTATGTAGTGGATTATATTGATGGATTTCCATATATTGAACCATCCCTGCATCCCTGGAATGAAGCCTACTTGATCATGGTGAATGATCGTTTTGATACGCTCTTGGATTCGGTTGGCAAGAATTTTATTTAGTATTTTTGCGTCAATATTCATAAGAGAAATTGGCCTGTAGTTCTCTTTCTTTGTTGGATCTTTTTGTGGTTTAGGTATCAGCGTAATTGTGGTTTCGAAGAACAAGTTGGGCAGTGTCCCTTCTGTCTCTATTTTGAGGAATAGTTTGAAGAGTATTAGTGTTAAGTCTTCTTTGAAGTTCTGGTAGAATTCTGCACTAAAACCATCTCGTCCTGTAGTTTTTTTGGTTGGGAGGCTTTCTATAACCCCTTCTATTTCTTTGGGGGTTATGGGACTGTTTAGCTGATCTACTTGATGCTGATTTAATTTTGGTATTTGGTATCTGTCTAGGAAATTGTCCATTTCCTCCAGATTCTCCAGTTGTTATGAGTATAGGCTTTTGTAGTAGGATCTGATGATCTTTTGAATTTCCTCCGTTTCTGTTGTTATATCCCCCTTTTCATTTCTAATTTTGTTAATTTGGATACTGTCTCTGTGCCCTTTGGTTAGTCTAGCTAAGGGTTTATCTATCTTGTTGATTTTCTCAAAGAATCAGCTCTTGGTTTTGCTGATTCTTTGTATGGTTCTCTTTGTTTCTACTTGATTGATTTCAGCCCTTAGTTTGATGATTTCCTCTCTCCTACTCCTCCTGGGTGAGTTTGCTTCTTTTTGTTCCAGGGCCTTCAGGTGTGCTGTTAAGTTGCTAGTGTATGCTCTCTCCAGTTTCTTTTTGGAGGCACTCAGGGCTATGAGTTTTCCTCTTAGCACTGCTTTCATTGTGTCCCAAAGATTTGGGTAGGTCGTACCTTCATTTTCATTGAAATCTAAAAAGTCTTTGTTTTCTTTCTTTATTTTTTCCTTGACCAAGGTGTCATTGAGTAGAGTATTGTTCAGTTTCCATGTGTAAGTGGGCTTTCTGTTGTTCTTCTTGCTATTGAAGACCACTTTTACTCCATAGTGGTCCGATAGGAGACATGGGATTAGTTCGATCTTCTTGTATTTGTTGAGGTCTGTCTTGTGACCAATTATATGATCAATTTTTGAGAAGGTACCGTGCGGTGCTGAGAAAAAGGTATATTCTTTTGCTTTAGGATGGAATGTTCTATATATATCTGTTAAATCCAATTGGTCCAAAGCTTCAATTAGTTTCACTGTGTCCTGGTTTAGTTTCTGCTTTCCTGATCGGTCCATTGAGGAGAGTGGAGTGTTGAAGTCACCCACAATTATTGTGTTAGGTGTAATGTGTGCTTTAAGCTTTAATAAGGTTTCTTTTATGAATGAGGGTGCCCTTGCATTTGGAGCATAGATGTTCAGTATTGAGAGCTCTTCTTGGTGGATTTTCCCTTTGGCCAGCAAGAGGTGACCTTCTGAGTCTCTTTTGATGATTTTAGGTTGGAAGTAAATTTCATCTGAAATTAAAATGGCTATTCCAGCTTGTTTCCTGGGACCATTTGCTTGTAAAACTGTCTTCCAGCCTTTTACTCTAAGATGGTGTTTGTCTTTGACACTGAGATGTGTTCCTGTATGCAGCAAAATGTAGGGTCCTGTTTCCGTATCCAGTCTGTTAGTCTGTGTCTTTTTATTGGGGAATTGAGTCCATTGATATTAAGAGATATTAAGGAATAGTAATTATTACTTCCTGACATTTTGGGCGTTATTTTTTTGTTTGTTTGTTTGTATTTGAGTGGTTCTCTTCTTTTGGATTGGATGAGATGAGGTTTCTATCTTGTTTCTTCTGGGGTGTTGTTTCCCCCCTTGTGTTGGTATTTTTCCCCTATTATCCATTGTAGGGCTGGGTTTGTAGATAAGTATCGTGCAAATTTGGTTTTGTTGTGGAATACCTTGGTTTCCCCATCTATGGTGATTGAGAGTTTTGCTGGGTATAGTAGTTTTGGCTGAAGTTTGTGTTCTCTTAGGGTCTGCATGAGGTCTGCCCAGGATCTTCTAGCTTTCATGGTCTCAGGTGAGAAGTCTGCTGTAATTCTGATAGGTCTTCCTTTATATGTTACTTGGCCTTTTTCTCTTGCTGCCTTTAATATTCTTTCTTTGTTTAGTACATTTGGGGTTTTGATTATTATGTGACGGGAAGTATTTCTGTTCTGGTCCAGTCTATTTGGAGTTCTATAGGCTTCTTGTATATTCATGGGTATCTCTTTCTTTAGGTTGGGGAAGTTTTCTTTCATAATTTTGTAGAAGATATTTGCTGGCCCTTTAAGTTGTAGATCTTCATTCTCATCTATCCCTATAATCCTTAGGTTTGGTCTTCTCATTGTGTCCTGGATTTCCTGAATGTTTTGGGTTACCAGCTTTTTGCACTTTGCATTTTCTTTAATTGTTGAATCCATGGCTCCTATGGTATCTTCAGCATCTGAGATTCTGTCTTCTATCTCTTGTATTCTATTGTTGATATTTGTATCTATGACTCCTGATTTCTTCCCCAGGTTTTCTATCTCCAAAGTTGTCTCCCTTTGCGATTTCTTAGTTGTTTCTACTTCTGCTTTTAGATTCTGTATGGTTTTGCTCAGATCTTTCAGTTGTTTGTTTGTGTTTTCCTGTAATTCTTTAAGGGCTTTTTGTGTTTCCTCTTTTATGACTTCTGCTTGTTGACCCATGTTCTCTTGTATTTCTTTAAGTGATTTTTGTTTCTCCCCCTTATTGGGATTCATTTTTTGCTCTATATTCTCCTGGATTTCTTTAAGTGATTTTTGTGTCTGCCTTGTATGGGCTTCTAGTTTTTGATCTATTTTCTCCTCTATTACTTTAAGAAATTTATCTAAGTGATCCTCAATCTGCATCTTTACCAGTGATTTTAGATCTGAGTCTTGTTTTTCTGGTGGGTTGAGATATCCGAAATTTTATTGTGTTAGCCTTGTGAGGGCTTCTAGATTTTGATCTATTTTCTCATGTATTACTTTAAGAGATTTATCTAAGTGTTCCTCTATCAGCAACCTGACCAGTGATTTTAGATCTGAGTCCTGTTTTTCTGAGGTTTTGGGGTATCTAAGATTTATTGCTGTCGGGGAACTGGGTTTGGATGCCACCATACTGCTTTGATTTCTGTTAGTAACGATCTTACATTTGCCTTTTGCCATCTGGTTATCTCTGGTGTTTGTTGGTCCTGTAGTTACTACCTGGTGCTTGACCCTCCTGTGGGCTTGCAAGACTATTTTCCAGCATCTGGGACACCTGAACTACTGCCCTGTAGGGCTTCTGCTCACAGATTGCTGACAGGTGGCCTGAGTCTCCCGAGGTCTTAAACTCAGAATATCCCAGGTACTTGGTTCTGCCTGTTGGGCAGCTGCTCTGCACTGCTCCTGCTCAGGGTTTTCTGTCTGGTATCCTGTTTCCCCAGGGGTCTTAAGGTTGGGATATCTCAGTTATCTGGTTCCGCCAGCTGGGTCTCAGCACCTTGCAAGCTGGTTGAGTCTGGCTTCCCTGCCACCGGCTGGATGGGATGCTGCAGGCAACATGGTGCTGCCTGCAGGGGGTTCAGGTTCTGGCCTGTGAGCGCAGAGTGCAGGCACAGCCGCTGTACCCCAAACCGCTACTCTGTGTGCAGCTCCCGCTCCAGACCTGAGTCCCTGAAGGTCTTAAACTATGGCTGTCTCGGGTACCTGGTTCCGCTTGCAGGGTCTGAGCACCTGGCAAGCTGGCTGGGTCTGGCTTCCCTTCCACCAGCTGGATGGGAAGCTGCAGGCAAGATGGCACTGCTTGCAGGGGGTTCGGGGTCTGGCCTGTGAGCGAAGAGCGCAGGCACAGCCACTGTACCCCTAACCGCTACTCTGTGCGCAGCTCTTGCTCCAGACCTGAGTCCTGGAAGGTCTTAAACTCGGGCTGTCTTGGGTACCTGGTTCCGCCAGCAGGGTCTGAGCACCTGGCAAGCTGGCTGGGTCTGGCTTCCCGCCACCAGCTGGATGGGAATCTGCAGGCAAGATGGCACTGCCTGCAGAGGGTTCAGGGTCTGGCCTGCGAGTGCAGAGCACAGGCACGGCTGCTTTACCCCCAACTGCTACTCTGTGCGCAGCTCCCGCTCCAGACCTGAGTCCCCAGAGGTCTTAAACTCGGGCTGTCTCGGGTACCTGGTTCTGCTGGCAGGGTCTGAGCACCTGGCAAGCTGGCTAGGTCTGGCTTCTCAGCTACTGGCTGGATGGGAATCTGCAGGCAAGATGGCACTGCCTGCAGGAGCTGATTTGGGATTTTGATGAGGATTGCATTGAATCTGTAGATTTCTTTTGGCAAGATGGCCATTTTTACTGTATTAATCCTGAGAATCCAAGTGCATTAAACATTTTTCCATCTTCAGAGGTCTTCTTCGACTTCTTTCTTCAAAGACTTCAAGTTCCTGTTATATTGATCTTTCATTTGTTTGGTTAGAGTCACACCAAGATACTTTATATTGTTTATGGCTATTGTGAAGGGTGTTATTTCCCTAACTTCTTTCTCAGCTTGCTTATCCTTTGAGTTGAGGAAGGCTACTGATTTGCTTGAGTTTATTTTATAACGAGCCAATTTGCTGAAGTTGTTTATCAGCTCTAGGAGTTCTCTGGTGGAGTTTTTTGGATCACTTAAGTATACTATCATATCAACTGCAAATAGTGATAGTTTGACTTCTTCCTTTCCAATTTCTATCCCATTTACTTCCTTATGTTGTCTAATTTCTCTTGCTAGAACTTCAAGTACTATATTGAAAAGATATGGAGAGAGAGAGCAGCCTTATCTACTCCCTGCTTTTAGTGGGATTACTTCAAGTTTCTCTCCATTTAGTTTGATGTTTGCTACTGGTGTGCTGTATATTGCTTTTACTATGTTTAGGTATGGGCCTTGAATTCCTGTTCTTTACAAGACTTTTAGCATGAAAGGATGCTGAATTTAGTCAAATGTTTTTCAGCATGTAATGAGATGACCATGTGTTTTTCCCCCCTTTGGGTTTATTATGTAGTGGATTGCATTAATGGATTTCCATATATTGAACCATCCCTGCATCGCTGGGAAGAAGCCTTCTTGATCATGGTGGATGATCGTTTTGATGTGTTCATGGATTCAGTTGGAAAGAATTTTATTTGTTTTTTTGCATCAATACTCATAAGGGAAATTGGCCTGAAATTCTCTTTCTTTGTTGGATCTTTGTGTGGTTTTGGTATCAGTGTAATTGTGGCTTTATAGAATGAGTTGGGTAGTGTCCCTTCTGTTTCTATTTTGTGGAATTTTTTTAAGAGTATTGGTGTTAGGTCTTCTTTGATGGTCTGATAGAATTCTGCACTAAAACCATATGATCTTGAAATTTTTTTGTTTGGAAGACTTTCTATGACCCCTTCTATTTCTTTAGGGGTTATGGGACTGTTTAGCTGATCTATTTGGAATCCTGAGAATCCAAGAGCATTAAACATTTTTCTATCTTCAGAGGTCTTCTTCGACTTCTTTCTTCAAAGACTTGAAGTTCCTGTTATATTGATTTTTCATTTGTTTGGTTAGAGTCACGCCAAGATACTTTATATTCTTTATGGCTATTGTTAAGGGTGTTATTTCCCTAACTTCTTTCTCAGCTTGCTTATCCTTTGAGTTGAGGAAGGCTACTGATTTGCTACCTAATTTAATTTTGGTATTTGGTATCTGTCTAGGAAAATATCCATTTCATCCAGATTCTCCAGTAATGTCGAGTAAAGGCTTTTGTGGTAAGATCTGATGATTTTTTGAATTTTCTCAGTTTCTGTTGTTATATTTCCCTTTTCATTTCTAATTCTGTCAATTTGTATACTGTCTCTCTGCCCTTTGGTTAGTCTGGCTAAGGGTTTATCTATCTTGTTGTTTTTCTCAAAGAACCAGGTCCTGGTTTTCTTGATTTTTTTGTATTTGTTCCTACTAGATTGATTTCAGTCCTATGTTTGATGATTTCCTGTCTTTGACTCCTCCTGGGTAAATTAGCTTCTTTTTGTTCCAGTGCTTTCAGGTGTGCCATTAAGCTGCTAGTGTATGCTCTTTCCAGTTTCTTTTTGGAGGCACTCAGGGCTATGGGATTTCCTCTTAAAACTTCTTTCATTGTGTCCCATAGATTTGGGTAAGTTTTACCTTGATTTTCATTGACTTCTAAAAAGTCTTTGATTTCTTTATTTCTTCCTTGACCAAGGTATCATTGAGTAGAGTATTGTTCAGTTTCCATGTGTATGTGGGCTTTCTGTTGTTTTTGTTGCTATTGAATACCACTTTTACTCCATAGTTATCCGATAGGATGCATGGGATTAGTTTGATCTTCTCATATTTGTTAAGGTCAGTCTTGTTACCAATTATATGGTCGATTTTGGAGAAGGTAACATGAGGTGCTGAGAAAAAGGTATATTCTTTTGCTTTAGGATGAAATGTTCTCCATATATATTTTAAATCCAATTGGTATAAAACTTCAATTAGTTTCACTGTGTCCCTGTTTAGTTTCTCTTTTCCTGATCGGTCTATTGAGGATAGTGGAGTGTTGAAGTCACCCACAATTATTGTGTTAGGTGCAGTGTGCACTTTGAGCTTTAGTAAAGTTTGTTTTATGAATGAAGGTGCCCTTGTATTTAGAGCATAGATGTTCAGAATTGAGAGTTCTTCTTGGTGGATTTTTCCTTTGATCAGCAAGAATTGTCCTTCTGTGTCTCTTGTGATGACTTTAGATTGAATGTCAATTTTATCTGATATTGGAGTGGCTACTCCAGCTTGTTTCCTGTGACCATTTGCTTGTAAAATTGTCTTCCAGGATTTTTCTCTAAGGTAGTGTTTGCCTTTGACACTGACGTGTGTTTCCTGTATGCAGCAAAATGTAGGGTTCTGTTTAAGTATCCAGTGTGTTAGTCTATGTCTTTTTATTGGGGTATTGAGCCCATTGATGTTAAGAGATATTAAGGAATAGTGATTATTGATTTCTGACATTTTTGATGTTACTTTTTATATTTGATAGGTTTTCTTCTTTGGGGTTTGGTGAAAGAAGATTACTATCTTGCTTTTTCCCAGGTATAGTTTCCCTCCTTGTGTTGGTGTTTTCTCCCTATTTTCCTTTGTAGGGCTGCGTTTGTGTAAAGATATTGTGTAAATTTGTTTTTTTCTTGGAATATCTTGGTTTCTCCCTCTATGATGATTGAGAGTTTTACTGGGTATTGTATTGCTTACTGCCTTTAATATTCTTTCTTTGTTTAGTACATTTGGGGTTTTGATTATTATATAACAGGAAGTATTTCTGTTCTGGTCCAGTCTGTTTGGAGTTCTGTAGGCTTCTTGTATATTCATGGGCATCTCTCTCTTTAAGTTAAGGAAGTTTTCTTCCATAATTTTTTTGAACATATTTGCTGGCCCTTTAAATTGTAAATCTTCACTCTCTTCTATACATATATTCCTTAGGTTTGATCTTCTCATTGTGTCCTGGATTTTGTGGATGTTTTGGGTTACAAGCTTTTTGCATTTTGCATTTTCTTTGACTGCTGAATCAATGGTACCTATGGTATCTTCGGCATCTGAGATTCTTTCTTCTATCTCTTGTATTCTGTTGTTGATATTTGCATCTATGGCCCCTGATTGATTCCCAAGGTTTTCTATCTCCAAAGTTCTCTCCCTTTGTGATTTTTTAGTTGTTTCTATTTCTGTTTTTAGATCCTGGATGGTTTTGCTCAGTTCCTTCACTTGTTTGTTTGTTTTTTTTTTTTTTGTGTGTGTGTGTGTTTTCATGTACTCTGTAAGAGATTTTTGTGTTTCCTCTTTCATGACTTCTGCCTATTGACCCAAGTTCTTCTGTATTTTTTTAAAGTGATTTTTGCCTTTCCCTCCTATCGGCTTTTATCATTTAACCTATATTCTCCTGAATTTCTTTAAATGAATTTTGTATTGCCCTTGTAAGGTTTTCTACCTTTTGATCCATTTTCTCCTGTATTTCTTTAAGAGATTTATTTATGTCTTTCTTGTGTTCCTCTAACAGCATCATGACCAGTAATTTTAAATCCAAGTCTTGTTTTTCTAGTGTGTTGGGATATCCAGGACTTCCTTTTGTTGGAGAATTGGGTTCGGATGCTGCCATGTTGCCTTGATTTCTGTTAGTAACATTCCTAGTTTTGCCTTTTGTTGTCTGGTTATCTCTGGCATTAGTTGGTCTTGTTGTCACTTGCTGGTGTTTGAACCTCCTGTGAACATGTAAGGCATATTCAACACCTCTGGATGTCTGGGTCCCCCTGCCTCAGATTGTTAATGTACTACCCTCCTCTTAGGTGCCCTTGGAGCACTAATGTTTCCTGTCGCAAACAATGCTATACTTGGGTTGTCTTTGCGAACCTGGTGCTGCCTGTCTGTTTCCTCAGGAAGTGCAGATGGCAGATGCTGCAGGGACCTTATCCAAGGGCTGATAACTCTGCAGGGCATATGACTCCCCCCACCCCCGACTGAATTGGTATACTACCAGATTGGTGTACAGATGGCCTGCCGAGCTGCTCAGGCCCTGGGTGCAGGCAAAAGCCTGACGGGTTATGACCTGAGCAATGTTAGCCTCAGAATATCTTCCATATTCTTTAATCTTCTATTTCTTTCTTCATTACTCCCAATTCTTGCCACACAGATCTTTCACTTGCTTGTTTAGAGTCACACCAAGCTATGTTTTATTACTTGTGACTTTTGTAAAGGGTGTAATTTTCTTTCTTAGCCCATTTATCCTTTAAGTAGAGAAACGTTGTTAATTTGTTATAGTTAATTTTATTTCCAACCACTTTGCTGAAGTTCTTTATCAGCTGTAGGGATTCTATGGTAGAATGTTTCGGGTCATTTCTGTACACTATCATATCCTCCTCAAATAGTAATATCTTGATTTCCTCCTTCACAAATTGTATCCTTTTAATCTTCTTTTTGGTGTCTACTTGCTCTTACTAGAACGTTGAGCACTATATTGAAGAGACAGGGTGGAGGGTGTGCTGCCTTGTGCTATCCCTGATTTTAGTTGGATTGATTTAAATTTCTCTCCATTTAGTTTGATGTTGGCTATTAATTTGCTGTATAATGCTTTTATTAAGTTTAAGTATGGACCTTGAATTCCTGATCTCTCCAATACTTTTAATGTGAATGGATGTTGTATTTTGTCAAAGGCCTTTTCAGCTTCTAATGATTGTATGTTTTTTTCTTTGAGTTTGCTTAGATATGTTGTGTAGATATGTTGTGTAGATATGTTTCCACATATTGCACCATCCCTGCATCCATAGGATTAAGTCTACTTGATCATGGTGAAAAATTGTCATGTTTTATGTATTGTCTGTGAATTTCATGAAGTCATTGTTTTATCTATCTATCTATCCATCTATCTATCTATCTATCTATCTATCTATCTACTTTTGTTATGGTTTGTATATGCTTTTCCCAGGGAGTGGCACTATTAGGAGGTGTTGCCTTGTTGGAGTAGGTATGGCACTGTGGGTGTGGGCTTAAGACCTTCACCCTAGTTGCCTGGAAGTCAGTCTTCCACTTGCAGCCTTCAGATGAAGATGTAGAACTCTCAGCTCCTCTGAGTACCATGGAGTACCATGCCTCCCTGTATGCTGCCATGTTTCTGCATTGATGACAATGGACTGAACCTCTGAGCCTATAAGACAACCCCAATTAAATGTTGTCTTTTATAAAACTTGCATTGGTCATGGTGTCTGTTCACAGCAGTGAAACCCTAACTAAGACAGAAGTTGGTACCAGGAGTCGGGTATTGCTGTGATAGGCCTGAACATGCTTTTGTTTGGAAGAATGTGGATTTTGGGACTTTGGATTTGGAAAGCCACAGAATACTTTAAGTGGGGCTTAATGGGCCATACTAGTAGGAATATGGAAGACAGTGGTGCTAAGGGTCATTTTAACTGTGTAGGCCTGATGGCCCAAGAGGTTTCAGTGGAGAAGAAATTTAATATGTGGCTGAGAGACTGTTTTTGTGATATTTTGGTAAAGACCATGGCTGCTTTTTTCCAGTGTCTGAAGAGACTGCCTAGGGATAAGGAAAAGAAATTTATATTAATTGTATCTGTAAAGGAAGTCTCAAAAAAGCCCAACAAAGACTTTATTCTCTGATTAAGTCTGATGAAGAGAATTTTGAACAAACATAGCAAGGTGAGAAAGGAAAAGTACAAAATATATAGTTTGAGTATTAAAGGGGACTCCAGGAAGTGAAATGGAGCTGAATTCAAGGATATTAAACTGAACTAAAGGAGTGGTGACCTTGGGGGCAAGATTCATGCAGTTAACTTTAAGTCCAGGCATGGTTGCACGAGCCTTTAATCCCAGGAGGCAAAGATAAGCAGATCTCTGAGTTCAAGGTCAGCCTAGAACAGAGCAAATTCTAGGTGAAGAAAAACTTTAATCCAGGTTTGGTTGACCACACCTTTAATCCTAGTGCTTAGGAGACAGGCATGCAGATCTCTTTGAGTTCAAAATCAGTCTAAGAAGCAAGATTCAGGACAGCCAACTTAGGCAGTGAAGGAGCTGGGAAAAAGGAAGCTAGTGGTAATGTAATAGAACAATGGGGCCAATGTTCCAGCTCCTGCAAGCAGCAGAACTCAGCAGCTTCAGCCATGTGTCTCTGGCTTTATATTCAAGAGGAGAAGGAGACTACTGAAACAATTGATGCTGGTTAGCTGGAGCTAAGAAATTAGTGGTGTTTAAGAAAAGACCAGCATCACTGAGGTGAAATATGGGAAGTGTTTTCTGAGAGCACAAAGAAGCTGTATTCCAGAGATAGCCAAGTGTTCCTCATGTTGCAGCTGTACTTGGTAACATGTAAGAATCATCCATGTAGTACTGGTTTTGAAGGCATGAAGACATCATGAAGAACAGCTGAGGCTTGGTACTGTGAGAGGCCATGGAAGGCCATTGGTGAAAGTGTACCCTCAGTTGTAATTGACAGCCCAGGACTGAAGGGGTCATGCAAAGGAGTTGAGGCTTGGTTCTGTGAAGAGAGCCTATGAGAGGCTTTGGTGAAGTATAGTTGCAGGGGAAGACCCTAGCATATTGGAGATGCCAGTACCATGGGATGACCACCAAGAACAGCAATGGCAGTGGATTGGATCAATCTGAACTTAGAGTGCTACAAAGGGCAGAGCTGGAGAAGTGACACCAGCGCTCATGTGTGGATCTCAGACTTTGGAAGAAGAAGCTGTGAAGCTGAAATTGATTTGGGGTACCCAAGATGTTAAAGATGTCAGAGCCACAGGATGCCTGCCAAGAAAAGCTGCTAGCAGGGAGTGGAACAAGCCCAGGAGAAAGAACCTTGTTGAAGTCAACAAAGATGAAAAAGGAGTTGGATATCTGAAGGCTGCTTTTCCATCAGACATGGAGATGCAGAGTTTGGACTTTTCCCAGCTGGTTTCCTGTCTTGCTTGGGGGATTAAGTGATTGGATGAATCTCAAGAGAGACCTTGAACTTTGGACTTTTAACACTGTTGAGACTGCTATGAACTACAGGGACTTTTGAAGTTAGGCTAAATGTATTTTGCAGTATGCTATGTTTAAGTATGGCCCCCATAGACTAATGTTTTAACAAGCCTATGGGGGCCAGGGAGTGGAATGTTATGGTTTGTATATGCTTTTCCCAAGGAGTGGCACTATTAGGAGGTGTTGCCTTGTTGGAGTATGTGTGTCACTGTGGGTGTGGGCTTAAGACCTTCACCCTAGTTGCCTGGAAGTCAGTCTTCTACTTGCAGCCTTCAGATGAAGATGTAGAACTCTCACCTCCTCCTGTACCATGCCTCCCTGAATGCTGCCATGTTTCTGCATTGATGACAATGGACTGAACCTCTGAGCCTGTAAGACAACCCCAATTAAATGTTGTCTTTTATAAAACTTGCATTGGTCATGGTGTCTGATCACAGCAGTGAAACCCTAACTAAGACACCTTTCAAGTGTTATCTCCTTATCTGGTTTCCCCTTCTCCAGGGAAACCCCTATCCCATCATCTCTCCTCCTGTTTCTATGAGGGTATTCCTCTACTCACCCACCCACAACCCCCTCCCTGCACTTGATTCCTTAGAAGGCATCTATTTAAACTTCATAGGATCTAGGACCTCTGCTATTGATGCCTGACAAGACTGTCCCCTGCTATATAGGCAGCTGGAGCCATGTCTATTCCTTGCTTGGTGACTTAGTCCCTGGGAGCTTTGGGGGGTCTGGTTCATTGATATTCATGTTCTTCCAATGTGGTTGCAAACCCTTCTGCTCCTTCAGTCCTTTATCTCCTCAATTGCTGAACCCACACTCAGTGCAATGGTTGGCTGCAAGCATCCGATTCTGTATTTGTAAGGCTCTGGCAGAACCTCTCAGGGAACAGGCATATCATGATCCTTTCAGCAAGCCTTTCTTAGCATCCACAATAGTGTCAGAGTTTGGTGACTATATCTGGGATGAATCTCTAGGTGGGACAGTCTCTGGATGGCCTTTCCTTCAGTCTTTGCTCTGAGGTTTACAATTGATTACCCCTTTCCTGGTTACCAACACACACCCCCTGAAAGTCCCATAAGCCATCTCCCCTCCCCCTGTTTCCCAATCAAACACCTCCACTTCCCTGTCCTGAGATTCCTCTACCCTGCGTCATCAAGCCTTCTCAGGACCAAGGACCTCTCCTCCCTTTGATGTCCAACATGGCCATCTTCTGCTTGGGCAAAGTGTGTTAACCTGGAACTACTTATCTGCAAAGTAGGGAAATTCCACAATTAATGTTTTATGGCTGTGAAAAAATGAAAATGTATTTACTTTGCCTAATAAAGTGTAATACATAGGAAGTCTGCTATAATCCTTCTCAGTGTACATGTATTTTTTCATTAGTAGATAAGATTTGCTATCTTGGGAGACTGGGAGAAATAAATGCGTCACTATTACTTCTTAGGTGCTTAGCTCTTGAATCTTACTATGTGTGCCTAATTATGACATATGTCAATTTAATTACACGGAGTATGTGCTAAAACCTAAACCTCACAATACCTTGTCTATTGGTATTGAACTATTTAGGTTTTGCAAAGTAACCATATTGTTGAGGTATTGTGAACAAAGCTTTCCTGACATTTTCATGATACATAATATCTCAACATATTTTTTGGCCATCAGGTTTATAAAATCTTTTGTCCCCTCTTCTACCATTACTCTTACCCTTAAGTTAAGAAGCCATGTTGTAAATGTATTCATGAGAGCTAGCTACCTCATAAATATTTGTTCTTTGCATTTTGATCTGTTATAGTTTTATTTAATGGTATATAACTTCTGCAATTGCTCAATGACACTCAGTAATGGTATGAATAAAATGTGAACACATGTTTTCTTTCTGACTCTAAGTCTTCAAATACATTGACTCTGCTACTCAATGTTTAATGTGATGACCAAAGGAAATGTGCACTGATTCACTTGATATATGTTTAAAGATGCATAGAAGTCATAATAAAGCCTGTGTAATAAAGTTTCAATTTAGCCATACTGGTGAATTATTTCCCCACCCCCTCTGTGTTTTTTTTCTTTCAACACAAATGGAACTACTTGAAATTACATGTAGTTGGATCTTTTGTAAGGTAGAGATATAAATGATTAGATTACACATGGTGTACCATTTTCTAAGTCCTTGACTTGCTCTCTGAATCAATACTATTACAAATATATGCATCAAAATGCTGTTAAGAAGAAATTATTACATATGACTGGGAGATTTTCATAATCATGTGGTGATTTTATGAAAAGCATGAATTCCTGTCTTTTTTTATTCCCTAAGTCTGAAAGAAAATCAGACTACAAAAACATTTAGGAAGAAAGTAAGATAGAAAATTGACTCAGCATTTCTATTGTTGTGAAGAAACACCATGGTATTGGTAAAGCTTATTTAATTCAGGCTGACTTGCATACATTTCAGAGGTTTAGTCTATTGTTCTGGTGGTAAGAAGCATGGAGGTACACAGACAGAAGGGGCTGAGAGCTTTACATGTGGATCTGCAAGAAGTTTGAAAAGAAAGAAACTGGGCATGGTCTGTACATTTAAAATATCAAACCCAGTGGCACACTTCCTCCAGCAAGAGTACCTCTATTCCAACAAGACCACATCCCCTAATGGAAGAATGCTACACTTTTATGAGGTAGATTTTCCATTCAATCCAGCACAGAAAGTAAAGCAAAAGAAATGAGGATATAATGGTGTCCACCTATCATCTAAGTGTTTAGTTTGAGGAGATAATTTTAGCTTTCCTGTTGACATGAATCTACTTATTATTGGATGTTTTAATATTACCATGGGGAAATATTTTTGGCCTAGGAACTGTCAAGTGTCCTTATTCAACAAGAGCATGGACTTGACTAATGGAAATCATATATGCAAACATTTCTCATTAATCAGTAAATAGACACTAAATTTGCATCTCCTCTTTGTATTATTCTGCTTCATAGTTACAATTGATATATCTTCATTAAAAGACATTGAGCTCACTACAGGAGTCTAGACAGATGCAACACAGAATAAAGAAACTTTAAAAGCCTTGCTTTCTTCATGCGAAAAATTGGATTGTTAAGGTTATCATGAGGCCTTCATGTGCTATTGTATGTACATAAAAATGCCTCTGAAATAGATTTAATTTAACACTGACTACATTATAGTGTTGCAATGGCACAACTGTCTTTTTTTTATAAACATTAAGTGACCTCTATTGGGAGAAATCAAGTTTTGAGAAATCAGTTTTATTAGCAATCTATGTATGACTGAATCAAACACAACAATACAACTAAGATATACTATAAATATTGAGTAACATACACCATAAAATAATAAATATTTGTTGGTTTTGGATACCAAAGTTAGGGATAATCGGTTACAGAACAATAGATGAAAAGTAACTTAAATACCTTGTGTGTGTGTGTGTGTGTGTGTGTGTGTGTGTGTACCCACATGCATGTATGTGTGGTTACTAGGTATAAAACTATAGATTTTACATATTTGTTTAACACTATGGAGAAAATTTTAGATTAAATAATGATCCGATATGGATATGAAAAGGAAAAAATAAATTGGGGAATGTAAATAATATAGTATTCAAGAAATTTAGAGTGATTTGATACTGTTTTTATGTTTTATTTCAATATTTAAAGAGTATTTTAAAGTAATAATATTTTGGTAGTCAATATTAAACAGTTAACATGATCTCTGACCCCAAGCTATATTACATAGCAATAGTGATTAAAAATAGACCTTATTGGTACAGAGACAAACAGGCTGACCAATGGAATAAAATTCAAGACACAGATATAAACCCACACACATATCGAGGCTTGACTTTTTACAAAGAAGCCAAAATTATTATATTATTTAATGGAGCAACTATGTCTCTGATAGTACTCTATATACTTTTCTAGATCTCTAAAAAACAGTGTAGACCCTAAGAATAAATGCTTGGGATGTTAGAGATATGGTCAGATAACACTAATAAAATTTATTTTTCTTCCACACTATACAAGTTCAGTTCACAACAGCTACAATGAGTCTCATAGCCATCTCCAGCTTGTGGGGATTTAACACACTCTTTTGGACTCTGGATATCTACACTCACATGTACACATATGCATACACAGGCACACAAGCATACACAAATGAAAATTAAAAATGAATCTGACTATGTATTGAAACTCAGCTAGAAAATTAACACTATTCTTAAAAGATGTTTGAATATTTTGCTTCAAAAATTATCAAGAAGTTTAGGAATTATGACAGTTACTAGACCATTATTTAGATAATAAGAAATTTCAAAAACATATGGTTTGAATACTTATATCTCATATCTTCTATCTTATGTAAAGGTATGCAATTATTTATCTTCAAGGTTAAATTTATAAAGTACTGATCATTATAAAGAAATATGATAATAAAATATCAAATTGCAGGCTGGAACAGATACACAAAATTTAAAACCATAAATGTTCCCATGATGAATATAGGCCCAAAGGACTTTCTTCTTACTAAGTCAGAGATTGTTATGCCATTATTATTTTGTGTCTGGCCTAAATAGCTTCAGTCTAATATATTTTTTTCCAAATTAACAGCTCTTTAGACTTACCAATTTTATTTTATTTATATTAATTCATGAATATAGAAATCTGTATATAAAGTGGGACTGAGTGAGAGTAGATGAAGGGTATGAAACTAGAACAGAAGCAATTAGAATGAGAAAAGGAGTTGTTGAGGAAGGTCTGTAGAACACATGAGATGAACTCAAAAATGAATTTACAAAAGATGGGTGGAAAGATAAAAGAGGAGTGAAAAAATGTGCAGGTAATCAATAAAAATAAATTTTACAAAACTTTAAAAAAACCCTGGTGTTATGTATAATGGTCTAAAAATACAAGTATATATTTCTTTAATTAAAGCCAACATGAACTACAAAGATTCTTACCCCAACTTTAGCTTTTATTTCACTTTCGTTATCTACTTTCAGGTGATTTATGATTAGCCTGAAATAGTTTGTTCATTCATGTGTTTCTTGTTTTTAATTATACCAGTTCTGAATAAAGTGATTCTTTATATCATGCATAGATCTCATTCAAATATATAATAAATTTTTTTCTTCATTTATGTTCATATTTGGCTCTTTATTCTTCTTAATTATAAAGCACATGAGTTACATGATGGATGAAATAGAGAATTAGAAAATGTACAATTACATTACTTAATTTAATTTTTAATAGCACATTACACACATGCAATTCAGAATGACTGTGATGTATAATAAGTTAAAGATAAAACAGTCATTTGAAATAAATAGAGCAGTTGAATTTCTAATCAGAGCTCCTTTTAAATGGTCAATTTTCCCCAAAACTCTAACAAGACAATTGTAACTGAATACCTCCTCTATGAAGAGGAAAAGGTAGAACATTAAGTTAATTTTTTTAGTTACTGAAATAAAGATTGAGATGGGAAAAATTTCATGTAACTTTTGTAAAAAATGATGGTGATTCTTTTGTGTTAGAAAACAAGTGGTAAATATTTTGACCATATCACTTCATGTTAAAGAATTTTACACTGTATTCATGTTCATTTCATAATCTTTACTTGTTTCATTTTTAAAAACACATTGTTTTAGATGGGAAAGCAGCTTATGACAATTTAGTTTACAAATACTATGTGTCCACACAGTGAAAATATACCTTAACTGACCATCACCTGGATATCAGTACCTCAACATTTTAATGGGGATATAGCATGTTATCATATAAGTTAATTTCTCATAGGACTATAATTTACTGATTCTATGTCAAGATAAAGAATGGCATAATCGTAAACTATGTAGCTCACTGAGTTTTAGGGACAAAAAGAAAGTTAGCCAAAACTTTCCAAATGTCATCATTATTGATAGTCGGACTTAGAGTCTATCCAGGGATTCTCAATCTTCCTAATTCTGTAGTACTTTAAAATAGTTTTTCATGTTGTGGTAACCCCAACCAAAAGTTATTTTGTTGTTACTCCACAACTGTATTTTGCTACTGTTATGAATAATAACATGAATATTTGCTACACAGGGTATCTGGTATGTAACCCATAAAAGGAACATGACTCACATGTTGAGATCCACAGGCTTAAACAATGTTTTTATTTGGAGTACTATCCTGAGTTATGCAGGTTATTTAGTAGCATCCTTGCCTTAAACTACTAAATGAACCACACGAACCCCTCCAGTTGTAACAATGCAAAATATATCCGGATAGTGACAAATACCTTCTAGGATTGAGGTGGTAATCAAAACCACTCTGATCTGAGATTTACTTCCTTAAGGAATATTTGACCTACTATTCACTTATCAAAAAAGACCTATATTTAATCAAATTGAGTGGACATCATTCTAATTGAATAATCACTTAAAATTATTGCATGTGGCTCCAAAATTATAGTTTATAAAGGTAATATACTAAGCAGATAACCATAGTATTTTGGGGACTTTGAAAACTACTGCTGACTAGAGATTACTCAGTGTGTAAGAGCATTATTCCTCTCTCAGAAGATCCAGGAAGCAGATGTCTGAGGCAGCTAAGAAAAAAGTTTGTGTTCCACATATATTCTCCATTTTGTTTTTGTCCAGATGGATGTTCTCCAGGGATAAGTGTTGTCTCCAATGGGGAAGAGTTTTTCATTTGAGCCTATGTAGATATATTCTCATAGATATGCCCTAAATTTTATCACCAGGATGATCTCCAATCCTGTCAAGTTGACAATAAAAATTAACCCCCAGTGTGGCCCAAGATAACAGATAGAAATTAAAATTATGAAAAATTGTGGAGAGCCGAGGGTAATCGCCATTACAAGATGGCGCTTGTTTCCGGTGTGCCAGATCAGTAAACAAGTAGTGTGCGCATGTGCAAGAGCAGGTTCGCGCCAAGTCACAGCCCAGCCCAGGGCGTGGTAATGAGATGAGGAGCAGGCAACCAATCAGATAGAAACATGCCACACTAGGGTGTTTATAAGCAGTGCCTCTTTCCGTGCTCAGGGTCTTCCTCTTGATACTGAAGCTAATGCAATAAAGCTTGCTGCAGAAGAATCTGGTTGTCCACGTGGTTCTTGCTGGCGAGACAATAGTGCATGACAAGTGGTGCCGAAACCCGGGAACTCTGCCATACCATCGCCGGCGCTGAGGAGACCCTCCGGTCACAGAGTGGATTCAGAACTGCAGGACGAGGTAAGCTTTGTAAGGTATGTTTGGCCTTGACCTCTCTCCACAACTAGAAGGGGCAGTTGCATCTTTTGTGGTTGTGTTTGTAGCGGGTGTCCTTTTCTTTTAAAGGATGAGAAGTGCCAGCCGACTGTAAAGGCGGGTCAAAGGGTGCTGGAGGAGATTCAGGAGAGCCTATCAGAAACAGAGCAAGGAGAAAGGATACTAGCACAGACAAAAAAGTGTGTACCTAAGAAAACAGGCCCTTCCATGGATCTTGCCTCCTTGGAAGTGAAAGAACAGGGAAAGCACGCCCTGGGAGAGAAAGGAGAAAGGCAAAAAAAGGAGAAGAGGAAGGGAGATCAGACCAGAGAGACCTCTAGGAGTAAAAGTCTTTATCTGTCTTTAGCAGAGGAGCTTGAGGCTCTGGGGCTCGATAGCTCTGATTCAGATGAGGGGCTTGACCCTTCTGAGGGAGAAGATCTAGAGGAGGAGGCTGCTCGTTATGAAGCGGAAAGGTACCGCCCAGATGAGGGGCACAAGCTAGGAAAAAAGGCAAAGGGGAATGGAGGAAAAAATCAGGTTGCTACTCAGTCCCTTGGGCCCAGTGCCCCTCCACCCTACATAGAGAACTTTTGCTCTGACTCTTTTATTTCCAGAGAGGATCGGAAGAAATTACAGCAGGCATTTCCAGTCTTTGAAGGAGCTGAAAGAGGGTGAGTCCACACCCCTGATTACATTCCTGTGTGGCTTGCTCATAGACTAACTGTTCCACTAGCAGCATCGCTTGATCAAGATCTCCAAAGATTTTGCCGACCAGATTACAACCAGATTAAAGAACTGGCCGAGGTGGTCCACAACTATGGAGTCACTGCTAATTTTACCATGGCTCAAGTTGAGAGATTCGCCAATCAGGCTATGACCCCAGGGGACTGGCAAACTACAGTAAAAGCTGCCCTTCCCAATATGGGACAATATTTGGAATGGAAAGCTTTGTGGCACGATGCCTCCAAAACACAGGCGAGAATCAATGCCACTGCAGAAGGTGAACAAATGACCTGGACATTAGATCTCCTCACAGGGCAGGGACCATATGCTGCCAACAAGACGCATTACAATTGGGGTGTGTATGCTCAAATTTCTGCCACTGCCATAAAGGCCTGGAAGGCACTCTCAAAAAGAGGGGAGGCAGGCGGACATTTGACAAAGATAGTTCAGGGACCACAAGAACCATTCTTGGACTTTGTGGCCAGAATGACGGAAGCTGCTGGCAAAATCTTTGGAGATCTTGATCAAGCGATGCTGCTAGTGGAACAGTTAGTCTATGAGCAAGCCACACAGGAATGTAGAGCAGCCATTACACCTAGAAAAACTAAGGGATTGCAAGACTGGCTAAAGGTTTGTCATGAACTTGGAGGCCCACTCACCAATGCTGAACTAGCAGCCGCCATTTTACAGGGGCAGAGGCACACCAACACAGTTGAACGTAAGATTTGCTTCAACTGTGGCAAACCTGGACACTTAAAGAAAGATTGCAAGGCCCTTATAAAAAGGAGAGCACCAGGGTTGTGCACCCGGTACGGGAAAGGATATCACTGGGCTAAGGAGTGTCACTCAGTTAAGGATATTAGAGGGCAATCTCTCCAAACAGATTCCCCCCGGATAGAAGAGCAGAGATGATTCAAAAAACAGATATCAAGGCCCCAGGTCTCAGGGCCCCAAAACATGTGAGACCCCGGCACTCAACCAACGGACCCTACAGTTCATTGGGCAACAGAAGGCTCAGCAGGATTGGACCTCCGTTCCACCACCCAATTCATGTTAATGCCACAGATGGGAGTGCAACCCATCCCCACAGATTACAGAGGGCCCCTGCCACCGGGAAGTGTGGGCCTAATCTTGGGGCGAGCCTCCCTAACCTTACAAGGACTAATTGTTCACCCTGGGATTGTAGACCAAGATTATGGGGGAGAACTTCAAGTTCTTTGCTCTTGTCCTCAGGGCGTCTTTTCCATATCGCAAGGGGACAGGATTGCTCAACTAGTAATCCTGCCAAGCCTGCATGAACAATATCCATCTTGTAACATTCCCCGTCCTTCCAAGCTTGGAACTACAGGGAGCGACTCAGCTTACTTACTCATGAATCTTGACACTAAGCCATCATTGGAGCTGATGGTTGAAGGGAAACCATTCAAAGGTATCTTAGATACAGGGGCAGACAAAAGCAGCATCTCGTCCCATTGGTGGCCAAAAGCTTGGCCCATCACTCAATCATCACATTCCTTACAGGGTTTGGGATATCAGTCCAGCCCTGCCATCAGCTCCCATTCCCTAAATTGGCAGGCTCCTGAAGGGAAAGTGGGGCACTTCATTCCTTATGTCCTACCCCTCCCCTTTAATCTCTGGGGGAGGGATATCTTACAAGCTCCGAGATTAACCCTGACTAATGAGTACTCCCAACAGGTGACTCATATAATGAAAAGGATGGGCTATAAAGAAGGAAGAGGACTAGGGAGGAAGGAACAAGGCAGGATAGAACCCATCCCACAAAAGGGCAATATGGGGAGACAGGGCTTGTGTTTTTCCTAGGGGCCATTGAGGGCTCTATGCCCATACCTTGGCTTACAGAGGAAGCTGTGTGTGTTCCTCAATGGCCTTTCTCCTCTGAGAAGTTAGAAGCGGCCACCAAGTTGGTTGATGAGCAACTATGATTGGGACACTTAGAACCTTCTACCTCACCTTGGAATACCCCTCCCTATCTTTGTAATTAAGAAAAAATCTGGCAAATGGTGCTTGTTGCATGACCTTAGGGCCATTAATGCACAAATGCACCCGTTTGGATCAGTTCAGAGAGGTCTGCCGCTGCTCTCTGCCCTACCAAAAGATTGGAAGGTTATAATCATAGATATTAAGGACTGCTTTTTCTCCATATCCCTGTGCCTCCAGGATAGACAGAGATTCGCTTTCACTATACCAACTACTAATCATTTGGAACCTGATAAGCAGTATCAATGGAAGGTCTTACCCCAAGGGATGGCGAATAGCCCCACTATCTGTCAACTGTATGTACAGTTAGCACTTAGATCAGTTAGGGATCCCTTTCCATCCTTGTTGTTAATTCATTACATGGATGATCTCCTGATGTGCAATAAAGATTCACAACTTTTACAGAAATCCTATCCTGTATTAGTTGAGACGCTAGCACAATGGGGACTACAGGTTGCTGCTGAGAAGGTGCAGGTTGCACGAGTAGGAACCTTTTTGGGGTCGATCATTTACCCTGACAAGATTATTCCACAAAAATTAGAAATCTGCAGGGATCATTTGCATACCCTCAATGATTTTCAAAAGTTATTAGGAGATATAAATTGGTTGAGACCATTTCTAAAGATTCCTTCTGCAGAATTAAAACCTTTGTTTGATATTTTGGAAGGGAACCCCCATATTACTTCCCTTAGGGCACTTACTCCTGCTGCCTGCCAGGCCTTACAAATTGTGGAGAATGCCCTACAAAATGCTCAGTTACAGCATATTGATGAGTCTTAGCCATTTGATTTATGTGGTCTTAAAACTGCATACTTACCAACAGCGGTCTTGTGGCAGAATGGACCCTTATTATGGGTTCACCCCAATGCTTCTCCTGCAAAAATCATTGATTGGTATCCTAATGCAGTTGCTCAGCTTGCTCTTTGTGGCCTAAAAACCGCCATTATCTATTTTGGAAAGCAACCTCATATGCTAATTGTACCATATACTTCTGTGCAGGTTCAGACCCTGGCAGCTACTTCTGATGATTGGGCAGTCCTGGTTACTTTTTATTCGGGACAGATTGATAACCACTACCCTAAACATCCAGTTTTACAATTTGCACTAACTCAAGCCATAGTGTTCCCACAAGTAACAGCCAAGCATCCGATTAAGGGAGGAACCGTAGTCTATACTGATGGATCAAAGTCGGGCATAGGTACTTATGTGGTAGATGCCAAAGTAACTTCTAAACAATATGATGAAATATCTCCCCAAGTAGTAGAGTGCTTGATAGTGTTGGAAGTCCTTAAAACATTTCCAGGGCCACTTAATATTATATCTGATTCCTCCTATGTGGTCAATGCAGTCAATATGCTTGAGGTGGCCGGGTTAATTAAGCCCTCTAGCAAGCTTGCTCAAATCTTTCAGCAGATCCGATCTGTTTTACTTAGTAGAAGACATCCTGTATATATAACCCATGTCAGGGCTCATTCTGGTCTTCCTGGACCGATGTCCCATGGAAATGATTTGGCAGATCGGGTCACAAGAATAGTAGCCTTAGCTCTGTCCTCACAGATAAAGGCAGCAGAAGCTTTTCATAAACGCTTCCATGTGACGGCAGAAACCTTGTGTCACCGCTTTGCCATAACCAGGAAGGAAGCTCAGGAAATTGTCACTCAGTGCCAAAACTGCTGTCAATTTCTGCCTACTCCTCATGTGGTGATCAACCCACGAGGTATCCGGCCATTACAGGTTTGGCAAATGGATGTTACACATGTCCCCTCATTTGGGAAAAATCAATATCTGCATGTCTCTATAGATACTTGTTCTGGCATCATATTTGCCACACCCTTGATGGGTGAAAGGCAACCCACATTATACAACATTGCCTGGAGGCATGGAGTGCGTGGGGCAAACCCATGGTTCTCAAAACAGATAATGGACCAGCATATACCTCTAATAAATTTAAACAATTTTGTCAACAAATGGAGGTCACTCATTTGACTGGCCTTCCCTACAACCCACAAGGACAGGGTATTGTGGAACATGCTCACCGCACACTCAAATCCCATTTAATAAAACAGAAAGGGGGAGTTGATGAAGTCCTGCCCCAGACACCCAGAGTAGCTGTTTCAATGGCACTCTTTACCCTTAATTTTTTGAATCTTGATCAACAATGTTGCTCTGCAGCTGAGCGACATGGATCAGATCCTAATATACCAAAAGAGATGGTTAAATGGAAAGATGTTCTCTCTGGCACGTGGAAAGGCCCGGATCCTATTTTAATAAGATCCAGGGGAGCTGTCTGTGTTTTCCCGCAGGATGAAGAAAACCCAATCTGGATCCCAACCAAACTAACAGGAGTCATAGCAGTTAAAGAAGATGAAGAACCTCCTCCTCATCCTGATAGTGATCTCCATGACCCTGCCACAGATAAGTATGATCCCCCTCTGGGCCATAGTAAAAACCTGGCTGGTTCCCATGCCAATCCATGAGAATTCTTCAGTGTTACCAGTGTTTTTCTTGACTCTTTGCCAAGCGAGCGTTCCC
This sequence comes from Apodemus agrarius, assembly GCA_964023405.1. Lineage (NCBI taxonomy): Eukaryota > Metazoa > Chordata > Mammalia > Rodentia > Muridae > Apodemus > Apodemus agrarius. Next base: position 43,230,750 of record OZ030010.1, read on the forward strand.
TGTATTCATTCCTTAGGTGAACGGCCCGAGTCATTTTCAGCAGTAAATTTTACTTTGATAGGATCATTATGTCTTTACTTAAATAAAAATAGCCCCTTCATTAGGATGCAGAGAGCAGATTTGGCCTCTTGGCATAACCCTCTCGGAGGGATGTCACCTAGAATATCCTAGAATATTCTTGGAGCTCTGGCACAGGTAGCAGCTGGAAGCAATAGTGGCTCGGGTATGCCCTCCACGGCAAATTCTACCTCCATTACCACCATGATGATAACCTATAATGGATTGATTCCTAAAACACCCTCGAATTTGCAGACTGGCAATGCAACACAACGCAGGGGTTTGCCCTTCTGTTTTCCTACTAGAAGCTTTCCCCAAGTTTTTACCCCTTGTCAATAACGATTCTCAAGAAGGAAAGAATTGATTCCTGGATTTGAATTCTCACCCCCATTAACCCAATCCTTGCTTATGGATAATAAAACAGGAGATTCCTCTCATTGGCCCTGGTATAGCTGGGTACTCTCAAACCATAGGGGAGCCTTTACTGATCTGTCACTCTTTAGCAGGATGCTGGGGGGAAATGTAACCTGGAAAAATATATGAGCCACAATGTCATTTTCTAATATCTCAAATAGTTTACAGAATATAAAAGTGAATTCTATGATAAAGAATTTTATGTTCCCTGCAGCACCAGTCTGTGTTAGGCCCCCCTTTTTCTTTGTGTTATCAGATCATAAATCCAATTCTTCACCTCTAGCTTGTAATAGCTCTCTTGTAAGGTGCTGGCTGGCAGAATGTTGGAATGGGTCCTACAGTATGGCTCTGGTGGTCAGAATACAGACCTTTGTACCGATACCGGTTGAAGCTGATCCAAAAGAATTTCCTATTGGCCACCTATTTAGACAAAAGAGAGACTTTGGCATCACTGAGGCCATCGTAGCTGCCATCGCCGTGTCAGCAGCAGCTGCTGTCACTGCGGGGATTGCTATGGCAAATCAAGTTAGTATGGCTACTGCCATCAACAAGATTACACAAAATACATCACAAGCTCTGTCGGCCCTACAAAGAGTTGATGTGCATCTTGAGTCAGGGATATTATTAGTTAATCAAAGGGTTGACCTATTACAAAATCAAGTGGATCAGTTGACTGATGTAGTCCAACTCACCTGTGTGCATTCTACTCCAAATCTTTGTATTACCCCAATTGCATTTATTAATGATTCTCATTTTAGTTCTAATAATATTTCCAGGTACTTAACTGGTCAACGGAGTGCAGAGTTGAAGGATTTACAGCAAGAAGTCACCACATATATCCTGTCCATCAATGCCACCAGAGTGGAACCCATTACCTTTAATGATTTTACTTCTTGGCTTGTCTCTATGTTTTCCTATTTTAAGGAGTGGGTGGGGGTTGGTTTGTTTGGTGCCATCCTATGCTGTGGGTCGATGTTTGCTCTCTGGTTGCTGTGCGTCGATGTTTACTCTCTGGTTGCTGTGCAAGCTCAAATCTCAACAAAAACGTGATAAGGTTGCGATTGGCTCAGGCACTGGTCGCAATTGAACAGGGAACCTCCCCCGAGATCTGGCTGTCTATGCTACACACTTGATTTTGTAAGGTTGAAATTTTTCCAAGAGAAAGCAGAATCAGCCCTTGCACATCACTGAGGTCTCCTCATTGCACGCGATAGGGTGATCATACTTCTCTTTCCTTGTCACATTAAAGCTTGTAACGACCTCTGATTCGGGGCCCGTTCAGGATTAATTTTGTGGATTGCACAGACGCTGTGGTATCCAGGGATGGGCAACCTTCACCCTGCACAGACCAACCTAAGACATGGGGCCCGGTGACGAGGGTTACCCTATGACGGTTAAGGCTGTGTCAGTAGAGGAATGACCTAAGACAGGAGCCACAGCATGTGTGGGGCCACACAAAGCAGACGCCAGCCTTATTTTAATAAAACAGAAAGGGGGAGATGTGGAGAGCTGAGGGTAATCACCATTACAAGATGGCGCTTGTTTCCAGCGTGCCAGATCAGTAAACAAGTGGTGTGCGCATGTGCAAGAGCAGGTTCCTGCCAGGACACAGCCCAGCCCAGGGTGTGGTAATGAGATGAGGAGCAGGCAACCAATCAGATAGAAACATGCCACATTAAGGTGTATATAAGCAGCGCCTCTTTCAGTGCTCGGGGTCTTCCTCTTGATACTGAAGCTAATGCAATAAAGCTTGCTGCAGAAGAATCCGGTTGTCCATGTGGTTCTTGCTGGCAAGAAAATAGCGCGCGACAAAAAATGTGACATCATCTTTGGAGGTAAAAAAATAAATGTAGATAAAATATTCTATACCCCATTTCTTCCTGCCATAGGCAACTGAAACTTTATAAACTGTTGTTAGCTTAGAGAAGAATCTGAAGAGTTCAAGTACTCACCTTCAAATTTTTGAACTGGAAAATATTTCCTATTTTAAGGTATTTAAAGCATGTATTTATAACTTTTTTTATTGTATATATTCTATATTTACAATTCATTTCCCTTTTTCTGGTTCCCCACCCCCAAAGGTCCCACATGTCCTTTTCCCTCCCCCTGCTCCCGCATCCACCCCCTCCCACTTTACTGTTCTTGTATTCTCCCACAATGATGTTTTGGTCCATTCTAGCACCAGTGTCCACTCCTTTCTTCTTGTGAGACATCAATTGATATGTGATTTGTGTCTTTGGTGTTCCAAGCTTCTAGGCTAATATCCACTTATCAGTGACTGTATACCATGGGTATTCTTTTGAGACTGGGTCACCTCACTTAGTATGACGTTTTCCAGCTCCATCCATTTCTCTAAGAATTTCAGGAATTCATTGTTTCTAATGACTGAATAGTACTCCAATGTGTATATATACCACATTTTTTGTATCCATTCCTCTGTTGAGGGACATCTGGGTTCTTTCCAGCTTCTGGCTATTATATATAAGGCTACTATGAACATAGTGGAGCATGTATCCTTATTGCATGCTGTTGAATCTTCTGGGTATATTCCCAGGAGTGGTATGGCTGGGTCCTCTGGAAGTATCACGCCCAGTTTTCTGAGGAACCGCCATACTGATTTCCAGAGTTTTTGTACCAGCTTGCATTTCCACCAGCAGTGGAGGAGTGTTCCTCTTTCTCCACATCCTCGCAAACACCTGATGTCTTCTGAGTTTTTAATCTTAGCCATTCTGACTGGTGTGAGGTGAAATCTCAGGGTTGTTTTAATTTGCATTTCCCTAATGACTAGTGATGTTGAACATTTTTTAAGGTGTTTCTCAGCCATCCGAATTTCTTCAGGTGAAAAGTCTCTGTTTAGCTCTGTACCCCATTTTTGGATAGGGTTATTTGGTTTTCTGGGGTCTAACCTCTTGAGTTCTTTGTATACATTGGAGATTAGCCCTCTGTTGGATGTGGGGTTGGTGAAGATTTTTTCCCAATTTGTTGGTTGCCGATTTATCCTTTTGACAGTGTCTTTTGCCTTACAGAAACTTTGTAGTTTTATGAGGTCCCATTTGTCTATTCTTGTTCTTAGAGTATAAGCAATTGGTGTTCTGTTCAGGAATTTTTCCCCTGAGCCGATGTCTTCAAGGGTCTTCACCAGTTTCTTTTCTATTAGTTTTAGTGTGTCTGGTTTTATGTGGAGATCCTTGATCCACTTGGAGTTGAGTTTAGTGCAAGGAGATAAGAGTGGATCAATTCTCATTCTTCTGCATGTTGACCTCCAGTTGAGCCAGCACCATCTGTTGAAAAGGCTATCTTTTTTCCACTGGATGTTTTCAGCTCCTTTGTCGAAGATCAATTGGCCATAGATGTGTGGGTTCAATTCTGGATCTTCGATCCTATTCCATTGATCCGCTTCCCTGTCACTGAACCAATACCATGCAGTTTTTAATACCACTGCTCTGTAATATTGCTTGAGGTCCGGGGTATTGATTCCCCCAGAAGTTCTTTTGCTGTTGATGATAGTTTTAGCTATCCTGGGTTTTTTGTTATTCCAGATGAATTTGAGAATTGCTCTTTCTAGCTCTATGAAGAACTGAGTTGGGATTTTGATGGGGATTGCATTGAATCTGTATTTTGCTTTGGGCAAGATTGCCATTTTGACTATATTAGTCCTGCCAACCCACGAGCATGGAAGATTTTCCCATTTTCTGATGTCTTCTTCAATTTCCCTCTTCAGTGACCTGAAGTTTTTGTCGTATAAATCTTTCACATGTTTGGTTAGCGTCACTCCAAGATACTTTATATCATTTGTGGCTATTGTGAAGGGTGTCATTTCTCTAATTTCTTTCTCGGCCTGCTTATCCTTCGCGTATAGGAAGGCTACTGATTTACTTGAGTTGATTTTATAGCCAGCCACTTTGCTGAAGTTGTTTATCAGTTGCAGGAGTTCTCTGGTGGAGGTTTTTGGGTCACTTAAGTAAACTATCATATCATCTGCAAATAGTGATAGTTTGACTTCTTCCTTTCCGATTTGTATCCCTTTGACTTCCCTCTGTTGTCGAATTGCTCTAGCTAGTACCTCAAGTACTATATTGAAGAGATATGGTGAGAGGGGACAGCCTTATCTAGTCCCTGATTTTAGAGGGATTGCTTCAAGTTTTTCTCCGTTTACCTTGATGTTGGCTACTGGTCTGCTGTATATTGCTTTTACTATGTTTAGATATGGGCCTTGAATTCCTGTTCTTTCTAGGACCTTTAGCATGAAAGGATGCTGTGTTACTAGTGCTTATAATTTTGAGTCTGACATAAAAACATGCTTCCAGTTCAAAAATCACTGATTCATTCATTCACTCTATTGCTAATTAAAATCTCTGTTTCTCTTCCTGCTCTGTTACTCCCTATTCCTCCCTCCTTCTGTCATTTCTAATGAATAGGATCTCTCCAGGTTTGTTTTATCATGACCTTCCACCTTTTAAAAGGAAGCTCTAAAATTCTTGAGCTTATTCAATGAATAAATTCAAAATTTTGCTCTTGAATAAATTTTTCATTCTGTAAGCTGCTTACAGGAATATTTCTCCACAATGATGAAAGCATGTAACAACTATAAAATTTGCCATAAATTGTGGAAATAATGGAAAAAGCCTTTCTGGATTCCAAATTTATTTTTCTGAAAATGCCAGATATTGCTTGTTACAATGAGGTCAAGTGAGATCATCTGAAATAGACTATCTTTTTTTATGATCCCAGTAAGGAAAGCACGTTAGGTTATGGATGGGCACCTGCGTCCATTCCAGTAAAGTTTTTCACTCATTCATCTCCAGTTATTTCTACAGTTTTCAAAATAGTTGTGAACATAATTGATTTAAAATATCCTTTTATTGATTCTTTGGATTGTTTTCTTTGCTTTTATTTTTAGATGGGATGAGCTCTGAAACTTTTCTACTGGTGAGTTTGGGGTATCTTAAATATTATATATATGTGTATATATGACACACTAAAATTAATAGAAAACCACACTATCAAATATATATATTTGGATGTTAACAGAATGGCAGAAGTTATATAAGGGAAGTAAATGTGTGACATTCTCAAAAACAAAACCTGTTTTGAAAGATCAGAGGACTAGAGAGTCCCTGTACCTCCTACCTCCTGAGGCTGCCTGTTTCCATTATTTCTGCTGGCCCTCAGAACTTCACTCCTGTTTTCTCCAATATTATGTTTTCCTTTTCTCCTCCATGTTCCCTTTCAAACCCAGGTTCCTCCCAACCTTCATCCATTTTGCTGATCCCCCAGCCCAATTGTTTTCTTTTACCTCCCAAGTGGGATTGAAACATCCTCACTTGGGCCCTTCCACTTGTTAGCTGTCTTGAATATTGTGTATTGTATCCTGGCTTTTCTGTGCTTTATGGCAAATAATAAGTGGATACATTATTGGTGAATTCATATTAAGCATACTCTTTAGGGCTTGAGTTTCCTCACTCAGGATATTTTCTTTTTCCATCAATTTGCCTGCAAAAATGTTGTCCTCATTCTTAATAGATGAATAGTATTCCATTTTGTAAATGAACCATATTTTCTGTATCCATTCTTCCACTGTGGGACATCTGGTTGTTTCCAGACTCTGCCTATCACAAACAAGGCCACTATGCATATGGTGGGCAATCTTTTGGGTATATGCCTAAGAGTTGTATAGCTGGATCTTGAGGTACATCTATTTCCAATATTCTGAGGCTATTCCAGATTTATTTCCAGAGTAGTTGTACCACGTTGCAATCCCACTACTAGTGATGCCTCCACATTGTTGCCAACATGTGCTGTCACCTGACTTTTTAATCTAAGCCTTTCTGATTGGTTTAAGGTGGAATCTCAGATTAGTTTTGATTTGCATTTTTCTGATCACTGAGCAGAACTTTGAACATGTCTTTAAGTATTTCTCAGGCATTTGAGATTTCTCTGTTGTGAATTCTCTGTTCTCATTTTTTGATTGTGTTATTTGTTTTTTTGTTGTTGTTGTTGTTGCTTTTGGGTTTTTTTGTTTGTTTTGGGTTTTTTTTTTTGGAGGTTAGCTTCTTCAGTTCTTTATATATTTTGAATATTAGTCCTCTATGAGATGAGGGATTAATGATTCTTTTCCCATTCAGTAGGTTGCTGCTTTGTCCCATTGACTATGTCCTTTGCCTTACAGAAGCTTTTCAGTTTCTTGAGGTCCCATTTGTCAATATTTGATCTTAGAGCCTGAGCCATTGGAGTTCTGTTTAGGAAATCCCCTCCCTGCCACATCCAGTGCCAATGAGTTTGATGCTCTGTTCCCACTTCCTTTCTCTATTTCATTCAATGTATCTGGTTTCATATTGAGGTCCTCGATCTACTTGGACTTAAGCTTTGTGCAAGGTGACAAATATGGATCTGTTTTCATTTTTTCTACATACCAACTGCCAGTTTATGATCACCATTTATTGAAGATGATTTCTTTGTTCCATTGTGTATTTTTGAATTTTTTGTCAAGTGTCTGTGTGTGGTTTCATTTCTGGGATTTCCTGTGGATACACACACACACACACACACACACACACACACATATATATATATATATATATATATATATATATATATACATATACATATACATATATATACTCTTTTGGATATATTTGTTTTATTTACCTTATTTTACTAAGATATAATATGACAATGAATCAGAATCTACTTTTATTGCTTTCATTTTGTTTATTCTCATATGCTATATAATTAATATAACATAAGCTCAAGAAGCCTCTGTCTTTAAACAAAGAACTATAGGCAACCTAGCAATGGTGAGAGTAGGAAATATAAACTTTCATAGCAAAAGCAAACTAATTGGTTTTGCAATACCAAGTATTCAGCCTTGAAAATATACCTAAAAGTAACACTATAAAGAATTGGCAGGTTGTATTTATGTATTAATGAATGTATATGTATATAAATGCACATATGTGCATGTAATAACAATTAATTAAAAAGAGGCAATGAATTTTAAACAATAAGGAGGGATATATGAAAGGATTTAGAGCAATGAAATAGAAGGGGGAATGATGCAACTACATTATAATCACAAAATATAAAAGAAATTATTAATAAAACACAAAAGCAGAAAGGGCAGCATTTAATAAAATTTTAATTACTGCAATGGCTAATCCTGGGTGTCAACATGACACACCCAGGAAAAGTGAATATCAATTTACAATTTTCCTCCATCAATTTGGACTATGTGCAAATCAACTGATAGAGGAATAATATTCAAAATATATAAACAACTTAGGGAATCAGGCAAAACAGCAAATCATCAAATCAAAAATAGGATATACATCTAAGCATAATTCTCAGTAGAGGAAACTCAAGTGGCTGAGACATGCTTAAAATGTTCAACACCCTCAAACATCAAGCAAATGCAAATCAGAACTACTTTGAGATATACTTTGACCTAGCTGCCCTCCAACAATTAATGGATATAGAAAATGTAGTACATTTAGACAATGGAGCACTTATTACTCAGCTGTTTTTTAAATGACATAATGAAATTTTTAGGCAAATAGATAAAACTAGAAAATATCCAGATTCAGAAAGATAAGTATGTCATCTATTCATTTATAAGGAGACATTAGCTGTTAAGTAAATAATAACCAACCTACAATTCATATATCTGGAAAGATTAGGTAAACATGAGGGTAATAGGAGAGAGAATGCAGGGATCCCTCTGGGAAACATAAATAGAATAAATTTAATGGACAGTTTGTGAGTAGGTGAGGAAAGGAATAAGATAATCAGGTTGGGAAAGATAAAGTGCAGGGAGCAAATATAGGGAGAGTTGGATGGAGATGTTCAGGCTTTTTGGGAGGGGATATGTAAATGTAGAGAATTGGGGAAAAATCTTTAAAAGACATGAAAGTGATTCAAATGAGTTTTCCTAATAATGGGAAATACAGAGTCCTAACTGGCTGTCTCCAGTTATCAAATTAGGCTTCCAGTGTTGGAATTGGGTTGCATTGAATTGACTCATTGGCCAAGGGGTCCCATAGAAATCCCAAAACAACCCAGCATGTTGCTCAGGCAATTGTTGCTCTCCATAAAGGCCTTGACATCAGGCCACAAACAATATTCACAGAACTCATTGATCTAGAAGAAGTCTAGCTGGTGACCACATCATACCTTCACCCCTACTCTCTAGTGGTTTTATTGTGTTTTGTATTTGGTTTTGGTGAAATAAGATATTCTATAGGATATCAGAATTTAAACATAAATACCAACTGTAGTGGCTATTCCTGGTTGTCAACTTGACTACATTTGGAATGAACTACAACCAAGAATTGGAAGGCTCACCTATGAGTCTAGAGGCTCAGAGATATAAATTTCAGACCTGGATCTTGGCAAGGAGATCTTGAAGCATAGTAGCTATGAATTCCAGAAGATTAAGACAAGGAGATCTCTGAGTTCAAGATCATCTGGGATTAAGTGCACAGTGGCACATCTTTAATCTGGGTCACACCCTCTGCTGGAGACCTACAGCCTTTAATCTGGGCTACACCCTCTGCTGGAAATTTACAGCTTTTAATCTGGAGACCTCTATAAGGACATTGGAAGAAGGAAGACTCACTCACTCTTCCTTGCCTGCTTGCCTCATGGGAATGAGCAACTGCTAGATCTTTGGACTTTCATCCACAGCTGCTGCTGACCATTGTTGGGGAGTTGGACCACAGGCTGTAAGTCATCTACAAATCCCCTGACTATACAGAGACTGCCCATATGTTCTATGACTCTAGAGAAACCAGACTAATACACCAACCCAGTCATAAAATTTTTGAACTAAAATCAGCCCTACTTGCAAGATATATTAGAGCATTGGTGGCACAGAAATTGTGAGAGTTAGTCAACCATTCTCTGATTTGACTTAAAGTCAATACCACTAGACAGGAAACATATCAAACACTGCTTGTGTTACCAAGAACCACAGAAGAGATGTTCAGAGACCTAGAGTAAAACAAAACACTCCTGGTCTAATAAAAGTATCAATAAAAATGACTCCTAATGATATACTAATATGCATAGACCAGTGGCATATTCTGTAGAGGTATTTTAATCTAGCACCATGGTTATTCTGGCAACAGTTCACATCCAAAGACTTAGGTTCATGTGATCAGGATGGAATACAGATATACAATAAAAACACACCTTTAATCCCACTATCTGGAATGTACACATACCTTTAATATACACCATTAATTCCAAATGATAAAGTCTAATTGAGACTAGACAAAGGATAAATCAGAGATTAATTTGATAGAGTGAGTCAGAGATAGGATATGTTCAACTATCACTAAAGCAGATAGGAAAGAGAAGCTACAAAAGAGCAGTGCTGGGAGAGTGGAGTAGAGTTACATAGAGTTTGGTGCAGTTAAGTTGAATGTCATTGAGTTTGTTGGAATTCATTGAGTTCAGTTGAGTTCATTCTGATCAGTTCTCTTTTTGCAGTGAGTACAGTCAGTTCCATTCAGACCATGGAGTTCAGAAGCAGTTTTTCTAAGCAGAGCAGTTCAGTCAGAAGCTGAAAGCCAATTTGCATCAGACAGCTTCTAGAGGAATTTGAAAGAGAACAAAGGAGTTGAACCAAACAGGCTGAGTTCAGAAAGAAAAAATAAAGGAGAGCTTATTTAGCAGCAAGTCTTGGAAGCTGAAACATTCTAGTCCTATTATAGATGGAGGCTAGAAGCTTAAGTTTAAAGGTCCAGGCTTGTAAAAGTTTAGATTGTAAAAAATAAGACCACTACAAACTGTGAAGCATGTACCCTTGTGCATGGAGGAGTATCTTAGTTAATGCCCAAGAGAGGTATAGCTGAGTCATCAGGTAGATATATTTCCAATATTCTGAGGAACTTCCAGACTGATTTCCAGAGTGGTTGTACCAGTTTGCAATCCCACCATCAATGGACGAGTGTTCCTCTTTCTGCACACCATTGCTAGCATCTGCTATCATCTGACTTTTTGATCTTAGCCATTTTGATTTCTGTGAGGAGAAATCCCAGAACATTTCATTTGCGTTTCTCTGATGACTAAGGACTCTGATTATTTAAGTGTTTCTCTGCCATCTGAGATTCCTTTATTGTGAATTCTTTGTTTAGTTTAATACCCCATTTTTTGATTAGGTTGTTAGGGTTAACAGAGGTAAGTTTCTTAGGTTCTACATGTATTTTGCGTATTAGCACACTATCAGATTTGGAGTTAGTGAAGTTTTTTTTTCCCAATCTGTTGGTTGTTGATGTGTCCTCTTGACTATGTACTTTCCCTTACAGAAGCCCTCCAGTTTCATGATGTGCCCTGTCTCAATTCTTATCTTGGAGCCTGAGGACCTAACCCTTCAGAGACTTGAGGTTCCAGGGAATGGTGAGGTTTGACAGGGTTTAGAAGGATATGGGGTATGGGAATATTCTCTTGGAAATGGAGGAAGGGAAATGAGGTGATGAACTGTTGGAAGGCAGACTGGGAGCGGCATGACTGGACTATAAAAAAAATAAAAATAATCAATAAATTAATTAATTAAGTTAAAAAATAGATTGTGTGGAAGCTAGAAGCCTCCAAGAATAGTCCTAGGGATAGTATGCTGATTTGAATATGCTTAGACTATGGAAAGTGTTAATATTAAGAGGTTGAAAAACTACTTATAGTCTCATAGCCAACCCTGGTTATTTACTTTGAGAGAACAGATTTGAGAGGGTGGTTTTCAGGTGGCACACAACTAAAGTCAGGACATGAGTCAAGTTAGAATCACAAGTCTTTTAATTTAGGATAGATGACAATGTTCTTTCTTTATGACATAAATGATAGACTGGGTATAAGGTTATCTTGTACTTTATAAATTACAAAATGGTAATAGTTGAGCTGTATTCATATTTGAGAGAAAGGTTTCGGTTTTTTATTAGAACAGAAAGTAGAAATATTGTGGATGGGCCTGGTGCTGTTTGTATTTTGATGCTAATTCTGCTCTCCTTGGAGGGGCTGCAGACAAGGAGTGAGTCAAATACTCAGGTGACTCCATGTGAACCAATCCCCTAGTGAATAAAGGAATCAATACCTAGGTGAGAGGAGGAACTTCTGGTTTGGAGAGGGGAAGAGAGAAGGAAATAAGTGAGTCCTTATTGGATGTGGGATAGCATGAGCATAAGATGTAGCTACTAGTGTCTCTTGGCTTATGGCAAATCCACGAGGATTCACCACTAGAGAGATTAGATTTAATATGGCTTACAAGATTATGTTTTAATTGTTATGCCCAGTTATTGAGTTACTTTTGTTTCTGAAAAAAAGAGGTGTGGCCTTCTGTGAATACTTGTGGCCTTGTTAGATTAAATGTGTCCCTATGTACGTGGGCACTGAGGGCTCCTAGTTCTCAATTTGTACCCAGTGTGCAAAATACAGCCTCCTCCTAACTGGCTCTGGAATCCAGGAGCCTCTTGGTTGTCATTAGATCCAGATGTTGAATGTGCAGCTCCTCCTCCACCACCATTTCTGCTATATGTTGTCATGCTTAACATCGTGATGATAATGGACTAGAACTCTGAAACAGTAAGCCAGCTCCAATTTAATGTTTTCCTTTATAAGAGTTGATTTTGTCACGGTGTAATATTTCTTAACAGGAATAGAACCCTAACTAAGACAGTTAGATAACAAAGCATTGGGTTCATGCCAAGCCACATACTCATAAAGCATGGATATAGCTCTCATTTCATCTATTTATCTGAGGAAATAAAACCAATATTTACATTATTCAGTCATCATAAGAGAAGTTCTCTTCTGCAGCAGATAGAAAAAGATGTAGAGATGTGTATACAGACATATCATGGAGAGAGAGAGAGAGAGAGAGAGAGAGAGAGAGAGAGAGAGAGAGAGAGAGATCCTTGGAACACACAGCTTTAAATGGGAATGGGATATTTTTTTCTTGCTTGAGAGAGTTTTCTTTCTTTTTTTTTCTTTTTTCTCCTTTTTTTATTTATTGGATATATTCTTTTTTATTGGTTATATTCTATATTTATATTTCATTTCCCTTTTTCTGGTTCCCCATCCCCCAAAGGTCTCACATGCCCTTTTCCCTCCCCCTGTTCCCATATCCACCCTTTTCCACTTCCCTGTTTTTGTATTCCCCTACACTTATGTATTGATCCTTTCCAGCACCAGTGTCCACTCCTTCCTTATTGTCGAATATCATTTAATATGTGGATTGTGTCTTTGGTGTTCCAAGATTCTAGGCTAATATCCACTTATCAGTGACTGCATACCATGGGTATTCTTTTGAGACTGGGTCACTTCACTTAGTATGATGTTCTCCAGCTCCATCCATTTCTCTAAGAATTTCATGAAGTCATTGTTTCTAATGACTGAATAGTACTCCATTGTGTATATATACCACATTTTTTTGTATCCATTCCTCTGTTGAGGGACATCTGGGTACTTTCCAGACTCTGGCTATTATAAATAAGGCTGCTATGAACAGAGTGGAGCATGTATCCTTATTTCATGCTGGGGAATCTTCTGGGTATATACCCAGGAGTGGTATGGCTGGGTCCTCCAGAAGTATCATGTCCAGTTTTCTGAGGAACTGCCAGACTGATTTCCAGAGTGGTTGTAAAAGCTTGTATTCCCACCAGCAGTGGAGGAGTGTTCCTCTTTCTCCACATCCTCGCCAACACCTGATGTCTCCTGAGTTTTTAATCTTAGCCATTCTGACTGGTGTGAGGTGAAATCTCAGGGTTGTTTCGATTTGCATTTCTCTAATGACTAATGATGTTGAACATGTTTTAAGGTGTTTCTCAGCCATCCGAATTTCTTCAGGTGAAGTCTTTGTTTAGCTCTGTATCCCATTTTTGGATAGGTTTATTTATTTTTCTGGGGTCTAACTTCTTGAGTTCTTTGTATACCTTGGATATTAGCTAAAACTATCATCAACAGTAAAAAAAAAAAAAAAAAAAAAAAAAAAAAAACTTCTAGGGGAATCAATATCCCAGACCTCAAGCAATACTACAGAGCAGTAGTGTTAAAAACTTCATGGTATTGGCACAGTGACAGGGAGGCAGATTAATGGAATAGGATTGAAGACCCAGAATTGAACTCACACATCTATGGCCAATTGATCTTCGACAAAGGAGCTGAAAACCTCCAGTGGAAAAAAGATAGCCTTTTCAACAAATGGTGCTGGCTCAACTGGAGGTCAACATGCAGAAGAATGAGAATTGATCCACTCTTATCTCCTTGCACTAAGTTCAACTCCAAGTGGATCAAGGAGCTCCACATAAAACCAGACATACTAAAACTAATAGAAAGAAACTGGGGAAGACCCTTGAGGACATTGGCTCAGGGGGAAAATTCCTGAACAGAACACCAATTGCTTATGCTCTAAGAGCAAGAATAGACAAATGGGACCTCATAAAATTACAAAGTTTCTGTAAGGCAAAAGACACTGTCAAAAGAACAAATCGGCAACCAACAAATTGGGCAAAGATCTTCACCAACCCCACATCCGACAGAAGGCTAAATGGGATATTTTTTACCAAATCCCTCAGAGCTCAGAGTATTTTTATGGGATACTTGAATGTATAAAATGAGTCATCTTTGTGGGTTTCTGATTTTTATGCCCGCACTTAGGGCTTTTTTTTCTTATGTTTATAGCCTTGATGGGATTTTTTTACCTTACTTTATTTTATTTTGACAAATAATTGTTATAGTGGCTAATCTTGTCAATTTAATACACCTAGGAATGTGGAATATCAATTGAGAAACTGCTGCCATGAAATTGGGATGTAGGCAAGCAGAACATTCTCTTGATTGCTAATTGATGGAGGAGAGTGTATCTCAATTTGAGGTGGTGACATAATCTGGAAGGCAGTCCTGGATCATAGAAAGAAACTAGTTAAACAGAAATAGGGAATGATTCAGTAAGCATTGTTACTTGGTGTTTTCTGCTTCTCCTACCTCCAAGTTCCTGCTTGAACATTGATAATGAACTCTGATGTGTAATCTGTAGTAAAGCCATTCGCCTACATGTTGGTTCTTGTATTTCACAGCAGTAACAATATTTTATAACAGGAACAGACATCAAACTAGGGTAATTATTATTATATTTACTTTCATTAAATTATTTATTTTCTATTCAACACATATATTATTTAAAATTATATTACATTCTGAGGCAGGAGTTATTGAATGTTACGTTATGCCAGTTGTGTACTCACACAAGGGTATTTTGCTTTATGTGACCATGGTTTGATTTTAAAACCTAGTGACTGTAAAGCACCAAATTAGCTCCCTCAAAGGAACATATTCTGTCTCAATGGCAAGCTGACATATTTAATAGTTCATTAAACTATGGAGCCTTATAGGATCTTAAAAATTATATAATAATTAATGTATGTCTTACTAAGTAGAAGAAGTTGTCTTAGTCAAATCAGTAAAATCTAATAAAAATTGTATGAGTTATGAGGAGACCTTTTATTTGTTTATTTGTTTTTTGTTTTTTTTTTTTGCTTGTTTGTTTTCTTTGAGACAGGGTTTCTCTGTGTAGTCCTGGATGTCCTGGAACTCACTCTGTAGACCAGGCTGGCCTCGAACTCAGAAATCCGCCTGCCTCTGCCTCCCAAGTGTTGGGATTACAGGCGTGTGCCACCACACCCGGCTATGAGGAGACCTTTTAAATAGCAACAATATTTCTTACTTTTCTAGAGTTTGCAAGTCCTATATTGAGGTGCTAATAAACCTATTGTTTCATAAGGAGCCACATTTTAGTCATGTATAGCTGTAGTTTCTATCACTGCATAGGAAAAAGAGAAAATGACCTGTCTGGATCTATTTTTTGAAAGAGTATTAATTCCACATATGAACATTTTACTTTCAATATCTAAGCATTTCCTGAAGTTCATACCTCTAGGTATTATCTCATTGTGGGTTAAAATTTTAGTAAATATGAATTATAAAATATAATATTTCAGTCTACAGCAAGGTAATATCCCAATTAATACATTTTCACCAAAGTCACTGAGCAAATTACACTCCCATCTTACCTCAAATTATTAGTTTTAATCTTATGTTCATAATATGATCTTAGATTCATCAAAACATATTTAAAGATCCTGTGTATAAGGTGTAGATATCATCAAGATATAATTATCAACAGTTTTCAGTGTCCCAAGATGTAAAGGCCACAATTTCTATATTCATAAATAAGCTATAATTAAAACTACTGGGCACTTGTTCCTGCTTCTGTCATGAACATTATCTTGTCTCTTCTCTCATTTAATCTCCATTAATTCCTTTTATATTAGGAAACACAAATAAAAAAACACACAAAATAATATTGAAGTTTAAAAAGTTTAAGTAACATTATAAGGGTTATATATGCATGGGAAATACAAACAAATTCTTAAAGCAATTCAATATAAAAAAATCTTTAAAAGCAAAAATGTGTCTTTTGACACAAAAAAGATAGAATTTTTTTAATTACTTAACCTCTCCTTTAACCAAGTCCTCTCCTCCCCCTGATGCCTGACAAGACATTCCTCTGACACACTTTTGGCTGGAACAATGTGTACCCCTTGGTTGATGGTTTAGTCCCTGGGAGTCCTAGGGCATCTGGGTGGCTGACATCATTGTTCTTCCCATGGGACTGTAAAACCCTTCAGCTCCTCCAGTCCACACTCTAACTCCTCCATTGGGGACCTTGCACTCATTCCAATGGTTGGATGTTACTATCTGCCTCTGTATCTGTAAGGCAGCACCCCTCCAGAGACAACCATAACACACTCCTTTCAGCATGCACTTCTTGTTATCCATAATAGTGTCGGGGTTTGGTGACAGTTTCTAAGATGAATCCCCAGGTATGACAATCTCTGGGTGGCCTTTCCTTCAGTCTCTGCTCCACACTTGTCTCCATCATTGCTCCTGTGAGTATTTTGTCACCTTTCTCAGAAAATCCAAAGCATCCAGAGGTCACATAAAGGTGAAAGGACAGGACATGTCCCAGAATTGTCCTCCACATGTGCACTGTGTGCCTGCACCAGCACCCTCTCACATCCCCCTACACAAGATAACTAAAAAAGGGAAAAAAAGGGAACAAAATAACTGAATGAGAGGCTTAACATGGCAGCAAATGCTTATAATCCTTAGTCTCCAAGTCTGATGCCAGCCTGGGTCACAGAGCTCTGAGCCAGCCAGGATGATGTAGCAAGACAGCGACTCAAAGAAGTTTAAAATTCTATTTCAGATTTTTAGGTTATCATTTGAGAAGTTTAAAGACCTTTCAGCTGTACCAATCTGGAAAATAGTATTCCAAATATTTATACAACTATAATAATAAAAATAAATCATAAATAACCCCAATTATATTAGATACACTTAGATAAATAGCTGAAAATGTAAATAAATAAATTTGGTTTATTACATTCTTATTTTTAAAATAATGGTGTTTATTTATTTGTATATTTATTTTTTATATGACAGTCTTTTTTTTATATACTATAACTTGGGATATTTATTCCAAAATGCCAGTTTTATATGACATTTTAAACCACATAGCAGGGAAGATGAGATGCACCAAGTAAATCCTCAGGTGCCAGGAATGGGTCACATCTTGTTAAGTCATTGGCTAATGAGCTACTCTGGAATGCCACAGACATCACAAGAAAGTGCTAAGTTTATTGTTGCTTAACACAATAAGAGGAGCCCCTCTGGTGCCTAAGGAGAAACTTCACTGCTATTGATACACACTCATGGTTCTGGAAGGTACAGTGTATGCTTCTGAAGGAGAAAAGCAATCATCAACATCATCCAGGTACAAATGTTATATGACCCACAACAGAGACCTGCCTGCAGATATACAGTGCAATAATGGCACAATGTTATGAGAATAACTGGCCACTTTTTTAAATTTTTACTTTCTATATTCTATGTTTACATTCCAAAGTCTTTCCCCTTTCCCAGTTCCCCCCTCCCTACATCCCATAATTCCTCTCCCCCCCAACTATTCCCCAATCATTCCCCCTCCCCCCATGGTTTCTCTACAAAACTGGATCCAATCTTTACAGGCTCAGGTTCCTCTCCTTTCTTCTTCTTGGGAATCATTTGACTTGCTAATTGTGCCTTGAGTATTTAGGGCTTCTGGGCTCATTAAGATCCACTTATCAGTGATTGCATTTCATGTGTATTCTTTTGTGATTGGGTTAACTCACTCAGGATGATATTTTCCAGGTCTAACCATTTACCTACAAATTGCATGAATTCATTATTTTTAATTGCTGAGTAGTATTCCATAGTATAAATATACCACATTTTCTGTATCCATTCCTCTTTTGAGGGATATTTAGGCTCCTTCCAATTTCTGGCTATTATAAACAAGGCTGCTATAAACATAGTGGAGCATGTGTTTTTATTGTATGCAGGGGAATCCTCTGGGTATATGCCCAGGAGTGGTATGCCAGGGTCCTCTGGAAGTAACATGCCCAATTTTCTGAGGAACTGCCAAACTGATTTCCAGAGTGGTTTTAACATTTTGCAATCCCACCAACAGTGGAGAAGTGTTCCTCTTTCTCCACATCCTCGCCAGCACTTGTTTTCTCTTGAGTTTTTAATCTTAGCCATTCTGACTGGTGTGAGGTGGAATCTCAGGGTTGTTTTGATTTGCATTTCCCTAATGACTAATGATGTTGAACATCTCTTAAGGTGTTTCGGGGCCATCCGAATTTTTCTGGTGAAAATTCTTTGTTTAGCTCTGTACCCCATTTTTGGATAGGGTTATTTGGTTCTTTGTGGTCTAACTTCTTGATTTCTTTGTATATATTGGATATTAGCCCTCTGTCGGATGTGGGGTTGGTGAAGATCTTTTCCCACTTTGTTGGTTGTCATTTTGTCCTTCTGACAGTGTCCTTTGCCTTGCAGAAACGTTGTAATTTTATGAGGTCCCATTTGTCAATTCTTGACCAATAGCATAAGCTATTGGTGTTCTGTTCAGGAACTTTACCCCTGTGCCTATGTCCTCCAGGGTCTTCCCAAGATTCTTTTCTAATAGTTTCAGTGTGTCTGGTTTCATGTGGAGGTCCTTGATCCACTTGGAGTTGATCTTAGTGCAAAAAGATAAGAGTGGGTCAATTTGCATTCTTCTGCATGTTGACCTCCAGTTGAACCAGCACCATTTGTTGAAAAGGCTATCTTTATTCCATTGGATGGTTGTGGCTCCTTTATCAAAGATCAAGTGACCATAAGTCTGTGGGTTCATTTCTGGGTCTTCAATCCTATTCCATTGATCCACTTGCCTGTTGCTATACCAATACCATGCAGTTTTTAACACAATTGCTCTGTAGTACTGTTTAAGGTCAGGGATATTGATTCCCCCAGAAGTCCTTTTATTGTTGAGAATAGTTTTAGCTATCCTGGGTTTTTTGTTGCTCCAGATGAATTTGAGAATTGCTCTTTCTAGATCTATGAAGAATTGAGTTGGGATTTTGATGGGGATTGCATTGAATCTGTAGATTGCTTTTGGCAAGATGGCCATTTTTACTATATTGATCCTGTCAATCTAGGAGCAAGAAATATTTTTCCATCTTCTGAGGTCTTCTTCGATTTCTTTCTTCAAGGACTTGAAGTTCCTGTCATACAGATCTTTTGCTTGTTTGGTTAGAGTTACGCCAAGGTACTTTATGTTGTTTGTGGCTATTGTGAAGGGTGTTATTTCCCTAACTTCTTTCTCAGCCTGCTTGTCCTTTGAGTACAAGAAGGCTACTGATTTGCTTGAGTTAATTTTATAACCAGCCACTTTGCTGAAGTTGTTTATCAGCTGTAGAATTTCTCTGGTGGAGTTTTTTGGGTCGCTTAAGTAAACTATCATATCATCTGCAAATAATGATAGTTTCACTTCTTCCTTTCCAATTTGGATCCCTTTGACTTCCTTATGTTGTCTGATTTCTCTCGCTAGAACTTCAAGTACTATATTGAAAAGATATGCTCTTGGATTCGGTTGGCAAGAATTTTATTTAGTATTTTTGCATCGATATTCATAGGAGAAATTGGCCTGTAGTTCTCTTTCTTTGTTGTATCTTTTTGTGGTTTGGGTATTAGCATAATTGTACCTTCAAAGAATGACTTGGGCAGTATCCCTTCTGTCTCTATTTTGTGGAATAGTTTGAAAAGTATTGGTGTTAAGTCTTCTTTGAAGGTCAGGTAGAATTCTGCACTAAAACCATCTGGTCCAGTACAGTCTTATAAAGTAGCCCTTCTTTTCTTAAAATTTCTTACATAAACCAGGCTGGCCTTGATATCACAGAGATGGGTCCTTTAGTGCATTGAGATTGAAGATCATGTGCCTCCAATGAAGTTTGCTCTTTGATCATTTTATTCATGCATATAATGGACTATCATATTCACTATCCTTTCCTCTTTTCTCCCTCCCATTTCTGTCAATCCTTTCACAATGAATCTTGATTTATGATTTTGGTTTTGTTTATGATCAAGTTTATTTAACAAGTTTTATTTGGTATGATCTTAAAATTGGAACAATCCCATGAAGTTTCCTGGGTTCACTATTAACTCTATAACTAAAGTCAACAATTATAACTCTTACCAATTCTATCATCAGTAGTAACTAGTTCAGTAATGAGAGTTAGGTCTTCCTGAGCCCATTCTACAGGTGTCAGATCCATACAGACATAAAGTACATTCTCTATGCCCTAGGCCCTTCTTTCTACTGTGATATTAGTTTGCTTCTATCTTCAGAGATGTGGATTTCCTTGTCAAAATCCTCTTCATCATGGCTATTAAATATATAGTGTTGTAGATTCCACTACTGAGAAAGAAGGAAAAAAGGAATCAATACCCCTGTTGTGTGGTTTACCAGTTATCTTCTTGTGAAGCTGCTGCAGTGAGGTGGCACTCCACCCTCTTCAAGAGAAGCATTTATCTTGTTTTTGGTTGCATTTAGGAGCATGGTTCCTTTATGTGAGAACTTCATAGCCTTTAGTAATAGTGTTAGGCCTTGGGACCTTCCCTTGAGCTGGATTTAACTTATGACCTCTCACTCAACCTTCTTTTCCTCAGGCTCCTCTCCATTACCATCCTTGTAATTCTTTCAGACAGTAATAATTATGGGTGAGAATTGTGATTGTGGGATGGTCACCCTCTCACACATTTGATGCCCTGTCTTCCTCTGCAGGTGAGATCTATAAGTTCCATCTCCCTGCTGTCAGGTATTTCATATAAGATTCCTCCTTTTGAGTCTTTAGAGTCTCTCACCTCCCAGGTCTCTGGTGCATTCTGGAGGTTCCCTCCAACCTCCTGTCTCCCAAGGTTGCCAGTTTCCATTCTTTCCAATGACTCTCAGGGATTCAGTTTTTTCCCTCACCCAATCCCTGATCAGGTTCCACATTCCCCTCCACTCCCTCTCCAACACCATCCATTTTACCTCCCAGATCCATCAAGCAGCTGAAAGAGTCAGATGCAGATATTTGCACCCAAACCAATGGACAGAAGGTTCTGACACCTGTAGCTGAATTAGAGAAGGCTAAAAGATGCTGAGGAGAAGGGCATTCCTGTAGGAGGAATAGCAGTCTCAAATATACATGACCCCTGAAATCTCTCAAACAATGGACCACCAAAAAGGCAGTATACACTAGCTGATATGAGGCCCCCAACAAACATAACAGTAGAGGACGGAGAGATCTGGGGTTTGGTCAAAGATGAAGCACCTAACCCTCAAGAGACGGAGGCCCTTCAAAAAGAAAGTGGACAGAGCATACACTAGCAGCCTAACAGCACACCTGAAAGCTCTAGAACAGAAAGAAGCTAATACACGTAAGAGGAGTAGGTGACAAGAAATCATCAAACTCAGGGCTGAAATCAATCAAGTAGAAACAAAAAGAACTATACAAAAAAAAAAATCAACAAAACCAGGAGCTGGTTCTTTGAGAAAATCCACAAGATAGATAAATGCTTAGCCAGTCTAACCAGGGGGCACAGAGACAGTATCCAAATTAACAAAATTAGAAATGAAAAGGGAGATATAACAACAGAAACTGAGGAAAGTAAAAAAAAAAAAAAAAAATCCGATCCTACTATTAAAGCCTATACTCAACAGGAAAATCTGGATGAAGTGGACAATTTTCTAGACAGATACAAAATACCAGAGTTAAGCCAGGATCAACAATCTAAACTGTCCCATAATCTCTAAAGAAATAGAACTCATTGAAAGTCTCCCAACCAAAAAAAAAAAAAAAAGAACTGGACCAGATGGTTTTAATGCAGAATTCTATCAGACCTTCAAAGAAGAACTAACACCAATACTTTTCAAACTATTCTACAAAATAGAAACAGAAGGAGGAACACTACCCAACTTGTTCTATGAAGCCACAGTTATGCTGACACCAAAACCACACAATGATACAACAAAGAAAGAGAATTTCAGACCAATGACCCTTATGAATATTGATGCAAAAGTACCCAAAAAACTTATTGCCAACCGAATCCAAGAACCTATCAAAACGATCATCCACCATGATCAAGTAGGCTTCATCCCTGGGATGCAGGGATGGTTCAATATATGGAAATCCATCAATGTAATCCACTACATAAACAAACTCAAAGAAAAAAAAAACACATGATCATTTCATTTGATGCTGAAAAAGCATTTGACAAAGTCCAGCATCCTTTCATGCTAAAAGTCTTGGAAAGAACAGGAATTCAAGGCCCATACCTAAACATAGTAAAAGCAATATACAGTAAACTGGTAGCCAACATCAAACTAAATGGAGAGAAACTTGAAGCAATCTCAATAAAATCAGGGACTAGACAAGGCTGCCCTCTCTCTCTCCATATCTTTTCAATATAGTACTTGTAGTTCTAGTGACAGCAATTAGACAGCATAAGGAAGTCAAAGGGATAATAATTGGAAAGGAAGAAACCAAACTCTCACTATTTGCAGATGATATGATAGTATACTTAAGGGACCCAAAAAATTCCACCAGAGAATTTGTAGAGCAGATAAACAACTTCAGCAAAGTGGCCAGATATAAAATTAACTCATGCAAATCAGTAGCCTTCCTATACTCAAAGGATAAACAGACTGAGAAAGAAATTATGGAAATGACATCTTTCACAATAGTAACAAACAATATAAAGTATCTTGGTGTGACTCTATCCAAACAAGTGAAAGATCTTTATGTCAGGAACTTTGAGTCTTTGAAGAACGTAATTGAAGAAGACCTCATAAGATGGAAAGATTTCCCATAAAGGAGTATTGGTAGGAATAATATAGTAAAAATGGCCATCTTGCTAAAAGAAGGAAGAACAAAGTAGATACTCTGGTCCTTCTTAGAAAGGGGAACAAAATACCAACAGGAGGAGATAGAGAGACAAACAGTGTAACAGTGACTGAGGGAAAGACCATCCAGAGACTACCCCACTTAGTGATTCATCCCATATACAGTTACTATTATTGATGCCCACAAGTACTTGCTGACTGGAACCGGATATAACTGTCACCTGGGAGGCTCTGCTAGTGAACGACAAATACAGAGGGGGATACTTTTTGCCAGCCATTGAACTGAGCACAGGGTCCCCAATGTGGGAGCTAGAGAAAGGACCGAAGGAGCTGAAGGGGTTTGCAGCACCATAGGAGGAACAATTATATGAGCCACCCCATTCTCTCAGAGCTCCCAGGGACAAAACCATCAACCAGATAGCATACATAGTTCCAGATCCATAGGCAAAAGAGGATGTACTTGTTGGACATCAAAGAGAGGAAAGGCCCCTGGTCCAGGAAAGGCTCAATGCAGCAGTATAGGGGGATACCAGGAGAGGGAAGCAGGAAGGGTCGATTGGAGAACAGGGGGACTGGAGATGGCTTATGTGACTTTTGAGAAGAGGGGAACCAGGGAAGGGAAAATCATTAGAAATGCTAGTAAAAATATATCAAATAAATAATAAATAAATAAATAAATAAATAAATAAATGGTAAATTGGTATGACTTTAACCAAACAATTGAAAGATCTGTATGACAAGAACTTCAAGTCTCTGAAGAAATAAATCAAAGAAGACCTCCAAAGATGGAACGGTCTCTCAGGCTTGTGGATTGGCAGGATTAATATGGTGAAAATGGCCATCTTGCCTAAAGCAATGAAATTCCCATCAAAATCCCAACTCAAATCTTCATAGAGTTAGAAAGAGAAATTCTCAAATTCATCTGGAATAACAAAAAACCCAGGATAGCTAAATCTATTCTCATCAGTAAAAGAACTTTGGGAGGGGGGGAATCAGTATCCCAGACCTCAAGCAGTACTACCATTCCCTCTGAATTTTACAATCTTTCTTCTTTCTCTTTCATGGAGTTCCCTGATATCTGAGAAGAGGGATGTGGTGAAATCTCTCATTATTTCTTCATCTGGGTGTGGGTCTCTGAACCTTCTCACATCTATTGAAGAAACATGCCTGTTTGATGATTATTAAGGCATCATTCTGTAAGTATAGCAGAATAACCAGTCATTTAATTAATTTGAGGGGGTAGGCAGGAAGGTAAGTTTAGATAGCTCAGAGTAAAATTTACCTCTAGTAAAATTAAACACAACTGGAATAACTAGAGAAAAAAATGAAAATAAAGAATTACAATTTTTAGAAATGATTTAAAAGTATTTTGATCTTTCAAAGTTCAATACATTCATACAATGTATATCAACCAGAACTATCCACTACTACCTCACTACAATGCACTTTAGTGCCCTACATTCATCACTTTCTTAGTTTATTAATATATTAATTTTTAATAACCTCTGATTACATTAGAGCATTGTCCATATATGTAGGATTCCAATGAGGTGTGAGCAATCTACTTGTGGCCACACTCCCAAAGGAAAGTAATTTCTAAATAGTAATCAACTGCCAATAGTTTCTCTGGCAGTGGCTTTGGTGGAGCCTCATCAAGCCTTCTCCCCTCCATTCTACAATTTTAGCTGATTTGACTGCAGGTCTTGTGCATGTCACTATAGTAGCTGTGCAAAAGCCATGGTATATGTATAAGTTAGCATTTCATAGTTTGCCTCCACATTTACTGACTCTCTTTTTCTGCCCAATCTTCAGTGAAGTTACTTAATCTTGCAGTGTGGGGTATACAGAGATAATCTACTCACATCTGCATACTCAGCTATTTGTACTCAGTACTTTGAACAGTTATGAGTCTCTGTACTGTCTAATGCTAGTAAATACTTCGGTGACAAAAATTTGGAACAGAAGACATCATTGGCAATAAACATAAATATGTAGAATGCATTTTGACAGCATAGCCACTTGGCAAACAGTTTTCTTCCCTAAAAGGTATTATTTTCATGGGCTTTTGACCATGTTTATAGTACCAGACATAAAACCCCTCCATGACACAGGCTTTATATACAATTAGAACATGATGATTAAACACTATAACCTTGATGCAAAGAAGAAGAAACATCTTGTAAATAGATCTATGTTGTAGCATGTAGGGATCTTTGCTGGATAAGATCATTGATGTATTTTCTCCTCTTGTACTCTGCATAGCACCTTTCACGCTATGTAAGTTGTAAACAATGAGGAAGTTTATTGGACAGTTTAAAGCTGATTTCTTTGTCCTTCATCCACATTACATAATATTTTCAGCAGTAGAGTAATTCCTTCTGAGTTATGATAAACAGCTGAGGACAAAGACAATAACCTGTATAGCTTGTGTTTTGGGGGGAGACTCTATGGCCTATCTGTCCAATAACTCACATGGCATTGAGATTTTGATTTAATAAACAATGACTTTTGAAGATATCTTTCCATGCAAGCCATTTCTTCTCAAACTTTGTTTTACACAGACACACAGACACACATGTAAATATATGTAGAGAAGAAAGAGAGAGAGGGAGAGGGAGAGAGAGACAGAGACAGAGACAGAGACAGAGAGATCAACTTACACACTACTGAATTCCCTTAGATTTCTAGATTTCCTTCCCTTAGTTTTGGCTATCCAACTGAGTACCTTATCTCTCCAATCCTTCTATACTCACTTAACCATTAACCCAAATGAATGCCTACTCTTATTTCATGTCATCTTTATTCAACTGTCAACTATAATATTTTACCTGAATTGGAAAATTATATCATTTCATATAGATTTTCATAACCCTTCATTTTTGGTAAGCCTTTTGCTAACATTTCATGCTATTTGAGAAGATCAGTCCCTTTTCAATAAAAACTGAATACCAGCCAAGTACTAATTCTGCCATTTTCACTAATAAACAGGTATTAAAACAATTTATTGTGACAGATGTGCAATAGTAGAATGAGAAACTCCATGAGTTTAAAAATCAACCAGCAGTATAAAGTCAGGAAGGGCAAAGAAGACAGCCGAACAGGAAAGCTTGAGAGGACCAGGAAAGATACAAAAATGCACATCCTAAATTATCTTTGTCTGGACCAAGTTAAATGTTAAAACTGGCATATTACTAGCTTTGGAATAAAACTTGTTCATCAATGGGGAATCCTAGGTTTCATCCAAAGTGCCAGCATTATACTAGAAAGGAATGTAAATCTTGCAGAAGACAGACCTTCACATTGGAAATGTCAATTTAAGTCAAGTATAAAGAGATATTTTTCTGCATAAGCAGTAATTGTGGTGATCCTTGGGGCAAAAAGGATTTGGGGTAAACACCACCTGCATTGGCAGCTGAAAGAATGAGAATGAGGAGCATTTGGCATCCAAACCTCATTATGTATGTCACATTATGAGCAGAATCTGAGAATTGCATCTGTCCCAAGACTATGGATCTTTATTAATAAACACACATATTGACAGACAAATTATAGATGGAATCTAGTTATTTATATAAACTGGATTACAATCTGCCTCATTTTATAGATCATGCTATAATTAAATTAGTCAAGCCAATCAAATTTCTAATGCTCAGAGGAAAATGCTTGATGTTTATAGTATCTCCATATAGTATCCCTCTACCTTTACCTTATTCAATATAACAGGGAATACAAAAAATAAAGAATGATAATGGAACTTGTTGTGATCAATTACCTTTTTTTCTAGCCTCATTCTCATAATATTGAAATATGGAAAAATTCTTATAATGATCATGTTGGGCCAAAGGAGAATTTATCTAGTCACCATAAATGACTGCATGAGTAGTGAAAAGAACATAACAGAACCTTTTATCACAGACTGTGATTTATTATGGAAATTGTTGCTCCTGTGATAATGGTTATCATGAGCTGTCTTGTAAATCAACTCTGAGTTTATAAGCAAGACTGGATTTGCAAAGTCTGTGAGTCACTGAACAGCTCTACTATTCACTTGGTTAGAAACAATTAATCATGCCTGCCTGCCACCCTTAAATAACAATATTTTACTGTATGCAGAGGGGAAATGTTGAAAGACAGTTAAGAAGAGTGTTCCATTCAAAACACATTTTTTTTTTTTAGATTTCATGCAGGATTTTTTTAATACAAAGTACACACCCAATAAGAGGGCTAAAGCATGGAAGCAAAGATCTGTTATATTCTATCATTCTCACCACTGCCATGCTCCTTTTGAACTTAGAAATAAATGCTATTAGTCCACTTACCTTACAGCATTCACTTCAAAGTCATTTTATTTTGATTACATTTGCAATTCATATAATCATAGGTGTTCTGGGAAGTATTTACCTTTTTCTACCTCTAATGTTTTACACATATAAGTTCTTGTAAAATTTTTAATGAGAGAAAATGTAATAGTGAATTTTCTCATTGTGTTTCAAATTATTTCTGACAGAAGTATGTAGCATTTTTTCTCCTAAAAGTAAGATTAAAACTGTAGAGCCTAGATTTTACATTTTCTGGCCCAACACTGGGGCTTGGTTATAAAGAATCTCTTTAGAAGGCAAGAGAGAATTTTAACCATCTGGCATTTATCCTATGTTTCTGTAACTAGTGTGTACTTTTTACTAAAGCTGTAATTTTTCAGTGTCAACACCTTTCAATATAAGAACACACACACATATATATACACACACATTCATAAATAATGTGTCTTACCCAATAGAGCAAATAAAAGAAGAGTAACAATAGAACTATTTTATTTGACTAATTTTGGCTAATATAGCAATACTATCTGGCATCACTAATACTCCTACCATTTTGACCATTATTATTCATTATTATTTGTTTATATGTTATGGCTCACAATTTTATTAAAATCTTTATAGCAAAAGCTCTTGTGTTCAATACTGCTCTAGCTCTTTGAGACTTTTCAGCAAACTTTACCATATATTTGCTTTCATTTCTGTAGCATTTCAGCTTCAATGATGACTGTATGACCTGTTGCCAAAACAGAAGGGGAACAAAATTTTCAGATCCATTAATTCCTCAAGTTAAATCTCAGTAACCTTTATATAAAGAAGGTTTCATGGAAAATTTCAAATAGATATGTTTCATAAACATTTTCCTTTGAGAAGCTTACATTATACTCTGATATATTATGAAATCAGGTGTCATTATCAATAAAGGTAATCATTTTCTGGATTTCTGTTTTTATATCATCCCCTAAAATATTTGCTAAATATGTACTTCAACTTTAAGCAAAACATATTCCTCTGTTTTCAAAGAAAATTATTAGAAAATATTGTTTAAGAAGCTAGAAACTAGCTGGGTGGTGGTGGCACATGCCTGTAATCCCAGCACTTGGGAGGTAGAGGCAGGCAGATTTCTGAGTTCGAGGCCACCCTGGTCTACAGAGTGAGTTCCAGGACTGCCAGGACTACACAGAGAAACCATGTCTCGAACCTCCACTTCCCCCCAAAAAAGAAGCTAGAAGCTTTTTTGTTAGATTTATAATTTTGCTACAACCGTATAAACATTTCAAATATTGGGGGTGATTTTATATAAAAATAGAGCCAATGGAAAGCTGGTGGTCTTTGTAGATTAAATAGCCTAGATCAATAGGAATCTCTGATGTTTTGTGATTTCTTTTACCATAGTTCTCTCACTTGGTGCTAAGATCTGGAATTTGTGACATATCAACATTTCTACTCCAAAGCCTAATCCCTAGGTAATAAAGGACAGGCCCAGCATCATTCATTTAAAATCTAAACATGGCATCCCCATGTCTGGGCAAATAGGAGATTAATTTATCTTCTATGAATAAGAATAAAAAGAAGGGTTCCCCTTACACAACAAATCTATCACCTTGATTTTTGGACTTTCCTGCTTTCAGATCTGAGTGAATAAATGTATTTTATTTACAAATTAAAGGTATTTTTTATAGCAAACTGGAAGCAATAAGCCACCAAATGGCCTTCATTGGCCTTCACAAAATTATCTGGAGACCTGACCAAAATAAATGACATAAAATTGCAGTTTCTGTAGGGAAAGGACACTGCCAATAGGACAAAATGGCAAACATCAGATTGGGAATATATCCGACAGAGGGCTCGTATCCATAATATAATAAGAACTTAAGAAGTTAGACTCCAGATAAGCAAATAACCCTATTAAAAATGGGACCCAGTGCTAAAGAAAGAATTCTCAACTGAGGGAATACAAATGGCTGAGAAGCACCTGAAGAAATGTTCAAGATTCTTAATCATCAGGGAAATGCAAATCAAAACAACCCTGAGATTCCAACTTAGACCAGTTAGAATGGCCAAGTTCAAAAACTAAGGGGACAGCAAATGCTGGAGACAATGTGGTGAAAGAGGAACAGTTCTCTACTGCTTGTGCAATTGCAAGCTGGTAAACCAATCTAGAAATAAGTTTGCTGATTTTTCAGAAAATTGGACATAGCACTACCTGAGGACCCAGCTATACCACTCCTGGCCATATACCCAGAAGATGCTCCAACATGTAATAACATGCTCCACTATGCTCATATCAGCATTATTTATAATAGCCAGAAGCTATTGAGCATAGGCTCCCCAATGGAGAAGCCAGTGGGAGGAACCAAGGAGCTGAAGAGGATTGCAACCCTGAATGGGGAACAATAATATGACCAACCATTACCCCCAGAGTTCCCAGGAACTAAACCACCAGGCAAAGGGTACACATGGAGGGACCTATGGCTCTAGCTACTGTAGCAGAAGGTGTTCATTTCAGACATCAATGAGAGGAGAGATCCTGTGATGGCTCAATTCTCCAAAATAGGGGAATGCAAGTAAGGAAATTGGGGGGTAAGTGGTGAGCAGGGGGAGGGGGAAGGGATAGGGGGTTTGGGGAGTGGTAACGTGGAAAGCAGTTACCATTTGAAATGTAAATAAACTAAATAATAAAAATAAATGACAAAGTACAGAACACACAATAGCTCAATAAAATTATTAGCATTTGGGAATCATACTAACTTTACTGATGTTAAAAGTATTTATCTACTAGGTAGATAAATCACTTCCTGCAACACAGAAGTCAAATCAAGGGTTGCCTTATGAACAATATTACCTTAGTTGTTAAGATAAAGGGATTCAGAATTCATTCCTTGCCTTCATGCTCATTGTATGTTTTATGAAAAGTAAACTACATGGCTAATGCCTTGATGCATTAACACATTAACAGATCAAATAGTTCTGTTACATATTTACAGTATTAAGGTCATCCAGAATGGTGCAAAGTACCATTAGCAGCACAGTCATCACGCTAGTCTTTGCTTTTGTTTTGAGACAAGATTTTGTATATCCCAGGCTGCTCTTAAATTTCTGTTCATATAAGTAACCCTAGTAAACTATTTCCAACAAACATTTGTCAAAATAACTGTATGTCCAACCTTCATATAGTGAATAGTATACTCAAAAATATGTACTTAAAATATAATATCTGGACTGGGCAATCTTGGATCTCAGCAGAATGGTTGCTAGAGGTCAGATCTGTGGTGAATGGTAATAAGTCTACAAGTTGTTTTAATGGAGACATGAATGTCAGAATGTTGAAATCAGAGCATAATACAGCATACTTAAATGTCTTCTAGCCATTGTTCAATTCTAAGATAGGTCTGGAAATGTAATTGGCTTCATCTGAAAAACTAAATTCAAAGAAATCAGACTTGCTTTTAATTTAATTTCTCAATTGTGATGCTATAGTGATTCATAAGCTTCTTACAATAAATGGCATTTATATGGGATGAAATAAAATACATGAAGCATTTTTTTAAGCTGGCACTTGCTTTTATTTCCTAGAAGCAATTTGACATCTGTTAATTTGTGTGTGTGTGTGTGTGTGTGTGTGTGTGTGTGTTTGGAAAACATGTCATATTATGGAATAAATCTGATGTATTTGAACACTTTAAGTTCAACTAGTAGAAATCTCAGAAACTTAGATAATTTTCTTTTAATTTGAGAAGTGTTAGCTATGGTGAAATGTATACACAAAAGTAGTAAAGTTCTCCATTAAAGATATATTCAGTAGCTGATTCATTACTGAGTCAATAATATTCTGCTTTGTCTTGATGTTAAAAATAGAAAAATTAAAAGAAAATACTGATAAACCAGATTATTCATTCTCTCCCAGAGATAGAAAAATGTCTACTTATAGCTTTATCCCAAAGATCTGACCACAAAATAAAGTCTTACAACATGAACAAGCATTTGCAGTTTGTTGTACACAGGAGAACTAAAAACATGTTTTCTCACTAAAATTTATACATGAAGCATTATGACAGAACATTTTTAGAAGCAAAGCACAGAAGCATCAAATATATACTACAACTGATGAATAAAACATATTCTATTCATCTAACTGGATATGGTAATCTAATTTAGTCACAAAATGAAGTATTATTACATTCTATGACACAGGTGAAACATGAAAACATGTGAAACAAAAGAAGCCTAACTAAAGGCCACATTTTGTATGTTCCCATTTATGTAAATTATCTAACACAGCCAAACCCACAGAAGTAAAAGTAGAGTAATTTCTTCAAGGTTTGGTGGGGAGTTTTAGCTGGTTATAGAGAATTTTTATGGAATTATGAAATTATTTTAGAATATTATAATGTTAATAGATTTCACAACACTATGAAGACACTCCACTATATGTATAAACAGTAGTATGGTATAGTTACATGAACCTTATCTCAATAGAAAACGTTGAATAAAAACATAGCAGTAAAAAATGCAGAATAAATTATCATCTGCAAAGGAATCAAAATAAAAGAGGAACACCAAATTAGAAATCAGGAAAAGAAAAATAGTACAAATGTAAACAGAATTTGATCAAATTACATTTAATACATACATAAATGCTATACATACATATATATATATATATATATATATATATATAGAGAGAGAGAGAGAGAGAGAGAGAGAGAGAAAGAATGAGAGAGAGAGAGAGAGAATGAGAGAGAGAGAGAGAGAGAGAGAGAGAGAGAGAGAGAGATTGGCATTGTAAGTATATTATAATAATATGAAGTTCCTTACTTTAGTCAATTAATAGATTTTAAAAGACAATATACCTTTTAAAGCCAATTGGTACACTCTATATACTCTGTGAGAAAAATACTGGGCAGATTTGTTGGTATAATTCTGTCATTGACATTTCCAGGCCATAGTGAGTAAATCAGTGAAGTATATAAGTGTGTGTCCTCCAAAATGGTTAGAAATATTGAAACATTCAAAGAGATATGGACACATTTTTAAATACATGTCATATAAATATTTATGATAGATTAAATGAGTTGGTGAATTCAGTAACCAGTCAAAGGTGAGACGAAGAAGAGAAACAGGAATACTGATTAGGAACTATGGAAATGAAAGCAATATTCGTTTCATTTTCTCATATGTAGAGGGTGTATGAGCCCCTGGTGGAGGTTTTATGAAATCTGGGTGAATGAGAACCTTTATAGGGCTGTACAGTTCCCAGGTAATGTAAAACTAGACTCATGCCCAACCAGGAGCTCTATCACATGAACAAATGTTTGCCATTGACACAAAACCAATTAGGAGGTAATAAGTAAAATAATTGGATTTCCCTGAAAAGAGGAATGTATTCATTAAGGTGTGCTGTTTCCTAATATAGTAAACATCTGACTCCCATGGATATCAATGACATAATAATGTCTAGGTTCACAAAATCCTCTCTTGACATATGAGGAAGTAGGCAAACTCATGGGTGGTTATGGAGTCTGGTTTTTTTGAGAGTCCCAGGCCTGAAGAAAGATGGAGCTGAGCCAAACTCACCAAATAAGCATGGTGGCAGGAAATAGACAAAGACAATCCCACTCCACAGGAGCTGAGCTTCAATTTCCTATTAGCTGATTGGACTGCTTTCTTCAAGAAAACTATTCCCAGTGCCTGAATTCTTATACTATTGTCTTCCTTGCTGGTGTACTCATGTATCTGATATCCAACATTCTTGAGGAGGCTGCCAAGGAGGCCTGCATCAGGAGCAAATGTGCATCATCCTAGAGTACTTGTGTTGGGTGACAGAGAGCAACAAACCACTCCACCAACTCTTCAAAGAGGAGAGCCTGTCTGTGATTAATGAGTCACCAGAACCCAATAGAACTGATGATGCCTGGGTCTCTGAGGCTGAAGGGTCTGTCTTTTTAGCATCTATGAGTCCCAGCAACCTACTTGCTGGGAAATGTAATCAGTTATGCTATTAAAGCGAGTAAACTTTTTTAGATGAGTCATGGTTCTGACTCATGTAAATTAATAATTTTGAACTAGAGGTGTCCTGAGATACCCAGCAAGGGGCAGTAGGAATATAGGAGTAGGAGTTGTCTGTGGTCAGTGTGGAACATTTGAACTGTGATTTCCAAGTGAAAGATTCACCTAGAAATGGGGGATGATTTGCACAGTGGCTGTGTTAGAAGGATGTGACTGAGGTTTCAGATTGGGGAGCCATCCTGATGGGCTGAGCGCATGGACAGCTTTGGGAGCAAATTTGGTGAGGCTTCTTAGTCATTTTTGATTCTCAGAGTAATCTGGCTAAGTAGAATGAGGTGAATGAAGACATGCACTGCTGTAGGGTAAAAATTCTTTGTGGGATAGAAGTTCTCAGTTTACAAGGTGAAGGAAATTGTCCAGAGGTATCCAAGGAGAAGAGAGTAACTATCATTTGGCATTAGCTTAATGGATAGGGTTATTCAGAGAAGCAGTGACTTCCTTACGTGTATGGGAGATAAGAATCCCTCCATCTTTCATTTGTCAAATATTAACTATTTGCTCATAAACTGGTGCTTCTCAGAGTATATCACACAGAATATGTAGGAAACAACTAAATCTGTCATCTCCTTATATGCACATAAACAAGCTGTTTTTCAAAAGTGTAGCTGATCCTGATGAACAGATAATACTAGGTATCTACCTTTTGTTGTCTCTTAGAATGACACAAAAGAGTGTCATGATGAATATAGAGGCAGGCAGAAATGGGCACATCAAGCAGGCTATACTCTGTTCTCTTTCTTTCCTCTGCCTGATGAGTCACTCTACTTTAATGGAAGCAGAAAAATGAGATAAGACTTGACCTTACTGTATTTGAGAATGAGAAATACAGTGTCAGAGTATGGAAGATATTCTCACACAAACCTAGGTGCCACATAATGAAAACTGAAATTTCTTATTACAGAAACCTCTTTGTCTTGATGTCTATGACAAATATTTATGGCTCATTAGAGAACAAGGACCCACTTCTTAATCAAACTCTTCTACTCCCTGTTTAGTGGAGTTGCAAGCAAGCCTCTCTTTAGAAATCACAAGTGCATAGTAACCACTGCCTGATGTCAGGGTAAGGAAACATTTGTTTCTCCTTTTCTTTAGTAAATGAGCCCTATGTCCAAGACCTGGGTTTCTATTCCTACAATGAACTTCAGTGAGAGTGGGTATCTCTATGATGGACAGTGCCAGTGAATTAGTTGTTATACTTAGACATTGCCACATAAGTTAAATAGCTATCTGTTCTTTAAAAGTTGTTTGGCTTATTAATATGGATTATCATAGCCCTAAATCTAGCTCTCTTCCCTGAAGAGAAATAGACTTAATAAAGGAGATGCCATAGCACATGAGTTAAATTCATTAGGTGAGCAACTCTGTGCAGTTGGTAAAATAGAGAACATTACTGATCAAGAGTGCTCCTGTAAAGAGCCAGGCATCCTGAACTCCTTCAAATTCTGTTTTCTGTTTGGGATGAAATTTGGACATTGTATTTGACTAAGTTGTAGTTGGCAGAGCCTTTATAGAGTCAAGAAGCCTGGATGGATCAGCAGTGACACTACTCTCCCTTTATACATGTGCTCATATGTGCCTATGGGTTTCCAACAGAAATAAGAGCCATTAACAGCATTGAAAGAGACTAATACATCCTGCCAGTGCCCCTTCCATGAGTGCATATGATTTCTACACTCAGAAGAGCAAATGAGGCAGAACAAACCATTATATATAAATATTTGGGAAAACATTGGCACAGTCAAACACA
Source organism: Apodemus agrarius (assembly GCA_964023405.1). NCBI lineage: Eukaryota > Metazoa > Chordata > Mammalia > Rodentia > Muridae > Apodemus > Apodemus agrarius. The sequence continues at coordinate 43,265,650 of OZ030010.1, forward strand.
GACTTTCTATACCTTTCTGAGATGAAGGAAAGAGATGTTGTAAAGAAGGATGCCCACCAGCATAAGACCTATAAAGGGCTACCAGCAAGCACTCTGTGGAGGGAAGATAACATTTGACATGCCTGGGCACAAAGAAAATGCCAGTCAGGTATGTGATCAAAATAGCCTCAGAGCCTAACATGGGCCAATGTGGCTGAAAATATCACTTATAAGAATACATGATTCCATGAGTCAAACCTATTAAGAACTTACTCTGTAAAATGACTTGGAGGTGGCATGAATGCAAAGTAACTAACCACACCCTGAAAGCCTCCACAACAGCAGTGATTTTATGAAGGCTAAAACAACATTTATGGTTAATATTATAGTATGTATCTAAAGAGTAAACAGTCTGCTCCTTTATAAAAGGCATTTGTTATCCTAAAAGTGAAATTCTGGAAAAAGAGGCCATTCTACTAAACTCGGATACATTATGGTGTGTGTGTGTGTGTGTGTGTATGTGTGTGTGTGTGTGTGTGTGTGTGAGAGAGAGAGAGAGAGAGAGAGAGAGAGAGAGAGAGAGAGAGAGAGAGAGAGAGAGAAATCACAGAATGAGAGCTTACATACCATACCTGGACAACAGATATGCTTTCTTAAAAGGAAGTTACTTAGCTTACACTTAAAGTTACTTAGCTTATACTTAAAAATCAAGAATATTTTACTTAAGTATCTAGAATTATTTCTTTCCCAAAAAGTCAAAATATATGGTAACAGCCATGGTAGAGTCATATGGAAATGACAGAGTACTATGCTGTTAGCACAAACATCCCTGTTTTGCCAGATTCCTCTTCCCTTAATACTAAGTACCATGTTGGGTTCACATTGTACATTTGCTTTCAATGACATTGTGTTAGAGCTGACCACTAATAAGTTGTTCAAGAAATCTGTCTTATGAGAACCAGAACACTAAATTTGTTTTGTTCCTTTAATATTATGAATGTATCTAAGGATGACAATGACTGGGGAGTCCCTTTGGGATTGTTTGAGTGTTTCTTAACAGAATCTTTTACAAAAAAATATAAAATATAAAGACTCAATTCATACCATGCATTTTGTAGTATCATGGGATGATTATTTCCTAAATTTCTATTCAAATACAATTTACTATAATAAAGCAGTTACTACAAGGAGGCAGACAGTATGGTGACACATTTGAATTCTAAGGTGTAGAATGGAAAAAAATTCCATGAATCCATGAAATCCCCTGTGAAAGAAGTTTTTTTGATATGAAGGGTCAAAATAGAAAAAGGATAAATCAGTGCTTGTCTCCAAGTGTTGTTCACTGGGGATTTATCACCCTTTAGAACTATCAATGCATTTAGGAGTTTAGAAAAAGGATTTCAATGACTCACTAGAAATGTATAATTGCCAGACTGATTTTTTCCCTAGGAAAAAAATCTAGTAAATGAAGGAAAGTGGAGTAAGGAAGCAGGAACTTTTCATGGTGTCTGCTTTACAACTGAGGGCTGCAAATCCCAGAGATGATAAACAGCACTTTCAATGCTCTCAAGTGAAAGCAGTATAGCAGCAGTGAGGTATTATTCCACACACCTGATGTCAGTCTCTTTCCTTCAGTGTCCTGAGAGAAGCACTGTGAAGTAGAGTCCTGTGCAATATTCTCTCCTCTGGACAATAAGCTCAAGACTTCCTCACAAGCCTGTTACAGAATCTTTGATTTTAAAGAAAGCCTTTCAAGAACTGATTGTTAAGGACATTCATTTCTACATTCTTTGGTAAAGGCTAGACAGACTGGGTTTCAAAAGAGCAATTTCATGAACCTATTTTCTCTTTGACAAGATGTTTATGAAATATGACTCTACAATGGAATTGTATTAATGCAATTTTGTCACCGGATCTTTTTCTCAAGAAAAGTCTGTGCCCAAAGATTTTTTGAAGTACTATTTCTTAGGGTACTGCCCTTCCACATAAAGCTGTGAGAAATTAAATTTCTCGCTCTTCACTGGTTATAGAACATTTCTTTTTCCTTTTTTGTTTGTTTTGTTTATTTTTTCTTTACTTTTTTCTTTTTTCTCATTTCTATATTCTTTGCTTACATTCCAAATGATTTCCCCTTTCCTGGTTCCCCCCTCTCCCTAAGTCCCATAAGCCCTCTTCCCTCCAACAGTTCCCCAATCAACCCCCTCACACTTCTCTGTCCTGGCAGTCTCCTACAATGCTGTACCAAGCCTTTCCAGGACCTGGGCTCTCTCCTTCCTTCTTCTTGGGAATGATTTGATATGTTGTGTCTTGGGTATTCAGAGCTTCTAGGCTAATATCCACTTATCAGTGACTGTATTCCATGTGTGTTCTTTTGTGAATGAATTACCTTACTTAGTATGATATTTTCCAGTTCCATTCATTTGTCTACGAATTTCATGAATTCATTGTTTATCATTGCTGAGTAGTACTCCATTGTGTAAATATACCACATTTTCTGTATCCATTCCTCTATTGAGGGGCATCTGGGTTCTTTCCAGCTTCTGGCTATTATAAATAGGGTTGCTATAAACATAGTGGGGCATGTGTCCTTATTGCATGCCGGCGAATCCTCTGGGTATATGCCTGTCCACAAACAAACATAGAACATTTCAATAAACAGAATAAACTTGAAAATTACATGGATAGCCTGAAGTTGTGTCTCATTGCAGCATCTTTTCACTCTGAAATATGAGCTAAAAACACTGTTATGAAGCAAGATACATAGGTACTTCCAGGGATCTATATGCTATCCCCCCACACACACACGTACACACTAACACCAACCAACCCAAAACTTTCCTAACTCCTGACAACTACAAGTGATTCCCTCCCACCCCTAGGGACACCCCTTGAAAGTTATATCTAAAAATATAGATACAAAGAAACCTCAAGTAATTGAGTTAACAATGGGGTACAAGTCTAAACAGAGCATTCTCAATAGATTAAACTCAAGTGGCTGAGAAGCACATAAGGAAATTTCAACATCTTTATCCATGACAGAAATGCAAATCATTAAATCTTTGTGAATCCATCTTATACCTAACAGAACATCTATGATCAATATCACAAATGACAGCCCATAATGGGGAGGATGTGAAATAAGAGGAACACTCATCAGGTGTTCAAATTTGTATAGCCAATATGGAAATCAACATTTCAGATTCCCAGAACATTGGGAATCTATCAATTACAAGATGCAGATAAACCATTCTTGGGAATCAAAGCATGCTCTACCCTAGCACAAGGACACTTGCTCAACCATGTTTATTGATAGTCTGTTCTTAAAAGGCAGACATTGTAATTAACCTCTATGTATCTCAGTAGAAGAGTGGATAAAGATAATGTGATAGAGTTTCACGATGGAATATCACTCTTGTGTTAAAAAGGCATTATAAATTTTGCAGGCAAATTGGTAGAACTAAAAAAAATCAAAAACAGAAAAAGATAAATAAATAAAGAAAGAACTATGGCATTTACAGACATATAATCAAATATCAGTCATTAAATAAATGATAAACAAACTACAGTCTCTAGACTCAGATAGGTTATATAGAGAGGGAAGTACTAGGGAAAATACATGGATCTCATACCCTTAATTATTGAGTATAATAGCTACACCAATAGGCTCAAACTCTTCCATGGGTTTTCAAATCTTAGAAGGAACACACTCAATAATTACATAGTACTTTCAAACATCATTGATACATTATATGCAAGTCTATTCCCTTACCTTGAGGATCTTCACTACAGTAATACCTACGAAACACAAGTCTATGCATCAGTAATTAACTTTTAGAGTCCTACTTTAAGTTCTTGGCTATGGCAACCACAAATTGTATCTTTAAGAGACTTATAAAGGGCCATTTTAAAATCATTATCTATGTGCTTTTCTTAATATGTAAGTTTAACAAATGGCAGGCACATACAACCCTCTGAGACAGTACACCATGTCCAATTCAGAGACTTAGCCACTAACTGACTCAACCTTAATTAGCCTTTATATCAGCACATAATTCTCATATCTATATTACTACACATATATCAATAATGTCCATAAGTGAAGTGAAAACACTACATTCAAAATTAATCCAGTTGCTACAGACTATTGAAACTCTAAAGGGATACAAATTCTGTTCTTTCCCTTACCAAAAATTAGTGAAACAATAAAATATCAGCATTCCCAGGAGCAATCTAAGGATATCTTTAGTATCAAGTTTCTTACACATAAAGGGAGTTGCTGTGTGTTGTGAATGATAATATCACTACCATACACAGTGGACCTGAGTGAAAAGTGTTCATATACCACTGTGCTAGTACCTCACACAATGAATGTATGCTAGTACCTCACACAATGAATGGACATGATGGTTTGGTCTAATTGAGAGCATGAGGCCCTCTGTAGAATAACAGAATATGAAAACTTAAAATTGTTTACTTATTTTTAGGCATGTAGCAACCATGCTTCTATTTGATCAAAAAATGTGAGCTAACATGATATTTGTATCCAGAAGATATTTTGTGGATGTTGATTGAAGGTACACTTCAATTAATCTCTCCACTCATCCATATTTCACACATCTCTGCTTTTTTTGTTTTTTATTAAATATATTCTTAATTTATATTTCAAATGTTGTACCCTTTCCTGGTTCTCCTCTCTCCCAAAAATCCCATAAGCCATCTTCCCTTCCCCAATCAACCCACACTTGCTTCCTTGTCCTGGTATTCCTCTACACTACAGCATCAAGTCTTTCCAGGACCAAAGTGTCTCTCCTCCCTTTGGTATCTAACAAGACCATTCTCTGTGACCTATGTGTCTGGAGCCATGGGTAACTCCATGTGTACTCTTTGGTTGATGGTTTGTCACTTGGAGCTCTGGGAGTACTGAGTGACTCATACTGTTATTCCTCCTATGGTGCTCCTTAACTCCTTGGGTCCTTTCTCTAGTTCCTCCATTGGGGACCCTACGCTGAGTTCAATGGCTGGCTGAGAGAGTCCCCCTCTGTATTTGCCATGCACTGGCAGAGCCTCCCAGGTGACAGCTATATCTGGCTCCAGTCAGCAAGCACTTGTGGGCATCAATAATAGTGTCTGGGTTTCATAATATATGGGATTGAACCCTGGGTGTGATAGTCTCTGGATAGTCTTTCCCTCAGACTCTTCTCCACCCTTTGTCTCTGTATCCCCTTCTGTGGGTATTTTGTTCTGCTTTCTAAGAATAACCAGAAGATACATATTTTGTTCTTCCTTCTTCTTGGGCATGATTTGATACGTGAATTCTTTCTTGGGTATTCTAAGCTTCTGGACTGATATCCACTTATCAGTGACTGCATTCCATGTGTGTTCTTTTGTGATTTGGTTACCTCATTTATGATGATATTTTCCAGTTCCACCCATTTGCCTACGAATATCATGAATTCATTGCTTTTAATAGCTGAGCAGTATTCCATTGTGTAAATATACCACATTTTCTATATTCATTCCTCCGGCTAGGGACATTTGGGTTCTTTCCAGCTTCTGACTATTATAAATAGGGCGGCTATGAACATAGTGGAGCATGTGTTCTTATTACATGCTGGGGAATCCTCTTGGTATATGCCCAGGAGTGGTAAAATGGGGTCCTCCTGTAGTATCATTCCCAGTTTTCAGAGGAACAACCAGACTGATTTCCAGAGTGGTTGTACCAGCTTGCAATCCCACCAGCAGTGGAGGAGTGTTACTCTTTCTCCACAGCCTCGCCAGCACCTGCTGTTCCATGAATATTTTCTTCCTTAGCTATTCTGACTACTGTGATGTGAAATGTCAGGGCTATTTGGATTTGTCTTTCCCTGCTGATGACTAAGGATGTAGAATATTTCTTTAAGTGCTTCTCTGCCATTCAATATTCCTCAGGTGAAAACTCTTTGTTTAGCTCTGCAAATCATTTTTAAATAGGGTTATTTGGTTCTCTGGAGTCTAACTTCTTATGTTCATTATATATCTTTGATATTAGCCCTCTGCCATATGTAGGTTTGGTAAAGATCTTATCCCAATTTGTTGGTTGCCATTTTGTCCTATTGACAGTGTCCTTTGCCTTACGAAACTTTGTAATGTTTTGAGGTCCCATTTGTCAATTCTTGATCTTAGAGCATAGGCTATTGGTGTTCTGTTCAGGAAAATTTCCCCTGTGCCCATGTGTTCAAAGCTCTTCCCCAGTTTCTTTTCTATTAGTTTCAGTGTTTCTAGTTTTATGTGAAGGTCCTTGATCCCTTTGGAATTGAGCTTAGTACAAGGAGATAAGAATGGATCTATTTGCATTCTTCTGCATGATAACTACCAGTTGAACCAGCACCATTTATTGAAATGGCTGACAGTGGTGGCACATGCCTTTAATCACAGCACTTGGGAGGCAGTAGCAGGTGGATTTCTGAGTTTGAGCCCCAGCCTGATCTACAGAGTGAGTTCCAGGTCTATACAGAGAAACCCTGTCTGGAAAATAAAAAAAAAAAATCACATCTCTGCTTTTATTAAGTCTTTTTTGGTTTCACATAATATTTTTTTCTTTTTTTATTGAATATCATCTTCATTTACATTGCCAATGGGAAAACCTTTCCCGATTTCCCCCCTCCCCTAAGACCCTCTTAACCCCTCCCCCTCCTCCCTATCCCTGCCTCCACGTATATGCCCCTCCACCGGACACACTCCCACCACCTCCCCCTTTGTTGGGGCCTCTATTGATACTTTACCTGACCTAGGACCACTCCTCCCACTGATGCCCAACAAGGCCTTCCTCTGCCATATTTTTGGCTGGAACCATGTGTACCCTTTGTTTGATAATTCAGTCCCTGGGAGTCTTGGGGCTTCTGGGTGGCTGAAATCATTGTTCTTCCCATGGGGTTGTAAGCCCCTTCAGCTACTCCATTGGGGACACCACGTCCAGTCCAATAGTTGGTTGCTAGCATCTGCCTCTGTATTTGTAAAGCTCTGGTACTGCCAATCAGAAAACAACCATGGCACACTCCTTCTGTTATACACTTCTTTTCGTCAATAGTAGTGTCAGGGTTTGGTGACTATTTATAGGATGAATCCCCAGGTAAGGCAGTGTCTGGGTGGCCTTTACTTCAGTCTCTGCTCCACACACTGTCTCCCTGATCACTCCTGTGAGTATTTTGTTCCCTGTCTCAGAGGAATCAAAACACCCTCATTTAAGTCCTTCTTCTTGAGCTTCCTGTGCTGGGTGAATTGTAACTTGCTTATTTTGAGTTTTTGGGCTAATATCCTCTTATTAATGAGTGCATACCATGTGCATTCCTTTGTGATTGGGTTACCTCGCTCAGGATGACACTTTATAGTTGCATCCATTTGCCTAAGAATTTCATGAATTCATTGATTTAATAGCTGAATAGTACTCCATTGTGTGTGTGTGTGTGTGTGTGTGTGTGTGTGTGTATCACAGTTTCTGTATCATGATAATTGAAAATTTTGTTGGGTATAGTAGTTTGGGCTGACATTTATGTTCTCTTAGGGTCTGTATGACATCTGCCCCGGCTCTTCTGGCTTTCATAGTCTTTGGGGAGAAGTCTGGTGTAAGTCTGATAGGTCTGCCTTTACATGTTACTTGATCTTTTTCTCTCACTGCTTTTAATATTCTTTCTTTGTTTAGTGCATTTTGTTTTTTGATTATGATGTGACTGGAGGAAATTCTGCTCTGGTCCAATCTGTTTGGAGTTCTGTAGGCTTCTTGTATGTTCATGGGCATCTCTTTCTTTAGGTTAGGGAAGTTTTCAGATAGAATTTTGTTGAAGATATTTACTGGGCCTTTAAGATGTAAATCCATGCTTTCTTCTATACCTATAATCCTTAGGTGTGGTCTTCTCATCATGTCCTGGATTTTCTGGACATTTTGGGTTACAAACTTTTTGTATTTTGCAATTTATTTGATTGGTGAGTCAATGTTTTCTATGGAATCTTCAGCATCCAAGATTCTTTCTTCTATCTCTTGATGCTTGCATCTATGAATCCTGAATTCTTTCCAAGGTTTTCTACATTCAGAGTTGGATCAATTTGCAATTTCTTTATTGATTCTCTTTCCAGTTTTAGATCTTGGGTAGTTTTCTTCAGTTCCTTCACTTTTTTTGTTTTGTTTTTTTTTTGTTGTTGTTGTTGTTTTCCTGAAATTCTTTAAGGAATTTTTGTCATTCATCTTTAAGGGCTTCTACCTGTTGATCCATGTTCTCCTGTGTTTCTTTTAGGGATTTTTGTGATTCCTCTTTAAGGGCTTCTGCATGTTGACCCATGTTCTCTCATAATTCCCTATGGGATTTTTTGTATTGCCTCTTTAAGGGCTTCTACCTGTTGAGCCATGTTCTCCCATATTTCTTTATGAGATTATTGTGTTTCCTCTTAAACAGCTTCTACCTTTTGATTCATATACTCTTGTATTTCTTTAAGGAATTTTTGTGCTTCCACCTGTTGACCCATGTTCTCCTGTATTTCTTTAAGGGAGTTATTTTTGACCTCCTTGAAGTCTTCAATCAGCAATATGAGATGTGATTTTAAATCTAGCTCTTGCTTTTTTGATGGGATGGAATATGCAGGATTTGCTGTTGTGAGAGAACTGGGTTCTCATGGTGCAATGTTGCCTTGGTTTCTGTTGGTAATGATCTTGCATTTGTCTTTGGCCATCTTGTTTTCTCCAGGGTTAGCTGGTCTTACTGTCTCTAATTTCTCTGTCCTTCAGGCCTGTGTTTCTGTACTCCTGGGATTCCCTTTCTCTTCAATGCCCTGCAAACACCTGGTTCTCCAGGAAGTATCATGTGATGGGGTTTCCCCTATGGCCGACTTGGCAATGGTTGAATGCCCTTCAGGCTGCTATTTCTCAAATGTTCTGCTGCTGCCTGATCTTGAATGCTCTGCCTATGCTGGTTCTCAAATGACCCACTTCTACCAGTTCCAATGCACTACTGGTGCCAGTTCTTGAATAACCTGCTCCTGCCAGTTTTTGAATGCCCTGCTCCTGCCTGTTCTCTAGAGAGTATCAGGAAGTAAGTTCCTCCCTGTCTCAGAAGGCACACAGGTCTACCAAATCCTAAGGAATGGGGCAGTGGGGAGGGGAAGGAGGGGTGGAAGGGAAATGGTGATCTGGAGTTGCTTGGTAGTGAGTCCCAGAGCCACACTGGGCCTCTAGGGGAGGGCGTAATTCTTATGGAATGCCATGTTCCTGCCAGTTCTCTAGCGAGTATCAGGAAGTAGGATTTTCCCCTTGTCAGATGTGGCAGTGGAGGTGGAGAACAGAGGGGCAGACAAATTCATAAAATTCTTAGACAAATGGATGGAATTGGAGAATATCATCCTAAGTGAGGTAATCCAATAAAAAAAGAACACTCATGGTATGCACTCATTGATAAATGGATATTAGCCTAGAAGCTTGGAGTACCCAGGAAACAATTCATATATCAAATAAAGCCAAAGAAGAAGGAAGGAGAGGCCCCTGATTCTGGAAAGACTCAGTGCAGCAGTGTAGAGGAATACCAGGACAGGGAAGCTGGAAGGGGTGGATTGGGAACAGGGGAAGAGAAGAGGGCTTATGGGACTTTCAGGGAGGGGGGATCCAGGAAAGGGAATATCATTTGAAAAGTAAATAAAGAATATATCACATAAAAATAATAATAAATGCAAATTGACCCACTATTATCTCCTTGTACTAAGATCAACTCCAAGTGGATCAAGGATCTCCACATAAAACCAGACACACTAAAACTAATAGAAAAGAAACTGGGGAAGACCCTGGAGGACATGGGCACAGGGGGAAAGTTCCTGAACATAACACTAATAGCTTATGCTCTAAGATCAAGAATTGACAAATGGGACCTCATAAAATTACAAAATTTCTTAAGGCAAGTTACTGTCAGAAGGACAAAACGGCAACCAACAAATTGGAAAAAGATATTCACCAGCCCTACATCCTACAGAGGACTAATATCCAATATATACAAAGAACTCAAGAAGTTAGACCCCAAAGAACCAAATAACCCTATTAAAAAATGGGGTACAGAGCTAAACAAAGAATTTTTACCAGAAGAATGCAGATGGCCGAGAAGAATCTTAAGAGATGTTCAACATCATTTGTCATCTGGAAAATGACTAAAGCATCATTGTGGGGGAGTACAAGAGCAGGGAGGTGGGAGGGGGTGGATGAGGGAGCAGGAGGAGAAAAAAGGGCATGTGGGACCTTTGGGGGTGGGGAACCAGAAAAAGGGAAATGAATTGTAAATATATAATATTTCCAATAAAAATTAAAAAAAAAACCTAATATTCCACCTCACACCAGTCAGAATGGCTAAGATTAAAGACTCAAGAGACAACAGGTGCTGACTAGGATGTGGAGAAAGAGGAACACTCCTCCACTGTTGGTGGGATTGCAAGAAGATACAACCGCTCTGGAAATCAGTATGGCAGTTCCTCAGAAAATTGGACATGACACTTCCAGAGGACCCTGTCATACCACTCCTGGGCATATACTCAGAGGACTCCCCTGCATGCAATAAAGACCCATGCTCCACTATGTTCATAGCAGCCTTATTTATAATAGCCAAAAGTTGGAAGGAGCCCAGATGTCCCTCAAAGGAGGGATGGATACAGAAATTGTGGTATATTTATACAATGGAATACTACTCAGCAATTAAAAATAATGAATTCATGCAATTTGTAGGCAAATGGTTGGATCTGGAAAATATCATCCTAAGTGAGTTAACCCAATCACAAAAGAATGCACATGAAATTCAATCACTGATAAGAGAATATTAATGAGCCCAGAAGCTCTAAATACTCAAGACACAATTTGCAATTCAAAAAATTCCCAAGGAAAAGGAAGGAGAGGACCCGGGTCCTGAAAAGATTGGATCCAGTTTTGTAGGAGAGTACCAGAACAGAGAAATGGTGGTGGTGGTGGGTGATAGGGGAATGGGCAGGAGGGAGGACTTATGTGACATATGGTGAGGGGGGAACTGGAAAGGGGAAAGCCCTTGGAATGTAAACAAAGAATATAGAAAATAAAAAAATTAAAAATGAAATAAAATAAAAATAACAAAAAAGAGTTCAATATAGACATTAAAACAAAACACCTTATATAGACAGAAATCCTGGTGTTCATAATTACTGTCTACATTTTATCATGCTCCAATAAGACTATGATGCCTTGAGAACCTTAATATAATTTGGAGCACAAAGAAGAAAATTTCTAAAAAAAATTATTGACATCACAGATGCCCTCATTTGCTATGCTCATTGGCTCTATGGTACCTTACACTGTGGCCTTCATTGAGCCTTTTCGATTTGTAATATATACGAGTGCTGTAAAATTTATCATTCAGAAAAGTAATTCTTTTTTTTTTAGTTATTTTTATTTTCTATATTCTATGTTTACATTTCAAAGGCTTTCCCCTTTCCCAGTTCCCACCCACCATAGTTCCCATAGTTCTTCTCCCCCCCAACTATTCCCCAATCATTCCCCCTCCCCCCTCGGTTTCTTTACTAAACTGGATGCAATCTTTACATGCCCAGGGTCCTCTCCTTTCTTCTTCTTGGGAATCATTTGACTTGCTATTTGTGTCTTGAGTATTTAGTGCTTCTGGGCTCATTAATATCCACTTATCAGTGATTGCATTTCATGTGCATTCTTTTGTGATTGGGTTAGCTCACTCAGGATGATATTTTCCAGGTCTAACCATTTACCTACAAATTGCATGAATTCATTATTTTTAATTGCTGAGTAGTATTCCATTGTATAAATATACCACATTTTCTGTATCCATTCCTCCTTTGAGGGATATTTGGGCTCCTTCCAATTTCTGGCTATTATAAACAAGGCTGCTATAAACATAGTGGAGCATGTGTCTTTATTGCATGTAGGGGAATCCTCTGGGTATATGCCCAGGAGTGGTATGGCAGGGTCCTCTAGAAGTGACATGCCCAATTTTCTGAGGAACCGCCAAACTGATTTCCAGAGAGGTTTTACCATTTTGCAATCCCACCAACAGTGGAGGAGTGTTCCTCTTTCTCCACATCCTCGCCAGCACTTGTTGTCTCTTGAGTTTTTAATCTTAGCCATTCTGACTGGTGTGAGGTGGAATCTCAGGGTTGTTTTGATTTGCATTTCCCTGATGACTAATGATGTTGAACATCTCTTAAGGTGTTTCTCGGCCATCCGAATTTCTTCTGGTGAAAATTCTTTGTTTAGCTCTGTGCCCCATTTTTTGATAGGGTTATTTGTTTCTTTGGGGTCTAACTTCTTGAGTTCTTTGTATATATTGGATATTAGCCCTCTGTCGGATGTGGGGTTGGTAAAGATCTTTTCCCACTTTGTTGGTTGCCGTTTTGTCCTTTGGACAGTGTCCTTTGCTTTGCAGAAACTTTGTAATTTTATGAGGTCCCATTTGTCGATTCTTGATCTTAGTGCGTACGCTATTGGTGTTCTGTTCAGGAACTTTTCCCCCGTGCCCAAGTCCTCCAGGGTCTTCCCAAGTTTCTTTTCTAATAGTTTCAGTGTGTCTGGTTTTATGTGGAGGTCCTTGATCCACTTGGAGTTGATCTTAGAGCAAAGAGATAAGAGTGGGTCAATTCGCATTCTTCTGCATGTTGACCTCCAGTTGAACCAGCACCATTTGTTGAAAAGGCTATCTTTATTCCATCGGATGGTTGTGGCTCTTTATCAAAGATCAAGTGACCATAAGTCTGTGGGTTAATTTCAGGGTCTTCAATCCTGTTCCATTGATCTGTTTGCCTGTTGCTATACCAATACCATGCAGTTTTTAACACAATTGCTCTGTAGTACTGCTTGAAGTCAGGGATATTGATTCCCCCAGAAGTCCTTTTATTGTTGAGAATGGTTTTAGCTATCCTGGGTTTTTTGTTGCTCCAGATGAATTTGAGAATTGCTCTTTCTAGATCTATGAAGAATTGAGTTGGGATTTTGATGGGGATTGCATTGAATCTGTATATTGCTTTTGGCAAGATGGCCATTTTTACTATATTGATCCTGCCAATCCAGGAGCAAGAAATATTTTTCCATCTTCTGAGGTCCAGAAAAGTAATTCTGAGCCCATTATTCAGTGCCTTATTAGATTAGTCCTTGTTACCTTCAAATTACTGTATAATACCTCAAAGAGTGGCCTAAACAAATTGGACTCTCTGCCTTTTGTGGCTGCTTTCTTTTCTTTGGTGTTTGATTAATTTTATTTTAAGAGAAAAAATGAATATGACTTTCGGTAGTTGGGAAGAGGGTAGGGTACAGAGAAGTTAGTAATTGAATAAAATATGATAAAATATGCTGAATGATATTCTCAAAGAATAAATTCTCAAAATAATTTTGGAAGAATAGGTGGGGGGTGGGGTGGGGTGGAAGAGGACATATAGGACATATGGTGAGGGGGGAACGGGGAAAGGGGAAAGCCTTCGGAATGTAAACAAAGAATATAGAAAATTAAAAACAATTGAAAAAAAACTTAGGCAAGAGTGAAAAATAACTAAGTGAGAAGAGTGTGCCATTCTAAAGAATAGAGCAATAGGAAGAATCACATTCATTAAGTGTAGTCCTTTATTTGCCCATGGTGTGTAAAGAGCTCAAAGAGTAGGAAATCCATACCGCAAGTACTCTGGCAACTGGAAAAAAGAAATAAGTAGCTGGAACAGAACTCACCTTATGCTGTTAGTTAATTTGTGAGGGACATAAGTGGAGTAAAATTAAATACTACATTTGAGCTAGCTGAAGTAATGTGCACAAAGATGAACATGACTATTTTTCTGTCACTGTAATACATAACTGAAGAGAGAAGAGAAAGAAATTTATCTAGTTGAGTGGATTAATGGATAGCTGAAATGGAATGGGAAGAAAAGAGGAATTCCAAATTATTTTACTGTATTTGATGAAGACCAGCTCGAATACTGTATTTAGTGATTCAAGGAGCAGATATGGGGTCAGTGAAAGATGTAAAACTGGTGGCAGACACACATTCACAAACACACACACACACACACACACACACTAGATGAAGCAAGGCTCCAACAACTTCCAACCATTTTACATGCATACCTACCTACCAACCTACCTACCTACCTACCTACCTACATACATACATACACACACACATACATACATACATACATACATACATACATACATACATAATAAACAAACATATATTTGGTGAATACAGCAGTTTCAATAGCTATATTTTTATCCCAGCAAACTCTTTTAAGCAATATAAAAATTATAATTACATTCTATTTTTTGTCTAGTAAATGATTATGAGAAACAAGTATGTTCCCTAATACCTTTACATGAAGAAACATTTTACATATTATAGGTGAAAAAAGAAACAAATTATTCCCCCAAACCCAAATAAATTCATAACTAAGCAACTTGTTATAGATTAATTAAGTGTAAGCAAGCAGGATAATTTTCCCAGCCAGTTTATTTTCCTGGCAGGCTGAAATTGGAGGTTACAAAAAAAGAATCAATCATTTTATTATTTATCTTAAAAAGTAAGCATCACAAATATAAATGTTTATATAAAAACAATCAGTCATATCTACTTAAATCCTCAGAGTGCTTATCTACCCATTAGCATGTTTTTACTAAATCATACCAGGAAGCTAAGAGCAAAAATGGGTACAAGAAATTAATCATAACCTTCCAAGAGAGTCAAATCAGTTCAGCTAGTCAGGGTGCCATTGTTCTTTTTCCTGACCTCAAAAGAGCACTAGTTTAACTAGAGGGCTTTTCTGATCTTAAAATTGCTCCCTAAGATTTTCTATGTCAAGGCCACTAGCAAAAGCTTCTTAATATAACTTTACTAAGAATCTACATCTCAAAATTCTAAGAGTAGTGAAGGTTATTAACAATTTACATCTTTTTTTTCTATCTGGGTGTAGCACATAAATCAATCTACTCCAGCAGCAAAGGTTAAAAGAAATCAATCACTTTTATTGTAAGTGCCAATGATATTGTCCAATGAAGGGCTGGAAGTCTCCTTAGAGTCTTCATACCACTCATATATTAAGAGTGACACGATCTGTTAGGACAACAAGCAGAGCAATGCTCCATAACAGTGTGAAGTCCTCAGAACATGAAGTCCTCAGGACATGTAGTCCAGGAGCTCTGCCTCTTTTGAGGCACACACAATTTGGTTGGGCCAACTGGTGAGCCACATTCCATGAATTCAAAAGTTGTTTGGCTGTCCTTCTCACATGCTGCCCAACACATAACAGCACCTCAAAGCACTTGGAATATAAAAGTAATGTACTACTACAGAAAGTACTTCCTTGGGATTGAACAGCCACTCCAGTCAAGGAAGTAGGCAGGCTATCTACAGATCTTCACCTATCCCTTTGTTTTCCCAAGTCAGATTCCACAGATTCATCCCCAGATCTAGAGTGCAATGTGCACTTCACCTCTTCTCATTCTCTGCTACCATTCCAAGGGGACTTATCAGATCCTGGTGGAATACATAAAATCCCTCCCATCTGTGGATCTCCTCATGTCCTTCATTCTAGTCTATCCCTATTCCTAAGGGTCAGCTACCAATACCTAGAATCAGATTTTATCTGAAACACTCAATGCCCATATCAATCAGGACCAAAGAAGAATTTCCAACCAAAGAAGACAGAGCTACCAACCTCTCCTAAGACTCAGAGAGGGCAAGAGAAACCAAGGAACAAAACACCCATACAACAAAGATAAGAGTAGATATAAGCACCTAGAATTCCCATCTTCTCAATCAGAGATGCCTAGATATCATCCTTAAAGCACAATCAATAACCTACAGGACAGTATGCCTTTGCTAGAGCAGAAAACCAATAACAGTAAACCATGAGTATTACAACATTACAGAAACACAAGAAAAATACCTTAAAATAACTTTATGAATATGATAGAGCCTATTAAAGAAGAAAAAATCATAAAGAAAACATGAACAGTGGAAAGAAATTAATAAATCCATTTAAGAATGGAAAGTGGAAATACAATCAGAAAAGAAACACAGTAAGGGAAATCTGGAAATGAAAGATTTAGGAACTGGAATAGAAATCTCAGAAGTAAGTCTCATCAATAGAATAAAAGAGATAGGAAAAGTAATTTCAGGAAATGAACACACAATAGCAATAGATACTTCAATCAAAAATGTTAAATCTAAAATATTACTTGTTTGAGCTGAAGGGGCTTACAGACCCATGGGAAGAACAATGATTTCAACTACACAGATTCCCCAAGACTCCCAGAGACTGAACCATCAAACAAGGGGCACACATGGTTCAAACCAAAAGTGTGGCAGAGGAAGGCCTTGTTGGGTATCAGTGGGAAGAATGGTCGTTGGTCAGGTAAAGGCTCAACAGAGGCCCAAACAAAGGGAAACTGAGATGTGGGAGGTGGGAGGGTGGTGGGTGGAGGGTCATTTACTTGGCAGCAGGAAGGAGGAGGAGGGGTTGGAAAGTCTTAGGGGAGGGGGGATATTGGGAAAGGTTTTACCATTGGCAAGGTAAATGAAGACGATATGGGAAATATGAAAATAGCAAATCAAAGAACAATTGAAATAGATGAAGGAAAAGAAACCCAGGACAAAGGCACAGAAAATATTTTCAACTAAGTAATAAAATATCTCTAACCAAAAGAATGAGATGCTTATCAAGGAAAAGTGGATATTAATGAGCCCAGAAGCCCTAAATACTCAAGGCACAATTAGCAAGTCAAATGACTCTCAAGAAGAAAATAAGGAGAGGACCCTGGGCCTGTAAAGATTGGATCCAGTATTGTAGACCCAGAACAGAGAAATCGTGGAGGGGGGGAATGAGTGGGGAATAGCATGGGGGGGAGAGGAATTATGGGACATATGGTGGGGGGTAACTGGGACAGAGGAAAGCCTTTGGAATGTAAACATAGAATATAGAAAATAAAAATTAAAAAAAGAAGCAAATGTAATAACAAATAGATTAGTCCAGAAAAGTAATACTCTTCTGAAAATAGCCAAAAGACCAAATGTACATAACAAAGAATGAATCTTTAAAATGGCATTGGAAAATACCCAATAATATATAATATATAAAAATCTATTAGAATAACACTTAATTTTTAAATGTAAACTCTAAAAGTCAGAAGGGCTATATTGCACACTTTAATAGACCACAGATGCTAGCCAAGTCTATGGTACAAAGCCAAACTTTCAATCATAGTAAATAGAGAGAATGAGACATAAGATGAAATTTATTCAAATTTCTACAAATCCAACCTTATAGAAGATAATGAAGAAACACTCAAACCTAAAGAGATTAACCACATCCAGCAAAAACTCAAGGAATTAATAAGCGCAGACCAACACAACAAAAGAGGGGAAACAGCTACACATACACATATGCACACAGGGGGAGGAGGGTGAGGGGAGAGGTAGAGAGGGAGATGGGAGAGAGAGAGAGAGAGAGAGAGAGAGAGAGAGAGAGAGAGAGAGAGAGAGAGAGACTGCTCATTGATATTCTTAACATGAAGGATCTCAATTCCCAAATAAAAAGACATAGACTAACACTATGTGTTTGAAAACAGGACCTGTCCTCTGCTGCATTGAAAAACACCTTAACTTCAAGGATAGACATCACCAGAGAGGAAAATGATGGAAAAGGATATTCCTATTAAATGGATCTAAGAAGAAGCCTGGTATAGCCAATTTAATATTAGACAAGACTGACTCCAACACAAAAACTAATCAGTAGTGATAGGGAAGGACACTACATATTGATGAAAGGAAAATCCCACAAGAGTATAATGCAATTCTTAATGTCTATGCAGCAAACACAAGTGCAACCAATTTCAAATACTACTGCAAACTAAATCTTACATAGGTCCTCATATCCTGATAGTGAGAGAATTCCATACCACCTCCTTTTGGTAATAAAAATGCCAGCTAGAAAAATTCTAAACAGAAATGAAATTTTCTGAAATTAACTGTTGGAATTAACTGACATTATACACCAAGTAGACCTAGCAGATATACACAGAACCATTCACCCAGACACAAAAGAATGTATCTTCACCTAAGCACCTCATGAAACTGCCTCCCAATTTGGCTACATGCACAAATACAAGGCAAATGTCAAGATATATAAGAAAATTGAAATAACTCCCTGCTTCCTGTCAGATCACCATGAAATAAGCTGGCTATCAACAACATCAGAAACAACAGAATCCTTAAAAACTCCTAGAAAATGAATATCTCACTGTTAAATGAAAAGTGGGTTAAGAAAGAAATTAAAGACTTTATAGAATTGAGTGAAAATGAATATAGAGCAAGCCAAAACCTGTGGGACTGAACGAACACAGCTGTAATAATCAAGCGCATAGGACTAAGTAACAACATAAAAGAATTGGAAATGTTTGAGAGAAGCAACTTAAAAGCACATCTGAAAGCTATAGATCAAAAGAGCAGCCCACAACCAAAGGAGTAGATGTTGAGAAATAATAAAACTCAGAACTGCAATAAGTCATATACAAATAACAACAAAAACAGTACAAAAAATCAGTAAAAGAGTTAGTTCTTTTAGAAAATAAATAGGTTTGACAAACTCTTATCAAAATTAATACTGTTTGAGAAACTAACAAATTCAATAAAATTTAGAAAAAAAGGGGGGATATAACAACAGACACTAATGAAATTCACAGAACAAGGACACACTTTAAAATCTGAACTCCACAAAATCAAAAGAATCTAAAAGAAGTGGTTGATTTGACCAAAATAAATTACGAGTTAATTCAAGATCAGATAAATAATTTAAACTAATCCACAACCCCTAGTGAAATAAAAGCAGAAATTAGATCTCACAACACAAAAGAAGATATAAAATACCTTGAAGTAACACTACTCAAGAAAGTGAAAGACTTGTATGCTAAAAACTTTAAGACACTGAAGTAAAAATTTGATGAATATGCCAGAAGATGGAAAGATCTTCGTGTTCATTCATCAGGAGTATTATAATACTAAAAATGGCCATACTACCAAAAGAAATCTATAGATTCAATGCAATCTTATCAAAATTCTAACAAATCTTGAGGAAATTTTTCAGCTTTATATGGAAACACACACATACACACACACACACACACACACACACACACACACACATAACTTAACTCAGGATGTCTAAAACAACCCTGAATAATAAAAGAACTGTTAGAGCTATTACCATGCTAATACCATCCCAATTTCAAATTATACTCCAGAGCTTTAGTAACAAAAAATAAAAACATATTGACATAAATCATACATGCTAGTCATTGAAATTGAATTAAAAATGGAGAAATGCTATACCACTCCTTGGCATATATTCAGAAGATGCTCTAACATGTAAGAAGGACACATGCTCGACCATATTCATAGCAGCCTTATTTATGATAGCCAGAAGCTAGAAAGAACCAAAATATCCCTCAACAAAAAGAATAGCTACAGAAAATGTGGTACATTTATACAATGGAGTACTACTCAGCTATTAAAAACAATGAATTAATGAAATTCTTAGGCAAATGGATAGAACTAGAAAATATCATTCT
Source organism: Apodemus agrarius (assembly GCA_964023405.1). Lineage (NCBI taxonomy): Eukaryota > Metazoa > Chordata > Mammalia > Rodentia > Muridae > Apodemus > Apodemus agrarius. Next base: position 43,285,229 of record OZ030010.1, read on the forward strand.
TAGTGGGTAACCAGATCACAAAAGACCACACATGGTATGTACTCCCTGATAAATAGATATTAGCCCAGAAGCTTGGAATACCCAAGATATAATTCACAGACTACCCCACCTGCGGATCCATCCCATATACATTTACAAAACCCAGACACTATTGTAGATGCCAAGTGATTGCTTGACAGGAGCCTAATATAGTTGTTTCTAGAGAGACTCTGCCATTGCATGGCAAATAAAGAGGGGGATGCTCTCAGCCAACCATTGAACTGAGCATAGAGTCCCCAATGGAGGAGTTAGAGAAAGGACCCGAGGAGCTGAAGAGGTTTACAGCCACAAAGGAAGAAGAATAATTTGAACCAATCAGTACCCCAGGAGCTCCCAGGGACTAAAACACCAACCAAAAAGTACACCTGGAGGGACTCAGGGCTCCAGCTGCATATGTAGCAGAGGATGGCCTTGTTGGACATCAGTGAGAGGAGAGGCCCTTGGTCCTGTGAAGGCTCATTGCTCCAGGGTAGGGGATGTCAGGTCCGGGAAGCAGTGGATGGGTTAGTGAGCAGGGGGATGGGGGACGGGATAAGGGTGTTTTGGAAGGGAAATGAGGAAAGGGGATAATATTTGACATAATACAATAATAATACAATCAAAGCTTATTTAGACATATACATATATGAAGGTGATTTAAATTTAATAAGCAAATCATGGGGCAACAGAGCTATAATTGGACATTTTTATTAGATATGTTCTTTATTTACATTTCAAATGTTATCCCCTTTCCTGCTTTGCACTCTGAAAACCCCATATCCCATACCTCTCCCACTGCTCACCAACCCACACTCTTCTGCTTCCCTGTCCTGGCATTCCCCTACACTGGGGCATCAAGCCTGACAGGACCAAGGGCCTCTCCTCCCTTTGATGTCTGACAAGGCCATCCTCTGCTACATACACAGCTGGAGCTATGGATCCCTCCATGTGTACTCTTTGGTTGGTGGCTTAGTCCCAGGGAGCTCAGGGGGGTGCTGGTTGGTTCACATTGTTGTTCCTCCTATGGGGGTAGGGGTGGTGAGGGAAGAGGGGAACCTTATCTGGTATTGGGTGAGGGAAAATGATTGAAGCTCTGAGGGCCAGCAGAAAGAATGGAAACAGCTAACCTCTGGAGACAGGAGGACCCTCCAGAATGCACCAGAGACCTGGAAGTTGAGAGACTCTCAGGACCCAAAGGGAGGGACCTTAGATGAAATGCCAGACAGTAGGGAGAGGAAAATTATAGAGCCCAAATCCAGCATGAAGACAGGACATTAAATGAGGGAGAGGGGACCTTCACACAGTAACAACTCTGACCCATAATTGTTCCTGTCTGAAAGAACTTCAGGGATGGAAATGAAGAAGAGCTTGAGGAAAAGAAGGTCCAGAGACAGTTTCAAAGTGGGATCCAGCACAAGGGAAGGTCTCAAGCCTGACACTATTACTGAGGATATCAATTGCTCACAAAAAGGGGCCTAGCACAACAGCAACCTGAAAGACCCATTAAGCAGCTGAAAGTGTCAAATGCTGATATTTGCAACCAACCTATTGGCAAAAGCAGCTGACCTCTGCTGTTGAATCTGGGAAGGCTGAATAGGGCGACCCTGTAGGAGGACCAGCAATCTCAATTAATCTGGATGCTGAGATCTCTCAAACACTGGACGACAAAATGGGCAGCATACACTAGCTGACATGAGGAAACTAGCATACATACAGTAGAGGACTGCCAGGTCTGTGTTCATTCAGAGATGATGCATTTAACCTTAAGAGACTGGAGGCCCCAGGGAGTTTAGAAGTCAGGTGGGGTAGGAGATAGGTACATCCACGTGGAGACAGAGAGAGGGGAAGAGGTATGGGATGTGGGACAGTGAGAGGGTGGACAGGGCTTGGCAGGGTGGAGAATAAAATGTGGAGTGTGTAAAATAATCAATAAAATATTTATTATAAATAATAAAAAGGAAAAAATAACTGGCCATACAATGTAATGAAGACCCCCAGGAACATTCTTCAACCATAAGGATAACACTGTTATAGAAATAGAAATGAAACTCCCAATATGAACATCTCTAAGTAAATGTTATCCTTAATTGTCATTGAAGTGGTCTAAATAGAAAGAAGAAAGGAAAAATAGAACAACCCTACAAACCACTGATACAGTTGTGTGAGTGTGCATACAATATAGCAGAGGGGCTAAACAAAGATCTTTGTACATGCATCTCTATAGTATGAAAAGAACAGGAGTCCTTCTCCATCACTGTAGTAATATGACTGATCAACAATGTATATCTAACAAACAAGCAGCATTCAGTGACATAAAATAATTCAAATCTAGACATAAATAAAGCAAATGTGAAGAGCCTTGTTCTATTATTCATATGCTATACTTACATGGGGTAAATGAATGGATAAACATGATTATTATAAAACTGTTACCATGCTTGTATTGGTATATAATATAATTGGTATATGGTAGTCAGGTAGACGAAGTGGTCAGGGTAATCCAAAGGAGTTCCATCAATCCAGAATAAAGAGTGACTTGAAAAATACCAAGCTGTGTTCTTCTCTGCATGGCTTAGAAATTCTGCCTCTGTACTACTTGATAAAACCTGAGGGTGACATTAATACACGCAATAGACACCTCGTTCATGTCTGTAAAAATTACAGTGCTGATCTACAATATCCTCAGAGAATTACAAGTCTGCCTTCAAGAGAGTGTGAAATACAGTCATGGAGTTATAAACCATTTTACCTGCAAGACACTGATAGGTTTCCCAATGTGTGAAGAGAACTGCTGGACACTGCTGTGATACTTAAGTGGGAACCTAATCCTACCATCCTCCTCAGAATCTGCCATATATTTGCCCCAAAATATATAACACTCCAAACTCTCAGAGGAGTAGCCCTAAATCTTCAGCCACTGGGAATTTCCAAAACTCAGAGTCTAGCATAAATATGCAATTCAATATTAAGTGGCCAATGTTAAAACTAACTCAATATCCCAAAACCCAGTCCATATCATAGTGACTAAATTTTGTCATGACTGAAAATTCAGCAGTTTGATTTGAAGTTCAGCAGTAAAAAATGGGGGAGGTGATAGCAAAACAACCCTTGCCCTGATAGGCACTTCTGTCATGGCAGAACAGTCTCCTCTTCTGGGTCTGAAAAGGCTACCCAAATTCAAGGATTTCGACCTGATATTGGATAAAGTACACAGTACCCAATTTCCCACAAAAACATCACTTTTGAAAGCCAAAAATTAAAATAAGTGGAAAAGGACAAGTCACACTGGTCTTCACCAGGGTGTCTTAGGTTTTCAACCTACTTCACTGAGTGGAGATATGATTTTCATTAAGGAAGAAAATGAAATACATATGGTAGACATAGAAACCTTGAGTTAAGAGAAGTTTCCACAGGGCTACTTTGCATGGGTGGGTTTTGTGTACTCTTGGAATGCCACACCACACAGACAAGACAAGAAGCCATTGAAATCTAACCCACATAGCCCTTTCAAACTTGGATTGATTTATTTTGTATCTGCTAAGGACACTTCTTTCAGAGTCTTTGACTTACAAAGGACCTTCTTCATCTGGTAGGTTGTGAAGTCTTCTAGTTCATTCTCCTAAGGGCAGTCTACTTTCCCTTAGGAGAAGCTGCTTCTTCCTAATTCACTTCCCAGAGGGGCAATTTCCATTCCTTAGGCCCTCTTCTCTTGAGAATATGTCCTTTTCATAATTGCACCTGCATTTTTCTCACCTAGAATATAATACCTTACTTGACTACAATAGCATTGCTCTTAAACTTCCTGTGGTTTGAATTGTAGGCAATAAGAGGAATTGCTAACTGATGGTGATGAAGTTATCCAGCCTACATAAGAGTAGATGACAAAAAAGAGTAGATAACATATATTTCTGGCCACTAAGTGTCAGACATGACTCCTACTGCCTCTGCCATCCCAGTCCCTTCCTAGTGATCTAGAAACTGAATAGCTAATGTTTTCTACAGTTGGATATCTAAAACTCCACTATACAATGATACTGATAAACTCAGCTCTGTGGCAGTGACACATTCAATGATTCTACCAAAACCCAGAAGCTCTGGACTTGAAGTTCTTGTGATTACAGATGGTCACTCATTACAATTTCCAATATCCAGTCTCCTGTACTAATCAGTTTGTCAAGATAGGGAATTCTCTATCTTCTACTGGTCAGTCATGACAAAATAGAGTGATCTCTTTAGAGGATTTGTTTTCAGACATCAAACATCTTGGAGGAGAAAGGTTTGGTAGACATTTTTCTTCATTCTCTATCAACATCTGCAGTCATACATCTTCTGTGGAAGGCTTTGTCATTCCTATGAACCTCATCCCAGGTGAGGGTCACTGGGGAGGCTTTGCCATTTCCATTAGGTTATGATATATTAACAGCATATATTAATTCAGGACATCACTCGCACAGGGCTTCCTCTACTCCCTGCATTATGGAACCAATTAATACTAGAGTCCAATCCATACATATTGCATATACAACTAGCTCATACTGCAGAAATATTTTCATAACTGTATGAGATTAAAACATGAAACAATGAATATTGGGGGCCTATTTATAATTCCATTAGTTGTGAAGTAGTTTTATTCATTTGCATAGTCATTATATAAACACTTATTTGATAAAATTATTACTTTACATTCATAATCAATTTAAGAAATTTATACTATTAGGAGTAAATAATAAAGAACTTGATGCCTCCATTATAACACATTAAGAATTTTGAAAAAGAAAATTAAAATCTCAGCTCCCCCTTCATATTCTATTGGAAAAACACATGTGGCTATTTGAATAGGAAACGTTCCTGTTAGGATCATGTATTTAATTACTTGGTCCCCAGTTGGTGACACTATTTGGGTCAATTATAGATCCTTTAGGAAGTAGAACATTATTGTAAGAAGTGTATGGTGGTTGGAGTAAGAATGGCCATCATAGACTCATATATTTGAATTCTTAGGGCAGCTGTTCTCTACCTGTCAGTTGCAACTCCTTTAGAAGTTCAACAACCAACTCACAGGGGTAGCTTAAGACTATCAGAAAACACAGGTGGTTATATTAAATTCCATAACAGTAGAAAATTACCCATATAAAGTAGCAATGAAAAAATTATGTTTGGTGGACACTACACTAATGAAAAATTTTATTAGACATTGACAGCATTAGGAAGATTGAGAAACACTGTCTGAAGTGGTAATATGAAGATGTGTGGCCTTACTGGAGTAGGTCTGGCCTTTCTGGGGTAAGGGTAGTTGTTGCCTTCCTGGAAGAAGTATGTCACTGCGATGCGTTCTGAGATTTCAAAAGGCCATGCCATACCCAGTATCTCTTTCTGCTGCCTGATAATTTGGATATAGAACTCACGACAACTTCTCAAGCCATATGCCTGTCTACATTTTGTCATGTTTCTTACCATTCAGAAAATAGACTAAGCAGTTCAAACTGTAAGCATGCCCCAACCAATGAAATACTTTCTGTGGTCATGAGGTCTCTTCACAGCTATAGAACAAAGGTGCATCATTCCAGTAGGCTTTGAGGTTTCATTGCCTTACCCCATTTCTTATTCTTTCTCTCTCTGTTTTCTCTGTGATCAAGCCAACTTCTTGTTTCTATTGCCATACATTTCCCACCATTATGGACTTTACACGCTGGAACTATAAGACAAAATGAACCTTTCTGTCCACTCAATTCTTTGACAGAATATTTTGTCACAGCAACAGAAAAGTAAGTAGAGCAATAAAAACATCATTGCTACTTTGAGAAACAAAGTTAAAAATGAAACAAAGTATAAGGTCTTTGATATCTTATTGGAAAATCACTATAGTTTTTTTTTTACTGTGAGCCATAAGTTTTGAGGCTTGAGATCTAGTTCAATGTGGTTCTCTGTAGAGTAATTTTTATCCATCCACATGGCTGCTCTGGCAAGGGATTACATCAAAATATCATCTAGGACTGTGTGATCTGGTTGTAATGACACAGCTTTACTCTCTACCTGGAATACAGACTTAGTATACACTGTTAGTATATGCCCTTAGTATACACCTTTAATCCCAAAAAATAAAGGTAAAATTTGTACAATAAAGCAACCATGTTTTAAAGTGACATCTCAGTGAAGGGCAGACAAAGTAATGAATTAGGGAAAGGTTTGACAGAATGATTAAGAGATAGGATACACCTGATTGTCGTGAGAACAGACAGAAAAGAGAGGCTCTTTAAGAGAAATGCAGAGTGAGTCAGTAATGGTGGGCAGTTCAGTGAGTGAAATTTAGTTTAGCCCAAGCAATGCAGTGGAGATCAGTTGCATGTGGTTTGGTACAGGTAACTTAAATGCATTTGAGATCAGCTGTGTTCCTCCAGTTCAACTACTGTTCAGGTCTATTTACTGTAGTTATTGTAGTCAGTACAGATAAGTTTGTCACATTTAGAGACAGTTTTACAGTTTTTTTCAAGCAGAGAAGTTCAGTAAGAATCCAAAAGTAGCCAGTTTGAATGAGTCAGTTTAGAGAAGAGCTTAAATCCAGAAGAGATGAGTTGAACCAATATTTCTGTGGTTATGGTATCTGTTCACAGCTATAGAACACTGACTTAAATCAATACAAAGTACATCACTCTGTAGGCATTGAGGTCTTAATTGCTTTACCCCATATCTTATTCTTTCTCTCTCTGCTTTCATAAAGAACTAGAAAGAATGAACTTATTTAACGGTAAGCCTTTGAGACAACAATTACATCTGGCAAATAGAAGTTACATTTACAATTCTATGCTTACTTAATATATTCCAGGGTCTAGGTTTGATTCCTACCACTGATAAAAGCATAGTTTGTAGTTACGTTACTCTTTCAAGCATCCTATAAAATTTACTCTGTTGTCTATGACTTAGAATTGTGAAATGTCACCTGCCTGCTATCAGCTAAAATGCAAAAAAATTTAAATGTTAACATCAAAAACTAAACAATTTATTTCTTTGAATTTTGTACTGTATGCTACTCTCCTCTGTCCTAGGACAGGAGTCATTCAATTGTCAGCAACATGCACACTGTGCATGCTACTTACCCATTTTTACAGTGTAGCCATCTAAGTTTTGTGTGTATTGCCAGGATAGCATCATGCATGTATTCAAATGACCATTACTCTATTCAACAATAGTCCCAGATAATAAAATCATGATATTAACATTTTGTATATGATAAAGAAAAGTTGGAAAGTACCTAACATAAAAATAGTGGGAATACTCCCCTAAATTAGGAATGGAAAAAAAAAACGCATGTTAAAGTTTCTAAGTTTCACAGAACTATAGATAGTTTAAGAAGACAGAAAGACTTTATTCACTTAATTTCCAACCTATTTTATTATAATTTATTTATTTATTAGCTATTGTTAATACTATCTATGTATATTTCATGCGTTAAATATGATTAAAGTCATAGAAAAAAGTAAGAAAGCGTATTGATGTTAGTATTATGAACAATTTCTGGCATCTGCTTCAAATCTAGAAAACCACCCTTTGTGGTATTCTAGGACAGAACATAGGGAATATCAAACCATTTTACTAAAATATAAATTAAATATCCAAAGATATATCTTATCCTAAGCTTTGGATTATTACAAGTCTTCTGTCTTCTCCATGAAGATCTGGAGATTATTTTGCCCTGACTGTCAGACAAATTTTGGAAAGTATTACAGATTGCATTGAGAACAAAAAAAAATGAAAAATTGATGATTAAGAGGAATGGGGAAGTGATAGGCAGTTTGTGCAGTGGAAAGTAGATAAATAAAATATACAGTAAAAATAAATTAATGTACAATGATAGCTCAAAGAACAGGTGGTAGAACTAAGTTATTTTTGCAGATCACTTAAAAAAGTATTTTAAAAGTCATAAAAAAAAAACATGGAAGGACACTTCATTCTCATCAAAGAAAAAATATACCAAGAATAACTCTCAATTCTGAACACCTATGCTCCAAATGCAAGGGAACCAACATTAATAAAAGAAACTACTAAAGCTCAAATCACACACTGTACCTCACACAATAATTGTGGGTGACTTCAACACCCTACGCTCATCAATGGATAGATCAGGGAAACACAAACTAAACAGAGACACAGTGAAACTAACAGAAGTTATGAACCAAATGGATTTCACAGATATCTATAGAACATTTCATCCTAAACCAAATAAATACATATTCTTCTCTGCACCTCATGGTACCTTCTCCATAATTGACCATATAATTGGTCACAAAACAGACATGAACAGATACAAGAAAACTGAAATAATCACATGCCTCCTATCAGATCACTGCAGATTAAGTATATAAGGATAAACCTATACTCAACACAACTGGAAAATCTGGATGAAATGGAAAAGTTTCTACACAGATACCAAATATGGAAATTAAATCAGGATCTTATAGACCATGCAAACAGCATACTTAAGTGACCCCAAAATCTGCATCAGAGAATGTCTACAGCTGATAAACAACTTCAGCAATGTGGCCAGATAATATTAACTCAAACAAATCTGTATCCTTCCTATACTCAAAGGATAAACAGACTGAGAAAGAAATTAGGGAAACAACACCCTTCACAATAGTCACAAACAATATAAAGTATCCTGGTGTGACTCTAACCAAACAAGTGAAAGATCTGTATTTTAAAAACTTCAAATCTCTGAAGAAAGAAATTGAAGAAGATCTCAGAATATGAAAGATCTCCCGTGCTCGTGGATTGGCAGGATTAATATAGTAAAAATGTCCACCTTGCCAAAAGCAATCTATAGATTCAATGCAATCCCCATCAAAATTCCAAATCAATTCTTCATAGAGTTAGAAAGAGCAATTCTCAAATTCATCTGGAATAACAAAAAGCCCAGGGTAGCTAAAACTATTCTCAACAATAAAAAAAAAAATTCTGGTGGAATCAGTATCCTGAACCTCAAACAGTACTACAGAGTAATAGTGTTCAGAACTTCATGGTATTGGTACAGTGACAGGCAGGTAGATCAATGGAATAGAAATAAAGTTCCAGAAATGAATCCACACACCTATGGTCATGTGATATTTGACAAAGTAGCTAAAACCAACCAGTGGAATAAAGATAGTAGTTTCAACACATGGTGCTAGATCAACTGGCAGTTGGCTTGCAGAAGAATGCAAATTGATCCATTCTTAACCCCTTGTAGAAAACTCAAGTCCAAGTGGATGAAGGACCTCCACATAAAATCAGACACACTGAAACTAATAGAAAAGAAACTGAGGAAGTATCTAGAGCACATAGCCACAGGGGAAAATTTCCTGAACAGAACATCAATAGCTTCTTCTCTAAAATCAAGAATTGACAAACTGGATTGCATAAAATTTCAAAGTTTCTGTAAGGCAAAGGACCATAACAATAGGACAAAATGGCAACCAACAAATTGAGAAAAGATTTTTACCAACCTATAACTGACAGAGGGCTAATATCCAATATATAAAAAATAACGCAAGAGCGTAGACTCCAGAGAAGCAAATAACCCTATTAATAAATGGGGCACAGAGGTAAAGAATTTTCAACTGAGGAATATCATATGGTTGAGAAGCACGTAAAGAAATGTTCATTATCCTTAGTCATCAGGGAAATGCAAATCAAAACAACCCTGAGATTCCACCTGACAGCATTCAGAATAGGTAAGATCAAAAATTCAGGAGACAACAGGTGCTGCCTAGGATGTGGAGAAAGAGGAACACTTCTCCATTGCTGGTAGAATTCCAATCTGGTACAACCACTATGGAAATCAGTTTGGCAGTTCCTCAGATAATTGGGCACAATACTACCTAAGTTTCCTGCTATATCACTCCTAGGCATATACCCAGAGGATTCCCCAGTATGTAATAAGTACATATGCTCAACTATGTTCATAGTAGCCTTATTTATAATAGCCAGAAGCTGGAAAGAACCTAGATGTTCCTCAACAGAGGAATGGATACAGAAAATGTGGTATATTTACACTATGGAATACTACTCAGCTATTAAAAACAATGAATTCATGAAATTCTTTGGCTAATGGATGGAACTAGAAAATATTATCCTGAGTTAGAAAACCCAATCACAAAAGAACACACATGGTATTCACTAACTGATAAATGAATATTAGTTCAGAAGCTTGGAATAAGCAAGACACAATTCACATATCAAATGAGTCTCTTGAAAGAGAATGAAAAAGTATGGATACTCTGGTCCTTCCTAGAAGGGGGGAACAAAATATCCACAGGAGGAAATAGAGAGATAAATTATGGATCAGAGACTGACAAAAAGAACATTCAGAGACTGTGCCACCTAGGGATCCAACCTATATACAGTTAAAAAACCCACATACTATTATGGATGCTGCCAAGTGCTTGCTGACAGGAGCCTGATATAGCTGTCACCTGGGATGCTCTTCTTGTGCATGACAAATACAGAGGTGGGCACTCTCATCTATCCATTGAACTAAGCATAGTATCCCCAATGGGGGAGCTAGAGAAAGGACCAAAGAGCTGAAAGGGTTTGCAGCACCATAGGAGGAACAACAATATGAGACACCCAGTACTCCCAGAGCTCCCAGGGAATAAACCATAAACCAAAGAGTACACATGGTGTTACCCATGGCTCCAGATGCATATGCAGCAGAGAATGGCCTTGCTGGACAACAAAGGGAAGAGAGGCCCTTGGTCCAGAGAAGGCTAGATGCCACAGTATAGAGATGCCAGGACAGCAAAGTGGGTTTGAGTTGAGTTGGTGAGCACAGGGAGTGGGGATGGGTTAAGGGATTTGTGGGGGCAATCAGGAGAGGATAACAGTTGAAATGTAAATAAAGAATATATCTAATAAGAAATAAAAATAAAAATTATCTTTTAAATATATTTATATCTCTTGTTCTTATTTATTTATGTGTTTATTTATGTGTTTATGTATTTATTTATGTATTTATGTATTTATGTATGCATGTATTTATTTATTTATTTATTTATTTATTTATTTATTTATTTTGGTTTTTCAAGACAGGGTTTCTCTGTGTAGCTCCAGATGTCCTGGAACTCACTCTGGAGACCAGGCTGGCCTTGAACTCAGAAATCCACCTGCCTCTGCCTCCCAAGTGCTGGGATTAAAGGCGTGTGCCACCACCGTCCGACACTTGTTTTATTTTTAAAACATTAATAAAAGTACACATAAAGGAAGAAAAATGCATAAACATAAAGAGCACAATGACTCAAAAGAACTTAGGCACAATGATTAACACCTACAATTCCAGCATTTTGGAGGCTGATGCAGAGACATGATGAAATGGATCTCAGCCCTGAATCTACCTAGTGAGTTAGAAGTTAGTCTGTGTTCCACACAAGAGTATAAAAATGGCAAATAATATAATGCCATATATATATATATATATATATATATATATATACACATTGTCATATATATATTGAAATTGGGAAAAATTAGTTTCATAATTACAACGTGAAGAGGTCAACTGATACACTCCATTAAACACTACATTTGGAAAATCTACAATTGAAGGGATAAGTCTGGTTCTCATAAAATAGTCATTACCATGATTTACCATTTTAGATTCCAGACTACTACTAGTTTAGGGAAATGACTTTTTATGCATTTAGTGTGAAGTGGGATGAGACAAGTTAGCTATACCTTTTCTTTTTCAATTTTTTTCTATATTCTTTGTTTACATTCCAAAGGCTTTCCCCTTTCCCAGTTCCCCTTTCACCACATGTCCCATAAGTCCTTTTCCCCTTGCCCATTCCCCAATCACCCCCCCCCATTTCTCTGTTGAGGTACTCTCCTACACAAAACTGGATCCAGTCTTTTCAGGACCAGTGTCCTCTCCTTCCTTCTTCTTGGGAATATTTTGATTTGCTAATTGTGCCTTGAGTACTCAGAGCTTATGGTCTCATTAATATCCACTTATCAGTGATTGCATTCCATGTGCATTCTTTTGTGATTGGGTTAACTCACTTAGGATGATATTTTCCAGATGCAACCATTGGCCTATAAATTGCATGAATTCATTATTTTTTAGTTGCTGAGTAGTATTCCATTGTATAACATACCATATTTTCTGTATCCATTCCTCCTTTGAGGGACATCTGGGTTCTTTCCAACTTCTGGCTATTATAAATAAGGCTGCTATGAACATAGTGGAGCATGTGTCTTTATTGCATGTAGGCAAATTCTCTGGGTATATGTCCAGGAGTGATATGACAGTGTCCTCCTAAAGTGTCATGCCCAATTTTCTGAGAAACTGTCAGACTGATTTCCAGAGCGGTTGTACCATCTTGCAATCCCACCAAGAGTGGAGGAGTGTTCCACTTTCTTCACATCTTCACCAGCACCTGTTGTCTCTTGAGGTTTTTTTTTTTCTTTTTCCATTTTATAAATTTTCTATATTCTTTGTTTACATTCCAAAAGCTGTCCCCTTTCCCAGTTCCCCCTCCCCATATATCCCTAATCTTAGCCATCCACTGGTGTGAGGTGGAAACTCAGGTTTGTTTTGATTCACATTTCCCTGATGACTAATGATGTTGAACATCTCTTAAGGTGCTTCTCAGCCACCCAAATTTCTTCAGGTGAAAATTCTTTGTTTAGCTCTGTACCCCATTTTTAATAGTGTTATTTGGTTCCCTGGGGTCTAACTTCTTCAGTTCTTTGTATATATTGGATATTAGCCCTCTGTCGGATATGGGGTTGGTAAAGATATTTTTCCAATTAGTTGGTTGCTGTTTTGTCCTTCTGATGGTGTCTTTTGCTTTACAAAAACTTTGTAATTTTATGAGGTCCCATTTGTCAATTCTTGATCTTAGACCATAAGCTATTGGTGTTCTGTTCAGGAACTTTCCCCCTGTATCCCTGTCCTCCAGGGTCTTCCCCAGCTTCTTTTCTATTAGTTTCAGTGTATCTGGATTTATGTGGAGGTCCTTGATCCACTTGGAGTTGATCTTAGTACAAGGAGATAACAGTGGTCCCATTCTTCTGCATGTTGACCTCCAGTTGAACAAGCACCATTTTTGAAGAGGCTATCTTTTTTCCCACTGGATGGTTGTAGCTCCTTTATCAAAGATCATATGGCCATAAATCTGTGGGTTCATTTCTGGGTCTTCAATTCTTTTCCATTGATCTACTTATCTGTTGCTGTACCAATATCATGGAGTTTTTAAAACAATTGCTCTATAGTACTACTTGAGGTCAGGGATATTGATTCCCCCTGAAGTCTTTTTATTGTTGAGAATAGTTTTAGCTATCCTGGGATTTTTTGTTACCCCAGATGAATTTGAGAACTGCTCTTTCTAGATCTATGAAGAATTGATTTGGGATATTTTTTTTTACATTTTTTCTTTTCTTTTCTTTTCTGTTTTTTATTGGATATATTCTAAATTTACAATTCATTTCCCTTTTTCTGGTTCCCCATCTCCCAAATATCCCACATGCCCTTTTCCCTCCCCCTGCTCCCTCTTCAACCCCTTCCCTCTTCCCTGTTCTTGTATTCCCCTACACTGATGCTTTGATCCTTTCCAGCACCAGTGTCCACTCCTTTTTCTTTTCCTTTGGTCAGTCATCATTTGGTACGTGAATTGTGTCTTTGGTGTTCCAAGATTGAATCTGTAGATTGCTTTTGGCAAGATGGCCATTTTTACTATATTGATCCTGCCAATCCAAGAGCATGAAATATTTTTCCATCTTCTATGGTCTCCTTCGATTTCTTTCTTCTATGACTTGAAGTACCTCTCATACAGACCTTTCACTTGTTTCTTTAGAGTCACACCAAGATACTTTATATTGTTTGTGGCTATTGTGAAGGGTGTTATTTCCCTAACTTCTTTCTCAACCTGTTTGTCCTTTGAGTACAGGAAGGCTACTGATTTGCTTGAGTTGATTTTATAACCAGCCACTTTGCTGAAGTTGTTTATCAGCTATAGGAGTTCTCTGGTGGAATTTTTTGGGTTGCTTAAGTATACTATCATATCATCTGCAAATAGTGATAGGTTGACTTCTTCCTTTCCAATTTGTATCCCTTTGACTTCCTTATGTTGTTTAATTGCTCTCACTAGAAATTCAAGTACTATATTGAAGATATGGAGAGGGTAGCCTTGTCTAGTCCCTGATTTTAATGGGATAGTTCCAGTTTCTCTCCATTTATTTTGATGTTGGCTACTGGTTTGCTGTAGATTGCTTTTATTATGTTTAGGTATGGGCCTTGAATTCCTGTTCTTTCCAAGACGTTTATCACAAAAGGATGCTGAATTTTGTCAAATGCTTTTTCAGCATCTAATGAAATGATCATATGGTTTTTTCTTTGAGTTTGTTCATGTAGTGGATTGCATTGATGGTTTTTTGTATATTGACCCATCCCTGCATCCCTGGGTTGAAGCCTACTTGACCATCGTGGATGATCATTTTGATGTGTTCTTGGATTTGGTTGGCAAGAATTTTATTTAGTATTTTTACATAGATATTCATAAGGGAAATTGGCCTGTAGTTCTCTTTCTTTGTTGGATCTTTGTGTGGTTTTGGTATCAGCATAATTGTGACATTTTAGAATGAGTTGAGCATGATTCCTTCTGTTTCTATTTTGTGGAATAGATGGAAGGGTATTGGTGTTAGTTCTTCTATGAAGGTCTGATAGAATTCTGCACTAAAACCATCTGGTCCCATTCATTTTTTGGTTGGAAGACTTTCTATAACCCCTTCTATTTCTTTAGGGGTTATGGGATTGTTTAGCTGATATAATTGATACTGATTTAATTTTGGTATTTGGTATCTGTCTATGAAAGTGTCCATTTCCTCCAGATTCTCCAGTTGTGTTGAGTAAAGGCTTTTAAAGTATGATCTGATGAGTTTTTGAAATTCTTCAGTTTCTGTTATTATATCCCCCATTTTGATTCTAATTTTGTTTATTTGGAAACAGTATCTGTGTCCATTCGTTAGTCTGGCTAAGGGTTTATCTATCTTTTTGATTTTCTCAAAGCCCCAATTCCTGGTTTTATTGATTCTTTGTATGGTTCTCTTTGTTTCTACTTGATTGATTTTAGCCCTGAGTTTGATGATTTCTTGTCTTCTACTCCTCCTGGGTGAATTAGCTTCTTTTTCTTCTAGGGCTTTAAGGTGTGCCGTTAAGCTGCTTGTGTATGCTCTTTCCAGTTTCTTTTTGGACGCACTTAGGGCTATGAGTTTTCCTATTAGCACTGCTTTCATTGTGTCCCATAGATTTGGGTAGGTTGTACCTTCATTGTCATTGAATTCTAAAAAGTCTTTGATTTCTTTTTTTTATTTCTTCCTTGACCAAGGTGTTATTGAGTTCCTTCACTTGCTTTTTTGTGTTTTCATGTAACTCTTTGATTTTTGTGTTTCCTCTTTCATGACTTTTGCCTGTTGACCCAAGTTCTCCTGTATTCTTTTAAGTGATTTTTGCATTTCCTCCCTATTGGCTTCTATCTTTTGGCTCATATTCTCCTGAATTTCTTTAATTGGTTTTTGTGTTTCCCTTGTAAGGGTTTCTATCTTTTGATCCATTTTCTCCTGTATTTCTTTAAGAGATTTATTTATGTCCTTCTTGTGTTCCTCTAGCACCATCATGACCAGTGATCTTAAATCCAAATCTTGTTTTTCTTTTGTATTGGGATATCCAGGACTTCCTGTTGTTGGAGAATTGGGTTCGGATGCTGTCATATTGCCTTGATTTCTGTTAGTAATGTTTCTATGTTTGCCTTTTCCCATCTGGTTATCTCTGGCGTTAGTTCGTCTTGTTGTCACTGGCTGGAGTTTGAACCCCCGTGAGCCTGAAAGGCTAATTCTGCACTTCTGGATGTCAGGGTTTCCCCTGGCTCATATTGCTGTTGTGCTACCTTCCTCTTGGGTAACCGTAGAGCCCTAATGATCCTGAACAAATGTAATCCTAAAAGAACACAAATGACAGCCTAGGATACAATACTCAGCAAAACTCTCAATTACCATAGATGGAGAAACCAAGATATGCCTTGACAAAAGCAAATTCAACACTGTCTTTCTAATAATCCAGCCCTACAGAGGGTGGTAGATGGAAACTCCAACAAAATGAGGGTAACTATACCAAAGAAAACACAAGAAATTAAAAATCTTACAACAAACCAAGAAGAAGAAAATCACACAAACACATAATATCAACTAAAACAACAAAAATAACAGGAACTAACAATCATCTGACTTTAATATCTCTCAACATTAGTGGACTCATACCCAGCAAAAAGACAGAGGCTAGCAGACTGGAACATAAACAGGATTCAGAATTTTGCTACATACAAGGAACACACCTCCAGTGACAATAGCACACACTGCCTCAGAATAAAACAGTGGAAAAAGGTTTTTCAAGCAATTGATCCCAAGAAACAAGCTGGAGTTGCCATTCTGATATCCAGTAAAATAGACTGTCCACTAAAAGTTATCAAATGAGATGGAGAAAGACAATTCATATTCATCAAAGGATAAATCCACAAAGAGGAAGTCTCAATTCTGAACATCTATGCCCAAAATGAAAGGGCACCCTCATTCATAAAAGAAATGTTACTAGGGCTCAAAACACACAGTAATAGTTGAAGATTCCAACAACCCATTCTCATCAATAGACAGGTCATTGAAACAGAAATCAAACAATACATCATGAAACTAAGTTATGAAGCAAATGGATTTAACAGATATCTACAGTACATTTCACCACTAAAGAGAATATAACTTCTTTCAGCACCCCATGGTATCTTCTCAAAAATTGAAAATAAGATCAGATACAAAACAAGCTTCAATAGATACAAGAAGATTCAAATATTCACATGCAGTCTGTCAGATCACAACTGACTAAGGTAAGACTTGATAAATAAAAAAAGAAAAAAGAAAGAAAACACACATACCTATGTAAATTGAACAACTCTGTTCAATGATAACTTTGTTAGGGAAGAATTAAAGAAATTAAAGAGTTTCTAGAATTTAAAGAAAATTAAGGCACAACATATCCAAAACTATGGGACACAATGAAAACCATGTTAAAACTAAAATTCTTAGCACTAAGTTCTTTCCTAAAGAAATTGGAGAGATACTTTAGTAGCAACTTCACATCACATCTGAAATCTCTAGAACAGTATATAGAAAAGTGAAAATAGACCTACATTTGTCACCTTGCACAAAGTTGAAGTCCTTGTGGATCAACAATCTCAACATAAAACCAGATAGACTCAATCTAATAGGAGAAATGGGGAAATTTTCTAAACAGAATTCCAATGGCTGATGCTCTAAGGTCAAGAATTGATAAATGGGACCTAAAGAAACTGGAAAGCTTCTGAAGGCAAAGAAAGAGTCAATAAGACAAATCAGCAACCTACAGATTGGGGAAAAAATCTTCACTAGCCTCATATCCAACAGAGGGCTAATATTCAAAATATATAAAGAACTCAAGAAGCTAACCACCAAAAAAAAATTAAAAAATTGGATATAGAACTAAAGAGAAAATTCACAACAGAGGATTTTCAAATGGCTAAGAAGCACCTAAAGAAACGTTCAAAGTCCCTAGTGATCAGAGAAATGCAAATCAAAACGACGCTGAGATTCCACCTTACACCAATCAGAATGGCTAAAATCAAAACCTCAGGTGACAACACATGTTGATGAGGAGAGGATGTAGAGAAAGAGGAACACTACTTGATTGCTGGTATGATTGCAAACTGGTACAACCATTCTGGAAATTAATATGGAGTTTCCTCAGAAACTGGAAATATATTTACCTGAAGACCCAGCAATGCCACTCAAGTGAGGGATAGGGTTGCTATCCTACAGTCAAAATTATTACCCATAATTGTTCTTGTTTGAAAGAATTACAGGGATGGAAATGGAGAGAAGCCTGAGGAAAAGAATGTCCAGGACAGGTCTAAAGTGGGATCCAGCTTAAGGGGAGGCCTTAAGGCCTGACATTATTACTGAGGCTATAGAGTACTCACAAAAATGGGACCTATCAAGACTGCCCTGTGAAAGATCCAACAAGCAGCTGAAAGAGTCAGATGAAGATTTTCGAACCCTACCAATGAACAGAGTTGCTGACATTTGTGGTTGAATTAGTGAAAAGCTGAAAGAAGCTGAGGAAGAGGGAGACACTGTAGGAGGACCAGTAGTCTCAGTTAACCTGGATCCCAGAGATCTCTCAAATACTTGACCACCAACTAGGCAGCATACACCAACTGTTATGAGGCCCCCAAAACAGCCGAGAACTGCTGAGTCTAGGTTCAGTCAAAGAGTACCTAACCCTCTAAAAACTGGAGGCCCCAAGGAGTTTAGAGGTCTGGTGGAGGACGGGAGACATATATGTGGAGACATGGGGTAGGGGAGGAGGTATGGGATGTGGAACAGTTGGAGGGTGGACTGGGAGGGGAATTAAATCTGTAGTGTAAAAAATTGAAAATAAATAAACAAGTAATAATAAGAAAAAAAAGAAGAAGCAAACATACCCAGGAGGAGTACAGCAGAAAATAATCAAACTCAGGGCTGAAATAAATCAATTAGAAACAAAGAATGTTACAAAAATCAACAAAAGTAAGAGTTTGTAGTTTGAGAAAATCAACAAGATAGATAAACCTTTATCCAAACTAACTAGAGTGCACAGAGAAGAGTTTTCAAATTCACAAAATCAAAATTGAAAAGAGAGAGAACAACAGAAGCTGAGGAAATTAAAAAAAAAATCTTCAGATGCTACTACAAAAGTCTATACACAACCAAAGTGGAAAATCTAGATCAAATGGATGGTTTTCACGAACAGATACAACTTACCAAAGTTAAACAGAATGCAGTTAAACTATCTAAAATGTCCCATAACCCCAAAGATAATAGAAGTAGTCATTAAAACTTCTAAAACAAAAGAAAGCCCAGGGCCCTATGTTTTTCATGCAAAATTATTCCAGGCCTTCAAGGAAGAGCTAATACCAATACAACTAAAACTATCTATGAAATAGAAACAGAAGTGATACTACCTAATTCATTCTATGAAGCCACATTAGTATGATACCTAAACCACACAAAGACTCAACAAAGAAAGGGAACTTCAGGACAATTTCATTTATCAATATTGATACAAAAATACTCAATCAAATACTCAAAAATCGAATACAAGAACACATCCAAACTGTCGTTCAGCACAATAATATAGGCTCCATACCAGAGATGCAGAGATGCTTCAACATATAAAAAAAAAAAATCCATCAACTTAATACTCTTTATAAACAAACTCCAGGGAAAATGTCACATGATCATCACATTAGGTGCTGAAAAAACCTTCAACAAAATACAACAGTTCTTCATGTTTAAAGTCCTGGAGCTGTCAGCAATATATGGTACATATATACCCATAATAATAGCATTATGTAGCCAACCAACATCCAGCCTCAAATTAAGTAGAGAGTAACTAGAAGCAATTCCACTATACTCAGGGACAAAAGAAAGCTTTCCAGTCTCTATCTATTCAATACAGTACTCAAAGTTCTTGCTAGAGCTATTATACAGCAAAAGGAGATCAAGTGGATACAAATTGGAGAGGAAGTGGTTAAATTATAACTGTTTGCAGATGATAGTATACATAAGTGACCCACAAAATCCTACCAGAAAACTCTTACAGCTGATAAACAACTTCAATAACATGATTGCATATACAATTAGGTCAAACAAATCAGTAACCTTCCTTTATACACATGCTAAACAGTCTGGGGAACAAATTAGGGAAACAACCTGCATCATAGTAGCAACAAATAATATAAAAATCTTGGTGTAACCCTAACCAAGCATGTGAAAGATGTGTATGACAAGAACTTCAAATCACTGAAGAAGAATATCAGAGTAGACCTCAGAAAATGGAAAGATATCCCATGCTCATGGATTGGTAGGATTAACATAGTGAAAATGGCCTTCTTACCAAAAGCAATCTACATATTCAATGCAATCCCAATCAAAATTCCAACATAATTCTTCACAGACATGTAAAGAGAAATTTTCAACTTAATATGGAAAAAAACCAAGATGCATAGCCAAAATTATTTTCAACAATAGGATCTGATGATTTTTTTTTAATTTCCTCAGTTTTTTTGTTATATCTCCTTTTCATTTCTAATTTTGTTAAAAGAACACACATGGAATGCAGTCAGTGAAAATTGGATATTAACTCAGAAACTCTGAATACTCAGGACACAATTCATATATGAAATTATTCCCAAGAAGAAGGAAGGAGACGGTCCTGGCCCTGGAAAGGCTTGATGCAGTAATGTAGGGGATTACCAGGACAGAGAAGTGTGAGGGGGTGATTGGGGAATGGGCAGAGTGAACAGGGCTTATGGGACTTATGGGGAGGGGGGAACCAGGAAAGGGGAAATCATTTGGAATGTAAACAAAGAATATTGAAAATAAAATAATAAATTAAATAAATAAAATTAAAAAAGAAATCTCAACAATAAAAGATCTTTTGAGGGAAATACCATCCCTGACCTCATGCTATAGTATTAAGCAGTAGTGATAATGACCACATGGTATTGGAACAGAGATAGACAGGTAGAACAATTGAATAGAATAAATAATATACCCAGAAATAATTGCACACACTTAGGTCATTTAATGTTTGACAAAGAAGCCAAAATCATACAGTAGAAAAAAGAAAGCATCTTCAATAAATTAGTGAAGCTGGACTAAGTTGCATTATGCATGTAGAAAAAATGGAAATAGATCCATATTTGTCACCTTGCAAAAAGCTCAATTCCAAGTGGACCAAGGACCAGAACATAAAGCTAGATACACGGAATGTAATAGAAAATCTAAGAGAAATTGTTAAATAGCCTGGAACAATTGGGAACACCGGGATAATTCTCATGAATTGAGGACAAATGTCTCAGGTTCTAAGAATAACAGCTCATAAATGGGACCACATGAAACTGAAAAGCTTCTGTAAGGCAAAATGACACTGTCAATAGGACAAATCAGCAACCTAGAGATTGAGAAAAAATCTTCACTAACCTTACTTCTGATAGATGGTTAATATCCAAAATATATAAAGAACTCAAGAAGACAATCTTGAATAAATACAAATAATCCAATTCAAAAGATTCCCAAGAAGAAGAAGGATAGGACCCTGGTCCTGAAAGGACTGGATCCAGTTTTGTAGGAGAGTACCAGAATAGAGCACAGAAATGGTGGGGTGGTGATTGGGGAATAGGCCAGGAGTGGGGTGGGGTGGAAGAGGACATATGGGACATATGGTGAGGGGGGAACGGGGAAAGGGGAAAGCCTTCAGAATGTAAACAAAGAATAAAAAAAATAATCCAATTAAAAACTGAGGTGCAAAAAAAGAACTGGAGAGATGGCCAGATTACTCATTTACTAGAGAAATCTCTTTCACTCAATCTGCCTATGAGCACCAAATATAGAATGTAACTTAGCTGTTTTTGGAATGGTTGAATTTAAGTTCCTTTATTAATTTTGTTCAGTAAAGGATATTCACATAGAAGTAAAATGGTATTGGGATAAATTGCATAATATCAGATATGCAATTGGGAGAAATTGCATAATGCCCATTGAATAATTTTAATGTTCAAAGATTTGTTCATTTTTTTATTCTTTTGATATGTTGTAATATTTGACTCATAAAAATTATCAGTCATATTGCATTTATTCAGTTACCTGTGGGATAATGCCAAACAGGGTAAATATAAATTCTAGGCTTCCAATAAAACTTATGAGTTTTTAAAATTTATGTAAAACCAAAAAAAAAAGAACAAAACAAAATTTCCACAGATGAATCTCCAATGGCAGAGAAACACGTAAGGAATCTTCAATGTCCACAGTCATCAGGGAAATGCAATTCAAAACAATGCTGAGATTCCCCATTACACCAATCAGAATGGCTAAAATACAAAACTCAAGTGACAGCACATACTGCAGAGGATATAGAGAAAAAGCAACACTCCTTCATTGCTAGTGGCTTTACATAGCTGGTGGCTAGTGGTACAATCACTCTGGAAATAATTCTGGTAGTTCCTCAGAAAACTGGAAATAGTTCTATCTGAAGACCCAGCTATGTTACTCGTAGGTATATATCCAAAAGATATTTTATCATGCTACAAGGACACATGCTACACTGTTTGTAGAATCCTTTTTTTTTTTTTGAGAAAAAATGTGTTTCTATTATTCTGTTCTTTTTTTTATATTCTTTGTTTACATTCCAAAGGCTTTCCCCTTTCCCAGTTTCCCCCTCACCATATGTCCCATAAGTCCTCTTCCCCCACCCCCAGCCCATTACCCAATCACCTCCCAACCCTTTCTCTGTTCTGGTACTCTCCTGCAAAACTGGAACCAGTTCTTTCTGGACCAGGGTCCTCTCCTTCCTTCTTCTTGGGAATCTTTTGATTTGCTAAATGTGCCTTGAGTATTCAGAGCTTCTGGGCTCATTAATATCCACTTATCAGTGACTGCAATTCATGTGTATTCTTTTGTGATTGGTTTAGCTCACTCAGGATGATATTTTCCAGATCCAACCACTTGCCTACAAATTTCATGAATTCATTATTTTTAATTGCTGAGTAGTATTCCATTGTATAAATATACCACATTTTCTGTATCCATTCCTCCTTTGAGGGACATCTGGGCTCCTTCAAATTTCTGGGCTAATATGAACATAGTGGAACATATGTCTTTATTGTATGCAGGGGAATCCTCTGGGTATATGCCCAGAAGTGGTATGACAGGGTCCTCTGGAAATGCCATGCCCAATTTTCTGAGGAACCACCAAACTGATTTCTAGAGCGGTTGTACCATCTGGAAACAACCCATATGTCCCTCGATAGAAGAATGGATACAGAAAATGTGGTTCATTTACACAATGGAATACTATTCAGCTATTAAAATTGAGTACATCTTTAATTTTGTAGAAAATGGTTGGAACTAGAAAATATCATCCTGGCTGAGGTAACCCATACCCAAAATGACATGCATAGTACATACACACAGATAAGTGAATATTAAAGTACAGAATACCCAGGATACAACCCATAGATCATAAAAAGTTTAACATGCAGGAAGGCCCAAGTGAGTATGCTTCAATCCCACTTAGAATGGGAAACAAACTATTTATGGGAGACAGAAGCAGTGAGATACTTGGGGGAGAGAGGGAAGTGGGAGAGCAAAGGGGAAAAGAATCAGGCATGGGGAGAGGAACAGAAGAGAAGCCCATAGGACTAGGAGAATGAATGGAAATTTGCAGTCTCTTGGGGTGGGAGGTGGGCAGACCCTCTAGAAGGTAACAGAGACTGGGGAGGTAAGAGACTCTCAGGACTCCATCAGGGTGACCCTATTTGACCCAACAGTGGTAAGGGGGAACTTGAAGTGTTCACCTCCAGTAGCTACAGAGGGCTCCAATTGGAGGGACAGGGTTACCAACCCACAGTCAAAATTTCTGAGCCAGAATTGTTCTTGTATATATTAAATGATGGGACAAAAATCACATGCAGATGTGATGGAAGGAAAGTGTGTAGAGTGACCGGTCCAACTTAGGATCCCCCAAGACCTGATACTACTAGTGATGCAATGATGTGCTTAGAGACTGGAGCCTGGCATGGATGTTCTCTGAGAGACCCTGCCAGCAGCTGACTGAGATAGATATGGATCCTGATAGCCAAACATAAGACTGATGTCAGGGACCCCTGTGGAAGAATTAGGGGAAGGACTATAGGAGCTGAAGGGAAGGATGACTAGCAGTCTCCACTGACCTGCTACCCTAGGAGAACCCAGATATTGAGCCACCAACCAGACAGCATTAACTGACTGCTTCAAGGCTCTTACCACATATACAGCAGAGGACAGCCTGGTTTATTCTCAATGGAAGATACACCTAATCCTCAAGGGACATGAAGCCCCAGGGGAGTAGGATATTGAGGGGGTGTTTGAGAGAGGGAGCACCCTTTCATAAGCAATGGTGAGGTGAAATGTTGTAAGGAACTCTGTGGAGGACTAGGAAGTGTTGCAATTACTGGAATGCAAATAAATACAATTAATTAAAAAACAGGAATATTATCTCTATATCAACAATCTTGGTAGGAAATGTTATTAATTGCACTGAATTCAACAAGACTCACAGAGTCTTCTCACGTATTCTTACCTTTTCTTGTCTTGCAATCTTACCTTTGTTTGTCACTAAATAAATATACATTTATCATAATCTTCTGCATCTGGCACATAAAACTGATTACTAGGTAAATCCTTGATAAATGTAGTTATTAATATTCATTGACACAACTCATGCTGTGCTAAAACCTACCTACCTGATGTTTCTACCATATTTGGTAAGTGTGTGAAGTTATGGCATTTTTGATTTGTATTTGTTTTGTTTCTGAGATTACAAACCAACAAGAACTCCAAAACAATAACAACCACATTTAATCATTTCCCCAATATAATAGGTTATGCCATATAACCTGAACCCATACTCCTGAGTACTGATAATTCATATTTTCCTCAGAATAAACAATCTCCTTTTTCCATTGAAATTAAGCAATATAATTTTACAAATCTAATGTTAGAATTTATCTTCCTTTCATGCCCCAATATAATTATCCTTTCCTTTTCACAGATACCAACAGGCTCCCTATTGGAGACAATCTAGGTGAGTCCCTAGGTAAAATACTCACAGGTGTCTGAATCTCTCACTGGGAGAAATGATATCATGTCAAAGAAGGTGGTTTAGTTCTTTTTCTATTGCTGTGGTAAAATACTATGACCAAAATGTAATTGAAGAACGAATGTATCTTGACTCAGAGTTCCAGAAGGATGGAATGTATTATGTTGGGAAAGGAATGATATGGCAACAGAAACAAGAAGCAGGACCATATTTCATC
The DNA here is from genome assembly GCA_964023405.1 of Apodemus agrarius. Lineage (NCBI taxonomy): Eukaryota > Metazoa > Chordata > Mammalia > Rodentia > Muridae > Apodemus > Apodemus agrarius. Next base: position 43,310,194 of record OZ030010.1, read on the forward strand.
CACACATAGTATGTAAAGAGAAAGAACAGTTAAGTGGGATGAGCTTATTAACTTTCAAAGCCTGCTTTCAGTGATGTATGTACTTTCTTAACATAGACTCCACCTCCTAAACATCAAAAACTTGCCTGAACAGCACCACCAACTGGGAAAATTTTTCAAATGTTTTAGCCTATACTGGAAAAATCATTGAGATCACCAGAAGATGTGGGGGATTAAATATCTTTATCCTCACGAACCTTTCCTATTGCTAGTCTAAGAGTCAGAAAATCTGCCTATAGGATTATACTATAATACCTCCCTATGTCTAAAACAACCCAATTTATGGCCTTATGTTTATCTAGTACTTTTCATAATCTCCTAACATCTACTAACAAGTAGATGCCTCAAAACGTGTTCACCTTGTCTCTTGTCAGACAACTCTCCCTTTTTAAAAGTGTATAAGACTTATGGATTTCCTTTGTTTCAACAGTTAGTTGGGCTACATGTAAGAGCTTTTCCTATTTTAGTAAAGAATATTTCAGGCTGGAGAGATGGTGTAGGTGCAAAGTGCAATTATTGCTCTGGCAGAGGACCAAGTTTCAGCAGCAAGCACCCACATGTTGGCCTATAGCCATCTTTAACCCTAGATCCAGAGGATCTGATTCCCTCATTTGGCCTCTATAGGCACCAGGAAAACAAATGGTGTGCATTCATATATAGCAAGCATAGCACTCCTAAATGCAAAATAAAAATAAGTATTTTAAAAAGAATATTTTACCTGAATATCTTCACATTTCTCTAACAAAACTGAAAAGAATTGTTGGCTATTGTTTATAACAAATATGAAATTTTGAAAGATACCATGTATATATTTATTATCTTTCATCCCCTAAACAAATTTATTATAATCATATAAAATAATGTAATCATAATGCATCACTGGGACTAAAAATATGGAGATGACATGTATGCAAAATGTGGCAAACATCATTGCCAGTGAAATAAAAAGTCCTAGAGATGGACAAATAATGATTACAATGTATTTTGTATGTAATTCTAATAAAAATACCATATATTAAAAGAAAAGCTGAAAAATAATAAAAAAGAAATACTACCATGCAGAAATTCTTTATTCTTTTTTTTATTTTCTACATTCTTTGTTTACATTTCAAACACTTTCCCCTTTCCCAGTCCCCCCCACATATGTCCCATAAGTCTTTTTCTCTCCACCCAATCCCCAATCACCCATGAACCCCCATTTCTTTGTTCTAGTACTCCCCTACCATACTGGATCCAGTCTTTTCAGGACCAGGGCCACCTCCTTCCTTCTTCTTGGGAATCATGATTTGCTAATTATGACTTGCATATCTATAGCTTCTGGGCTAATTAATATCCACTTATCAGTGATTGCATTTCATGTGTATTCTTTTCTGACTGGGTGAGCTCACTTAGGATGATATTTTCCAGTTCCAACCATTTGCCTACAAATTTTATGATTTCATTGTTTTTAATTGCTGAGTAGTATTCCATTGTATAAACATACCACATTTTCTGTATCCATTCTTCCTTTGAGGGACATTTGGGTTCTTTCCTGTTTCTGGCTATTATAAATAAGGCTGCAATGAACATAGTGGAGCGTGTGTCTTGGTTGCATGCAGGGGAATACTCTGGGTATATGCCCAGGAGTGGTATGACAGGGTCCTCTGGAAGTGACATGCCCAATTTTTGTAGGAAACACCAGACTGATTTCCAGAGTGGTTGTATCTTCTTGCAATCCCAACAGTGGAGGAGTGCTCCTCTTTCTCCACATCCTTGCCAGCATCTGCTGTCTCTTGAGCTTTTAATCTTAGCCATGCTGACTGGTGTGAGGTAAAATCTTAGGGTTGTTTTGATTTGCATTTCCCTGATGACTAATGATGTTGAACATCTCTTAAGGTGCTTCTCAGCCATCTGAATTTCTTCAGATGAAACTTCTTTGTTTAGCTCTATAAAACATTTTTAATACGGTTATTCTTTTCTTTTCTTTCTTTTTTTATTTATTTATTTTTTTTTTTTTTTTGGTTTTTTCGAGACAGGGTTTCTCTGTGTAGTCCTGGCTGTCATGGAACTCACTCTGTAGACCAGGAAGGCCTTGAACTCAGAAATCTGCTTGCCTCTGCCTCCCAAGTGCTGGGATTAAAGGCGTGTGCCACCACACCCGGCTTTGAGGTCTAATTTCTTGAGTTCTTTGTATGTATTGTATGTATTGGATAGTAGCCCACTGTAGGATGTGGGGTTGGTGAATATCTTTTCCAGATTAGTTGGTTGCTGTTTTTTCCTTCTGATGCTGTCCTTTGCTTTACAAAAACTGTAGTTTTAAGAGGTCCCATTTGTCAATTCTTGATCTTAGAGCATAAGCTATTGGTGTTTTGTTCAGGAACTTCCCCCCTGTGCCCATGTCCTCCAGGGTCTTCCCCAGTTACTTTTCTATTAGTTTCAGTATGTCTGGTTTTATGTGGAAGTCCTTGATCCACTTGAAGTTGATCTTACTACAAGGAGATAAAAGTGGATCAATTTGCATTCTTCTGCATGCTGACCTCCAGTTGAACCAGCACCATTTGTTGAAGAGGCTATCTTCTTTCCACTGGATGGTTGTAGCTCCTTTATCAAAGAAAGATCAGGTGACCATAATTCTGTGGGTTCATTTCTGGATCTTCAATTCTATTCCATTGATCTACTTGCCTGTCAATATGCCAAGACCATGCAGGTTTTAATATAATTGCTCTGTAGTACTGTTGAGGTCAGGGATATTGATTCCCCCAGAAGTTCTTTTATTGTTGAGAATAGTTTTAGGTGTCCTGGGCTTTTTGTTATTCCCAATGAATTTGAGAATTGCTCTTTCTAAATCTATGAAAAATTGATTTGGGATTTTGATGGGGATTGCATTGAAACTGTAGATAGCTTTTGGTAAGATGGCCATGTTTACTATATTAATCCTGCCAATTCAAGAGCATGAAATATTTTTCCATCTTCTGAGGTCTTCCTGGATTTCTTTCTTCAAAGATTTAAAGTTCCTGTCATACAGATCTTTAACTTGTTTTGTTAGAGTCATGCCAAGATATTTTATATTGATTGTGGCTATTGTGAAGGGTTTTATTTCCCTACCATCTTTCTCAGCCTGCTTATCCTTTGAGTATAGGATGGCTAATGATTTGCTTGAGTTTATTTTATAGCCATCCACTTTGATGACCAGCTGCTGGGGCTTTGAGAAAATCAAAAAGATTATATATATATATATATATATATATATATATATATATATATACACACACACCCTTAGCCAGACTAACCAAAGGGCACAGAGACAGTATCCAAATTAAAAAAAATAGAAAAGAAAAGCGAGATATAACAACAGAAACTGAGGAAATTCAAAAAATCATCAGATCTTACCAAAAAAGCCTTTGCTCAACACAACTGGAGAATCTGGAGGAAATGGACACTTTCCTAAACATATACCAAATACCAAAATTAAATCAGAATCAAATAGATCATCTAAACAGTCCCATGAACCCTAAAGAAATAGAAGGGGTCATAGAAAGTCTTCCAACAAAAAGAAGCATAGAACCAAAAGGTTTTAGTGCAGAATTCTATCAGACCTTCAAAGAAGACCTAACACCAATACTCTTCAAACTATTCCACAAAAGAGAAACAGAAGAAATACTACACAACTTGTTCTATGAAGCCACAATTAAACTGATACCAAAACCCCGCAAAGATCCAACAAAGAAAGAGAACTTCAGGCCAATTTTCCTTATTAATATTGATGCAAAAATACTAAATAAAATTCTTACCAACCCAATGCAAGAACACATCAAAACAATCATCCAGTATGATCAAGTAGGCTTCATCCCAGGGATGCAGGGATGCAGAAATCCATCAATGCAATACATTACATAAACAAACTCAAAGAAAAAAATACATGATCATTTCATTAGATGCTAAAAAAGCATTTCACAAAGTTCAGCATCCTTTCATGCTAAAAGTCTTGGAAATAACAGGAATTCAAGGCTCATACATCAACATAGTAAAAGCAATATACAGCAAATGAGTAGCCAACATCAAAGTAAATGGAGAGAAACTTGAAGCAATCCCACTAAAATCAGGGACTAGACAAGGCTGCCCTCTCCATATCTTTTCAATATAGTACTTGAAGTTCTAGTGAGAGCCATTAGACAACATAAGAAAGTCAAAAGGGATAAAAATTGGAAAGGAAGAAGTCAAATTATCACTATTTGCAGATGATATGATAGTTTACTTAAGTGACCCAAAAAACCTCCACCAGAGAACTCCTACAGCTGAAATTCTTTATTTTAATGTATCTTTGGAATATTAAATATTTGGAATTTCACTAGTAATTTGAGACACTGAGGCATATATGGTAAGCCCTAAAGGAAATATCCACCCCACAAAATAAATTTCTCAAAAATAAAGAGAACCGATTATTAAAGAAATAAATGTGCTATTGAAGAACACTCTTACTCCATGGTGATCCAATAGGAGGCATGGGATTAGTTCGATCTTTTTATATTTGTTGAGGTCTGTCTTGTGACCAATTATATGGTCGATTTTGTAGAAGGTACCATGAGGTGCTGAGAAAAAGGTATAGTCTTTTGCTTTAGGATGAAATATACATATATATATATATATATATATATATATATATATATATATATATATGTTAAATCCAATATCCAACATTTAAATGAGTTTCCCCGTGTCCCTGTTTAGTTTCTGTTTTCCTGATGGGGCCATTGAGGATAGTGGAGTGTTGAGGTCCCCCACAATTATTGTGTTAGGTGCAATGTGTGCTTTGAGCTTTAGTAAAATTTCTTTTACAAATGAGGATGCTCTTGCATTTGGAGCATAGATATTTAGAATTGTGAGTTCTTCTTGGTGGATTTTCCCTTTGGCCAGCAAGAAGTGACCTTCTGTGTCTCTTTTGATGACTTTGGGTTGAAAGTCAATTTTATCTGATATTAAAATGGCTATTCCAGTTTGCTTCCTGCAACCATTTGCTTGCAAAATTGTCTGCCAGCCTTTTACTCTAAGGTGGTGTTTGTGGTTGACTCTGAGGTGTGTTTCCTGTATGCAGCAAAATGTAGGGTCCTGTTTCCACATCCAATCTGTTAGTCTATGTCTTTTTATTGGGGAATTGAGTCCATTGATGTTAAGAGATATTAAGGAATAGTGATTATTTCTTCCTGTCATTTTTGATGTTATTTTTGTTTTTGAGTAATCTTCCTTGGAGATTGATGGAAGAAGGTTACTATCTTGCTTTTTCTTGGGTGCACTTTCCCTCCTTGTATTGGAGTTTTCCTCCTATTATCCTTTGTAGAGCTGGGTTAGTGGAAAGATATTGTGAAAATTTGGTCCTGTCATGGACTATTTTGATTTCTCATTCTATGTTGATTGAGAGATCACCTCTCAATAACAGAATTCACTATATAGTCAGGCTGGCCATTATTTCATGTGAATACTCCTGTCTCATCTTCCTGTTGCTAGTATAATGAAGATTGTGGAGTGACTGAGGAAGAATATATTTCAAATGTTTTCTGTGATGCAAATATCAAGCCATTGGTTAATATTTTGGAAAACAGAGATGGGGTATTAAATTAAAAATATTATTTACTATAAAATTATAACCCATAAGCTTCTCACATATGCTCAATTCTTTTCATCTCTTCATTGTATAATGTTTTGCTCAAGATAGTGTAACTTTCACCTGGCTTAAAATGAAGGGGCAGATACACATTATAGTACAAAAAGGATGCTGCCTAGTATCTGCAGAAGTAGCTGGGCCTTTATCTTATTCAGGGACTAGGCTTACTTCAAAAGGCATAATCCTCAGGTCTTCATATTTAGATTTATTTTCTATTTATTACACTTATCTGTAGATCAGATTTTATATGCCAGAAACAGAAATGTTGCTTAAACCCATTATTGTTCATAGAGCTACAAGTTTGGATATTGAAACAAAAATCCTCTTCCTCAAGAGTTGCATAAATTATTGGAGAGAATTCTGATTCACTAAATCACTATTGGTCCAACCCTGACCCAACTGATGGACACGTATTCAGAAGTGCATATTTGTATTAACAGGAACATGCTAATATTGAGGAAAGAGTGGGAAAAATCACCCACTTCATCTTGCAATGTAAAAGTTAGGTTTTACACATTGAAATCCACTCCACTTAGACAGTGGATCTTGAACAAACTATTCTAGCACTCCAAGGCTTCAATTTCTAAAAATCAATATTCAAATAATAAAAGCAACTTAGAGAATATCTACATTAATTAAATTAAGTAATCCATGCTTTAAAAATAGGAGAGAATGCTCACCAACAGCAATTGCTGTAATTTTAATGAATATTTATGTAACTATTAGAAGGCAACTATATACATATAAAATGATAACATGCTATTAGAGTTTCAAAACAATGCCTTTCAGCTTCTATATTATCTTAAAATCAATATGAGTATTATCAAAAGGAATTAAATACTTAATAAGAATGTTACAACAAATGTAAAATAGAGAAAAAAGGAGTTCCTATTAGATGTTGACAGATTTGAAGGAAAGCAAAATGAAGGAGAGGTGAGAATAAGAATGTATTCCTCAGAAAATTGGGCATGACACTTCCAGAGGACCCTGTCATACCACTCCTGGGCATATACCCAGAGGATTCCCCTGCATGCAATAAAGACACATGCTCCACTATGTTCATAGCAGCCTTATTTTTAATAGCCAGAAACCAGAAGGAGCCCAGATGTCCCTCAAAGGAGGAATGGATACAGAAAATGTGGTATATTTATACAATGGAATACTACTCAGCAATTGAAAATAATCAATTCATGAAATTTGTAGGCAAATGGTTGGATCTGGAAAATATCATCCTGAGTGAGTTAACCCAATCACAAAAGAATACACATGAAATGCAGTCACTGATAAGTGGATATTAATGAGCCCAGAAGCTCTGAATACTCAAGGCACAATTAGCAAGTCAAAAGATTCCCAAGAAGAAGGAAGGAGAGGAGCCTGGTCCTGCAAAGACTGGAACCAGTTTTGTAGGAGAGTACCAGAACAGAGAAATGGGGGGGGGTGATTGGGGAATCGGCGGGGGAGGGGGGAGAAGACTTATGAGGGGGGAACTGGGAAAGGGGAAAGCCTTTGGAATGTAAACAAAGAATATAGAAAAATAATAATAATAAAAAAGAATATATTCAATAAAAAGAAATAAATAATAAGTAAATAAAATAAATAAATAAATAATAAAATAATAAAAAAAGAAGGTATATTTAAGGAGAAGGGAAGGAAAAAGAGGGGAAGGGAGGAACTGCATCCATGAACCTGTAATATTCACAGTATTTGCAACTCTTCCTTTGGTATCCTGACTTTGCATATTTACATTCCTTATGCTTCATGCTCTGATTTGCTTCACCAGGCAGAGTCACTGTGTCTCATCAATTACCACTGGTTCCCAAATCTGCAGCTGTGAATTTCTAATGACTGTTGATTTCAATGTGATACATTATTGTACTATAATAAATGCCAGTTTTCATCACCTCAAATGTCCTCATGACATAATATGAATTGAAAGATATGCAAATCTTCTTCCCAGATATTACTCATTAAATGCAGGTTTAGGATGGGCAGGCACCTCTTAATTCTGAAGCAATGAGGAGAAATCACACTTGATTATATGCTGCAAATCTGCTTCAGGAATTTCAGGGCCAACGTTTACTACTGTAGAAATTAGGGAGGCCAACATTCAGCCTTTTATTTTTCCAAAGACACTTCATGTCTCATCTCTCAGTTTCTTCAAAACATCTCCTCTCCTTTTATATTCACTATTTTCAAGCAGTCAAGAACTTGCTTTGCTTTGCACATTGCACTTGGACCACCAATCAGGATGAAAGGCAAATGTCACACAGTTCTAAAGATACACAATAGTCAAAGAGCAAAGCACTCACACAGCTGTTTGGCAGCTTTAATCAGAAATCATTGGGAAATGTCCAAATCCCAGGCATTGTGGCTAAAGGGAACTGGAGAACTGGCAACGATGGTTTATAATTATATACAAAAATGGATTTTAACCCTACCAGATTTGATAGAAAATTCTTCTAGATTTATTTAGGAATCAATCCACTTTTATGTATATTTACTTCTCATACTTGTGGGGGACATTCTATGTTTATATGTCTTACTTGGAATAACAAATATTTAAACCTTTTACTGTGAAGTCGGTGGCATTTGAAGCAAACCACATCTCCTTCCAGTTAGTAAATAATGATATAATTATGAAATCCAAAGACTATTCTGAATGAGGAACAGCCTGCAAAAGAGAGAGAGAGAGAGAGAGAGAGAGAGAGAGAGAGAGAGAGAGAGAGAGATTGTTTCTGTTTGATTTGCCCAAATCACTTCCAGTGTTGTGACATGCATCTCAGTTCAAGATGAAACATTATCCTTAGTGACTGAGTAAGAATTTGTATCCATTATTTTCAGGAGTTATTCTTTTTTTGTGTGTTGTGTGCTATGTGTAAGTATGTGATTGTATCTGTGAAATTTGGAGTGGTATTTGTATCTAAGCAGTAACATATATAATTTTGTAAATTAAATAAGATAATATGTGGAAATAAATGACAGCAGACTTCATAAAGCAGATTTTTTTTTTTCTGAGACAAGATTTCAGTTAGTTGTGGAGACTAGCCTGAAACTCATTATATAACCAAGGACTTCCTCAAACACAAAAAAATACCGCTTACTCACGCTTACTCATTCCTTTTTTTTTTCCTTTTTCTTGGATGTGTGAATGATTTATTTTTATTTTCTATATTCTTCGTTTACATTCCAAAGTCTTTCCCCTTTCCCAGTTGCCCCCCACCATACGTCCCATAAGTCCTCTCCCCCGCAACTATTCCCCAATCATCCCCCCCATGATTTCTCTGTTCTGGGTCTACAAAACTGGGTCCAATTTTTAAAGGCCCAGGGTCCTCTCCTTTCTTCTTCTTGGGAATTATTTGACTTGCTAATTGTGCCAGGAGTTATTCTGTTTTCTACTTAAATAATACAAAGATGATTATGTCTCTGATATGATGGTGGGTTGGGCCTCAGGGCTCAGAGAATATCAGATAGTTACTTTAGACCAATAACTACTAAGAGTAAAATAAAATTCTTATACACATTGTAGTATTCAGTGTTGGAATAGGACTTTGCAAGTTACTCTGTTAGATTGAGTTTAATAGCGAATATCTTAGGGTTTTTTGTTGGTGGTGACAAAATTATATATAATTAAATATTAAATAACTAAATTATTATAAAATTCAATTAAAATGTTTATAAATATATAACATATAAATTATAAAGCAGTAACAGACAGGAAAACAGGCTTATTTTCAGACTAGTCCACTATAATGGTAAGGTCACAATAGCCTGAACTTGAAGCAACTAATGAAATTTCATTCATAGTCAAAAAGCAGAGAACAATAAATGCCTGACTCTATTCAGGGTCCCTTTCGAGTAATATATTCCAGGGTCCTAGATAGAGTGTGGCACCACCTAGAATGGGCATGCTTTCCATGCTCAAGCAATGTAATCTAAATTGTCTGCCACATATACACACAACATCCAACCAAATCCAGCAAATCCCTCTTTGAGGTTCCCTTACCAAGTGATTCTATTTTATGCCAAGTTCCTATTTAGAAGAAACTATTATGTTTCTATCTCTGTTGTTTTGCCATTTCCTCTCAAAATCTTAAATCTTGGAAGCTGCTTAAGACTCATTATTTTATTTTATTTTATTTTTTTCTTAATATTTCTATTAGATATATTCTTCATTTACATTTCAAATGTTGTCCCCTTTCCTGTCCCCCCAAACTCATAACTGATTTCCCCTTCCCTAGTTCCCCAATCAGCCCTCTCCCCCTTCCCTGTCCCAGCATTCCCACATATTGCTTCATCAAGCCTTTCCAGGACCAAAGGCCTCTTCTCCCTTTGATGTCCAACAAGGCCATCCTCTGCTGCCTATGTGACTGGAGCCATGGGTAACACCACTTGCACTCTCTGTTGATGTTTTTGTCCCTGAGAGCTCTGGGAGTACTGGATGGCTCATATCATTGTTTCTCCTATGGCTCTGCAAACCCCTTCAGCTCCTTGGATCCTTCCTCTCGCTCCCTCTTTGGGGATCCTGTGTTCAGTTCAATGGCTGGCTGAGAGTATCTCCCTCTGTACTTCTCATGCACTAGCAGAGCCTCCTTGGTGACAACTATATCTGGCTCCAGTCTGCAAGTACTTGTGGGCATCTATAATAGTGTCTGGGTATTGTAACTGTATACAGAATGTATCACTAAGTAGAGTAGTCTCTGGTTGGTCCTTCCCTCAAACTCTGCTCCACACTTTGTCTCTGTTTGTCCTTCTGTGGGTATTTTGTTTCCCTTTCTAAGAAGGACCAGAATATCCATGCTTCTTTTTTTCTTGTTCTTGGGCATCATTTGATATGTATATTTTGTCTTAGGTATTCTAAGCTTCTGGACTAATATCCACTTATCAGTGAGAGTATATTATGTGTGGGTTTTTTTGTGATTGGGTTACCTCACTTAGGATGATATTTGCCAATTCCATCCATTTGCCTAACAATTCCATGAATTCATTGTTTTTAATAGCTGAGTAATATTCCATTGTGTAAATATACCACATTTTCTGTATCCATTACTCTGTTGAGGGACATCTGGGTTCTTTTTAGCTTCTAGCTATTATAAATAGGGCTGCAATGAACATAGTGGAGCATGTGTCTTCATTAGATGCTGGAGAATCCTCTGGGTTTATGCCCAGGAATGGTAAAACATGGTCCTCCAGTAGTATTATGACCAGTTTTTTTGAGGAACCACCAAACTGATTTCTAGAGTAGTTGTATGAGCTTGCAATCCCTCCAGCAGTGAAGGAGTGTTCCTCTTTCTCCACATCCTCTCTAGTACCTGCTGTCTCCTGAGATTTTGATCTTAGCCATTCTGACTGGTGTGAGGTGAAATCTCAGGGTTGTTTTGATTTTCATTTTCCTCATGACTAAGGATGTTGAACATTTATTTTGGCTTCTCAGTCATTAGATATTCCTCAGGTGAAAATTCTTTCTTTAGCCCTGTACACATTTTTAAAATAGGGTTATTTGGTTCTCTAGAGCATAACTTCTTGAGCTTTTTATATATTGGATATTAGCCCTCTTTCAGATGTAGGGTTGGTAAAGATCTTTTCCCAATTTGTTGGTTGCCATTTTGTCCTATTGACAGTGTCTTTTGCTTCACAGTAACTTTGTAATTTTATGAGGTCCCATTTGTCAATTCCTGATCTTAGAGCAAAATGTATTGATGTTCTGTTCAGGAAATTTTCCTCTAAGCTCATGTGCTCAAGGCTCTTACCCAGTTTCTTTTCTATTAGTTTCAGTGTGTCTGGCTTCAGGTGGAGATCCGTGATCCACCTGGACTTGAGTTTTGTACAAGGAGATAAGAATGAATCAATTTGCATTTTTCTGCATGCTAACCACCATTTTAACCAGCACTATTTGTTGAAATGCCTATCTTTATTCCATTGGATGGTTTTAGCTCCTTTGTTAGATGAAGTGACCATAGGTGTGTGGGTTCATTTCTGGAACTTCAATTATATTTCATTTATCTACCTCCCTGTCACTGCACCAATATCATGCAGTTTTTAATACTATGGCTCTGTAGTATTGCTTGAGGTCCTTGATACTGACTCCACCAGAAGTTCTTTTACTGTTGAGAAGTTTTAGCTATTCTGGGTTTTTGTTATCCCAGATGAATTTGAGAATTGCTTTTTCTATCTTTATGAAGAATTGACTTGGAATTTTGATGGGGATTGCATTGAATCTGTAGATTGCTTTTGACAAGATGGTCCCTTTTACTATCTTAATACTGCCAGTCCATGAGCATGGGAGATCTTTCCATCATCTGAGATCTTCTTTGATTTCTTTATTCAGAGACTTGAAGTTCTTGTCATACAGATGTTTGACTTGTTTGGTTAGAGTCACACCAAGATACTTTATCTTGTTTGTGACTATTGTGAAGGTTGTCATTTCCCTAATTTCTTTCTCAGCATGTTTATACTTTGAGTATAGGAAGACCTCTGATTTGTTTGAGTTAATTTTATATCCAGCTCCATTGCTGACATTGTTTATCAGGTATAGGAGTTCTCTGGTAGAGTTTTTTGGTCACTGAAATATATTATCATATCACATGAAAATAGTGATAGTTTGATTTCTTCCTTTCCAATTTGTATCCCTTTAACCTCCTTTTGTTGTCTAATTGCTGTAGGTAGAAATTCAAATACTATATTGAATAAATATGGAGAGAAAGGGCATCTTTGTCTAGTCCCTGATTTTAGTGGGATTGCTACAAGTTTCTTTCCATTTAGTTTGATGTTTGCTACTGGTTTGCTGTATATTGCCTTTACTATGTTTAGGTATGGGCCTTGAATTCCTGTTCTTTCCAAGACTTTTAACATGAAAGGATGTTGAATTTTGTCAAGTGCTTTTTCAGCATCTAATGAAATAACCATGCAGTTTTTTTTCTTTGAATTGATTTATGTAGTGGATTACAGGACCCAGCATTTTGCTACATACATGAAATGGATCTCAGTGTCAAAGACAAACACTACCTCAGAGTAAAATGCTGGAAAACAATTTCCAAGCAAATGGTTTCAGGAAACATGCTGGAATAGCCATTCTAATATGGGATAAAATTGACTTTTAACCAAAAGTCACCAAAAAAGAAAGGGAAGGGCACTTCATGCTCATGAAAGGAAAAATATACAAAGAAGAACTCTGAATTCTGAACATCTATGCTCCAAATGCAAGGGCACCCTCATTCATAAACTAAACTTTACTAAAGATCAAAGCACACATTGTACCTCAAACAATAATTGTTGGTGACTTCAACATCCCACTATCATCAATGGACAGATCAGGAAAACACAAAATAAACAGAAACAGTGAAACTAACAGAAATTTTGGACCAAATGGATTTAACAAATATCTGGAACATGTCATCCTAAATAAAATATATATATATATATATATATATATATATATATATATATACCTTCTCCATGGCACCTTCTCCAAAATTGACCATATAATTGATTGCAAAACAGATCTCAACAGTTATAAGAAGATTGACCTAATCCCATGCCTATCAGACCACTATGGAGTAAGGGTGGTCTTCAATATCACCAAAAACAACAGAAAGCCCACATACACACGGAAGCTGAACAATGCTCTAATCAAAGATGCCTTGGTTAAGGAAGAAATAAGGAAAGAAATCAAATACTTAATCAAAGACATTTTAGAATGTAATGAAAATGAAGGTACAACATACCCAAATTTATGAGACACAATGAAAGCAGTACTAAGAGGAAATCTCATAGCTCTGGTTGCCTTCAAAATGAAGCTGGAGAGATCATACACTAGCAGTTTAACAGCATATCTGAAAGCTCTAGAATAGAAAGATGCTAATACACCCAAGAGGAGTAATTGGCAGGAAAGTATCAAACTCAGGGCTGAAATCACCCAAATAGAAACATAAAGATCTATACAAAGAAGCAACAAAACCAGGAGCTGGTTCTTTGAGAAAATCAACAAGATAGATAAATCTGTAGCCAGACTAACTAAAGGGCACAGAGACAGTATCCAAATTAATAAAATCAGAACTGAAAAGGGTGATATAAAAACAGAAACTGAGAAAATTCAAAAAATCCTCAGATCCAACTACAAAAGCCTATACTCAACACAACTGTAAAATATGGAAGACTCTGTATTTTAAAAAGGAGGTTAAAGAGTGGGATGTTCTAAGAATAGGTGAGATATTTCAGAATGCAGCTCATTAAGACATGGAATGCAGTGCTGAAGAAATAGTGTAGCAGTTGAAAGCACTTACTACTCATGTAGAATACTTGAATTTTGATCCTAGTACCAGCATGGCAATCAACAAGTGTCTATATCTCAAGTCCCAGAGGATCCAATAGCGGGCAAAGTGAACACTTGCACACACACACACACACACACACACACACACACACATCCAGAGGATTCCCCAGCATGTAATAAGGATACATGTTTACATGTTCCACTGTGTTCATAGCAGCCATATTTATAATAGCCAGAAGCTGGAAAGAACACAGATGTCCCTCAACAGAGGAATGGGTAAAAAAATGTGGTGTATATACACAATGGATTACTACTCAGCCATTAGAAACAATGAATTCATGAAATTATTAGACAAATGGATGGAGCTGGAGAACATCATCCTAAGTGAGGTAACCCAGTCTCAAAAGAACACTCATGGTATACACTCACTGATAAGCGGGATATTAGCCTAGAAGCTTAGAATACCCAAGACACAATCCACATATCAAATGATGTCCAAGAAGAAGGAAGGAGTGGCCCCTGGTCCTGGAAAGGCTCAGTGCAACAGTGTTGGGGAATACCAGAACAGGAAAGTGGGAAGAGGTTGATGGGGGGACAGGGGGAGGGAAGAGGGCTTATGGGATTTTCAGGGAGGGGGGAGCCAGGAAAGGGGAAATCATTTGAAATGTAAATAAAGAATATTTTGAATAAAAAATTAAAAATAAAAGATTTTTGTTACAAGGAGTTTAAATGGGAGTGGAGGTAAAACTTTCATCCTACTAGTATGTTCTTAAACCAATTAAACGAAGACTTCAAGAATTCCCTTGATCTTATATACTAGATAGTCTTTTTGGTATGATTTATAATAGTCACGGAAAAGAATCAAAAACAAAGATGAACTAAAAATCCAAAGTTTTATCCAAAATTCTTTCATAAAAGTTCTTACACTTGAAATGCAACAATGGGTCACTAAGCTGAAAAGGTATAAGAAATAATTTAATCAAAATCTAGGATTGTTCAAGATAACAATTCTTAAAACTATTGAAAATATCTGAGAAATATTATATTCAGAGAAAAACATGTATGTTAAGTCTAAATTCAAATTCTTCATTGTACTTCATATAAATTAGTTGGTGAAATTATTCAATTTGATTATCCAAAATCAGCCTAATCTCCCACATCTGCAATTATTCACTTACTATATCAATGAAGGAGTTATACAATAACACCTCCCTAACAAATGCACTGAACATATTTCAAGTATAAACTTCATAAAGCAATGGCTAACATTTGCTCTCTATAGACAGACTCTCACCAGTAAGGTATACTCATGGTTTGGGCATGAATACTCTAATTGTTAATATTGATTGTCAAATTGACAGGATCTAGAATCACCTCTGATACAAACTTCTGGCCATTTCTGAGGGAAAACATAATTTTGTTTATGTGTACAATATATCTTTGTTATATCCATTTCTCATCATTCCTACCCTTCCAAAATATCTTCCATCTTCCTCCCAAATAAAAGCCTAATATTTTTTGAAAAACAATCAGACCTAATCCCAGAACTCTAGAGGGAGAAACAGGTGGATATCTGTGAGATAGAGGGTAGCCAGTTATATCTACTGAATTCAAGGAGAGTCAATCCTATATAGAAATACTCAGTATTCAATAAAAAATAACCCACCATATCTAAGTAGTAGAGCCTATATACACATACATGGAAAAAATAATCCACTGATGCATAGGCAATTTACCAATGGCTGAAACACAAAGAACCGTGACCAATGACTCTTAGAAAAGAGGTAATCTGGCACTTAATTTCCATTTAATCCATTTAATATCCTATGTTCTCTGAGAACAGTGTTGCTTGTTCATGTAGGATAGTTTTATTCAAACTCCCTATATATTTAATTAGCTTAACTAATGGGATTAAATAAGGTGTCTTTATACATCCTTTGTTTTAGTTAAGCCAATACATACAAATCATTTTCCCAGTAGGAGAAAATGCAGGTATGACCTGGCAATCAGCCTATCTGGCACGTTGCACTTCGAAATAAAGACACACCATGTTCCTGAGTGTTCCAAGAAGTAAGAACACAGAAGTCCAAAGTAGTGTGAATAGCCCCTAGAGGGCCTGCTCAATAGCTCCTTTAATATGATTCTTCTACATAAAGTCACTGGTACTAAAAGAGCTCACTGTCCAATCTAAGGTAATATGCTAACCAATCATAATCCATAGGCTTCTACTGTAGGTGGACACCTTCATTAAAGCAAGTGTTGTTGCCATTCCATGAAACTGTCTCCAGAGTGGTTCATCTCTGTGCCAATTATCAACCCACTGGCATTGCAGAATTGTCACAGAATGCTCCAGGAAGAACTGCAATGGCATGCTCCAGTAAGGACCCGAACTCTTTCCTTCATCCTTCCTTAAAATGTTTAGGTCAGTACTCCTTGGTTTTCATTATTTCATATCAGTTGTGTTCTACTATCTCCTTTATATACTCCTTTCTTCATCTAGCTACATTTATCTACCTCCTGTTATTATAGTTTAAATTTGGTAGCAAGATCATATTTTCTCATGTAGCTTTTTGATATATATTCATTTTTGTTAGCCCCTTGCCTCCTTATCCCCATGTCCAATATTTTACTACAGGCCTGAATATTTCTTACCCTGCAATATGACTTTTCTCTATTTCTTCTCACCTATATTATAGTATACTTCCTCCATAAATCAATGCCACCACCCACTGACCTACATTATTCTTCTGATTTTGACATATACTCCAGAATAAACAGAAAAGTTGAAGCTAGAGTAGAAGTCACATATGAGAGAGAAGATGTAGCATTTGTATTTGAAGATGTGGTTAACCACATTAAGTATAATTTTTCCTGTGTCATATATTTATGTATATATTTCATAGTTTCATCTTACAGCTGAATAACTTTCCATTGTGTATATGTACCATATGTTTGCTATCCTTTCATCAGCTGATGAACATCTAATTTGATCCATTTTCATAATGATTGTTAATAGATCCACAATAAACAGGCATGTGTAAATTCCTCAGAGGATATTTCTTTATTAAGTTAAATGGAATGGGAAATTCACCTTAAATTTGAATATCACCATTGCATGGGCTAGGGGACTGGGATAAATATAAAGGAGAAAGCAACCTGAAACTAGTACATATTGCCTGACTGTGGCTGCAATGCTTCTAGCTACCTCAAGATTCTGCCAAAATGAGTTCTATATCACGTCATTTTCTGTTTCTATGATAATATATCATGGCCAAAAACAACTTATGGGAGAGAGTTGAATTTTACTATAATAGTGTCCGGGGAGTAATAGTTTATCATAGCAGCGAGGGATAGCTGAAAGCTGCTGGCATAACAACAAAAGCAGGGAGCTGGGAGAGTATATTTTGACCATAAGCTTGAAGCAGAGGGCATGAATTGAAAGTGGACTGAGACACTGAAGCTTATAGAGGAGAAAGTGGGAAAGAGCCTTGAACACATGGGTACATGGGAAAATTTCCCAAATAGAACAACAATGGCTTATGCCCTAAGATCAAGAATCAACAAATGGGACCTCATAAAACTGCAAAGCTTCTGTAAATCAAAGAAAAATGTCAATAAGACAAAACAACAATCAAGAGATTGGGAAAAGATCTTTCCCAATCCTACATCCAATAGAGGGCTAATATCCAATATATACAAATAATTCAAGAAGTTAGATTCTAGAGAAACAAATAACCCTATTAAAAAGTGGGGTGTGGGGTACACAGCTAAACAAAGAATTTTCAACTGAGGAATATCAAATGGCTGAGAAGCACCTAAAGAAATTTTCAACATCCTTAGTTATCAGGGAAATACAAATCAAAAACAAAAACAAAAACAAACAAACAAACAAACAAACAAACAAAAAAACAATCCTGAGATTCCACCTCACAACAGTCAGAATGAATTAAAAAAAAACTCATGTGACAGCAGATGCTGGCAAGGATGTAGAGAAGGAGGAACACTCCTCCATTGTTGGTGGTATTACAAGCAGGTACAACTACTCTGGAAACCAGCATGGTGACTCCTCACAAAATTAAACATAGTCCTACTTGAGGACCCAGATATACCACTCCTAGGCATATACCAAGAAGATGCTCCAACATATAATAAGGACACATGCTCCTCTATGTTCATAGCAGCCTTATTTATAATAGCCAGAAGCTGGAAAGAACCCAGATGTCCCTCAACAGAGTAATGGATACAGAAAATGTGGTATATTTACACAACGGAATACCACTTAATTATTAAAAATGATGAATTCATGAAATTCTTAGGCAAATGGATGGACCAAAACCTGACACTATTGTGGCTGCCAAGAAATGCTTGCAGAAAGGAGCCTGATATGGCTGTCACCTGAGAGGACCTGCCATAGCCTTACAAATACAGAGGCAGATGCTAGCAGACAAACATTGTGCTGAGCACAGGATCCCCAAGGGAGGAGTTAGAGAAAGAACTAAAGGATCTGAAAGGGTTTACAACTCATGGGAAGAACAACAATATCAATCAACCAAACACACCAAACTCCCAGGGACTAAGCCACCAACCAAGGGGTACACATGGCTCCAGCTGCATTTATAGCAGAGGAATGCTTTGTCAGGCATCAATCAGAGCAGGGGTCCTTGGTCCTATGAAGGCTTGAAAGATGCCCCAACGTAGGGAAATCAAGGGAAAATAGGTGGAGTGGATTGAGTTGAGGAACATCCTTATAAAAGCAGGGGAAGGGAGGATGGGTTAGGGGTTTTCTGGGAGGGTGGAAACCAGGAAATGGAATAACATTTGAAATGTAAATAAAGAATATATTAAATAAAATAAAAAATCATAACAAAAGAAGAAATAAACTGAGGAGATAGTCTTTCAAAACCCATTACAGTAATCTATTTCCTTCAGCAAGACTGTACCACCTCCCAATCTATCCCCACCCTCTTAAGTCCAAGTGATCTAATGTCTGAGATTTTAAAGGAGTATCTCATTTAAACCACCAGAGTTTCCCTGCTTTCTTAGTTTCTTTTCTGCAGCTATGGTAAATACCTTGCCAAAAGCAATCCAAGGAATGGAGAGTTTATTTTAGTTCACAGTTCAAAATATAGGCATGGAAGGGAAATCAAGAAATCAGTAATTTGAAGCAACTGATAACTTAACATCCATACTTTGAAAATACAATGAATATATGTATATTAGTACTCAGTGCATTTTTCCATTCTTATAAGTTCTCTGTCCTAGGGAAAGATGCAACCCAGAGTCGATGAATCTTCCCAATTCCATGAACAAAATCAAGATAATTCCTCATTGATATTCCAAGAGGAAAATTTCCAGGTGACTTTAAATTCCTGAGAGTTTAAAACCCTTCCATGATGAATTATATCCTCTCATATTTTGAGGAAAAATAAGGCCTGCCTTACTTATTACTTTTGACATGTGTTTTGTCACAACTATGAAACAGCTGACAGAAAATTAGTAGCAAAAACTTAGAATCATTCTTGTAATAAGTTGGTCATCTTTGTAAATGGTCAAGGAGAAATGATGAATTTAGAAAAATTTCATAGAGGAGTCCTATAATGCTGTAAAGAGATTTTTTTTAATTTTTATTTTCTATATTCTTTGTTGACATTCCAAAGGCCTTCCCCTTTCCCAGTTCCCCCCCCACCATACATGTCATAAATTCTCTCCCCCCCAACTATTCCCCAATCATGCCCCCCACAATTTCTCTGTTCTGGGTTTGTGGTGGGAGTTTGAAAGAGAAGAATTATGAGAAAAAATGGATAGTCACGCTGAAGTCATGAAATTTTTAATAGAAACTATGACTCTATAAGGTACTGAGCTAGAGAACATTTATGTTACATTTTGAAAAAAGATTCTGAGTACATCCTATTCATGTTCTCAGAACTTGAGTGAAGGTGAGTTACATAGTGTGAAATTTATTTGACAAGGAAATTAGAAGCCAGAATATTCTGCATCATGCATCCTGATTACTATTCAGTGTTCATATCCATGCCATCAACTATCAATGAGAGAGAGAGAGAGAGAGAGAGAGAGAGAGAGAGAGAGAGAGAGAGAGAGAGAGAGAGAGAGAGAGAGAGAAATGAGTAGACTAAATATATGGGGGGAAAGTGCCTTTTTAGGTGGAAGAAACTTTAAGCTTTCTTTTCTCTTTTTTTAAATTTATTTTTACTTTTGATTTTACTGATTCACTTTATGTCTCATTCACTGCCCCCTCCAAATAACCCTCTTTCACAGTCCTTCCCCCATTCCTCTGCATTTCTTCTCTGAATGGGTGGGGCTCCTGGATACTTCTCCCTACACTTCAATCTCTGTGAGTCTAGGCACTTCCTCTCTCACTGAGGCAGCCCAGCTAGTAGAACATGTCCCACAGACAGTCAGCAGCTTCTGGGATAGCAATCACTCCAGGTGTTCAGGAATCACATGAAGGTCAAGCTGCATATCTGCTACATATGTTCAGGGAAGCTTAGTTTCACCCTGAGTATGTTTTTGGTTGGTAGTTCAGACTCTAAGAACCCAAACAGTCCAGGTTAGTTGACTCTGTTTGTCTTTCTATGGAGCTCATATCCCCTTTGGGGCCCACTGTCCTTCCTTATGTTCTTCCATAAGAGTTGCTGAGCTCCATCCACTCTTTGGCTGTGGATGTCAATATCTGTCTAATCAGTTGCTGCATACGGCCTCTCAGAGGACAGCCATGCTAGACCCCTGTCTGCAAGCATAACAGAGTATCATTAGTAGTGTTAGGGATTAGTAATTGCCCATGGGATGGATCTCATGTTGCTCAGGTTATTAAGTTGGTCATTTCCTCAGACTCTACTCCCTGCCTGCCTTACTTATAGACAGGATGAATATTGGGTTAAAATTTTGTAGGTGGTTTGTTGTCTCTATCACTTTACTGGGTTTCCTGTCTGAT
This sequence comes from Apodemus agrarius, assembly GCA_964023405.1. Lineage (NCBI taxonomy): Eukaryota > Metazoa > Chordata > Mammalia > Rodentia > Muridae > Apodemus > Apodemus agrarius. The sequence goes on from OZ030010.1 coordinate 43,331,092, forward strand.
TACAGGAGGTAGCCCTTTCAGGTTTCATATCCCAAATGTAGTGAGTCACAGCTAAGGCCACCCACTCTGATGCTTGGGCAACTCCATTATCCCTGGTCTCTGTCTAGTCCAGGAGATACCTCACCACCACCTCATCCCTGTCAGCTGAAGAATTCCATTCATGTCATGGCCATCTGCCCATCTCTTCTGTATTTCCCCACACTTGATATTGAATCCCCCATTCCTCTCCACATTCCTTCTCCCTCCCTCCATCTGCATCCAATGACTATTTTATCCATCCACATAGTTATATTCATGTTTCCAACTTGGGCCTTCCTTCTTGTTTAGCTTCTTTGGGTCTGTGGAGTATAACACGGTACTTGTATTTTATGGTTAGTATCCACTTATAAGTGAGTACATACCGTGAATGTCCTTTTGAGACTGGGTTACCTCACTCAGGATGTTATTCTCAAGTTCTATCCATTTGCCTTCAAATTTCCTGATGTCTTAGTTTTAATACTTTAATTGTGTACGAAATTTTCTTTATCAATTCTTCAGCTGAGGGACAACTAGGCTGTTTCCAGTTTCTGGCTATTACAAATAAATCCGCTATGAACAAAATAGAGCAAATGTGGGATGTTGCAGCATCTTTTGGGTGTATGCACAAGAGTGGTATAGCTGGGTCTTGAGGTAGAACTATTCACAGTTTTCTGTGAAAACACTAAATTGATTTTCAAAGAGGTTGTATAATTTGCACTCCCAACAAGAAATAGCGCTTTCACGTGTACTTTAAAATTGCTTATATGAAAACTTTCTAATTCCTTTACAGAGGAGTTAGTACTATAAATTTTCCTCTTAGCACTGTGCTCATCGTGTCCCAAAAAGTTAGTTATGTTGTGTTTTCAGTACTCATTTAATTCTAGAGAGTCTTTCTTTCTTTTCTTCTTTCCTTCTTTCTTTCTTTCTTTCTCTTTCTTTCTTTCTTTCTTTCTTTCTTTCTTTCTTTCTTTCTTTCTTTTATTTCATTTCTGACGTAGAGATCATTGAGTAGAGTTGTTCAATTGCCATGAGTGTATAAGATTTTAGGTGTTTCTGTTGTTGTTGAAGTTCTGCTTGAGTCCAAGATGGTCTAGTAAGATACAATGAGTTATTTTCATTTTTTTGTATCTGTTGAAGCTTGCTTTGTGACCAAATATATGGTCAGTTTTGGAGAAGGACCAATGAGGTACTGAAAAGAAGTTATTTTTTCTATTAAGTGAAATATTTTATAAATGTGTGTAAGGTCCATTTGATTCATAATATCTATTAATTTCATTATTTCTCTGTTTAATTTTTGTCTGGATGACCTGTCAATTGGTCAGAGTGGGGTGGGGAAATCTCCCACTATTATTGTGTGGGGTTCGGTGTTTGAGTCAAGCTATAGAAATGAATGCTTCTTTTACACATGTGGGTTCCCTTTGTTTGGGTCATAGAAGTTCAGAAGTAAGATATCATCTTGATAGTTTTTTTCCTTTGATAATTATGAAATGTTCTCTATTTCTTTTGAATAATTCTGGTTGAAATTATATTTTATTAGATATTAGGTTAGCTACTCCAGCTTGCTTCTTGGGTCCCTTTGCTTGTAGAAACTTTTTCCCAGACCTTTATTTTAGGTAATGTGCATATTTATGGATGAGCTGTGTTTATATACTGTTTTTGCATCCATTCTGTTAGCCCGTGTCTTTTTATTGGTGAACTGGGGCCATTGATGTTGAGAGATATTAAGGACCAGTGATTGTAATTCCTGTTATTTTGATGTTGGTGCTGTTAGTGTATGTGTGTGCTTGTGTGTGTAATTGTGCGTGTTTGTATTTGTGTGTGTGTGTGTGTGTGTGTGTGTGTGTGTGTGATTTCCTTATTTTTGCTGGTTTGAAAATACTTATTTCCTGTGATTTCTTAATATAGTTATACTTCTTGGATTGGAGTTTTAATAAAAATTTTATTAAGAAATCCTGGCATGGTGGTTATCTCCCCAAATTCTGGGAGAAGAACAACACTTTAGGAAATCACTGAGAAATAATTCTGTCTCCTCCAAACCCTGGCTAGTACAAGGAGGAGAAAACCTTTGAAAATGTTGATTTTTTTTTTTTTAGTTTTCCTTAATCCAAGAGGGCAGGTACAGAGGAATCCATCATATAATACTTAGGTCAGTGCCGGGGTCCAGCCTGCACACAGAATCAGAGTTCTCAACTGAAAACAGGGATATCTAGAATGCACATAATAAATATACACAGAGTACTTTTTGGGTACAAGCTGACAGGCAATTTTTCAAGGCTTAAAGTTTCTCTTCTCTCTCATTCTCTGCTCTCTTTCTCTCTCGCTCGTTCACTCGTAGTTGGAGGCTGCACACACTCTGCATTCTCTTTCACACTCTGCTTTTCTCCTGTGCGCTTTTCTTTTCTTGAACTCTCTCACACATACACACTTCTATTTGTTCCCCTTTCACTCTCACACACACTCTTCACACACACCTCACATTCTCTCTTCACTCACTCTTCACATGCTCTTCCCATGCTCTTCACATTCACTCTCTCACTTGCTCTTCACATGCTCACTACTCGATCTCTACATTCTCTGCATGTTCTCTACAGTCTTACTATATTCACTCTGCATTCTCTCTTGCCTTCTTCTTGCCCCAGTTTTTTATTGATACTCAAAAAGCAGATAAAAAAGACATTGTATAATCATTGCCAAATCAAATTCAAAAGAATAACCAAATCCCACAAAAAAATCAAGACTTACAATTGTTCCCCAAAGTTTCAGGCTTCCCTATTCCCAGGCCTATAGCCAAAATAACAACAATTGCAAACTTATCATTACTTAAACTTTAACTTTAACTATTATACTTCAGAGCTCAGAACTCCAAGGCCAGCTACTTGCAGTTCCTTGTAAAGTTCTTATGATAAATGACATTGGCAAAGCTGCCAGGTAGTGGCCAGAAAGAATCAAGTTAATCCTTTACTCCATAGTTCCCCTAACTTTCCACTTCTACACATTGCACATGATGACTTTCCTAAGAGTGCCAGTGTTTTCACTTAGTTTTAATAATCTAAGATTTAACATATTCTATACTTGCTTATCCAGGAACAACTCTCAAATGTTGTGTAGAATATATTTCATAAATTTAAGGTTTTTTTCTTTCTTTGGGGTCCCAATGTTTGCTCTAATTCATTTTCTAATAATTTCATCAAACTTTCTTTGCAAGTCAACCATTAATACGGAACTACCATTGTGCACTTATTGCATTGTTTCTAAGATGAGAACACACAGCATGCACCTGGGCCATTAGGACTGTGCTGTGGTCCATGCCTTAATTTTTAATTGTTTGAGAATCACTACATCAGGGAACATCTAGTTTCACAGAACTCGCCAGAGCAGAAGGAGAAAGAAGTAATAAAGTCAGATATAATAGAATAATTATGCACACCAAGGCCAACTGAAAAACAGTCACGCACAAATGAAACCCATACAAGCCGTTGTCAAGGGCTAAGGTTAGGAGAAATGGGAACAACTGTTGTTACAAAGAGCTGCTGTGGACTAGTGAAGATGTCTCCATCCAGGCCTTAGGAGAATTGGGAACAACTGTTGTTACAAAGAGCTGCCATGGGCTACTGAAGATGTCTCCATCCAGGCCTACTGCAGGCAGTCCCTTATTTCAGATGGTGGGTCCCCTGGAGGGATGTGTGTCCTGATTCTCAGGGTCCCAAATACCATCCTTTTCTACAATGAACTGCTGCGGGCTTCTGAGATATCTCCATTCCAGCCTAATGCCGGCAGCCACTTGTCATTGTTTGCTGTCCCCAGCAGGTCAGAATGGAGTGTGCTTGACCCCTTGGCTGGCTCCTCAAAACTGGAGAAATTGACCAATTTGTGGTGTGATCCTTGATGTCCATACTTATTTATTACCCTAACGAGGCTGTTACTTTCCCGAGTAAAACTTTCATTTTGTAGATTCAGCACAAGGTTGTCATTTGTGAGATAGATTCGGTTTTATGACATAGTGATTCTCTAAGAGATGTTCAGGCTAGCTGGAATCTTTCAGTTTTTAACAGAGCCAGGATTTTTGTTCAGTATGTCTCCAAGTATCTTGACAGCATCAGCCTTCCATTCAGCCTGCACAATCTTCTATTTTTCCTGCTTCACTTTGTCCATCAAAAACTTGGCCTGCTGGCTTCCCTAGGCAACTTGTTTAGCTTCTATATCAACTGTGTACTGTCAGCTAAAGCACAGCTCTGTGATATCTTTATCATCCAGGATGAGGCTGAAGTCCTTGACATGCTCTTTTAACTCTCTTCATATCAACAGGAACACCTGAGCCCACTGAGTAATCAGCTGTGAGGCATTGAACTTGGCTACCACACTTTTGAATACCTCATTGACAATGGGCAGCAGCACTTTTCCCTTATACTCTACCCCTAGGTGCTGGTATATGTTGGGGAGCTCCTGGGCTTTGGGTCCAGAAAGCACACGAAGGGAGATGTTCACAGCCTGCAGGAATTTGGACCCTGTAGGGTAGGATATTTTTGAGGTCTGAACTGAATGTCATAGATGATGGGGTGCTAGAATCAGGGGATCAAGAAGTGAAGGCGTACTTCCAGGGATATATCCTGTTGCGTGCCACCAATACCATGAAAGAAAATGGTCATAAGCACTTTCCATGGTGAACACCCATTTGCAGATGGCATAGGCCATGACTCCAGCCACCACCATCATCATCATTGTGTGCCCATGCCCTGACCCTTGCGAGCAGGTGTCAGCCAAGTTGATGTTCCTGAATGTGGCAGAACAAGCAGTCAGGAGGGGATGACTGCCAGCTTCTACCCCACTCCACTTTATAGACCTCATCTTGCACAGGAGAATTCGGGGCCATAAAGCTCCCAGGAGAAAGGGCACCAGAAGTCAAGTTTAAATTTCCAACACAGATTCTGAGGAAGCAGCTATAATTGTTCAGGAACTTATTACCATTAAAAATGGCTTCTGTTCAGTATATTGGTTGGCTGTGAGCCATCAGCATTTTGAACCACCCTCTAAGAAGGATCAAAGTATCCACATTTTGGTCTTCCTTCTTCTTGAGCTTCATGTGGTCTGTGAGTTGTATCTTGGGTATTCCGAGATTTTGGGTTAATATCCACTTATCAGTGAGTACATACCATGTGCATTCTTTTGTGATTGGCTGAGCATAGAGTCACCAATGGAACAGCTAGAGAAAAGACCCAAGGAGCTGAAGAGGTTGGCAGCCCTGAAATATGTACAAAAATATGTACCAGCAAGTACCTCCAGAGCTTCCTGGGACAAAACCACCAACCAAAGTGTACACATGGAGAGACCCACGGTTCCAGCTACATATGTAGCAGATGTCCATTTCAGACATCAATGAGAGGAGAGGTCATTGGTCCTATGAAGGTCCGATACCTCAGAGTAGGGGAATGCTAGTCAGGAAAGTGGTGAGGGATTGGTGAGCAGGGGCAGGGAGATGAGATAGAGGTTTTCAAGGGGGGGTAATGAGGAAAGGGGATACCATTTGAAATGTAAATAAAGCAAATATCTAATTCAAAAAGGAAAAAAAATTCTTTAACCACTAAAAAAAAAAAAGGCTTCTGTAAGATTAGAGAAATGTAACCTCAATGATGTTGGTCTCTTCTCAATCACATTTAATTTCTTAGTTCCAAATAACCAGCATCAATAGTCCCAATAATAAAAAGGTTTTGCTTTAGTAGTTCTGGTATCTTGTTAATCATAGATGATTCTTCATCCCCAGCTAACCAAAACCACAGAATCTTCACAATCAAAACAGGATGGCCCAGATAAGATTCTTTAATCTTTCCTCTGAAATTTCATAAGCTAAGTCTCCATCTTCTTGCATTGTTCTCAACATTATCTTCCAAGCTTCTACAGAACATCCTACAGAGCTCTAGACATCTCAATGGCTCTTCTATCTCAAAGTTCCTAAGTCCTTCTACAGTCCTTCCCAAAATATGGTCAGGTTGTCACAGGAATATCCCACTCCTGGTACCAATTTTTCTTAGTCAGGGTTTCTATTCCTGCACAAATATCATGACCAAAAAAGCAAGTTGGGGAGAAAAGGGTTTATTCAGTTCACCTTTTCGTCACTAAAGGATGTCAGAACTTTGAAGACACAATTGATACAAAAATGATGTCATGGAGGTTTCCCTCAAGGTTCTAGAATGTTTTCAAGGCTAAAATCTCTATATATGTGTGTGTATGTGTGTGTGTGTGTGTGTGTGTATGTGTGTGTGTGTATATATATATATATATATATATATATATATATACACACATAGATATAGATATAGATATATAGATAGATATACAGATATATATATATAGATTTAGATATAGATATAGATATATAGATATTATTCATATTATATATACATATACATAAATGTATATGTACACACACACAGACATATATGCATCTCAATATTAGAGGCAGCCCCATGAAGCCATCATTTGAAGCTGTGAAGGCTTAACCTAAGTTTCAATGAAGATCTCAGAATTTCAATGAAATGAAGACTATTGGATGCCTACCAAGGAAAGCTTCATTCAGAGAGCTTGTCACATAGCGAGACTATGTTGCTGCAAATGGCAGAGTTGGCGAGGAGAAGCTTTATTCAAGCCACTGATAGCACTAATTATTCTATTATAAGCCCCAAGTACTGTACATGTAAAAACCAGAGTTTTGTGTTTGTCCTGATGGATTTTGGTCTTACTTTCCCCTAAAATTTCATTGGTTTATCCCCATTTCTCTCTTTCAATATTGGAAACTTTACACAGAGTGCCATTGTATGTTGTATGTGACTTGTGTTCTGATATTCTAGGTGTTCACAGTAAATATGTTTCCTGAATTGTAGAAGAGTTACACTGAACTTACACTTTTTATTGCTATTGAAACTCTTAAAGAGAATGGGAATCTTTAAAAGATATGCTGTTTATTTTTGTATCTAAAAATAATTCTAATACAATATTTTTGATCATTCCTTTTCCTCCTGTAACTCCTCCCAAATCCTTTTTTATAACTCCCTACACTTCCAACATTGTGCATGTTCCCTTCTTTCTTTTCCTATCCCTCCCCTCTTTCAAACACCAAAAAGCACAAAATCAACACTCAAAGCACAGAAACAAAATAACTTAGCCATAAAGTTTATTTTATGTTGGACCCAGAGTGTGATACACCCAGTAAGACTCCACTGAAGAAAACAAACTTTTTTCCAGTGTGTATCAATTTTATATAGGTCCTTGGTTAGGAATGGAATCATGTGTCAAATTCTCACTTTCAGTGCTGGGGTGCACTCTGGCTTGAGCCTGTGAAGGGCTTATCCATGTTGCTACAATCTCTGTTACTTCATATATGCATCTGTCCTATTGTTCTGGAGGACAGTGTTTCCTTTGATTCATCCATGAACACCTGCCTTTTACAATTCTTTTGACTCCACTTCTGCATATATCCCTGAATCTAGAAAGGGGAGGTTTATTAAAGACATATCATTGAGAACCAAGTGTTCCAGTCTCTCATTCTGCATATGGTTCAGTGTTTAGACTCTGTTTAACCTCAACTACTACAAGAAGCTTCACTGTTGAGGACTATGATATATTGGCTTATTAATATATCACTATGACTCTTTTTTTTGTTGCTCTGTTTCTTGTAGAATAATAGCAGTAAGTTTGCTCCTAGCTCAATGATCTATCTAGTCTCAGATTCTTACCTACTTTTCATGTGTCAGCAATGTGTTCTATTTCATGGAATAGATCTCTATTTAAAGCAAAAATTGTTCAGATATTCCGATTACATTTGTGTCACTACTGCAGCAATGTATTATACACTCAGATTGCTCTTGTTTGTCACAGAGTTTGTATGTGGATGATATTGATTACTTTCTCCTTTTTTAGTGTGCAGAAAACTTTCCATAGTGATATACACTAGTCAGCAGGAGTGAAGCTTCTACTTGGGCAACCCCTTGACTTTTCTATGTTTGATGACACGGGTATTGTCTTCAGCTACAGGACCTTGTCATCATCTGGTTATGGGGCAATAATCAATAATAAAAATCTTAGCAAGTTCCAGAGAACCCTTTTGCTAGCAATTCAACTTGATATAACCAATTTTTGATGCTGGAGGCTTTACTTGGGGGCATAATATTTCTAGTTGTGGCATTGTCTTTCTCATTATATGGTGAGGTCATTTAGATTATTATCATTTGTGTATATTTTTAGGAGGAATATATTTGAAATTGAACTGATTGCATCTTACATTATGAGATGGTTAGGAGCCTATTTGGGGAAAGAGTTGTAGCTTAAAAGTGATATGCTTGGGTGTCAAGTTGACAATAGACTTGTGATAGTTAATGTTGATTGTCATCTTTACAGACTGACCTCATAGAAAAGCCAGTGGGTATACTTGTGAGGGAGTTTTTATAATAAGATAACAGATATGAAAGATCCATAATAGATGTGTACAGCACCATGCCATGACCTAATATAATCTTATGCTGAAATCAAAGGAAAAAGCAATGCTTAATATGACCATATATCTCTCTTTGCCTCTTGTTCCTGACACTTCAAGATCCCTGCCATGATATTCCAAATTTGATGCCAAAATAAACTTTTCTTTTTTAAGTTTCTCTTATAAAATATTTTTGTCATAAAATGAAATAGCTAATACAAATATGATTGTCTCATTCTCAAGGTTCATTTATTTATCAGTAATATTTCATACTTTAACATTATTGCGAGTTTGAAAGGATAATGTTATAAAAGGGTCTTAAAAAAGAAATGTAGATTTTTTCTTGAAGAGCTGGTAATATAGCATTAAATATTTGTGTTAGAGAACAAGTGAGAAACATCATTTTGGCAATAAAGGACAGAAAACATGACCTTGTAGAAAATAAGTTTCCAAAAAGGAATAAGTGAAGAAGTGTATGCCTGTTTTACATATTACCTTAGCCTGTGAGATGTACAATTCAAATCAGTGTCAAAATGTGATAATATTTTTCAAACAATTAAAAGCAATTAAAAACCAGTCATCACATATATGAAGATACAAGAGAAGATAGAAGGTATCTTTTATGGGACTATCTTAAATATTCTTGTTCTGTATCTTATGTTTCATGGAGATAAAATTATAAAAATTATATAGTTTTCTGTTGTCTTTTTATAGCTGTAGCACAGCAGGATGGCTATGTTGAAATCATAGAACAATGCTATTGTCGAATGATCACTGGTTGAGAACAATTCAGGTAGCATCTTGAACAGAGTGATTTAATTTGGGGTCTATAGTTTAGTAATTTTGAAACTAGTATTTTAAATTTCTCTGAACATCGAATACAGTATTTCAAACAAATTATTTTACTTTAAGTTATGCTTCCAGCTATTGGCCAAAATGCCTTGATAACACAATATTTTCAACAATTTATTAGAATAAGAGTTAAGAATTTTTGACACCTAAGCTGACAGGATAACAATGTCCATCCCTTCGGTTGTCATTTGAAAAGGTCAGTAATTTTCATGATTGCTAGGGAAACACATGCACTTTTGGCTGAATATTTTTTAGCAACTTGCATTGACTTTACTGGCATACTCTTTTATTAGCACAGTTAAAAATATATGTAAAAAATTGTAAATCCTGTGTTTTTACTCACTAACACTAATACAAATTAATATAATATTATCAATAATATATTATTAATAATAACAGATTGATTTTTCAAAGTTCTGAAGTCTGGAAAAATCAAAACAAAGAAATTACTGATTGTTTTCACAAAATCAGAAACCTGATTAATTAACTAACTGCCTACTAACACCAAATTTTAGGGTATGAAGTCTTTCATAAAGAGATTTGGGTAAAAGCTTAGGACTCAGAGAAATAGTTCTGTACATAAGTCACTGTACATGAAGACCTGAGTATGAATCCCCAGAATACTAGTAATTATGAGTGTGATAGCATGCATCTATAATCTTCATGTTACTGTGGTAATATGAAAGCTTAAACTGGAGAATCCCAAAAAGTTTATAATGCATCTTGCTTGGCATTTGCAATACCAAACAATAAAACCTCAAATCAAGTAAGGTGGAAATCCATTACCTATACCTCAGGTTATCCCTTGACTTCATGTCTTATGTCCACACACACTTAAACACAGTGGCACAGAAATACATGTGCATGCACCATACATGCATCTCAGACACCCACCAAAAACATAGAACCTGGAATATTTCATACAAAGTTTCTCCTTCCTTACTTTCTATCATCTCTTTCTCTGTCACATTATTTCTGCCTTCATTTGTCCCTTTTCCCTGCTTTTTCTTCAGTGCTGTGGTTGAAATGTTTGGCTTCAAATAAGGCTGCAAACAGTCTGCCACAAAAATACAGTCCCAGACTTAGTGTAATTTCTACAATCCTTATTTTGCACAATAGATTAATATTAAAAGTAATTTAAATAAGTATTTCTAATCTGTTATATTGTATCAATTCTTAATTGGTCCCAGAAAATGTTGAGGTCTGGTAAATGTAACCTTGGATGTATTTGAGAAAAGGAAGGTGCTAGCACAGAACAGATATTATGTGAATATTCTGCATGATTCAATATTTACTTATTGATAGTTTCTGTAAAGATGTAGTTTTTGTTTTTTAAAGATAATCATTATTATTCTTACTTTAGAATTCCATTTAAACAATTTGTCAGAATGAGGTTCATAAGAGTAAGGAAATTATCAAGTTACTCTGGCAAAAATATTGTTAAGAAGCCTATACTACTATGAAAACTAAAGATGATGTGAATTATTGTGTACCTTCTTACTAAGTCTTCTGCAGTATTTTTGATAGAGTGTTACCCAAAAGTAACACTCTATTAGGGTACCAAAAAAACCCAATAATGACAACAACAACAAACCTAAAACAAAACAAAACAAACAAAAAACATGGATCTATTGCATAAGCAATGAAATAGGCAATGAATTGCTGGCTGGAAAAAACTATTTTTTTGTTTGTGTTTAATCCTTAAATTCTGTACAGTTGTGAATGATAGAGCAGTTTGTAAAATTCAGTAGCATTTTATATTATAACAGTGACTACAAAAAAATGAAGAAATACTTTTACCACAACTAGAAGCGTAAAAAACACAAAATGAAGTACTTAATAATTAATTTTTCAAAGGAAGTGAATTATCTCCACAATATAATCTATAAAAAATGATTAAAGTATTTAAAAAGGATACAGATAATTAGAAAATTATTCTTTACCTAAGGACTAAAACAATTAAGACCTTCAATTGTTCACATTATTTTAAGAAATCTAAAGATTCCCAGACTTTCTTACAAAAACTAAAGGGAAACAAACCTTACAAATGTAAAAAAAAGCAATGATAAGAAACAAGAACAATCTTGGAATCATCATTTTATTTGATTTTTTGATCTTTCCACACTGCCCCATCTGGGGACCCATTCCATATATAGTCACCAAACCCAGACACTATTGTGGATGCCAACAAGCACTGGCAGTTGACGAGACCTGATATAGCTGTCTTCTGAAATGCTTTGTCAGTACCTGACAAATACAGAGTTGATGCTTTCAGCCAACCATTGGATTGAACACAAGGTCCCCAATTGAGGAGCTAGAGAAAAGACCAAAGGAGCTGAAGGAGCTTGTAGCCACATAGGAGGAACAATAATATGAACCAGCACACCCAGAGCTCTGAGGGACTAAACTACCAACCAAAGAGTACACATGGAGGGACCCATAGCTCCTGCGGCATATGTAGTAGAGGATGTCCTTGTTGGACATCAAAGGGAGGAGAGGCTCTTGGTCCTGAGAAGGCTCAATGCCACAGTATACGGTAATGCCAGGACAGGAAAGCAGAAGTGCATGGGTTAGTGAGCTGGGGGAGGGGGGATGGGATAGGGGATTTTTGGAGGAGAAACAAGGAAAGGGGGTATCATTTGAAATGTAAATAAAGAATATATCTAATAAAATATATATAAAGAATATATCTAATAAAATATATATACATATATATGTATACATACATATGTATGTATGTATGTGTGTGTATATATATATATATATATATATATATATATATATATATATATTCTGAGATCCCAAAGGACATGTGTGGTATGCATTCACTAATAAGTGTATATTAGCCAAAAATGTATAGAATAACCAGGATACACAGAACTCAAGGTTAACAACATGAAATGCCCTATTGAGGATGCCTCAATCCCACTAGGGAGGGAGATGGAAACAATCACTTGGGGTAGAGAGAGGGAAGGATCTGGGTTGGAGAGGGGACCAGGGGGTGGGGGTGGGGGGAGTTGAACATGATCAGGTGTTGGTGAGGGAAATCAGGAGTGAAGCCCTGAGGTCCAGCAGAAAGAAGGGAAACATGCAAACCCAGGAGGTAGGAGGTAGAGGAACCCTATAGGATGTACCAGAAATATGGGAGGTGAGAGACTCTCAGAACTGAGATGAAATGTACAAAGATGGGGAGAGAGAAATTGTAGAGTACACTTCCAGTAGAAAGACAGGAGATCAGGTGGAGAGATAGAGTTGGCATCTCACAGTGAAAAACTCTGACCCATAATTGTCCCTGACAAAGGGAACTGCAGGGTCAAAAATGAAGAAGAGACAGAGGGAAAGAAGGTCCAGTGACTAGCTCAAATTGGGATCTAGCTCTAGTGCAGGTTCCAAAACCTAACACTATTACTGATGCTATTGTGTGCTTACATGCCTAGCATGGCTGCCCTCGGAAAGGCCCAACAAGCAGCTGAAAATATCAAATGCAGGTACTTATATGCAACCAATGGACAGAAGCTTGGAACCCCTCTGGTAAGGTAAAGGCTGGTAAAAGCTGAGGAAGTTGACCCCATAGGAAGACCAACAACCTCAAATAATCTGAACCTCCAAGGTCTCAGACACTGAGCCACCAGCTAGGCATCATATGCTAGCTGATATGAGGCCCCTTACACATATTCAGCAGAGGATTCACTGGACTGGACTCAGTCAGAGAAGAAGCAGCTAACCCTGGAGAGACTTAAGGCCCCAGGGTGTGAAGAGGTCTGGTGGGATGTGGGTAAGCTGGTGACATCTTCTTGGAGTCAGAGGGAGAGGAATGAGATAAGGAACTATAGGAGGGTGGACTGGAAGAGGGATAATGATTAGAATCTAAAAGAAGATTAAAGAATAATATATTAATAATAATATATTCTGAGGTTCTAAGATGGGAAAGAGAGAGAGATGGTAGATGAAGAGGAAGAAGAAAGAAGAGAAGGAATAGGGATGAGGAAGGCTAGAGTAGGGAGGAAATGAACTTCAATAAAATAAAAGTTGCTGTAACATCTAGTAATGTGATTACATCTATAAACAGCATGGAGAATTAAGTAGGTAATTAAGGACAAATAAATAGATTACTACTTAAACCCTTGCTCCATAGTCAAATACAGGAGAGCTTGTATGTTAAAGACCAAAGGTTAATCCATAAAATACGAATGACCTAAATAATAACAAGACTACAATGCCAAACTATAGGAGAAATTTATAATTCATACAACAGTTTTAACCCAGTTCAAGAATTTGATACAAAGGTTTTTGCTCTGCTCTGAGGAATGTACCTTGGACACTCTCCAGCCCCAAGAACATAAACTCCCATATGCAGTGCAAGACACTCTCTCTGATTAGACATTATCAGGAAAGCACTGGCCTATTTCAAAAGGCAAGAGCTGGCATGCATATCAAAGTAAAAGCAACATCTCCCGGAACTTGAAATTTTAGAACCAATTACTTTTGAATGATGTGGCCACAAACTTGAAAATAAATTGTGCTTGCCTCACAATAAATTTGAAAGAAACTTTTCCCTTTGGGTCACTTGATCCCTCTGTTTGCTTCTCTTTTCAAATGAAATATCTTCTGCTTTTAAGGAAAATCAACACTTTAATGAGTATTTTGAAAGGGGTAGTATATTTTGGCTACTAAAATCAAGTTGTTTTGTTCTTAAATCTTGTTCAAAATCTTTTTTCTTCATGGCTTCCATTGTTTCTGATGGCAAACAATTTTCATCATTTTTCAATACATGGGTAACACTTTTCAATTCATATTTATTCACATAGTTTTTTCAGAAACTGTGTAATTATAAGACATTGTAGCAAGTGTGAGACCTGCCTTTTGATCTTTCTTATTCATATATATTTGGTGAATGGCTTGATTATTTGGTAAAGTTTATTCTCAATTCAGCCAAGATACTTGTCTTAAGACACTATTATTCATGACTAATTCATGAATTAAAACCATCCACAGTCTTCTGAGAGGAGAGATATTGCTCTCTTTTTCAAATATATCTATATTTTTTGTCATAACTCCATTACTTGGAAGACATTGCTCAACAGTATTCAACAATCCTTTTTGAAATAAATCCCTCTACAACAAAGTCCAACTTGTGGCCCCTTAAAATTATTTGACACTAGGAAAGTTCCTCTCAGTCTTATTTTCAGGTCTCACCTACAAACTGAGAAAACTAAGGTCTAGGCTGCTGCTTCTCTTGATTTCCAAAACTCTTCTCAATAACAACTCATGGAATATACCCTACAGTGGGGAGAGGGAACTTGAGTCCACCTCCAGTAGAAAAACAGGACATCAAGTGGAAGGATGGGGATGCTATCCCATAGACAAAACTTACCCATAACTGTTCTTCTCTAAAAGAACTGCAGGGATAGAAATGGAGATGAGCCTTAGGAAAAGAAGGTACAGTGACAGGCCCAAATTGGGATCCAGCTCAAGGAGAATCCCCAAGGTCAGACATTATTATTGATGCTATCATGTGCTTACAAACAGTGGACTAGCATGACTGCCATCCTAGAGGCCCAACAAGCAGCTGAAAGAGTCAGATGCAGATATTTACACCCAACCTATGGATGAAAGTTAGTGACCTCTCTGGTTGAGTTAGGTAAAAGCTGGAAGAAGTTGAGGTGAAAGGCTACTCCATAGAAAGACCAGCAGTCTCAACTAACCTGAGCCCACTGGATTTCTCAGCTATTGAGGCAGCATATACCACTTGCTATGAGACACCCAAAACATATATGGTAGAGGACTCCTGGGTTTGGACTCACTCAGAGAAGATGCATCTAATCATCTAGAGACTTGGGGCTTCAGAGAGTGGGGAGGTCTGGCGGGGTGGAGGATAGAGACATCCTCATGGAATCAGGAAATGGGCAGGAGTTGTAGGATTTGGAGTGGAACAGTAAGAGAGTAGACCAAGAAGAGGATAAATTCTGGACTGTAAAGACATTAAGTATATTTTTTTAAAAAATGGTATATAAATCTAAATAAATAAATAAATTTATTTTAACACAGAAAAATAAATAAATTTGACCCAAGTGCTGCTTTCCTACAAGGAAAATCAATTCATCTGAAAATGAAAAAAAAATGGGTAGATGACAATGAAAATGAGTGGAAATATGCAACTAACAGAGGTGAGGAGATGGGGAGGATCTCCAGGAAGAGACAGAGACCTGGGATACAGAAGGAGCCCAAGAATTAATGAGGGTAAACTTAGTTGTGACTTAATACATTGGCAATATGGGACATGAAGAGGTAGCCATACAGAAACTCCAGGAGAACTATAGAGAGACAAATTCACAAAACTTTCAACCCAATATTTATCCTCTCTACAAGTAATACAGGCACAAGGGGGGGGAGCAGAGACTGAGAGAATTGACAACTAATAACCTATCCAACATGAAACCCATCTCATGAGCAAGTAACAATTGCAAACACTATTGATTATACTTTTTTATACTTGCAGACATAAGCATGTTGTCCTTTCAGAGGCTCCACCCATTAGGGGACTCAGATACAGACACCCAGAGCCAAAAAGTAGATGGAGCTTGGGGACTCTTATAAAAGAACAGGAGGAAGGACTGCAGAACCCAAAAGGGATAGGAACTTCACAGGAAGATCATGAGTCAATGAACTTGGATGTTTGAGGTTCCCTGAATCTGAACCATCAACCAAAGAACATACAAGGGCTGGACCTAGACATTCCTGTTCCTATGTAGCAGATATATAGCATGGTCTTCATGGGGATTCCAAACAATGGGAACAGTGGATATCCTCAAACCTGTTGCTTATACTTGGGATATATTATACTAGCTGGGCTGCTTTGTCTGCCTTCAGCAGGAAAAGATGCACATTTCCAGCAGAGACTTAGAATGTCAGGGTGGAGAAATATCCAGGGACTCCCCACTCTCTCAGAGGAGAAGGAGATGGAGATAGGGGAAGTACTTTGATAGGGATGGCTAGAAGGGGGCACTGAGTGGGATGTAAACACAGACACACACAGACACACACACACACACACACACACACATACACACACATATAATATATTGTTATAAACCTTTCCTCTTTTTGGTATTCTTAAGTATATATTTTATTATTTCAAATTTTAAAACTTTTTTTTCAAATTTCAATTAATTATTTTCTTTATTTACATTTGCCTACTGTGCATTTCAGCTAAGGTCACCCACATTGAGTCTTGGAAGCCTCATTCATACCAAGTCTCTGGTTAATTCTAGAGCTTTATCCCCAACCCCACCCCTAGTAGCTTCATATTCCCATTCATTCTCTGGCCCTTTGGGTTTTTCTCCTGTCTACCCCATATGTTTCTTTTCACAATAGGAAAATTTCTGACCCAAGGCCTGGAGTTAGGCATGGAGATAGTGGTGACGTTTATGTGACTAGAGTATGTTTCATCCTCTAGTACCTGATGTGCAAGGAGAAAGGCAGTAAGAATAACTTGTGAAGCCAACAGTAGGGAGAGGGAACTTATAGAGCCCACATCCAGCAGGAAGACAGGGGATCAAATGAGGGAGAGGGGTTTATTCCACAGTCACAACTCTGACCCATAAGTGCTCCTGTCTGAAAGAATTACAGGGATGGAAATGGAGAGGAACCTGAGGAAAAGAAGGTCCAGTGACAGGACCAAAGTAGGATCCAGCTCAAGGGGAGGTCCCAAGTCCTGACACTACTACTGAGGATATGGTATGCTCACAAAAATTGAGCTAGCATGACCACACTGTGGAAGAGCCAACAAGCAGCTGAAAGAGTCAGATGTAAATATTTGTACCCAACCAATGTACAGAAGCAGCTGACCCCTGTGGTTGAATTAGGTAAGGCTGAATGAAGATGAGGAGAAGGGCAACCCTGTAGGAAGACCAGCAGTCTCAATTAACCTGGACCCCTGAGATCACTCAGACACTGAACTACCAAACAGATGGCATACACCAGCTGTTATGATGCCCACAACACACATACAGTAGAGGACTTCCAGGTCTGTGTTCATTAAGAAATGATTTACCTAACACTCAGGAGACTGGAAGCCCCACAGGGAGTTTAGAAGTCAGTTGGTGTTAGGGGTGGTGACATCTACATGGAGAAAGGAGTGGGGAGGAGTTTTGGGATGTGGAACAGTCTGAGGTTGGATGGGGAGGGGGTAATAAAATATGTAGTGTAAAAAAATTAATTAAAAAAAGAAAGATCAGAAAGGCTTAACTGTCACTGAATCATTACACTACCATTCAAATGTAAAAATATTCACGGTCCTTGTATACAGACCATGTTATAAGTAGGCAAGAAACTGTATTTTATGACAGGGAATTGAAAATAACAAGGAACAACATGACTCATATATCTATACTTGCCCTTATCCAGGATTTGCCTTTAGCAGCTTGGGGAGTGGGACTCATCCAATGAGAAATTGTCTTGTTCTTCTTGTATTGAAGGCTTTTTCTTTTTCTTTCTTTTTTTCCCCAGTTCCAACCATTTGCCTAAGAATTTTATTAAATATGTAATTTTGCTGCTTTTTATACATAACAAGCTGAGAATGAACAAGAATGACTTGGGGCAGTGAAAACAACAGACTATTTTTGTTTATATGAAAATTTGAGCCTTCTAAAAGAATGAATTTTGACAGAGAAAATTAGTATAAGTATAAATGTGCTAGAGAATACATTAAGATATTGGTAAATTGGCTACATAAGACTAGAACAATGGAAGTATCAGTGAACATGCTTATGTGAAAGGCAG
The DNA here is from genome assembly GCA_964023405.1 of Apodemus agrarius. Lineage (NCBI taxonomy): Eukaryota > Metazoa > Chordata > Mammalia > Rodentia > Muridae > Apodemus > Apodemus agrarius. The sequence continues at coordinate 43,349,207 of OZ030010.1, forward strand.
AAAAAGTCCTGGGGTTCAAACCCTAAAAAAAAAAATAACTACAGGTAACTCATGACTACAGGGAGAAGTAGAATTAACTGCTCCCAGAATTGAGATCCCTTACTAATTATCCAGTATGGGGTGATTAAGCCCAAATCTTTTTTTTTTAATTTTTATTTTCTATATTCTATGTTTACATTCCAAAGGCTTTCCGCTTTCCCAGTTCCACCCCACCATACCTCCCATAATTTCTCCCCCCCAACTATTCCCCAATCATTCCCACCCCCACCCCCACCCCCGATTTCTCTGTTCTGGGTCTACAAAACTGGATCCAATCTTTACAGGCCCAGGGTCCTCTCCTTTCTTCTTCTTGGGAATCATTTGACTTGCTAATTGTGCCTTGAGAATTTAGGGCTTCTGGGCTCATAAATATCCACTTATCAGTGATTGCATTTCATGTGTATTCTTTTGTGATTGGGTTAACTCACTCAGGATGATATTTTCCAGATCTAACCATTTACTTACAAATTGCATGAATACATTATTTTTAATTGCTGAGTAGTATTCCATTGTATAAATATACCACATTTTCTGTATCCATTCCTCCTTTGAGGGATATTTGGGCTCCTTCCAATTTCTGGCTATTATAAACAAGGCTGCTATAAACATAGTGGAGCATGTATCTTTATTGTCTCCAGGGGAATCTTCTGGGTATATGCCCAGGAGTGGTATGCCAGGGTCCTCTGGAAGTGACATGCCCAATTTTCTGAGGAACCGCCAAACTGATTTCCAGAGCGGTTTTACCATTTTGCAATCCCACCAACAATGGAGGAGTGTTCCTCTTTCTCCACATCCTCGCCAGTGCTTGTTGTCTCTTGAGTTTTTAATCTTAGCCATTCTGACTGGTGTAAGGTGGAATTTCAGGGTTGTTTTGATTTGCATTTCCCTGATGACTAATGATGTTGAACATCTTTTTTTTTTTTTTTTTTTTTTTTTGGTTTTTTGGTTTTTTTCGAGACAGGGTTTCTCTGTATAGCTCTGGCTGTCTGGGAACTCACTCTGTAGACCAGGCTGGCCTTGAACTCAGAAATCCGCCTGCATCTGCCTCCCAAGTGCTGGGATTACAGGCATGCGCCACTACCACCAGGAGAACATTTTTTTTATTTAATTTTTATTTTCTATATTCTATGTTTACATTCCAAAGGCTTTCCCCTTTCCCAGTTCCCCCCCACCATATGTCTCATAATTCCTCTCTCCCCAACTATTCCCCAATCATCCCCCCCCACGATTTCTCTGTTCTTGGTCTACAAGACTGGATCCAATCTTTACAGGCCCAGGGTCCTCTCCTTTCTTCCTCATGGGAGTCATTTGACTTGCTAATTGTGCCTTGAGTATTTAGGGCTTCTGGGCTCATTAATATCCACTTATCAGTGATTGCATTTCATGTGCATTCTTTTGTGATTGAGTTAGCTCACATAGGATGATATTTTCAAGATCTAACCATTTACCTACAAATTGCATGAGTTCATTATTTGTAATTGCTGAGTAGTACTCCATTGTATAAATATACCACATTTTCTGTATCCATTCTTCTTTTGAGGGATATCTTGGCTCCTTCCAATTTCTGGCTATTATAAACAAGGCTGCTATGAACATAGTGGAGCATGTGTCTTTATTGTATGCAGGGGAATCCTCTGGGTATATGCCCAGGAGTGGTATGCCAGGGTCCTCTGGAAGGGACATGACCAATTTTCTGAGGAACTGCCACACTGATTTCCAGAGTGGTTTTACCATTTTGCAATCCCACCAACAGTGGAGGAGTGTTCCTCTTTCACCACATCCTTGCCAGCACTTGTTGTCTCTTGAGATTTTAATCTTAGCAATTCTGACTGGTGTGAGGTGGAATCTCAGGGTTGTTTTGATTTGCATTTCCCTGATGACTAATGATGTTGAACATCTCTTAAGGTGATTCTCGGCCATCCAAATTTCGGCAGGTGAAAATTCTTTGTGTAGCTCTGTACCCCATTTTTTGATAGGGTTATTTGGTTCTTTGGGGTGAACTTCTTGAGTTCTTTGTATATATTGGATATTAGCCCTCTGTTGGATGTGGGGTTAGTGAAGATCTTTTCCCAATTTGTTGGTTGCCATTTTGTCCTTCTGACAGTGTACTTTGCCTTACAGAAACTTTGTAATTTTATGAGGTCCCATTTATCAATTCTTGATCTTAGAGCATAAGCTATTGGTGTTCTGTCCAGGAACTTTCCCCCTGTGCCCATGTCCTCCAGGGTCTTCCCAAGTTTCTTTTCTAATAGTTTCAGTGTGTCTGGTTTTATGTGGAGGTCCTTAATCCACTTGGAGTTGATCTTAGTACAAGGAGATAAGGGTGGGTCAATTCGCATTCTGCATGTTGACCTCTAGTTGAACCAGCACCATTTGTTGAAAAGGCTATCTTTTTTCCACTGGATGGTTGTGGCTCCTTTATCAAAGATCAAATTACCATAAGTCAGTGGGTTCATTTCTGGGTCTTCAATCCTATTCCATTGATCTACTTGCCTGTTGCTGTACCAATACCATGCAGTTTTTAACACAATTGCTCTGTAGTACTGCTTGAGGTCAGGGATATTGATTCCCCAAGAAGACCTTTTATTGTTGAGAATAGTTTTAGCTATCCTGGGTTTTTTGTTGCTCCAGATGAATTTGAGAATTGCTCTTTCTAGATCCATGAAGAATTGAGTTGGGATTTTGATGGGGATTGCATTGAATCTGTAGATTGCTTTTGGCAAGATGGCCAATTTTACTATATTGATCCTGCCAATCCAGGTGCAAGAAATATTTTTCCATCTTCTGAGGTCTTCTTCAATTTCTTTCTTCAAGGACTTGAAGTTCCTGTCATACAGATCTTTCACTTGTTTGGTTAGAGTTATGCCAACGTACTTTATGTTGTTTGTGGCTATTGTGAAGGGTGTTATTTCCCTAACTTCTTTCTCAGCCTGCTTGTCCTTTGGGTACAAGAAGGCGACTGATTTGCTTGAATAAATTTTATAACCAGCCACTTTGTTGAAGTTGTTTATCAGCTGTAGGAGTTCTCTGGTGGAGTTTTTTGGGTAGCTTAAGTAAACTATCATATCGTCTGCAAATAATGTTAGGTTGACTTCTTCCTTTCCAATTTGTATCCCTTTGACTTCTTTATGTTGTCTAATTGCTCTTGCTCGAACTTCAATTACTATATTGAAAAGATATGGAGAGAGAGGTCAGCCTTGTCTAGTCCCTGATTTTAGTGGAATTGCTTCAAGATTCTCTCCATTTATTTGGATGTTTGCTACTGGTTTGCTGCTGATTGCTTTTACTATGTTTAGGTATGGGCCTTGAATTCCTTCTCTTTCCAAGACTTTTAGCATGAAAGGATGCTGAATTTTGTCGAATGCTTTTTCAGCATCTAATGAGATGACCATGTGGTTTTTTCTTTTATTTTGTTTATGTAGTGGATTACATTGATGGATTTCCATATAATGAACCATCCCTGCATCCCTGGGATGAAGCCTACTTGATCATGATGAATGATCGTTTTGATGTGCTCTTGGATTCGGTGGCAAGAATTTTATTTAGTATTTTTGCATTGATATTCATAAGAGAAATTGGCCTGTAGTTCTCTTTATTTGTTGGATCTTTTTGTGGTTTAAGTATTAGTGTAATTGTGGCTTAGAATAATGAGTTGGGCAGTGTCCCTTCTGTCTCTATTTTGTGGAATAGTTTGAAAAATATTGGTGTTAAGTATTCTTTGAAGGTCTGGTAGAATTCTGCACTATAACCATCTGGTCCAGTACTTTTTTTTGGTTGGGAGACTTTCTAAAACCTCTTCTATTTCTTTAGGGGTTATGTGACTATTTAGCTGACCTACTTGATGCTTATTTAATTTTGGTATTTGGCACCTTTCTAGGAAATTGTCCATTTTCTCCAGATTCTCCAGTTGTGTTGAGTATAGACCTTTGTATTAGGATCTGATGATCTTTTGAATTTCCTCAGTTTCTGTTGTTATGTCCCCCTTTTCATTTCTAATTTTGTTAATTTGGATACTGTCTCTGTGTCCTTTGGTTAGTCTGGCTAAGGGTTTATCTATCTTGTTGATTTTCTCAAAGAACCAGCTCCTGGTTTTGTTGATTCTTTGTATGGTTCTCTTTGTTTCTATTTGATTGATTTCAGCCCTGAGTTTGATGATTTCCTGTCTTCTACTCCTCCTGGGTGAATTAACTTCTTTTTCTTCCAGGGCTTTAAGGTGTGCCGTTAAGCTGCTAGTGTATGCTCTCTCCAGTTTCTTTTTGGATGCACTTAGAGATATGAGTTTTCCTCTTAGCACTGCTTTCATTGTGTCCCAAAGATTAGGGTAGGTTAGACCTTCATTTTCATTGAATTCTAAAAAGTCTTTGATTTCTTTTTTTATTTCTTCCTTGACCAAGGTGTCATTGAGTAGAGTATTGTTAAGTTTCCATGTGTATGTGGGTTTTCTGTTGTTTTTATTGCTATTGAAGACCACTCTTACTCCATGGTGATCTGATAGGAGGCATGGGATTAGCTCAATCTTCTTGTATTTGTTGACATCTGTTTTGTGAGCAATTATATGATCAATTTTGGAGAAGGTACCATGCGGTACTGAGAAAAAGGTATATTCTTTAGTTTTAGGATGAAATGTTTTATATATATATATATATATATATATATATATACATATATATACATATATATATACATATATATGTATATATATATATATATGTATATATATTTAACATATATATATATATGTTAAATCCAATTGGTCCAAAGTTTCAATTAGTTTCACTGTGTCTCTGTTTAGTTTCTGCTTTCCTGATCAGTCCATTGAGGAGAGTGGAGTGTTGAAGTCACCCACATTATTGTGTTAGGTGTAATGTGTGCTTAAAGCTTTAGTAAGGTTTCTTTTACAAATGAGGGTGCCCTTGCATTTGGAGCATAGATGTTCAGTATTGAGAGCTCTTCTTGGTGGATTTTCCCTTTGACCAGCAAGAAGTGACCTTCTGAGTCTCTATTGATGACTTTAGGTTGGAAGTCAATTTTATCTGATATTGTAATGGCTACTCCAGCTTGTTTCCTGAGACCATTTGCTTGTAAAATTGTCTTCCAGCCTTTTACTCTAAGGCAGTGTTTGTCTTTAACACTGAGATGGGTTTCCTGTATGCAGCAAAATGTAGGATCCTGTTTCCATATCCAGTCTGTTAATCTATGTCTTTTTATTGGGTAATTGAGTCCAATGATGTTAAGAGATATTAAAGAATAGTAATTATTACCTCCCGACATTTTTGAAATTATTTTTTTATATTTGAGAGGTTATCTTCTTTTAGGTTTGATGAGAGGAGGTTTCTATCTTGCTTCTTCCGGGGTGTAGTTTCTTTCCTTGTCTTGGTGTTTTCCCCTATTATCCTTTGTAGGGCTGGATTTGTGGAAAGATAACGTGCAAATTTTGTTTTGTCATGGAATACCTTGATGTCTCCATCTATGGCGATTGACAGTTTTGCTGGGTATAGTAGTTTTTGCTGAAAATTTTGTTCTCTTAGAGTTTGCATGATATCTGCCCAGGATCTTCTAGCTTTCATGGTCTCGGGTGAGAAGTCTAGTGTTATTCTGATAGGTCTTCCTTTATATGTTACTTGGCCTTTTTCTCTTGCTGCCTTTAATATTCTTTCTTTGTTTAGTACATTTGGAGTTTACTTGGCCTTTTTCTCTTGCTGCCTTTAATATTCTTTCTTTGTTTAGTACATTTGGAGTTTTGATTATTATGTGACGGGATGTATTTCTGTTCTGGTCCAGTCTGTTTGGAGTTCTATAGGCTTCTTGTATATTCATGGGCATCTCTCTGTTTAGGTTGGGGAAGTTTTCTTCCATAATTTTGTAGAAGATATTTGCTGGCCCTTTAACTTGTTAATCTTCATTCTCATCTATCCCTATAATCCTTAGGTTTGGTCTTCTCATTGTGTCCTGGATTTCCTGGATGTTTTGGGTTACAGCCTTTTTGCATTTAGTATTTTCTTTGACTGTTGAATCAATGGTTACTATGGTATCTTCAGCTTCTGAGATTCTGTCTTCTATCTCTTATATTCTATTGTTGATATTTGCATCTATGGCCCCTGATTTCTTCCCAAGGTTTTCTATCTGCAATGTTGTCTCCCTCTGCGATTTCTTAGTTGTTTCTACTTCTGTTTTTAGAACCTGGATGGATATGCTCAGATCTTTCACTTACTTGATTGTGTTTTCATGTATTTCTTTAAGAGATTTTTGTGTTTCCTATTTCATAGCTTCTACTTGTTGACCCAAGTTCTTCTGTATTTCTTTAAGTGATTTTTGTCTTTCCTCCTTATTGTCTTCTTCTTTTTGATCCATCTTCTCCTTAATTTCTTTAAGTGATTTTTGTGTTTGCCTTGTAAAGGCTTCTAACTTTTGATCCATTTTCTCCTCTATTTCTTTAAGAGATTTTTCTATGTGTTCAGCTACCAGCATCCTGACCAGTGATTTTAGATCCAAGTCTTGTTTTTCTGGTGTGTTGGGGCATCATGTTGTTGGCAAACTGGGTTCAGATGCTGTCATGCTGCCTTGATTTTTGTTAGTAACATTCCTTCATTTTCCTTTTGACATCAGGTTATTTCTGGTGTTAGTTGGCCTTGTTGTCACTGACTGATGTTTGAACCTCCCATGAGGCTGGACTCACCTGTTGTTTCTCTACTGTTGACTATGCTGCAAGGTAGAGACTGCCTCTGCAACTGCTGAGGGGGACCTCATGGAGGGCGGTGCCCAACCGAGTTGGTGCAAGCCCGGAAGGTGTGGAGATGTCTCTCCAGCTGCAGCCCTTGCCCTGGTTAGTGGGTTGAGCTTGGAGGATCCTCCTGAGTGATGGTAGCCCCTGATTGAATCTGTCTACCTGGGCCTCTCCATCAGTGTCCTGGTAGCAATATGGAGGCCTACCTAGGGGCAGCTGGCAGGCTGCTCCCAGCTGCCTTGGTGCAAGGCTGGAGGGCGTGGAGAAGTCCTGCAGAGCCTTGGCGCTGGGCCTGCCTGGTGGTGAGAGACTGGCAGATCCATCCGTGCGATGGTAGTCCTGGCTGGAGTCTGTCTACCTGGTCCTCTCTAGCCCTGTCCTGGTAGAAATATGGAGGCCTACTGAGACCGCTGCTGTAAGGGACAGCAAACTGACTGCTCCAAGCTGCCCTGGTGCAATGGCGGAGGGCGTGGAGAAGTCCTGCAGAGCCTTGGCGCTGGGCCTGCCTGGTGGCAAGAGCCTGGTGGATCCACCCGCGTGAAGGTAGCCCTGGCTGGAATCTGTCTACCTGGGCCTCTGTACGCTTTTTCTTTTCATTTAGAACTCTGGGAAGAAGGACACCAAGCTTTTTCATATACTGTTATTAATTGATGTCCATTTTTCTTATTTTTCTTTTAAAATCTGTCTCTATCTTTGACTCTCTCTGTCTCTGCCTGTCTACCCGCCTTTCTCTCTCTCTCTCTCTCTCTCTCTCTCTCTCTCTCTCTCTCTCTCTGTGTGTGTGTGTGTGTGTGTGTGTGTGTGTGTGTGTGTGTATGTGCAAAGGAATATATGCCACTGCTCACTTGTGGACATATGAAATAATATCTTAGTCTGATCTCACCAGCTTTCTTATGGTTTTAGAGACTGAGTATAGGTTATAAGGCCCACAAACTTTTCTACTTGCTTAGCTATCTCCAGGTAGAAGTTTCTTCCTTATAGAATAGATAGGAGTGATGGAAGAAGTGACATTTTAAATATCATAAACTTCCTGGCAGTTGGCTGAATCTCTATTTATTCTTATGATTGTTTCCTGAAATTTTAAAGTTTGCATTTTTAAAATTTGCACTGTTGTCACAAAGATCCATATCAGCAGAAATTATTATGGAGTCATGCTAGGGAGACAGTGTACATTCATTCTCTCCATTACCTACTATTGTCTCCATCATACTCTAAGACAATGAAGAAAATATGATCAAATAATATCATGTATAGAGACAATATCGTAATTTCTAAGACATTCTAAGATATTCACTAAAAGGAAGAATTTCATATTAATTTTTTGAGATATATGTGATAATTATATAGAGTTTTTAGTTTTAGAAAAAAATAATTTAAGCTTTGGTGGTTAAATATCACTATTAGGTAAGACGTATCCATTTCTAGCTAATTATTAAATTCAAGAAATGGTCCTTCCACATTGTGCATGTTTCCCCAATAAAAGTTCTGGGTAACATAAACCTTAATTAGAAAGGTTTAGTTCATGAACACTCATAACACAATATTTCTCATCTGATATTCAGTACTACTGTGAATGCTGATTTGCCTTAGATATTAAAGATTTAGCAGCAATCAAAAATGAATAAAAATCTTCAAGATGTGCATCAAATGCATTTTAGATAATTATGAAATATTACTATAAAAATAACTTCAAGAAGTTATGTCTATACACGAATGTTTGAAAAGGTTAAATACATAGGTAAGTTGCAATGCGATGTACACAATGTCAAAGAAAATACATAAATTAAAAAAATACATGTTTGTTTGCATCCTTTCAGGGGAATCATAGTCACAAAATCTTTGCTAACAAATTCTTTGTTCCCCATTGCTGCCAATATTTGGTGACAATTTAAGATACTCAAAAAGCCAAATGATCACGTACCATTATGTTAAAGTGAAGGTGTCAGATGGTACTATTCTTTTGGTAACCTCAGAGAAAATTATATTTCCTCATTAGGTTCAAAAATTCTCTGACATATAACAAGGACAAATGATCACCTTTGTTCATAGCAGCCTTATTTATGATAGCCAGAAGCTGGAAACAATGCAATGTCCCTCAACAGAAGAATGGATACAGAAAATGTGGTACATTTACACAATGGAGTACTGAGAGCTCAGGTTCGGATGGTTTGAACTGATTGGCTTAGAAGCTTGTGGTAGGCGGGTTCTGTTATAAGTCTATAAAAGACCAAGGCAAGCCAGCTTGGGCGGGCTTACATCTTTACCTTACTGGGGAGACTGCAACCCCCCAGAGCTCTGGATATTAAAACCCTCTTGCGAAATTGCAAAAAAAAAAAATAATAAATAAATGACTTCATGAAATTCACAGACAAATGGATGGAACTAGAAAACATAATCTTGATTAAGGCAACCCAGACATGAAATAACACACATGGTATGTACTCACAAATGATCACAATGCCCATGAGACAACCCATAGACCATATGGAGCTTAGAAGGAAGAAATACCAGGTTGTGGATGTTTCATTCCTGCATTGAGTGGGGAACAGGATAATCATGGAAGGTGGATGGAGAGGGTGATCTGGAGGGAAGGGGGGAATAAGGCGGGGCAGTATCAGGAACGGGAAGAGATGGGAGAGAGGTATACGGGCATAGGAAATTGAAAAAATAATTTGTAGCTGGGGTTGGGGTGATGAGGAACTGGGGATAATCACTGGAGAGTCCCAGATACCAGGTAAACATGAGGCTCCCAGGAATCCAAAGGAGATTATTTTAGCTGAAATGAAGAGAGAATGGTGAGATAGAACCTGAAGGAACCACCTCCAGTAGAAAGGCAAGGCCCCTGGTCAAGGGATGGAGAAATGTACCCACCTCAGAGTTGTTTTTTTTTTCTATATTCTTTGTTTACATTCCAAATGCTTTCTCCTTTCCCAGTTTCCCCCTCACATTTGTCCCATAAATCTCCTTCCCTCCACCCAATTCCCAATCACCTCCTCCCATTTCTTTGTTCTAGTACTCCCCTACAATACTGAATCAAGTCTTTTCAAGACCCTCTCCTTCCTTCTTCTTGGGAATCATATGATTTGCTAATTGTGTCTTAAGTATTCAAGCTTCTGGGCAAATTAATATCCACTTATCAGTGATTGCATTTCATGTTTATTCTTTTGTGATTGGGTTACCTCACTTAGGATGATATTTTCCAGTTCCAACCATTTGCCTACAAATTGCATGAATTCATTGTTTTTAATTGCTGAGTAGTATTCCATTGTATAAATATACCATATTTTCTGTATCCATTCCTGCATTGAGGGACATCTGGGTTCTTTCCAGCTTCTGGCTATTATAAATAAGGCTTCTAAGAACATAGTGGAGCATGTGTCTTTGTTGCATGCAGGGGAATCCTGTGTGTATAAGCCCAGGAGTGGTATGACAGGGTCTTCTGGAAGTGTCAGGCCCAATTTTCTGAGGAACCACCAGACTGATTTCCAGAGTGGTTGTACAATCTTGCAATCCCACCAGCAGTGGAGGAGTGTTCCTCTTTCTCCACATCCTCGCCAGTACCTGTTGTCCCTTGAGCTTTTAATCTTAGCCATCCTGACTGGTGTGAGGAGGAATCTCAGAATTGTTTTGATTCACATTTCCCTGATGAATAGTGATGTTGAACATCTCTTAAGGTGCTTCTCAGCCACCCAAATTTCTTCAGGTGAAAATTCTTTGTTTAGCTCTTTACCCCATTTTTAGTAGGGTTATTTGGTTCCCTGGGGTCTAACTTCTTCAGTTCTTTGTTCATATTGGATATTAGCCCTTTGTCAGATATGGTGTTGGTAAAGATCTTTTTCCAATTAGTTGGTTGCTCTTTTATCCTTCTGATGGTGTCTTGCTTTACAAAATCTTTGTAATTTTATGAGGTCTCATTTGTCAATTCTTGATCTTAGAGCATAAGCTATTGGTGTTCTGTTCAGGAACTTTCCCCCTGTGCCCATGTCCTCCAGAGTCTTCCCCAGTTTCTTTTCTATTAGTTTGAGTGTGTCTGAATTTTATGTGGAGGTCCTTGATCCACTTGAAGTTGATCTTAGTACAAGGAGATACGAGTGGTTCAATTCCCATTCTTCTGCATGCTGACCTCCAGTTGAACGAGTACCGTTTTTTGAAGAGGCTATCATTTTTTTCCACTGGATGGTTGTAGCACCTCTATCAAAGATCAAGTGAACATAATTCTGTGGGTTCTTTTCTGGGTCTTCAATTCCATTCCATAGACCTACTTGCCTGTCACTGTACAAATACCATGCAATTTTTAACACAAATGATCTGTAGTATTACTTGAGGCCGGCGATATTGGTTCCCCCAGAAGTCCTTTTATTGTTGAGAATAGTTGTAACTATCCTAGGTTTTTTGTTATTCCAGATGAATTTGAGAATTGCTCTTTCTAGATCTATGAAGAATTGATTTGGGATTTTGGTGGGGATTGCATTGAATCTGTAGATTGCTTTTGGCAAGATGGCCATATTTACTATATTAATCCTACCAATACAAGAGCATGAAATAGTTTTCCATCATCTGTGGTCTTCTAAGATTTCTTTCTTTAAAGATGTGAAGTTGCTGTTATACATAACCTTCACTTGTTTGGTTAGAGTCACACCAAGATACCTTATGTTTGTGACTATTTTGAAGAGTGTCATTTCCCTAACTTCTTTCTCAGCATGCTTATCCTTTGAGTATAGGAAGGCTAGTGATTTGCTTGAGTTGATTTTATAACCAGCCACTTTGCTGAAGTTCTTTATCAGCTGTAGGAGTAGTCTGGTTAAATTTTGGGTCACTTAAGTACACTATCATATCATCTGCAAATAATGATAGTTTTTCTTCTTCCTTTCCAATTTGTATCCCTTTGACTTCTTTATGTTTTCTAATTGCTCTCGCTAGATCTTCAAGTTCTAAATTGAAAAGATATGGAGAGAGAGGGCAGCCTTGTCTAGTCCCTGATATTAGTGGGATTGCTTCTAGTTTCTCTCCATTTAGTTTGATGTTGGCTTCTGGTTTGCTGTATATTGCTTTTACTAAGTTTAGGTCTGGGCCTTGAATTTCTGTTCTTTCCAAGACTTTTAGCATGAAAGGACGCTGAATTTTATCAAATGTTTTTACAGCATATAAAGAAATGATCATGAGTTTTTTTTTTCTTTGAGTTTGTTTCTGTAGTGGATTGCATTGATGGATTTCCATATATTGAACCATCCCTGCATCCCTGGGATGAAGCCTACTTGAACATGGTGGATTATCCTTTTGATGTGTTCTTGGATTCGGGTGGCAAGAATTTTATTTAGTATTTCTCCATTGATATACATAAGGGCCTGTTGTTCTCTTTCTTTGTTGGATCTTTGCATGTTTTTGGTATCAGCGTAATTGTGGCTTCATAGAACGAGCTGGGCAGTGTTCCTTTTCTTTCTATTTTGTGGAATAGTTTGAACAGTATTGGTGTTATGTCTTCTTTGAAGGTCTGATAGAATTCTGCACTAAAACCATATGTTCCCATACTTTTATTGGTTGGAAGACTTTCTATGAACCCTTCTATTTCTTTAGGTGTTATGGGACTGTTTAGATGATCTATTTGATTCTGATTTAATTTTGGTATTTGGTATCTGTCTAGGAAAGTGTCCATTTTCTCCAGATTCTCCAGTTGTGTTGAGTAAAGGCTTTTGAGTTAAGATCTGATGATTTTTTTGAATTTCTGAAGTTTCTCTTATTATATCTCCCTTTTCTTTTCTAATTTTGTTAATTTGGATATTGTCTCTGTGCCCTTGGTTAGTCTGGCTAAGTATTTATCTATCTTGTTGATTTTCTCAAAGACCCAGCTCCTGGTTTTGTATATACTTTGTATGGTTCTCTTTGTTTCTACTTGATTGATTTTAGCCCTGAGTTTGATGATTTCCTGTCTTCTACTCCTTATGGGTGAATTAGCTTCTTTTTTCTAGAGCTTTTAGGTGTGCCATTAAGCTGTTAGTGTATGCTGTCTCCAGTTTCTTTTTGGAGGCCCTCAGGGCTATGAGTTTTCCTCTTAGAACTGCTTTCATTGGGTCCCATAAATTTGGATAAGTTTTACTTTCATTTTCTTTGAATTCTAAAACGTCTTTGATGTCTTTCTTTATTTCTTCCTTGACCAAGTTATCACTGAGTAGATTATTGTTCAATTTCTATGTGTATGTGGGCTTTCTGTTGTTTTTCTTGCTATTGAAAACCACTTTTACACCATAGTGATCTGATAGGACGAATTGGATTAGTTCAATGTTCTGATATTTGTTAAAGTCTGTCTTGTGAGAAATTATATGGTCAATTTTGGAGAAGCTACCATGAGGTGCTGAGTAAAAGGTATATTCTTTTGCTTTAGGATGAAATGTTTATATATATATATATATATATATATATATATATATATATATATATATATAATCCAATTGGTCTAAATCTTCAATTAGTTTCACAGTGTCCCTGTTTAGTTTATGTTTTCTGATCGGACCATTGAGGATAGTGGAGTGTTGAAGTCTCCCACAATCATTGTGTTAGGTTCAATATGTGTGTGCTTTGACCTTTAGTGAAGTTTCTTTTACGAATGAGGGTGCCCTTGCATTTGGAGCATAGATGTTTAGAATTGGGAGTTCTTCTTGGTGGATTTTTCCTTTGACCAGCAAGAAGTGCCCTTCCGTTTCGCTTTTGATGACTTTAGGTTGAAAGTTAATTTTATCTGATATTAGAGTGGCTACTCACCCTTGTTTCCTGAGACCATTTGCTTGTAAAATTATCTTCAGCATTTTACTCTAAGGTTGTGTTTGTCTTTGACACTGGGGTGTGTTTCCTGTATACAGCAAAATGTAGTATTCTGTTTACATATTCAGTCTGTTAGCCTATGTCTTTTTATTGGGGAATTGAGTCCATTGATGTTAAGAGATATTAAGGAATAGTGATTATTGCTTCCTGTCATTTTTGGTGTTATCTTTTATATTTGATAGGTTTTCTTCTTTTGGGTTTGATGAAAGAAGGTTACTATCTTGCTTTTTCCAAGGTTTAGTTTCCCTTCTTATGTTGGTGCTTTCCCCCTATTATCCTTTGTAGGGCTGGGTTTGTGGAAAGGTATTGTGTAAATTTGGTTTTGTCTTGGAATATCTTGGTTTCTCCCTCTATGGTGATTGAGAGCTTTGCTGGGCATAGTATTTTTGGTTGGCATTTGTGTTCTCTTAGAGTCTGCATTAGGTCTACCCAGTATCTTCTAGCATTCATAGTCTCTGGTGAGAAGTTTGTGGTAATTCTTATAGATCTTCCTTTATATGTTACTTGGCCTTTTTCTCTTACTGCCTTTAATATTTCCTTCTTTAGTACATTTTTGGTTTTGATTATTATGTGAAGGGAATTATTTCTGTTCTGGTCCATTCTGTTTGGAGTTCTGTAGTCTTGTATATTCATGGGCATCTTTCTCTTCAGTTTAGGGAAGTTTTCTTCCATAATTGTGTTGATGATATTTGCTGGCCTATTAATTTGTAAATCTTTACTCTCTTCTATACCTATAATCTGTAGATTTGGTCTCATTGTCTCCTGGATTTCCGGGATGATTTGGGTTGTAAACTTTTTTGCATTTTGCATTTTATTTGATTGTTGAGTCCATGGTTCCTATGGTATATCCTGTATCTGAGATTCTTTCTTCTATCTCTTGTATTCTGCTGTTGATATTTGCATCTATGTCCCCTGATTTCTTCCCAAGGTTTTCTATCTCCAAAGTTGTCTCTCTTTGTGATTTCTTAGTTGTTTATACTTCTGTTTTTATATCCTGGATTGTTTTGCTCAGTTCCTTCACTTGCTTCTTTGTGTTTTCATGTAACTCTTTGAGAGATTTTTGTGTTTCCTCTTTCATGACTTCTGCCTGTTGACCCAAGTTCTCCTGTAATTTTTAAGTGATTTTTGCATTTCCTCCCTATTGGCTTCTATCTTTTGACCCATATTCTCCTTATTTCTTTAAATGAGTTTTGTGTTTCCCTTGTAAGGGCTTCTACCTTTTCATCCATTTTCTCCTGTAATTATTTAAGAGATTTATTTATGTCCTTCTTGTGTTCCTCTAACAGCATTATGACCAGTGATTTTAAATCCAAGTCTTGTTTTTCTGGTGTGTTGGGGTATCCAGGAGTTCCTGTTGTCAGAATTGGGTTCAGATGCTGCCATTTATCTTTGATTTCTGTTAGTAACATTCTTAATTTGCCTTTTGCCATCTGGTTTTCTCTGGCATTAGTTGGTCTTGTTGTTACTGGCTGGTGTTTGAACCTCCTGTGAGCCTGTAAGGCTAATTCTGCACCTCTAGATATCTGGGTTCCCCCTGACTCAGATTCCTTATGTGCTACCCTCCTTTTGGGTTCCCTTGGAGCACTAATGTGTCCTGACCCAACCAATGCTATGCTCTGGTTGTCTCTGTGAACCTGATGCTGCCAGTCTGCTCCTTCAGGGAGGGCAGATGGTGGATGCTGCAGGGACCTTATCCAAGTGCTGATCACTCTGCAGTGCAGATGATCCTCCTGCCCCCAACTGTGTTCATCCACAACCGGGTTGTGTACCTGGCATTATCTGTTAGTTGTCTGTGGTGTTCTGGAGGCAAGATGGCGGCCTCTGCTGCAAGCAATAGTCAGTCAGCCAGGCAAACGACCCTCGTCCATGTTAGTGCATGACAGGGTTGGCATACAGATGTCACACCAAGCTGCTCAGGCCCTGGGTGAAAGCAAAAGCCCGACTGGTTAGTACTTGAGCAATGTTAGCCTCAGACTATGTCTGAGTACCTGGCATTATCTGTTACTTGTCTGTGGTGCCCCGGAGGCCACCCACCTCAAAGTTTTTCACCCAGAAATATTCCTATCCAAAGGAAGAATGGGGACAAAAAACTGAACAGAGACTGGAGGAAGGGTCATTCGGAGACTACCTTACCTGGGGATCCAGCTTGTCTGCAGACAACAAACCCAACACTATTGCCATGGCCAAGAGGTCCTTGCTGACAGGAACCTGGTGTGGTGATTTCTTGGGAGGTTCAGATAGCAACTGACCAATGTAGATGTGGATGCTTGGAACTAACTGTCAGACTGAGCTCAGGGAACCTGGTGGGGGAGCTGGCAGAAGGACTAGAGGAGCAGAGGAGGATTGCAACACCATTGAAAGAAATACTTAGGCTGGCCTGACAACCCAGTTCTCCCAGAGACTAGACCACCAACCAAGGAGCATACCTAGAGTGATCCATGTCTCCAGATAAATATGTAGTAGAGGATGGCCTTGCCTGACAGCAATGGGAGAGGAGGCCCTTGGTCCTGTGAAAGTTTGATTACCAGCATTGGGGAATTCTGGAGCAGTGGGGTAAGAAAGGGTGCATGGGTGGGAAAACACCCTCATTCAGGCAAAAGGGAGGAAGGAGGGCAGATGTAGGATGGGGGTTTTGTGGAAGGGTAACCGGAAGTGGGATATCATTTGATATGTAAATGAATGGAATGATTAATTTAAAAAAATGCAATCTCAAAACAACAACAAAAAAGTCAACTAGGAAAACAAACAAAAAATCTTTCTGTCATTTCTGACACATGTGTTCTCTGTCAGACCTTCATCTTCAAAACCTATAATATTGAGCCACATTAGACTCACGATCCCATTTATCGTGTTCTTTACCCTTTCTCAATTTTTCACTCATATATATCTTTGTGTTTATATTGGGCAAACCAGGATAATCTCCCCAACTCTTAAGTCAACTAAAATTCTATACTGACAGTCCATCTTGCATTTGCAGCTTATGTTGTTTAAGAGAACAGAGACTAGAGGAAGAACCATTAAGAGACTTCCCTACCTGGGGATCCAGCTTGTCTGCAGACACAAACCCAACACTGTTGCCATTGTCAAGAGGTCCTTGCTGACAGGAACCTGGTATAGTGGTTCCCCATGGCCCAATTGCATTGGGAATTTTTTTTTTTGAGATTTGGTCTTTTACTGTGCTAAGTAGTGGTTTCTGCCAGAAACCTCACATTGACCTAGGTGATGCTATGTGACCTTGCACTCCATGATTGTTAAATAAAGAGGCCAGTGACTAAGCAGAAGAGACATAGATGGCATTTAAGTTTCCAGTGTTTGGGGTCTGAGGAGACCCATGCAGTGGGCAAAAAGAAGGTGGGGGGAAGAGAATCTGCCACAGGATAAGAATCTCAAAATTCTGGCCATGTGGGTTAGCTAATTTGATGTCAGAGCAGTCCAGATGAAACATCAAAAATACTATAATGCTATTATTGGTGGGAAATAGATAAATAACATAGAGGGTAGATATCTGCCCAGCTCTTTTGCTAATTAAATCTTGTTATAAATAATATGTTTTGTGTCTTTTATCCAGGGAGACATATACTTTTGTGTTTTCACTGGGAATCACTAAGAGCTTATGAACTCATAGAACAAAATACTTCCATTGTTTTCTGTGTACCTCTGTGTATGTGAAGACACTCTCACTAATTTCTTGAAATATAAAGTTTTCAGTATTAAAGTCACTGTTCTTACAATTGGCTATTTAGTAAATATTTTGGTTGTGCAGCAATTCTTTCCAAATTGAACCATCTTTTGAGAGAGGAGTCTATGAAATCATATTATGCTCAGAAACCTCAGAAAGTGATAAGACTCAATGAAGTTTCTTCCGAAGTTATTATAAATGGAAAGCAATTATTGTTAAAGGGAAGATCTATTGGTGTAACTGCATAAAATCTTTACAGGGAACTCTAGGAATACAGCTATTTTCACACTTAGTCGATGCATAAGTGGAGCAGATGCCTTATGACTACCATGTTCCTATGAATAATTCCAATATATTAAACTACCAGAAAAGAAAATCTTTCTTCTCAGCTTTTTTTTTATTGTATATATTCTATATTTACAATTCATTTCCCTTTTTCTGGTTCCCCACCCCCAAAGGTCCCACATGTCCTTTTCCCTCCCCCTGCTCCCGCATCCACCCCCTCCCACTTTACTGTTCTTGTACTCTCCCACAATGATGTTTTGGTCCATTCTAGCACCAGTGTCCACTCCTTTCTTCTTGTGAGACATCACTTGATATGTGATTTGTGTCTTTGGTGTTCTAAGCTTCTAGGCTAATATCCACTTATCAGTGACTGTATACCATGGGTATTCTTTTGAGACTGGGTCACCTCACTTAGTATGACATTCTCCAGCTCCATCCATTTCTCTAAGAATTTCATGAATTCATTGTTTCTAATGGCTGTATAGTACTCCATTGTGTATATATACCACATTTTTTGTATCCATTCTTCTGTTGAGGGACATCTGGGTTCTTTCCAGCTTCTGGCTATTATATATAAAGCTGCTATGAACATAGTGGAACATGTATCCTTATTGCATGCTGGTGAATCTTCTGGGTATATTCCCAGGAGTGGTATGGCTGGGTCCTCCGGAAGTATCACGCCCAGTTTTCTGAGGAACCGTCATACTGATTTCCAGAGTGGTTGTACCAGCTTGCATTCCCACCAGCAGTGGAGGAGTGTCCCTCTTTCTCCACATCCTCGCCAACACCTGATGTCTTCTGAGTTTTTAATCTTAGCCATTCTGACTGGTGTGAGGTGAAATCTCAGGGTTGTTTTAATTTGCATTTCCCTAATGACTAGTGATGTTGAACATTTTTTAAGGTGTTTCTCAGCCATCCGAATTTCTTCAGGTGAAAAGACTCTGTTTAGCTCTGTACCCCATTTTTGGATAGGGTTATTTGGTTTTCTGGGGTCTAACCTCTTGAGTTCTTTGTATACATTGGAGATTAGCCCTCTGTCGGATGTGGGGTTGGTGAAGATTTTTTCCCAATTTGTTGGTTGCCGATTTATCCTTTTGACAGTGTCTTTTGCCTTACAGAAACTTTGTAGTTTTATGAGGTCCCATTTGTCTATTCTTGCTCTTAGAGCATAAGCAATTGGTGTTCTGTTCAGGAATTTTTCCCCTGAGCCAATGTCCTCAAGGGTCTTCCCCAGTTTCTTTTCTATTAGTTTTAGTGTGTCTGGTTTTATGTGGAGGTCTTTGATCCACTTGGAGTTGAGCTTAGTGCAAGGAGATAAGAGTGGATCAATTCTCATTCTTCTGCATGTTGACCTCCAGTTGAGCCAGCACCATCTGTTGAAAAGGCTATCTTTTTTCCACTGGATGTTTTCAGCTCCTTTGTCGAAGATCAATTGGCCATAGATGTGTGGGTTCAATTCTGGGTCTTCGATCCTATTCCATTGATCCGCTTCCCTGTCACTGAACCAATACCATGCAGTTTTTAATACCACTACTCTGTAATATTGCTTGAGGTCTGGGATATTGATTCCCCCAGAAGTTCTTTTGCTGTTGATGATAGTTTTAGCTATTCTGGGTTTTTTGTTATTCCAGATGAATTTGAGAATTGCTCTTTCTAGCTCTATGAAGAACTGAGTTGGGATTTTGATGGGAATTGCATTGAATCTGTATATTGCTTTGGGCAAGATTGCCATTTTGACTATATTAGTCCTGCCAACGCACGAGCATGGAAGATTTTCCCATTTTCTGATGTCTTCTTCAATTTCCCTCTTCAGAGACCTGAAGTTTTTGTCGTATAAATCTTTCACATGTTTGGTTAGCGTCACTCCAAGATACTTTATATCATTTGTGGCTATTGTGAAGGGTGTCATTTCCCTAATTTCTTTCTCGGCCTGCTTATCCTTCGCGTATAGGAAGGCTACTGATTTGCTTGAGTTGATTTTATAGCCAGCCACTTTGCTGAAGTTGTTTATCAGTTGCAGGAGTTCTCTGGTGGAGGTTTTTGGGTCACTTAAGTAAACTATCATATCATCTGCAAATAGTGATAGTTTGACTTCTTCCTTTCCGATTTGTATCCCTTTGACTTCCCTCTGTTGTCGAATTGCTCTAGCTAGTACCTCAAGTACTATATTGAAGAGATATGGCGAGAGGGGACAGCCTTGTCTAGTCCCTGATTTTAGAGGGATTGCTTCGAGTTTTTCTCCGTTTACCTTAATGTTGGCTACTGGTCTGCTGTATATTGCTTTTACTATGTTTAGATATGGGCCTTGAATTCCTGTTCTTTCTAGGACCTTTAGCATGAAAGGATGCTGAATTTTGTCAAATGCTTTTTCAGCATCTAATGAGATGACCATGTGGTTTTTTTCTTTGAGTTTGTTTATGTAGTGGATTACGTTGATGGATTTCCGTATATTGAACCATCCCTGCATCCCTGGGATGAAGCCAACTTGATCATGGTGAATGATCGTTTTGATGTGTTCTTGGATGCGGTTGGCAAGTATTTTGTTTAGTATTTTTGCATCGATATTCATAAGAGAATTTGGCCTGTAGTTCTCTTTCTTAGTTGGATCTTTGTGAGGTTTTGATATCAGGGTAATTGTGGCTTCTTAGAGTTGGGTAGTGTTCCTTCAGTTTCTATTTTGTGGAATAATTTGAAGAGTATCGGTATCAGGACTTCTTTGAAGGTCTGATAGAATTCTGCACTAAAACCGTCTGGTCCTGTGCTCTTTTTGGTTGGAAGACTGTCTATGACCCCTTCTATTTCTTTGGGGGTTATGGGTCTGTTTAGACAATCTATTTGATCCTGGTTTAATTTTGGTATTTGGTAGCTGTCGAGGAAATTGTCCATTTCCTCCAGATTCTCCAGTTGTGTTGAGTATAGGTTTTTGTAGTAGGATCTGATGATTTTTTGAATTTCCTCAGTTTCTGTTGTTATATCTCCCTTTTCATTTCTAATTTTGTTAATTTGAATACTGTCTCTGTGCCCTTTAGTAAGTCTGGCTAGGGGTTTATCTATCTTGTTGATCTTCTCAAAGAACCAGCTCCTGGTTTTGTTGATTCTTTGTATGGTTCTTTTTGTTTCAACTTGATTGATTTCAGCCCTGAGTTTGATGATTTCCTGTCTTCTACTCCTCCTGGGTGAAATTGCTTCTTTTTGTTCCAGAGCTTTCAAGTGCGCCATTAAGTTGCTGGTATATGCTCTCTCCTGTTTCTTTTTGGAGACACTCAGGGCTATGAGTTTTCCTCTAAGCACTGCTTTCATTGTGTCCCATAGATTTGGGTATGTTGTGCCTTCATTTTCATTAAGTTCTAAGAATTCTTTGATTTCTTTCTTTATTTCTTCCTGGACTAAGGTATCATTGAGTAGAATATTGTTCAGCCTCCAAGCGTATGGGGATTTTCTGTTGTTTTTGTTGCTATTGAAGAACACTCTTACTCCATGGTGATCTGATAAGAGGCATGGGATTATTTCGATCTTTTTATATTTGTTGAGATCTGTCTTGTGTCCATTTATATGGTCGATTTTGGAGAAGGTACCATGAGGGGCTGAGAAAAAGGTATAGTCTTTTGCTTTAGGGTGAAATGTTCTATATATATCTGTTAAATCCAATTGCTCCAAAGTTTCGATGAGTTTCTCCGTGTCTCTGTTTAGTTTCTGTTTTCCTGGTCGGTCCACTGTAGATAGAGGAGTATTGAGGTCCCCCACAATCATTGTGTTAGGTGCAATGTGTGCTTTGAGCTTTAGTAAGGTTTCTTTTACAAATGAGGGTGCCCTTACATTTGGAGCGTAGATGTTTAGAATTGTGAGTTCCTCTTGGTGGATTCTTCCTTTGACTAGCAGGAAGTGACCTTCTGTGTCTCTTTTGATGACTTTGGGTTGAAAGTCAATTTTATCTGATATTAAAATGGCTATTCCAGCTTGCTTCCTGTGACCATTTGCTTGCAAAATTGTCTTCCATCCTTTTACTCTAAGGTAGTGTTTGTCTTTGACTCTGAGGTGTGTTTCCTGTAAGCAGCAAAATGTAGGGTCCTGTTTCCGTATCCAGTCTGTTAGTCTATGTCTTTTTATTGGGGAGTTGAGTCCATTGATGTTAAGAGATATTAAGGAATAGAGATTATTACTTCCTGACATTTTTGATGTTATTTTTGTTTTTGAGTAGTTATCTTCCTTTGAGTTTGATGGAAGAAGTTTACTGTCTTGCTTTTTCTTGGGTGCCATTTCCTTCCTTGTGTTGGAGTTTTCCTCCTATTATCCTTTGTAGAGCTGGGTTAGTGGAAAGATATTGTGTAAATTTGGTCCTGTCATGGAATATTTTGATTTCTCCATCTATGTTGATTGAGAGTTTTGCTGGGTATAGTAGTCTTGGCTGACATTTGTTTTCTCTTAGGGTCTGCATGAGGTCTGCCCAGGATCTTCTAGCTTTCATGGTTTCTGGAGAGAAGTCTGGTGTGATTCTGATAGGTCTTCCTTTATATGTTACTTGGCCCTTTTCTCTTACTGCCTTTAATATTCTTTCTTTGTTTAGTACATTTGGGGTTTTGATTATTATGTGACGGGAGGTGTTTCTGTTCTGGTCCAGTCTGTTTGGAGTTCTGTAGGCTTCTTGTACATTCATGGGCATCTCTCTCTTTAAGTTAGGAAAGTTTTCTTCCATAATTTTGTTAAAGATATTTGCTGGCCCTTTAAGTTGTAGATCTTCACTCTCATCTATCCCTATAATCCTTAGGTTTGGTCTTCTCATTGTGTCCTGGATTTCCTGGATGTTTTGGGTTACAAGCCTTTTGGATTTTGCATTTTCTTTGACTGTGGAGTCAATGGTTACTATGTTATCTTCAGCATCGGAGATTCTTATTTCTATCTCTTGTATTCTGTTGTTGATGTTTGCATCTACGACCCCTGTTTTCTTCCCAAGGTTTTCTATCTCCAAGGTTGCCTCCTTTTGTGATTTCTTAGTTGTTTCTACCTCTGTGTTCAGATCTTGGATGGTTTTGCTCAGTTCCATCATTTGTTTGTTTGTGTTTTCATGTAATTCTTTAATATATTTTTGTGCTCCCTCTTTCATGACTTCTGCCTGTTGTTTCAAGTTCTCCTGCATTTCTTTAACTGATTTTCTCACTTCCTCTTTATTGGTTTCTGTCTGATGGCCCATATTCTCCTGGAGTTCTTTAAGTGTTTTTTGTGTTTGGATTGTAAGAGCTTCTACTCTATTGATGTTCCCCTGCATTTCTTTAAGAGATTTGTTTATGTCTTTTTTGTGTTCCTCTAGGAGCATCATGACCTGTGCTTTTATATCTAACTCTTGTTTTTCTGGTGTGCTGGGGTATCCTGGACTTGCTGTGGTTGGCGAATTGGGTTCAGATGGTGACATATTGCCTTGATTTCTGTTAATAACGTTCCTACGTTTGCCTTTTGCCATCTCTTTATCTCTGGCGCTAGTTGGTCTTATTGTAGATGGCGCCCTGCTGAAAGCACAGCATGCCTGTCCCCAGGAGACAGATCCCTTCTGGCAGCTTGTCTGTGCTGGACTATGCTCGCTCTGAGTCCAGGTCCCTGACTCCAGCTGCTAGAGTGCCGAGCTGTGCCCCGAGGCGGCCCAGCGGCCCCTCGCTGCTAGTCTGCTCAGAGAGCTGGTCCCGGCCGGTAGTCTGCACCCGCAGCTGAGCTTTCTGTGCCCGGATCTCCTGCAGAGCTAAGCTAAGCTATAACTCTGGCCACGCACCTGATTCCAGCCGCTCACTGCGTCCAGTGTGCCTGCTGTTTGCGCACGGGGGTCTGGGGCAAGATGGCTGCCCCTGCTGAAAGCACCGCGTGTCCTTGGCTGAGCTGTTCCTGCCCGGCTCTGCTGCTCCCTTCTGGCTGCGTTGACTGTGCTGGACTATGCTCGCTCTGAGTCCAGGCCCCTGACTCCAGCTGCTAGAGTGCCGAGCTGTGCCCTGAGGCGGCCCAGTGGCCCCTCGCTGCTAGTCCGCTCGGAGAGCTGGTCCCGGCTGCTAGTCTGCACCCGCAGCTGATCTTTCTGTGCCCGGATCTGCTGCAGAGCTAAGCTAAGCTATAACTCTGGCCACGCACCTGATTCCAGCCGCTCACTGCGTCCAGTGTGCCCGCTGTTTGCGCGCGGGGGTCTGGGGCAAGATAGCTGCCCCTTCTGAAAGCACCGCGTGTCCTTGGCTGAGCTGTTCGTGCCCGGCTCTGCTGCTCCCTTCTGGCTGCGTTGACTCTCTTCTCAGCTTTTACTTTCTCAAGTTTTACTTATAATTTTTGTCAAAGGATCCTCAGTGACTATAGTGTCAACATTTTGAGAAAGAAGGCATTTTATATTTGAGATATAAATATACTAGATTTAAATGACTAAGTTCCTCAAATTTCACTACTTGACAGAGTTAAAAATGATAAGATGGATTCCAAAGGCAATGTAAATAGAGGTCACACAACAAAAATAAGCAGACAACTAAGTAGAAAATAAATAATTTTGAAAGATTATCTTAATTTCTGTTTCTTACAAAAACAATTTATTGTTTTATTATTGTTTATTATTTCATCTTTATTTTTAGTAAAAGCTTATTATTTTCTTATTATAAGTACGGGTACTGGATATCTATAAGTAGAAAAATACAAATAGATACATATTAATCACCCTGCACAAAACTCAACTCAAAGAGGATCAAAGACCTGAACATAAAATTGTGATACATTAACACTGATAGAAGGAAAAGTGAGAAATAGTCTTGAATACATTGGCACTGATGACAAATTTCTAAACAGACACTGATAGTACAGTGTCTATAGATAGTACTATTAGTATTGATGATAAATGGAATCACCTAAAACCAAAAAGCTTCCAAAAGTCAAAGGACACTCTCAAAGGGACAAAACAGTAGCCTACAGAATAATAAAATATTTTCACTGGCTCCACATCCAAGAAAAGGCTAGTTAGATATCAACAGACCAAATAACTAAATTTAAAAGATAACAGATCCAAACAGAATTCGCAATAGAGCAAAGTTAAAAGGCAGCAAAACACCTAAATAATTATTCAGCATCCTTAGCCATCACTGAAATGCAAATAAACCTACTTAGGGATTTCATCTTACACCTGAGACTAAGATCAATAACACAAGTGCTAGCTCATGGTGGTGTGGACATGGAGCAAAGGAAACACTCCTCCATTTCTGGTGGGTGTTCAAACTTGTACAGTCCCCTTGGAAATCAATATGTCAGTTTCTCAGAAAATTGGCAATTGATCTAGCTCAAGACACAGGTATACCATTCTTGGGTATATATCCAAAGAACACTACATCCTAAAACAAGAATTATAGACTTATACTTATCAAAACCTGCTTTTAGTAAAGATATTCAAATGATATAACTTGACCTCTAGACCACCACTCACCAGAGGTAGTAGAAATGAAAGGTTAAGAGGACAAAGGAGAATGTGAAGCTGTTCAGAAATAGTTCTCTTCATTCATTCTTCATTTTCAGGATATCAGCAGTTCAATTAACATGAATCAGCAGCCGAGTGGCAGTTTGATCTACTCACAAACACCACTCACAAATCAGTAAAAGCAGGTTAATCTAGAAGAAACTACAAGGTTCTGCCAATCAGCCTGAATCAGAAGATGTGGAAACACCACCGAAAGTTTTTGGTACATTTCTCTTAATGAAGTCATGACAATTAATGACCAGGAAAGAGTGGCAAGTTGAACCAATACCATCCAATGTCATCAGTGAAGAACAGCATCAACAAATCCCAAAGATGAACAGCAAATTTTGGTAAGGTGAACCAATACCACACAGCATTGTCTACTATCTCTTGGCTTATATTTATACCCTTCCCAAACATCATGTGTTCTCTATCTACTCTAGCAAAACATCACATGCCCTGGTTGTTTCCATAAAAACCCCATGTTCCTGTTCTTAGAAAAACATCTTCCCACATTTCCAGAAAAACATCACATGACAAAACTGTGTCTCCAAAGAAATCAAAAATTTCCACTTCACAGAACACTTGCTCAACCATGTTCATATCTGATCTGTTCATAATAGCCAGAAATGGGATGCAACTTAGATATCCCTCAACTGAAGAATGGATAGATAAATTGTGGTACATTTACACAATGGAATATTACTCCACAGTTAAAAATGATATGAAATTTTAAGGTGAATGGATGAAACTAGAAAAGAAATCATCCTGAGTGATGACATTCAGATTCAGAAAGACAAATATGGCATGTAATCATTTACATATGAATATTAGCTGTTAAGTAAAGGACAGTAGGGTCCATGGATTTCCCTATGAAGGGGAAATAAAATAGAGTATGCAGGTTTATTGGAGGTTGGCAGGGATGGGAATAGAATAGATCAGATATCAAGGGAGGAGTGGAAGAACAAGATATATAGAGAGACTAATGGATGTGGGAGGCATTTGGAAATCAATGTGGAAAACAATTGCAGTGGAAAGTTCCTAGATCTTGTGAGCATGATCCTACCAAGGACTCCTAGCCATCTTTTGGAATCTGGAAAGGTCACAAAACATTTGAACTGCAGCCTGTCCTGCCTACAAGTACAAACTCTAGTGCAACTAGAGAAATTGTAGCACAGATCATTTGGGAGGGGCCATTAATGACTGATGTAACTTGAGTCCCACTCTACCACATCCTATACTACCTGGATGGCCAAGAATCTGAAGTTGCCTTACTCAGAGACCTAGGGCAAATCCAAATATCTGGCATACCCATAAATCAGTGTCTATCTCAATTGTTATCAGAGAGGCTTCATCCAGCAGCTTATTGGAGCAGATACAGAGACCAGCAGTTGTGGATGGAAGGAAGGAAAGAGAGCCAGTCAGGCCAATACCATCAGAAGAGCACAGAATAAACTAGGAAAGGCTCATAGGAGCTCACAGAGATTGAAGTGGCAATTGCAGAGGCTGAATGGGTTTGATCTATGTTCTCTACTTACATGCTGTAGTTTTTTAGCTTGGGGTTTTGTGATTTTCTGACAGTGACAGTAGGAGTATTTCACTCACAGAACTCTTGTTCTCCTATTATATTCTATCTTCTCAAAAACATCCTGGTAGTAAGTAATCAACGACTTTTGAATTCTTGTAAATTATGAAACTTTCTTCGTTTTTAAGTTGCCTTTTTAGTACAAATTTTAGTGTGTGTGTGTGTGTGTGTGTGTGTGTGTGTGTGTGTGTTTGTATGTTTCATATGTGCACTCATGTACAGAGGTATGTGTGTGGTTATTTGTAGCACATAGCATATGTGGAGAAGGAACAACTTTTCATTATAGTTTCTTTCCATCTCCCATGTGGGTCACAAAGAACAAACCCAGTTTGTCATGCCTGGGACCATTATGACTCTATGGAGGCAAACCATTTCTCCTTGTAAAATCTCTATTGTACTGCATGTGTTATTATGGATCAATTTCTTTATCCTCAAATATAGGTCTCATTGGCTCTTAACTAAAAATGAATATTAAATTTACAAATGTAAAAACAAGAATGTAGAGTCTAAGAATGTGTTATAAAAGCAAACAAACACAAAAAGTCATCAACAACAAACAAAAACAAAACCTATTTCTAATTGCTGTGTTGTACATCTTTAATCGTTCTGACTGGAATATGGACAAACCCAACAAATGAAATAATGAAGGTAAATTTGTTTGTAGAATGAAGAACCCCTGTTTGAAATTGATGGTAAATTGGCTTGCAGACAATGTAGGAACTCAGAGAAAGATTTGACACAATAAAATATGTCCAATTCTCATTAGAACAGAGAGAAAAGCTAGGCCACTTAAGAGAGAACAGCACAGTGGCTGAAAAAGGAGGCAGTTTTACTAGGAAAGTTGAACAGAGACAGGTTGCAGAGAGAGAACAAGCTAGTCACGGGTTAAGACAGAATGAGTCAGAGAATGAGAAGGAGCCAGAATAATACATGTTGACAAAGTTAGTAAGAGGCCAAGAAGAGAAATTCAGGAGAAGCCTAGAGAAGCCAGACTGAATCAGTTAGCAAGGAGAGGAATTTTGAGCCAGAACAACGGAGTTGAAACAGCCAACCAGAGCTGAGAAAAAATAGAAATGATGAGTTTATTCAGCAGTCTCAGAGGCTAAAAACATTCTAGGACTAGGTGAGCTGATTCAGGGAGCAAACCTCAGAGACAATTTTTTCAGGCAAATAAAGGATATTTTTTTCACATATACTTCACTAATTCATTTTTTTCTTTCATATCTGTGCTAAAAGACTGTCATGTGTCAGAGACTCTCCCAGATGTTGGGAACATATAAATGAATAAAACATCCAAACGCCACTGGCTTCCATATATGATTAGAAGAAAAATCAAAAAGCCAAATAAATTAGTGAATACCATATTTTAGTATGTAATAAATGCTATGCATTAGACTATAATTGAAGGATTTTAGCTAATATGCATCTGTATTCATGTAATTGGGGGCATGTGTTTGTGTATATATGAATATTAGTTTTCATGTCTATAGAGATTCTTGTGCCTTTTTTACCCCAAAAGACCAAGAAGGAGCCTACACCTATGTAATTTCACTCGTGTCTTTATTACAAGCTCGAGCTTGGGCCACACTGCCATCTCTGAGGAGAGATGGTGAAGCCCGGAGCTCTTGGTGGGACAATGTTTATAGGAAATGGTAAGCAAGTAGCAAAGGGGTTTCTAGCCTGGCGCACATCTGATTGGGGGCCATTATGGGATTTTATTGTCCTTTAACATAATTGGCTGAAGTGCTAGAGGCAGGCTTGTTAAAGTGAGTAACTTGGAAACTGAAGATAGAATCAGCTTTTTTGGGGGGAGCAACCTGGAAACTGGAGATAAGTGCTGGCTTGTTAACTCAAGTACAACCTTAGCTCAGGTTTTCTAAGATGGAATTTAAACACAAGATCTGGTCTCTCAAGAGGTGTGCCTTAAATTAGGGTGAAAATTAGGACCTAGTTAAATGACATTAAGCAAAGACTTGAAAATATTCAGACACTTACCCTTCTCAATAGTATGGCGTAACATTCTTGGGGTCAAAATCTATTGTATAGATTTCAATATGATATGTTTATGAAATGATTTTGGTGCCATTGAAGAAGAGTGAGGCACAGATAAGCAGAGGAAGAAAAAGAGAAGAATCAGAAGATGAAATATTGTCTCTTGTTTTGTTCTGGTTTATTTTGCTTCTTATTTTACATCATTATTGTTTTATACAATTATATATCTTTTAATAAGTAAAGCTTAGAAAGTAACAAATGTAAGTATTGCTAGCCTCATAGACTGTACTTAGCAATCACATATTTTGATTTTGGATTCTATACAAATAAAATGAAGCATTTAGAGGTCATAGCAATTAATATAGCATGTCCTATGATTTTCCCTACTCTATCTCACAGAAATTTAATAGATCCCTCAATAAATTAGCTATCATCAGCAGAGATGAGTGTATGACTATAGCAGTTGTTTCAACTGAATCTTGGACCTGTGAACTGAGGACCTGAGAATTTGCAGGGGTGTTTAATGTTTTGGGACATGGAAACCTATTAGGACTAGCAATGCAGCAAGCAATTTCCATTATGCTCTCTAGACCCAGGCATTTTTAATTTTGGCTTCATTTTGATAATGTTAATTCAAGGCCACTAGTTTCTCAGTTGGATGTAATTTGAGGATAGATGACTCATAACAATGCCTAAGGCAACTTTTGTTGTCACAGCTGGTGTAGGAACAACACTCTGAAGGCTATAGGACTATGGTTAATTACAATGCATAGGACAGTTTCACACAGTATAAATGTCAGTAGTGCTAAGGTTGAGGAGGCCCAACTGAGGATTCCATATGACTGGCATTTAGCAGGTACATTGAGTTCAGGCATACATACTAGGGACATTTTGATTATCTATCCCAACCTAACCCTGGGAATATTGAAGAATTTGTATCCAGAGCCATGACCTCTAGTGACAAATTTTATTAAATAATGAGAAGGCAAATTAAAATTGTGATTCACAATTGTTCCCTTACTACACCAGCATTTTTGATGTAGAGTTTCAAGTATCTATAGGAAGAAAATCTAGCAGGACCCCAACACATTGGGGAGAAACATTTGCTGAAAAGGCAGCAAGCCTAAGATCTTCAGTCTAGATCTATGACATTGCTTTCTGGTTGGTCACATCTCTGATGTCCTTCCTTAGAGGTACTGGCAAGTATTTTATATACCATCTCATGTGCTGCAGAATGTTGTCTGACAATGTTTGAGTTTAACTTTCAGAATTACTAATCGAACTAGGATTGTTAGTATAGGGCATTAAGTATATTGATATTGTTTTCTTTGTATTAGGTTGTCTTAGTAAGGGTTTCCATTCCTGCACAAACATCATGACCAAGAAGCAAGTAGGGGGAGGAAAGGGTTTATTCAGCTTATACTTCCACAGTGCTGTTCATCACCAAAGGATGTCAGGACTAAACTCAAGCATGTCAGGAAGCAGAAGCTGATGCAGAGGCCATGGAGGGATGTTACTTACTGCCTTACTTCCCCTGGCTTGCTCAGCTTGCTTTCTTATAGAACCCAAGACTACCATCCTGGGGATGGCACCACCCACAAGGGCCCCCTCCCTTGATCACTAATTGAAAAAAATGCCCTACAGTTGGATCTCATGGACATACTTGTCCAACTGAAGCTTTTTTCTCTGTGATACTCCAGCCTGTGTCAACTTGACACACCAAACCAGCCAGTACATAGGTAAAGGAACATTTATTTCTTTTTTTCTTTACTTTTGTTTTCTTTTCTTTGTTCTTCTCTCATATGTTGCATGCAGACTGCAATTTCCTCTCTGAGTCCTCTTTACTTCCCTGCAACCATCCCCCTACAGCTCTACCCTACCAGTTTGCCTCCCTGACAAAAGAGCAGGCCTCTTAGGGACATCAACCAAACATGACATAACAAGCTGCAATAAGAATAAGCATGTGCCATTAGTCTGGATGAGGCCAGCCAGTAGGAACATAAGGATACCACAAGCAAGAAAAAGAATCAATTCCCATTCCCACTGTTAGGAATTACACAAGAACACCAAGCTATTCAACCATGACATATATGCAGACAACCTAGATTAGATCCACCCTGATCTCTGAGGGTCCCCATGAGTACCAGGCAGGTAATTCTGTGGACTGTGGTCTTATGGTGTTCCTGACCCCTTTGGTTCTGCCAGTCCTTCCTTCCCTCTCTTCTACAGGATTCCTCAAAGTGCACTTAATATTTGGCTATGATACTCTGCATCTGCTCCCATCTCTGTTTTCTTTGATGATGATTCTACTAGGCTCTATTTCCAGAACACTGTGCAGGCAGGACAAACTAGATCTTGTGGCTGGGTTGGTGTCCTAATTACTCTGTATGAGACCTTGACTGGTTATAGAAGATGGTCAGTTCAGGCTCACTCCTCCCCATTACTAAGGTTACTTTTACACATTTCATGGAGTTTCCTTTGTAACAAGTTTCTCTAACTCTCCAATTAAATGCCACCCAATTCTAGTCATTTCTTCCAGTATTTCCTTGTCCCCTAACACCTTCTCCCCCTCAATTCCAACCTTCCCCAAACCTCTAGAAAAATTTATTCTATTTTCCCTTCTTTGCAAAATGCTTGTTTGCATCCTTGCTTAAGCCCTCCATGTTACATATCCTCTGGGTCTCAAGTTCTTCTCTCCCTTCCAGCAGTGAAGGATAGTGGGTCAGAAATGGTCCCCACAGGGCCAAGAAAAAACCAGCAACGTTGGACTGGATACTCAATTTCTCCTGGGTTTGGCACCATCTGAGAGATTATTTCTCCACCAGTGAAATGTGCTAATTCAAAACAGATTAGATTGTATTAAAGGCAGGTTTATTGGGATGCTGCTCTCTGGCAGGCAAATTCTCTGGCTCCAAGGACTGAGGTCAGGGATATGTTGTTGAGGAAAAGGGTGAAGGTCAAGGGAGGGAGAAAGAAAAAGAAAAAGGGCACTTGTACCAATAGAGAAAAGGAGAAGGAAGAAGGAAGGCAAGGGGAGGGGGTGAGTAATGAGGTAGGAGAGCAAACTGTTTGGATTATATAAAGAGGAGCATCTTGGGGAAGGGAAGCCAAGCCTCTGAGCTGTAATGTTCAGGGTTGGGGGCAGGATATGCCAAATAGGAATTGAGGGATGCCTGGGAGAACCAGTAGGCCATGTCTGCTCTGATATATAAAATATGCACTTGTCTTTGTCTCACGATCTGAAAACAAACAATGATGAAAAAAGCTTCTCTGAATATAGTTTAACAAGTGTTCTTGTGGTAGTCTAAGATGACCTGTGGGCATATGTTTAGGAGCAGTATCACTGAGTGTTGAAATAGATTGATTCCCAGTTTGGAGAAACGGCCATATTGATTTTCATAGTGGCTGTACAAGTTTGTACTCCCACCAGCAGTCAAAGAGAAGAGTATTCCTCTTGCTCCACATCTTCACCAGCATGAGCTGTCACTTGTGTTTCAATCTTAGCTGAAATATTGTGTTTAAAGGATCTTAGTGAGGTGCGTGGGCAGAGATATAGCTTAGCTTAGTTCTGCAGGAGATCTGGGCACAGACAGCTCAGCTGCGGGTGCAGACCACCACAGCAAGCTCTCCAAGCGGGCTGGTGGTGAGGGGCCATCTTACCTTGGGACATAGCGCAAAATTCTAGCAGCTGGATTCAGGGGCTTGGACTGAGAGCTAGCATAGTCCAGCGCAGACAACACCACCAGAAGAGATCGGCAGAGCCGGGTACTAACAGCTCAGCCAAGGTCACGCTGTGCTTTCAGCCAGGCCACCACCTTGCCTCGGGACACCATGTGCGCACTAAAGGCAGGCACAGCAAGAGGCTGGAGTCAGGTGCTTGGGCAGAGATATAGCTTAGCTTAGCTCTGCAGGAGATCTGGGCACAGACAGCTCAGCTGCGGGTGCAGACCACCGCAGCAAGCTACCCGGGCGGGCTGGCAGTGAGGGGCCATCTTGCCTAGAGACACTGCACGGAAGTCTAGCAGCTGGAGTCAGGGGCTTGGACTGAGAGCTAGCATAGTCCAGCACAGACAATGCTGCCAGGCTCTGGCCCGCACCCAGAGCCAGAAGAGATCTACAGATCCAGGTACCAACAGCTCAGCAAAGGTCACTCTCTCCTGGGGACAGGCGCCCTGTGCTTTCAGCACTGCTGCCATCTACAATAAGACCAACTAACTCTAGAGATAAAGAGATGGCAAAAGGCAAACATAGGAACATTATTAACAGAAATCAAGGCAATATGGCACCATCTGAACCCAATTCGCCAACCACAGCAAGTCCTGGACACCCCAGCACACCAGAAAAACAAGAGTTAGATATAAAAGCACAGGTCATGATACTCCTAGAGGAACACAAAAAAGACATAAACAAATCTCTTAAAGAAATGCAGGGGAAAATCAATAGGGTAGAAGTTCTTACAATCCAAACACAAAAAACACTTAAGGAACTCCAGGAGAATATGGGCCATCAGACAGAAACCAATAAAGAGGAAATGAGAAAATCAGTTAAAGAAATGCAGGAGAACTTGAAACAACAGGCAGAAGTCATGAAAGAGGGAGCACAAAAATATATTAAAGAATTACATGAAAACACAAACAAACAAATGAAGGAACTGAGCAAAACCATCTAAGATCTGAACACAGAGGTAGAAACAACTAAGAAATCACAAAAGGAGGCAACTTTGGAGATAGAAAACCTTGGGAAGAAATCAGGGGTCGTAGATCCAAACATCAACAACAGAATACAAGAGATAGAAATAAGAATCTCAGATGCTGAAGATAACATAGTAACCATTGACTCCACAGTCAAAGAAAATGCAAAATCCAAAAGGCTTGTACCCCCAAACATCCAGGAAATCCAGGACACAATGAGAAGACCAAACCTAAGGATTATAGGGATAGATGAGAGTGAAGATCTACAACTTAAAGGGTCAGCAAATATCTTTAACAAAATTATGGAAGAAAACTTCCCTAACTTAAAGAAAGAGATGCCCATGAATATACAAGAAACCTACAGAACTCCAAACAGACTGGACCAGAACAGAAACACCTCCCGTCACATAATAATCAAAACCCCAAATGTACTAAACAAAGAAAGAATATTAAAGGCAGTAAGAGAAAAAGGCCAAGTAACATATGAAGGAAGACCTATCAGAATCACACCAGACTTCTCTCCAGAAACCATGAAAGATTATGGGCAGACCTCATGCAGACCCTAAGAGAACACAAATGTCAGCCAAGACTACTATACCCAGCAAAACTCTCAATCAACATAGATGGAGAAATCAAAATATTCCATGACAGGACCAAATTTACACAGTATCTTTCCAGTAACCCAGCTCTACAAAGGATAACAGGAGGAAAACTCCAATACAAGGAAGGGAACTGCACCCAAGAAAAAGCAAGACAGTAACCTTCTTCCATCAAACTCAAAGGAAGATAACTACTCCAAAACATAAATAACATCAAAAATGTCACGAATCTCTATTCCTTAATATCTCTTAACATCAATGGACTCAATTCCCCAATAAAAAGACATAGACTAACAGACTGGGTACAGAAACAGGACCCTATATTTTGCTGCTTACAGGAAATACACCTCAGAGTCAAAGACAAACACTACCTTAGAGTAAAAGGATGGAAGACAATTTTGCAAGCAAATGGTCACAGGAAGAAGATGGAATAGCAATTTTAATATCAGATAAAATTGACTTTCAACCCAAAGTCATCAAAAGAGACACAGAAGGTCACTTCTTGCTAATCAAAGGAAGAATCCACCAAGAAGAACTCACAATTCTAAACATCTACACTCCAAATGTAAGGGCATCCTCATTCGTAAAAGAAACTTTACTAAAGCTCAAAGCACACATTGCACCTAACACAATGATTGTGGGGGACCTCAATACTCCACTGTCCACAGTGGACCGACCAGGAAAACAGAAACTAAACAGGGACATGGAGAAACTCATTGAAACTTTGGACCAATTGGATTTAACAGATTATATATATATATATATATATATATATATATATATATATATATATATAACATTTCACCCTAAAGCAAAAGACTATACCTTTTTCTCAGCCCTTCATGGTACCTTCTCCAAAATCGACCATATAATTGGACACAAGACAGTTCTCAACAAATATAAAAAGATCAAACAATCCCATGCCTCTTATCAGATCACAATGGAGTAAGAGTGTTCTTCAATAGCAACAGAAACAACAGCAAATCCTCATACACGTGGAGGCTGAACAATATTCTACTCAATGATACCTTAGTCCAGGAAGAAATAAAGAAAGAAATCAAAGATTTCTTAGAATTTAATGAAAATGAAGGCACAACATACCCAAATCTATGGGACACAATGAAAGCAGTGCTTAGAGGAAAACTCATAGCCCTGAGTGTCTCCAAAAAGAAACAGGAGAGAGCATATACTAGCAATTTAATGGCGCACTTGAAAGCTCTGGAACAAAAAGAAGCAATTTCACCCATGAGGAGTAGAAGACAGGAAATCATCAAACTCAGGGCTGAAATCAATCAAGTGGAAACAAAGAGAACCATACAGAGAATCAACAAAACCAGGAGCTGGTTCTTTGAGAAAATCAACAAGATAGATAAACCCCTAGCCAGATTTACCAAAGGGCACAGAGACAGTATTCAAATTAACAAAATTAGAAATGAAAAGGGAGATATAACAACAGAAACTGAGGAAATTCAAAAAATCATCAGATCCTACTACAAAAACCTATGCTCAACAATACTGGAGAATCTGGGGGAAATGGACAATTTCCTAGACAGTTACCAAATACCAAAATTAAACCAGGATCAAATAGATCATCTAAACAGATCCATAACCCCCAAAGAAATAGAAGGGGTTCTAGACAGTCTTCCAACCAAAAAGAGAACAGGACCAGATGGTTTTAGTGCAGAATTCTATCAGACCTTCAAAGAAGTCCTGATACCGATACTCTTCAAACTATTCCACAAAATAGAAACAGAAGAATCACTACCCAACTCATTCTATGTAGCCACAATTACCCTGATACCAAAACCACACAAACTACAGGCCAAATTCTCTTATGAATATCGATGCAAAAATACAAAACAAAATACTTGCCAACTGAATCCAAGAACACATCAAAACGATCATTCACCATGATCAAGTTGGCATCATCCCAGGGATGCAGGGATGGTTCAATATATGGAAATCCATCAACATAATCCACTACATAAACAAACTCAAAGAAAAAAACCACATGGTCATCTCATTGGATGCTGAAAAAGCATTTGACAAAATTCAGCATCCTTTCATGCTAAAGGTCTTGGAAAGAGCAGGAATTCAAGGCCCATATCTACACATAGTAAAAGCAATATACAGCAGACCGGTAGCCAACATCAAGGTAAATGGAGAAAAACTTGAAGCAATCCCACTAAAATCAGGGACTAGACAATGCTGCCCCCTCTCACCATATCTCTTCAATGTAATACTTGAGGTACTAGCTAGAGCAATTCGACAACAGAGGGAAGTCAAAGGGATACAAATCGGAAAGGAAGAAGTCAAACTATCACTATTCACAGATGATATGATAGTATACTTATGTGACCCAAAAACCTCCACCAGAGAACTCCTGCAACTGATAAACAACTTCAGCAAAGTGGCTGGCTATAAAATCAACTCATGCAAATCAGTAGCCTTCCTATATGCAAAGGATAAGCAGGCCGAGAAAGAAATTAGGGAAATGATACCCTTCACAATAGCCACAAAGGATATAAAGTATCTTGGAGTGACGCTAACCAAACATGTGAAAGATTTATATGACAAAAACGTCGGGACTCTGAAGAGAGAAATTGAAGAAGACATCAGAAAATGGGAAAATCTTCCATGCTCGTGGGTTGGCAGGACTAATATAGTCAAAATGGCAATCTTGCCCAAAGCAATGTACAGATTCAATGCAATCCCCCTCAAAATCCCAACTCAGTTCTTCATAGAGTTAGAAAGAGCAATTCTAAAATTCATCTGGAATAATAAAAAACCCAGGATAGCTAAAACTATCATCAACAGCAAAAGAACTTCTGGGGGAATCAATATTCTGGACCTCAAGCAATAATACAGAGCAGTAGTATTAAAAACTGCATGGTATTGGTTCAGTGACAGGGAGGTGGATCAATGGAATAGGATCGAAGACCCAGAATTGAAACCACACATCTATGGCCAATTGATCTTCGACAAAGGAGCTGAAAACATCCAGTGGAAAAAAGATAGCTTCTTCAACAGATATTGCTGGCTCAACAGGAGGTCAACATGCAGAAGAATGAGAATTGATCCACTCTTATCTCCTTGCACTAACTCAACTCCAAATGGATCAAGGACCTCCACATAAAACCAGACACACTAAAACCAATAGAAAAGAAACTGGGGAAGACCCTTGAGGACATTGGTTCAGGGGAAAAATTCCTGAACAGAACACCAATTGCTTTGCTCTAAGAGCAATGATAGACAAATGGGACCTCATAAAATTACAAAGTTTCTGTAAGGCAAAAGACACTGTCAAAAGGATTAATCGGCACCCCACAAATTGGGAAAAAAATCTTCACCAACCCCACATCTGACAGAGGGCTAATTTCCAATGTATACAAAGAACTCAAGAGGTTAGACCCCAGAAAACCAAATAACCCTATCCAAAAATGGGGTACAGAGCTAAACAGAGACTTTTCACCTGAAGAAATTCGGATGACTGAGAAACACCTTAAAAAATGTTCAACATCATTAGTCATTAGGGAAATGCAAATTAAAACAACCCTGAGATTTCACCTCACACCAGTCAGAATGGCTAAGATTAAAAACTCAGAAGACATCAGGTGTTGGTGAGGATGTGGAGAAAGAGGAACAATCCTCCACTGCTGGTGGGATTGCAAGCTGGTACAACCACTCTGGAAATCAGTATGGTGTTTCCTCAGAAAACTGGATGTGATACTTCCGGAGGACCCAGCCATACCACTCCTGGGAATATACCCAGAAGATCCCCCAGCATGCAATAAGGATACATGTTCCACTATGTTCATAGCAGCCTTATATATAATAGTCAGAAGCTGGAAATAACCAAGATGTCCCTCAACAGAGGAATGGATACAAAAAAATGTGGTATATATACACAATGGAGTACTATTCAGCCATTAGAAACAATGAATTCATGAAATTCTTAGAGAAATGGATGGAGCTGTAGCACGTCATACTAAGTGAGGTGACCCAGTCTCAAAAGAATACCCATGGTATACAGTCACTGATAAGTGGATATTAGCCTAGAAGCTTGGAACACCAAAGACATAAATCACATATCAAGTGATGTCTCACAAGAAGAAAGGAGTGGACACTGGTGCTACAATAGACCAAAACATCATTGTGGGGGAGTACAAGAACAATGAGGTGGGAGGGGGTAGATGAGCAAGCAGGGGGAGGGAAAAGGGCATGTGGGACCTTTGGGGGTGGGGAACCAGAAAAAGGGAAATGAATTTTAAATATAGAATATATCCAATAAATGAAAAAAAAAAAAAAAAGAAAGCGATTGCTAGTGTCTACAGTCATACCAGTCTGGGGAAAAAAAAAAATAAATAAAGGATCTTAGCAAAAACATTGCTTTTTTTGTTTGTTTGTTTGTTTTTTTGGTTTTTGTTGTTGTTGTTGTTGTTTGTTTGTTTGTTTTTTGGTTTTATTTGGCTTTTGGAGACAGGGTTTCTCTGTATAGCCTTGGCCGTCTTGGAACTCACTCTGTAGAGCAGGCTGGCCCCAAATTTAGAAATCCGCCTGCCTCTGCCTCCCAAGTTCAGGTATTAAAGGCGTGTGCCACCACTGCCTGGCAAACATTGTGTTTTTAAAGATGCATGCCTATGTCCTTTCTCTTAAATACTTTTTTCAACTTAAAACACACATGTTCAACTTTATTGACATCCCCAAACAGGTGTTTAAATTTTTCAATAATTTTAAAAAGCATAAGTTCTTTAATCTGGGAAACAAGAAAAGTCCTATACTGCAATGTCTCAAATTGGGCCATGCATTCCAATGATAATGGAATTTTATGGTGAAACATTGTTTTTAATTATTTGATGTACAGAATAATATACCAAAACCTATTCTGATCACAGTCACCATTCTATTTTCCCATCAATCCATGTAATTCAAATACTCACTGGCAATTTTAATGTACTCTTTTTATTTAAATGTAAAGAAGAAATTACCTACCACCTGATCCTGGAAACAAGCAAATACTAATAAAGGCCGAATCTTGTAAAGTTTTGTTGGGACTGAGCTACTTTGAGAAGAATAGGCTAAATAAATACTTTGATTACATTTGTTCCATCCAGTTCAGGATACAAACCTTGTGTTTCCTGCCTTCAAGTCTTTCACTGCCAGTTGTTTCTGGTGTGTTCAAGTACCAAGCTACTCATGAATATTAAATAGTTAATTTGTCCCAATAGTTATTATGAATTAATGAGTATGCTTCTCTTTGTTAAAGTCTTTAGAAGTGAGCAAGTGGCTTTTAAGTATCTACACTCCATGCCTATAACAAGCATGGATGATTAAAAGGAAAGCACAGGCACATGCATCCTGAGGATCTAGATATTTTATTTGCAATCATTGATCATTATATTTATGTATATATATATATATATATATATATATATATATATTATATATATATATGTATATACATATATATCAATAACAATAGATAAAAACCATGAATTTGAAGGAAAGAGAAGGTTATATAGCATTTCTTGGAGGAAGGAAAGAGAAAGGAGAAATACTATAATTAAATTGCAATCTTAGGAACTAGAGAGGGTACTCAGTGGTTAAGAGCATTGGCTGCTCTTACAGAGAAACCAGGTTCAATTCCGAGTACATACATGGCAGCTCATTAGTGTCTGTCACTTCTGTTCTGAAAGATCTGACACCCTTATTCAGATATAAATGAAGGCAAATTGCCAATGTAAATAAATTAAAAAATAAACATAAAGATGAATAAAATATAATTTTAAGAATCTGTTTCCCAGCCCCAAATGATTTAAGTTAAAAAAAATAGCTGAAGGAAAACTGATATCGAGATCAAAATCAAAGTTTCTCCAATAAATGAATAAAACAAGTGCAGCTTAAATTGTTGTTCAAACTACTCAATATTAAGAAGCATGGTTCTAAGCCTCCGGCTCACCTTTGTTTCGTGGTTCTTTGTTCAATTTAAATACCCAACCTCACAAAATATAAACTGAAAGATTTCACAGTAGCTACTCCACCAACAATGAGAGTACAACTTGATCCTTTCATAGTGTGTGCACTTGAAGATCCATGGCTGTGCTATTCTAAACTAAAGCAGCTTAAGACAGAATCCATTAGAGCTGAATAACACAGGCTTTCAATCATCTGAGGACTAAACTCTATAATAGAAAATGTCCAATGTCAAAGGCAGAGTGGCAGGGACAGTTTTATAATGTGCTTTAGAAAACAAAAACTGTGGTTAATATGAATCTGTGGGAAGATTTCCTTTGACAAAGAGCAAATGGAATCAAATTGGAGCAAAGGCCCCACATGTACAATAACAAAGGGAAGTAAATGGAAAATTATAGCTTTGGCACTAAATTGTATACAAAAGAAAACAACAGTCTTTTCAAAGAGCACTATTTAGCCTGGCAGTTCTTAAGGCTATAATTTTCTTCTTGTTTTGTTTGCTACCTTACTCTAAGATCCACTGGAAAATAAACTAAAAGGATTTTTAAGAGATGAATGCCTTTCCTATATTCTGCAAAAATGTAACAAAAAAGAAAAGTATGTGTCTTGTTACCTGCCCTGAGTTATGTTTGAGTTGGATGTTTGCACCTTCATTAGAACTCATTATGTCATTTGCTATTACTGTATAGTTCTGAGTTTGTAAGTGTAGCCCTTTGGAAATACACATTTGTGTATGGTCTCTATTTTTACTTCAAGGAGGACAGTGGAATTTATGTCACATATTAAACATGAACAGATTACTGAAATAATATTTTCTCATATGGATCTGACACAAAAGCTTCTATATGGGCATAAACCAAGCAATTACATTTTCTATTCAAAGTTAAATTATTAAAATATTGGATGCATTTCATGATTTTCTCCCCTTTGATTCATTGGTGCCTTTCAAGTCTTCATGTCATCCAATAATTTTCCCTGTATTAAAGTTGTGCAGTTCAGAACATATAAACTCACAGCCTTCTGTGATCAGTGGAGCAGTTGGGACTGAAGTCTTCCTGCTGCCATATGCACCAGGAGCCTTGAGGCTCCACAGCCTTTTGTGAATAGCCAGACAGGAGGGAATAATCTCCCAGAAGGCTTTCACTTTTGAGCACACAGGTGAGATCTACACCTTCTCTCTGGAGGGTACCAGCTAGGAGCATACAGGGCCTAAGATCAGAGGAGCATCTAGGACAGAACTCTTCCTGCCTACAGGCATTTGCACTGGGGAGCAGAAGACTCCACAGTCTTATGTGTGTAGCCCACCAGGAGAGAGAGATCTCCCAGCAGTGCTTTCACTTTTGAGCTCAGAGGGGTAAGGACACAAGCTTACAGGCTCACAGGAGGAATAAACTCCAGCCATAGACAACAATACCAAGTACCACCAGATGGAAATAGGCAAGCACAAGAACCCTACCAACAGAAACCAAGGCCACATGGCAATATAAAAACCCAGTTCTCCCACCACAGCAAGTCCCAGATACCCCAACACACCAGAAAAGCAAGAGTTGGATTTAAAATCCTATCTCATGATGCTGATAGAAGGCTTCAAGAAAGACTTAAATAACTCCCTTAAAGAAATGCAGGAGAACATCAGCCAACAGGTAAATGCTCTTAAAGAGGAAACACAAAAATCCCTTAAAGAAGTACAGGAGATCATCGGTCATCAGGCAGAAGCCCTTAAAGAAGAAACACAAAAATTCCTTAAAGAATTACAGAAAAACACAAACAATCAAGTGAAGGAACTGAATAAAATTATCCAGGATCAAAAAGTGGAAGTAGAAACAATAAAGAAATCATAGAGTGAGGCATCTCTGGTGATAGAAAACCTTGGAAAGAACTCACGAGTCATAGATGCAAGCATCAATAACAGAATACAAGAGATAGGAGAAAGAACCTCAGGTGCTCAAGATACCATAGTTTTCATTGACTCAACAGTCAAAGAAAATGCAAAATGCATAAAGCTGGTAACCCAAAAAATCTAGGAACTCCAGGACACAATGAGAAGACGAAACCGAAGGATTATAGGTATAGACAAAAGCGAGGATTTACATCTTAAAGGCCCAGTAAATATTTTCAACAAAATTGTAGAAGAAAACTTCCATAACTTAGAGAAAGAGATGCCCATGAACATACAAGAAGCCTTCAGAACTCCAAATAGACTGGACCAGAACAGAAAATCCTCCTGGCACATAATAATCAAAACATCAAATTCACTAAACAATGAAAGAATATTAAAATCAGTATGGGAAAAAGGGCAAGTAACTTATAAAGGCAGACCTATCAGAATCACACCAGACTTCTCACCAGAGATGATGAAAGCTAGAAGATCCTGGGCAGACCTCATATAGACCCTAAGAGAAGACAAATGCCAGCCCAGACTACTATACCCAGTAAAACTCTCAATCATCATAGATGAAGAAACCAAGATATTCCATGATAAAACCCAATTTGCACACTATCTGTCCACAAATTCAGCCCTACAAAGGATAATTTATGGAAAATGCCAACACAAGGAGGGAAACTACACCCTAGAAAAAGCAAGAAATTAATCTTCCAACAAACCCAAAGGAAGATACCCACACAAACATAAAAATAACATAAAAAAATAACAGGAAGCAGCAATCACTATTCCTTAATATCTCTTAACAACAATGGACTCAACTCCCCAATAAAAAGACATAGACTAACAAAATATTTCTCATGTAAATCTTCAATTTTATCAGAAAATATTTGTAATTCTCCTTTTAATTAATTTCGAAATTTCTTTTATGTCTTCTGTTTCATCTGTATTATTTTTCATGATAATCTTCAATTTTAAAGCCTTTCTATATACTTCCTCTATTCTATCAGAAATGTTTTCAATGTAAATCTTTGATTTTCTCACAAATGTTTCTAATTCCATGTTCAATTAATTTAGAGTTTTTACATCAACCATTTTTATGTAAAATTTTCCATGAAATAGTCAATTTTAACATATATTGTCTATTTCTTGAATTTTACCAGAAATATTTTCCATGTAAATCTTCAATGTTATCTGAAAATATTTATAATTCCACCTTCAATCAACTTAGAATTATCTTTGTCTATTATTTTATCTATATAATTTTCTTGATAATCTTTAATTTTAACATGTTTTTCTATGCATTTCTACAATTTTATCAGAAATAGTTTCCATGTACATCTTCAAGTTTATCAGAAAATGTTTATAATTTCACTTTTAATCAACTTATGACTACTTTTTTGCCTACCATTATTATAAAATTTTCTATAATAATCTTCAGTTTTAACATTCTACTTTTTCTATAATTTTTTAAAATTCTACTTTTTTCTATAATTTTATCAGAAATATTTTCCATATAAATTTTCAATTTTATGAAGAAATGTTTCTACCCCATATTTCAAGTAATTTAGTAATGTTTTACATGTCTACCACTTTACTCCCTAATTTTCTATGAAAGTTTTCAATTTTAACGTGTTTATCTGAAATATTTTCCATGTAAATCTTTAATTTTATCATAAAGTGTTTTTGCTTCCCTTTACTTCCCTTTTCAATAAAAAGAACAACAATAAAAGTTATGAAGTCCACATTAAAACATGTTATTCTAGTGTCTAAATTTATGAACTAGTTTTTTTTCCAACATATGTCCAAATCTTACACTGAAAAAAAAATGAAGCAAACGAGTAAAAATGCAAAACAAACCCAAAACAACTATGACAAAAAAAACCCAACAATGAGTAATTTTAGTTTAACATTCCTCCCACTTTCTCCCCAGATTTCCCACATCTTTTGTGTGTGTTTGTGTGTATATGTGAGTGATACTTTGCATGTGTTATATATGCGTATGTTTATGTAGGTGCACTCACCCATGGGAACTAATGTTGAAGCCACAGGCTAACATCAGGATGCCTTCAATTAATTTGTTAATTTATTTGTAAGACAGGATCTATCATTAAAGTTAGAGGTTACTGTTTTGTCTGCAATGGTTGGAGAGTGAACCCCCAGACACATACTGTTTCTACCTTTCTTTAAAATTATTATATTATTATTATTATTATTATTATTATTATTATTATTATTACAGTCCAGTCATTATCCTGTCCTGGTCTGCCCTCTGATTGTTCCTCATTCCATTCCTCCCTTTCAGACTCTGAGAGGAT
Organism: Apodemus agrarius; assembly: GCA_964023405.1. NCBI lineage: Eukaryota > Metazoa > Chordata > Mammalia > Rodentia > Muridae > Apodemus > Apodemus agrarius. The sequence continues at coordinate 43,393,249 of OZ030010.1, forward strand.
GTTCTAAACCCGAAACTCTACCCTACCTGACCTTCCCAGTCCCTGGGGCAAGTCTCTCCAGGGTTAGATGCCTCCTTCTCTCTTGTCTCTGAGGCCAGACCAGTCCTCTACTGTATATGTGTCTCTCAGAGCCTCATATCAGCTTGTATCCTGCTTAGTTGGTGGCTCAGTATCTAAGAGATTTCAGGGGTCCAGGTCAGTTGAAACTGCTGATCTTCCTATGGGGTTACCCTCCTCTTTAATTTCTTGCAGCCTTTCTCTAATTAAACCACAGGGGCTGGCTTCTGTCCATGGTTGGGTGTAAGTATCTGCTTCAGTCTCAGTCAGCTGCTTGTTGGACCTCTTGGAGTGTAGTCATGATAGGCCCTATTTGTAAGCACACCACAGCATCAGTAATAGTGTCAGGCCTTGGGGCCTCCCCCCAGATGGATCCCCAAGTTGGGCCTTTCACTGGACCTCATTTTCCTTAGGCTGTTCTCCATTTCTGTTCCTACAGTTCTTTCAGACATGAACAACTTTGGGTCAGAGTTTTTGACTGTGGGATGGCAATCCCATCTCTCCACTTGATGTCCTGTCTTTCTACTGGAGATGGACTCTGCAAGTTCCCTCTCCCCACTGTTGGGCATTTCATCTAAGATTCCTCACTTTGTGTCTTGAGCCTCTTACCTTTTAGCACTAGGGTTAATTTTCTACCACTTTTATGTGGGGGAGGTGATCCAAACCTAGGCCCTTATTTATATTTGTGCAAGAAGCACTTTAAGTCATCTAACCAGTACCAAGTTCCTTATCTCCTATGTTCACAATAAAATCTTTTTCTCCTCTCTCAGCTTTGCCTAAGTTTACTTCATAATGCTAAAGGGTATCATTGGTAAAATAGTTTCTTTTACCTAGAATAGTTTCTCCATTGCTATTGATATATGTATTATTATTCACCCTTTAAAATGCATTTTAATTGCACCTTCCTCAAAGAGGACTTAACTAACAGTCTTCTAAAACTAGGTGAATGAAATTTTCATATGTAGGAGTAGTTGTCTGCTACACATGCATCACCTCTAACAATTGCTAAACCAGTGCTAAGGATCAATTCAATTTGTATTCACCACTACACTAACAAAGAGTGTTGGTTAACAAATTGCTTCAGTTGCGATTGGAAAATATGTAATATGTAAGAAATCATTCTTATAAAATCTAATATAAATTACAAAATTACTAACTATATTACACTTATTGCTTGGTCTGTTCTAGCTTTCTTTTGCTGTACACATCTATACTTTTTAATCTCTAATTTTAATATAATGTTATATCTCTTGAAGGAGGTTTATTTTTCTGTGATGCTTGATGTAAAACATTTAAAAAATTAGAAAAAGACTATTTATGGAGTGAGGTTGTTCCTTCATAGGTTTAATTCCAAGCAGTCACATGATGGCTCAGAATCATTTGAAACTGAAGACCTTGGGGTTTGATGATATCTTCTGTCCTGTGTAGGTACTGGTAAAAAGTGATGAACAGACACACATGTTGGCAAAACACCATATATATTATAAAAATACTCATTCTTTCATATTCTTCAAATCTTCACAACACTGTAGATTTTGAAAAATACCCTATTGCTTCTTCACTAGCCATTCCAGTTTTTCAGAGAAGGTGAAATCATGACTACAGCTCATTACTGTGCAGAGAGAAGCAACTAAGTGATGTTCCCTAGATTTCCATAATTGTTTTCTATCTATTGAGACTAATTTGAATAATTTTTATAATCATTTATATTGCTTGTATTATATTTCACAGAAGAATTTGGAAGAGGTGTTTATTATTTGTAAAGGACCTAAGCATTTAATACTTAACATATTTTGAAATCAAACAGAACAAAGCACTATTACCAGTAAAAAATGTAAAGGAATAGTAACATTACACAGCATAAGTGACTAACAATTTTGTTGATTTTGTAGCTTTTGTTCTTTTCAATTATTATTATTTTCTATATTCTTTGTTTACATTACAAATTATTTTCCTTTTCCCAGTTTCCCCCTCCTAGTAAGTCCCATAAGCTCTCTTCCCTCAGCCTGTTCCCCAATTAACAGCCTCCCACTTCTCTCTCTGGGAAATCACCTACAATGCTGCATCAAGCCTTTCCAGGACCAGGGCCCTCTCCTTCCATCTTGTTGGCATTGTTTAGAAATGTGAGTTGTGTCTTGGGTATTGGCCTAATATCCACCTATCAGTGACTGCATTCCATGTGTGTTCTTTTGTGAATGAGTTACCCCACTTAGGATGATATTTCCCAGTTCTAACCATTTGCCTAAGAATTTCATGAATTCACTGTTTTTAATAGCTGAATAGTATTCCATTGTATAAATATAGCACATTTTCTGTATCCATTCCTCCATTGAGGGACATCTGGTTTCTTTCCAACTTCTGGCTATTATAAATAAGGCTGTTATGAATGTAGTGGAGCATGTGTCCTTATTGCACGACAGGAATCCTCTGGGTATATGCCCAGGAGTGGTACAGCAGAGTCCTCCGAAAGTGTCATGCCCAGTTTTCTGAGGAACCGCAAGACTGATTTCCAGAGTGGTTGTACCAGCTTGCAATCCCGCCAGCAGTGGAGGACTCTTCCTCTTTCTACACATCCTCACCAACACCTGCTCTCTTCTGAGTTTTTATTCTTAGCCATTCTGACTGGTGTGAGGTGAAATATCAGGGTTATTTTGATTTGCATTTCCCTAATCAATAATGATGTTGAACATTTCTGAAGGTGCTTCTCAGCCATCCAAAGTTCTTCAGGTGAAAATTCATTGTTTAGTTCTGTAACCCATTTTAATAGGGTTATTTGATTATCTGGAGTCTAACTACTTGAGTTCTTTGTATATATATTTGATATTAGCCCTCTGTCAGATGTAGGGTTGATGAAGATATTTTCCCAATTTGTTGATTGCCATTTTGTCCTTTTAAAAGTGTACTTTACCTTACAGAAACTTTGTAATTTTATGAGGTCCCATTTATCAATTCTTGATCTTAGAGCAAAATCTATTGGTGTTCTGTTCAGGAACTTTCTCCATGTGCCCATGTGCACAAGGGTCTTCCCCAGTTTCTTTTCTATTAGTTTCAGTGTGTCCGGTTTTATTTGGAGGTCCTTGATCCACTTTTAGTTGAGATTAGTACAAGGAGATAAGAATAGATCAATTCCCATTCTTCTGCATGCTGACCTCCAGTTGAGTCAACACCATTTGTTGAAAAGGCTATTGCTTTTCCACTGAATATTTTCAGGTCCTTTGTCGAAGATCAAGGGACCATAGGAGTGTGGGTTCATTTTTGGTTCTTCAATTCTATTTCATTGATCTACCTGCCTGTCACTGTACAAATAACATGCAGTTTTTAACACTACTGCTCTGTAGTGTTGCTTGAGGTCCAGGATACTGATTCCCCCAGAAGTTCTTTTACTGTTGATGATAGTTTTAGCTATCCTGGGTTTTTTGTTATTCCAGATGAATATGAGAATTGCTCTTTCTAACTCTATGAAGAACTGAGTTGAGATTTTGATGGTCATTGCATGGTATCTGTGTATTACTTTTGGGAAGATGGTCATTTTGACTATATTAATCCTGCCAATCCACTAGCATGGAAGATTTTTCCATTTTCTGAGGTCTTCTTCAATTTCTGTCTTCAGAGACTTGATATAATTGTCATAAACATCTTTCACTTGTTTGGTTAGAGTTACACCAAGATACTTTATATTGTTTTTGACTATTGTGAAGGGTGTTATTTCCCTAACTTCTTTCTCAGCCTGCTTATCCTTCGAGTACAGGAAGTCTACTGATTTGCTTGAGTTGAATTTATAACCAGCCACTTTGTTGAAGTTGTTTATCATCTGTAGGACTTCTCTGGTGGAGTTTTTGGGTCACTTCAGTATACAATTATATCACCTGCAAACAGTGATAGTTTGAATTCTTCCTTTCCAATTTGTATCTCTTTGACCTCCATATGTTGTCGAATTGCTCTTTCTAGTACCTTAAGTACTATATTGAAAAGATATGGAGAGAGGGGGCAGTCTTGTCTAGTCCCTGATTTCAGTGGGATTGCTTCAAGTTTCTCTGCATTTAGTTTGATGTTGGATACTGGTTTGCTGTATATTGCTTTTAGTATGTTTAGTTATGGGCATTGAATTCTTGTTCTCTCCAAGACATTTAGAATTAAAGGATGCTGAATTTTGTCAAATGCTTTTTCAGCATCTAATGAAATCACCATGTGTTTTATTTTTATGTTGAGTTTGTTTATGTAGTGGATTGAATTGATGGATTTCCATACATTCCTGGGATGACACCTACTTCATCATGGTGAATGATCGTTTTGATGCATTTTGGATTTGGTTGGCAAGAATTTTATTCAGTAGTTTTGCATCTATGTTCATAAGAGAAATTGGTCTGAATTTCTCTTTCTTTTTTGGATCTTTGTGTGGTTTTCGTATCAGCTTAATGGTGGCTTCATAGAATGAGTTGGGTGCTGTTCTTCTGTTTCTATATTGTGGAATAGTATGAAGAGTATTGGTGTTGTTACAGTGACAGGCAGGTGATTCAATGGAATAAAATTGAAGACCCAGAAATGAACCCACACACCTATGGCAGCTTGATCTTTGAAAAAGGAGCTGAAAACATCCAGTGGGAAAAAAGATAGCCTTTTCAACAAATGCCTGGCTCAATTGGAGTTCAGCATGCAGAAGAATGGGAATTGATCCATTCTTATCTCCTTGTATGAAGTTCAACTCCAAGTGGATCAAAGACCTCCAATTAAAACCAGACACACTGAAACTAATAGAAAAGTAACTCGGGAAGACCCTTGAGGACATCAGCACAGGGGGAAAGTTCCTGAACCGAACACTAATAGCTTATGCTATAAGATCAAGAATTGACAAATGGGACCTCATAAAATTACAAAGTTTCTGTAAGGTAAAAGACACTGTAAGGCAAAGTTTCTGCAAGGCAAATGGACAAATCTGCCACCAAGAAATTGGGAAAAGATCTTCACCAACCCTACATCTGACAGAGGGCTTATATGTACAAAGAACTCAAGAAGTTAGACCCCAGAGAACCAAATAACCCTATTAAAAATGGGGTATAGAGCTAAACAAAGAATTTTCACCTGAAGAACTCAGTAACATCCTTCCTCTAAAAAATCCCATGCCTCTGAGTACCTCTCAAAAGTTTTCAAATATATGTGCTTATTAAACCACCACCCTAACCATGACAATTATTCTGATATTCAGTATTTTTTAAATATTTGTGTTAAAAAGTTACTTTTTCTTAATTTGCTTAATTAGTATGCACTTAATTGCATAAAATTTCAAAAGAATTTTATGGATACCTTACTACTATATATTATATATATATTTTTTTTTCATATTAATATATACCTCAGCTGAATCATGGTAGTACAAGACAATCAATCCATTTACATTTTATCTTAATCTTACTATTTATGAAACTAAATATTAATGTATTAACAAGAAATCCAGTCTTTATTGTTGTCAAAATAAGAATATTGTTGGGTCTGAAGTGATGGTTCAGTGGTTAAGAGGACCTGACTTCAACTCTCAACAAATGCATGTGGCTCATAACTATCTGTAATAAGATCTGATTCCCTCTTTTGTTATGTGTGAAAAAATCCCTAATATACATAAAATAGGCAAATAAATATTTTTAAAAGGCTCAGCACTTAGCAGGGATATTTCCAAGGTCAGAGCCTTTCTCATCTACAAAGTGTATTCCAGAACAACAAAGCCTGTTATAGAGAAACCCTATCTTAAAAAGATGAAATGGCAAAATGAAAGAAAGAAACATTCTTTGACTGGGGCACTGAGCCTTCAAAGAACCAAGGGCCTTCCCTCCCACTTATGCCCAACAAGGGCATCCTCTGCTACATATTTAGCTAGAGTCATGTGTCCTTCCATGTGTACTCCTTGGTTTGTAGTTTAGTCCCTGAGAGCTCTGGTTGATTCACATGCTTGTTCTTCCTATGGTGTTCCAAACCCCTTTAGTTCCTTCCATCCTTTCTCTAACACCTCCACTGGGGACTCAGTGCTCAGTCCAATGGTTGACTGTGAGCATCCATATCTGTATTTGTCAGGCTCTGGCAGAGTCTCTCAGGAGACAGCCATATCAGACTCCTCTCAGCAAGCACTTCTTGGAATCCACAGTAGTGTCTGAGATTGGTGACTGTATATGGGATGGAACACCAGATGGCACAATCTCTGGATGGCCTTTCCTTTAGTCTCTGCTCCACAATTTGTCTCTGTATTTCTTCCCATAAGTATTTTGTTCCCCTTTCTAAGAAGTACCAAAGCACCTACACATTGGTCTTCCTTCTTGAGTTTCATGTGGTCTGTGAATTGTATCTTGGGTATTCTGAGCAGGGGGAGGGGGAATAGGAGAGAGGTTTTCTGGAGAGAGGGGAAAAACAGGTAAGGGAATAACACTTGAAATGTAAATAAATTAAATTTTAAGAAAAAAAGGGTTTCACATCTGTGCCAAGTTCCTTTGTTTTTAATTGATTTCATATGTAGTCAAGTTGATACAGAGACTACACATCACAGGAATATACCAGCTGGTGTAGCTGTGTAGATGGTACATCTACTTTCAACTTTTGAGGAAACTTCAATTTATTTCCCTAGTACATCTACCATTTTATTTAATTTTTATATTGTGTAGAAGAAAGTATGTTTATTAATCTTTAATTAAAAATATCATTGACTAGATGTATTCATATTATCACAGAATATCTTCATATGAAACAAAATTTAGGATACATAAAGAAAATCTTTGTAAAGTCCTCGAATTTTATCTTGTGTCTATAGGGAGAATAATTAATCATACATCATGATTCATTTTAGAAACTAAATGTCTTATACTGGGAGCTTCAGTTTGAGAAAATATGCCTAATCTTGTAGACACTTGATAATCCAGGTAAGGGGAATGTGGGGGGTTGAGCTAGTTATGGGGGTTAGGTGAGGGGAGTGAGGGGTTTCAGGGGGTAGGGGCAAAGTACCCTCTCAGATGCAAAAAGAAGCAGTGATGGTGTGAAGAACTCTTGAAGGGGAGACCAGGAAGGGGGCAACATTTGGAATACAAGTAAATGAAACTACAACAACAACAACAGCAGCAGCAACAACAACAATAATGATGATAATAATTTATATATGTATATACACACATTATATATAATAAATATACATAGTGTGTATATATATGTATATATATATATATATATATATATATATATATATATAATCACAATCCATTTCTACACTGGCCAGGCTTCTCACCCTACAGTATAAAGTAAGTACACTTACTTTGTACCATATGCTATCTCCAAAATTTCTTTATTTTTAAGAAAGTTATTCTGACACACTAAAATTTACAAATATAATGTATATTACATGTTCATTAAGTCATTAATTCTTTGAAGGTTTTGTGTTTATCTTATGTTTTATTTTTATTTTTGTGGCCCTTTTATTTTTCTTGTCTGATATCATATTCATATATATATATATATATATATATACGATATTTGTTTTATATATAACTATATATATAAAACTATATAACTATGTAACTATATAACAATATAACTATATAACTATACAACTATATAACTAACTATATAACTATATAATGATATAACTATATAACTATAAAACAATATAACTATATAACTATAAAATTATATAACTATATAACTATAAAATTATATAACTATAAAACAATATAACTATACAACAAAATAACTATATAACTAACTATATAACTATATATAACTATAACTATATACCTAACTATAACTATAACTATATAACTATATTACTATATATATATATATATATATATATATATATATGCGCTTCTGGAATTTAATCCCCTCATGGACCTGCAGGGTTTGGATCTGAGATTGGTATCTCCTTAGCAGTTCTGTCCAGCTGGAGCCTGAGGCTTGTGAGGTGGGAAAATGGTGAGCTGGGTAGGGAACCGTGTCCCAGAGGGCAAGGGAGGGAATGGGTTTGCTGGGACAGGGTGCACAGCATATATATAGTTATAGTTATAGTTATAGTTATAGTTATAGTTATAGTTATAGTTATAGTTATAGTTATAGTTATAGTTATAGTTATAGCTATAGCTATAGTTATAGATATAGTCATAGTTACAGTTACAGTTACAGTTATGATATCTATGATTTTCCTGTTTGGTGTGATGCTTCTTCATTTTATTAATTTCTTTTTGCTTTGCTGTAATGAAGTTTTAAATTTTATGCAATCCAACTTGACAACTTAACGGGCTATGTTCTATTGTATTAGAATCCTTTTCAGAAAGTTCTTTGCCTCTGCTTATCTCTGACACCATTTACATATGATATATTCTTGCTATTTTAAAGTTTTTGCTTTTCATTAATGATTTTCATCTTCTTTGAATTTACTTTTGTGCAGAGTCAGACATGTTGATTTGCTTTTATTATTTGTACAGGTAAAGACTCAGTGTTACTATCACGACTTGTTGGAGAATCTATCATTTCTATTATATATTTTAGCTTGTAACTATTGTTCGAGGACATATTTTTGCATCCTATGTTATATTTCATTACTATACATTATAGCACTAGAAATAAACAGTACAAAAGACTACAAATTTCCAAGTAGTTCTAAACATAAATGGATTATAACACCACTTCTCAAGCTCTATTACAGAGTCTTAGTAAAGAAGGAATCAGAGCGCACAGAAATGTATATCCATTCAGGTTCTAAAAACAGAAGTAGAAACAACTAAGAAATCACAGAGGGAGACAACATTGGAGATAGAAAACCTTGGGAAGAAATCAGGGGCCATAGATGCAAATATCAACAATAGAATACAGGATATAGAAGACAGAACATTAGAAGCCGAAGCTACCATAGGAACCATTGATTCAACAGTCAAAGAAAATACTAAATGCAAAAAAAGTTGTAACCCAAAACATCCAGAAAATCCAGAACACAATGAGAAGACCAAACCTAAGGATTATAGGTATAGATGAGAGTGAAGATTTACAAGTTAAAGGGCCAGCAAATATCTTCTATAAAATTATGGAAGAAAACTTCCCCAACCTAAAGAGAGAGATGCCCATGAATATACAAGAAGCCTATAGAACCCCAAACAGACTGGACCAGAACAGAAATACATCCTGTCACATAATAATCAAAACTCCAAATGTACTAAACAAAGAAAGAATATTAAAGGCAGCAAGAGAAAAAGGCCAAGTAATATATACAGGAAGACCTATCAGAATAACACCAGACTTCTCACCTGAGACCATGAAACCTAGAAGATCCTGGGCAGATATCATGCAAACTCTAAGAGAACACAAAACTACTTTACCCAGCAAAACTCTCAATCATCATAGATGGAGACATCAAGGTATTCCATGACAAAACCAAATTTGCATGATATCTTTCCACAAATCCAGCCCTACAAAGGTTAATAGAGGGAAAACACCAAGACAAGGAAGGAAACTACACACAAGAAGAAGCAAGATAGAAACCACCTCTCATCAAACCTAAAAGAAGATAACCTCTCAAATATAAAAATAAATAAATAAATAAATAAATAAATAAATAAAATAATTTCAAAAAAGTTAGAAGGTAATAACTACTATTCCTTAAAATCTCTTAACATCAATGGACTCAATTCCCCAATAAAAAGACACAGATTAACAGACTGGATACGGAAACAGGACCCTACATTTTGCTGCATACAGGAAACACTTCTCAGTGTTAAAGACAAACACTGCCTTAGAGTAAAAGGATGGAAGACAATTTTACAAGCAAATGGTCTCAGGAAACAAGCTGGAGTAGCCATTATAATATCAGATAAAATTGACTTCCAACCTAAAGTCATCAAAAGAGAATCAGAAGGTCACTTCTTTCTGGTCAAAGGGAAAATCCACCAAGAAGAGCTCTCAATACTGAACATCTATGCTCCAAATGAAAGGGCACCCTCATTTGTAAAAGAAACCTTACTAAAGCTTAAAGCACACATTACACCTAACACAATAATTGTGGGTGACTTGAACACTCCACTCTCCTCAATGGACCGATCAGGAAAGCAGAAACTAAACAGGGACACAGTGAAACTAATTGAAACTTTGGACCAATTGGATTTAACAGATATATATAGAACATTTCATCCTAAAGCTAAAGAATATACCTTTTTCTCAGCACCGCATGGTACCTTCTCCAAAATTGATCATATAATTGCTCACAAGACAGATTTCAGCAAATACAAGAAGATCGAGCTAATCCCATGCCTCCTATCAGATCACCATGGAGTAAGAGTGGTCTTCAATAGCAACAAAAACAACAGAAAGCCCACATACACATGGAAACTGAACAATACTCTACTCAATGACACCTTGGTCAAAGAAGAAATAAAAAAAGAAATCAAAGATTTTTACAATTCAATGACAATGAAGGTACAAACTACCCAAATCTATGGAACACAATGAGAGAAGTGCTAAGAGGAAAACTCATATCTCTAAGTGCATCCAAAAAGAAACTGGAGAGAGCATACACTAGCAGCTTAACGGCACACCTTAAAGCCCTGGAAGAAAAAGAAGTTAATTCATCCAGGAGGAGTAGAAGACAAGAAATCATCAAACTCAGGGCTGAAATCAATCAAGTAGAAACAAAGAGAACCATACAAAGACCCGGAGCTGGTACTTTGAGAAAATCAACAAGATAGATAAACCCTTAGCCAGACTAACCAAAGGACACAGAGACAGTATCCAAATTAACAAAATTAGAAATGAAAAGGGAGACATAACAACAGAAACTGAGGAAATTCAAAAGATCCTCAGATCCTACTACAAAGGTCTATACTCAAAACAACTGGAGAATCTGGAGGAAATGGACATTTTCCTAGACAGATATCAAAAACCAAAATTAAATCAGCATCAAGGAGATCAGATAAATAGTCCCATAACCCCTAAAGAAATAGAAGGGGTTATATAGAGCCTCCCAACCAAAAAAAGTACTGGACCAGATGGTTATAGTGCAGAATTCTACCAGTCCTTCAAAGACTACTTAACACCAATACTTTTCAAACTATTCCATAAAATAGAGACAGAAGGGACAGAAGGGAGCAACTCATTCTTTGAAGCCACAATTACGCTAACACCTAAACCACAAAAAGATCCAACAAAGAAAGAGAACTACAGGCCAATTTCCCTGATGAATATAGATGCAAAAATACTAAATAAAATTATTTCCAACCTAATCCAAGAGCACATCAAAACGATCATTTACCATGATCAAGTAGGCTTCATCCCAGGGATGCAGGGATGGTTCATTATACAGAAATCCATCAATGTAATCCACTACATAAGCAAACTAAAAGAAAAAAACCACGTGGTCATCTCATTAGATGCTGAAAAAGCATTTGACAAAATTCAGCATCCTTTCATGCTAAAAGTTTTGGAAAGAGAAGGAATTCAAGGCCCATACCTAAACATAGTAAAAGCAATCTGCAGCAAACCAGTAGCCAACATCAAAATAAATGGAGAGAATCTTGAAGCAATCCCACTAAAATCAGGGACTAGACAAGGCTGACCTCTCTCTCCATATCTTTTCAATATAGTACTTGAAGTTAGAGTGAGAGCAATTAGACAACATAAGGAAGTCAAAGGGATACAAATTGGAAAGGAAGAAGTCAAACTACCATTATTTGCAGATGATATGACAGTTTACTTAGGCGACCCAAAAAACTGCACCAGAGAACTTTTACAGCTGATAAACAACTTCAGCAAAGTGGCTGGTTATAAAATTAACTCAAGCAAACCAGTGGCCTTCTTGTACTCAAAGGACAAGCAGGCTGAGAAAGAAGTTAGGGAAATAACACCCTTCACAATAGCCACAAACAACATTAAAGTACCTTGGCGTAACTCTAACCAAACAAGCAAAAGATCTGTATGACAGGAACTTCAAGTCCTTGAAGAAAGAAATCGAAGAAGACCTCAGAAGATGGAAAAATATTTCTTGCTCCTGGATTGGCAGGATCAATATAGTAAAAAAGGCCATCTTGCCAAAAGCAATCTACAGATTCAATGCGATCCCCATCAAAATTCCAACTCAATTCTTCATAGATCTAGAAAGAGCAATTCTCAAATTCATCTGGAGCAACAAAAAACCCAGGATAGCTAAAACTATGCTCAACAATAAAAGGACTTCTGGGGGAATCAATATCCCTGACCTCAAGCAGTACTACAGAGCAATTGTGTTAAAAACTGCATGGTATTGGTACAGCAACAGGCAAGTGGATCAATGGAATAGGATTGAAGACCCAGAAATGAACCCACAGACTTATGGTCACTTGATCTTTGATAAAGGATCCACAACCATCCAATGGAAAAAAGATAGCCTTTTCAACAAATGGTGCTGGTTCAACTGGAGGTCAACATACAGAAGAATGCGAATTGACCCACTCTTATCTCCTTGCACTAAGATCAACTCCAAGTGGATCAAGGACCTCCACATAAAACCAGACACACTGAAACTATTAGAAAAGAAACTTGGGAAGACCCTGGAGGACATGGGCACAGGGGAAAGTTCCTGAACAGAACACCAATAGCTTAAGCACTAAGATCAAGAATTGATAAATGGGACCTCATAAAATTACAAAGTTTCTGCAAGGCAAAGGACACTGTCAGAAGGACAAAACGGCAACCAACAAAGTTGGAAAAGATCTTCACCATCCCCACATCCGACGGAGGGCTAATATCCAATGTATACAAAGAAATCAAGAAGTTAGACTGCAAAGAACCAAATAACTCTATCAAAAAATGGGGTACAGAGCTAAACAAAGAATTTTCACCAGAAGAAATTCAGATGGCAGAGAAACACCTTAAGAGATGTTCAACATCATTAGTCATCAGGGAAATGCAAATCAAAACAACCCTGAGATTCTACCTCATACCAGTCAGAATGGCTAAGATTAGAAACTCAAGAGACAACAAGTACTGACGAGGATGTGGAGAAAGATGAACACTCCTCCACTGTTGGTGTGATTGCAACATGGTAAAACTGCTCTGGAAATCAGTTTGGTGGTTCATCAGAAAATTGGGCATGCCACTTCCAAAGGACCCTGGCATACCACTCCTGGGCATATACCCAGAGGATTCCCCTGCATACAATAAAGACATATGCTCCACTATGTTTATAGCAGCCTTGTTTATAATAGCCAGAAATTGGAAGGAGCCCAAATATCCGTCAAAGGAGGAATGGATACAGAAAATGTGGTATATTTATACAATGGAATACTACTCAGCAATTAAAAATAATGAATTCATGCAATTTGTAGGTAAATGGTTAGATCTGTAAGATATCATCCTGAGTGAGTTAACCCAATCACTAAAGAATACACATGAAATGCAATCACTGATAAGTGGATATTAATGATCCCAGAAGCCCTAAATACTCAAGGCACAATTAGCAGTGAAATGATTCCTAAGAAGAAGAAAGGAGAGGACCCTGGGCCTGTAAAGTTTGGATCCAGTTTTGTACACCCAGAACAGAGAAACCGTGGGGGGAGGGGGAATGATTGGGGAATAGTTGGGGGGGAGAGGAATTATGGGACGTATGGTGGGGGGGGAACTGGGAAAGGGGAAAGCCTTTGGAATGTAAACGTAGAATATAGAAAATAAAAATTAAAAAAAGAATAACATTGGTAATTTGATGGAAGTTGTTTTAAATCAGTGCATCCTTTTTTGTTATAATTATTTTTCATAATATTTTAAAATTTATCTTTGAAACTACTCTTGAAATGATATTCTTTTTCTTGAATTCAGTCTCAATATATTTGTTATTTGCATTTATATAAGCTATTAATTTTGTATATTGATTTTTTATCTTTCGACTTTTGCTGAAAGTATTCATCAGTTCTTAGAGTTTTGTCATAATCTTTAGAGTACTTCAGGATAGATTCATGCCATTTGCAAATGAAGATAATTTGCATCCCCTATCTTATTTTTATTCCTTTTATTGATGTCTCTCTTTTTTTAGTACAGAATGGAGTTAATTCCGGTCATGGGGAGGGGAGTTGAGGGAGGAGGAGGAGGAGGAGGAGGAGAGAGAGAGAGAGAGAGAGAGAGAGAGAGAGAGAGAGAGAGAGAGAGAGAGAGAGAGAAGAGGAATAGAGGAGGCCATGAGCTTGTGGAGAGAGATGGGGGAGGGGAATAGGGAGAGAGGAGAAGCAGGAGGAGAGAGGACAGAGGAAAGCAAGAAGGCAAGAGCTACTTCTCTTTTCTTATTGCTTTATATAAAAGTTTTAGCACAGTATTGACTAATAACAGAAAGAATAGGCACACAACTGTGTTCCAAAAAGTCAAGGAGCACTGAATACCTGTATTTATCTGGCTCTTTGTTCTTTGATGTTTTGTTTTGTTTACAAGGCTAACCCATGCTATGACACAAGCAATACTCAGAATATTCTCACAACAGGTAATCATTTATAAAACTCTCTTTATAGATATACCTATACTTCAGATGATTCTTAATCCTGCCAAAATTACAATAAAGAGAAATGATTTCAACTGAGTACTGAGTTGTTTTAAAAATAATATTTGCCAGTATTAACTATTAGATTCTCTTTCCCACAATGAGGTGAGTTAAGAACTAATATTTCCAAGTTTATTTTATAGATTAGGATATAAAGGTAAAATGTTTAAGCTACCTTCTCAAAGTTCTACTGCTAGTGAGTGGTGTTGTTGGGTATTAAATCAGTTTTCATCCAATTTACTTATTCACTATAACATACTGTCCCTGTAAATTATGTGCTATTTTATGTTATATGATTTAGGATCCATTCATACATGCTTTGTGGTAATTTCTGTGTTAAAATATTTGCCCTGTTATTTTCAAGGAAGTTCTCAGCAATTTAAACAATGGAAAATTTAATGAAATCTGAGTCACTTAATAACCACATGCAAAGGATAAACAATTTTAGCTGTGGTTCCAGCATTATCCACATCCACTTTATTATTAGGTTGCAGTTTCAGTTTCTCAAGTGTGGATTAATATTTTTCCATGGTTATTACATTTATTCTCAATCTTTGAAGTATATTTATTTAATTTCACTTTACTCTGTGAGTTTAGATTATTTTACTAATACACAAGCCATAATTCTCAATCACTGTGACAAGAATTTTATGAGAAGTTTTATAACATCTCTTAATGTAGGTGATTTCTATGATTTTCCCTACATTCATCATTTTAGTGAAAAATGAACCCTGTCAAAATCATAGAACAAGGTAATTTTGATGTGACTGGATATTAATTAATCCTTTATGATGTTTGGTAAGTAACACTCTGTATCTAAGTTCTAGTTAGAGCTTCTGACATGGATTATTTTATCTAAAAAAAAGTTATTAACTTCCTTCTTTGACAACCAAAACCCAAGACTGTGTCAGAATATTGCACAACAAAGGCACTAAGCAATAAAATGAGTTTACCAAAAAAAAAAAAAAAATTTGCTGGTGGTGGCGCACGCCTTTAATCCCAGCACTTGGGAGGCAGAGGCAGGCAGATTTCTGCATTTGAGGCCAGCCTGGTCTACAGCCTGAGTTCCAGGACAGCCAGGGCTACACAGAGAAACCCTGTCTCGAAAAAAAAAAAACCAAAAAACAAAAACAAAAAATAAAATGATTTTACAAACATATTTGTATGACTGCAATGAAAACACATGGTTTACGTGTAATTGAAAGGATGCAGAATATTAACTCAAAAATAATGAAGTAATCAATGTCCATTTTCCAACTACTTTGTAAGGATCATAAGCCACAGAATTCAAATTAGAAGCTATTTATTTCCACAAGATTGGACATTTAGTTAATATGATTTCTTTTTATTTTATGGAAGGAGAAAGAATGAACAAAAGATAAAATATATAGGTAAGAACATAACTATCACATATATGTTATTGACATATCTACTAAAAGTAAGTTCAGTTTGGTGTAAATCAGTTAAATTTTGAACATTAATTGGGCATTTGATGGCACAAATACCTTTAACTTAAAATATAGCAATATCATTATAATTAGATTTTTTTTAAATTTCGCTATACAAATGAAAAACTATAAAATACATAAAGAATAGATGTAGCACAATGTACTATGGAATGATAATGTTTGGGTAACAGATACCACGGTACATTATGCTTGCATTACACGTAAGTGTATGTTAAAATTATCTGTATGGCTTTCTCATCATGCTCCTTATTTCTCTCTCATTTCTCTATCCTCTTCTTCTCTTTTCCATGTGGTCATGGCCATCCCTCATCTCTCTATCTTCTCTTTCTCTTCTTTTATTCTACTCTTTTAATAATAAAGCATAAAACTATAAAAAAGTATCTGTATGGAATAAGTGAAATAAATAAGTAGCCTTTCTGAAAGTGAAAAGAGGAATAAGACAAAATTGAGCCTCATAGACTAAAAGGCCAAGGTACAAAAAAGATGCCAGAAAGGCATCTGAAAGCAATGAGTATGCAAAGAGTGAAACAATGGATAGTGATTCTGTAAGATGAATTAAACATTTTTTTTTATTTTTGCCACACAATTTGGGCTTTTATACATTTAATAATCATTATGGCTATTACACAAAATAAAATTTTCTGTTTGTCAGCTTCACAGACTTCACTTTGAACACTGATATAGTCATCATTCAAATCATTGTCTTTGTTGTTTTCCATAAAAAACCAAAAACATTTGCATCTTTGCTTGATCTTGATCATGAACTATACACCCAAGGGTGTATTTTCTCCTGCCTTTAGAAATTTACTTCATGTGATTGTTTTTGTGTGTTGTTTTTGTGTGTTGCTAGAATGCAGTTACTAATAGAAATCACATTGTCTTTGTTGTATTTCCCCACTCAGGAATACACATTTTAGAATATAATGTAAGTTTTCCTTACCCCATGTGCTATTTCCATTATCTATAGTTTATATCTTCTTCAGAAAAAAAAAAAACACTAAAATGATGTTGAAGATTATGAAGGATTGACTAAAACCAGAGCAGAGAAAATTATTATCATTACAGAAAGTTTCATTTGTCAAAAAATCAAATTGATGGCTACATAATTGATCTTAATTGCTTGTTAAAATGTAAAGAGCATCTAGCAAGGAGGCACCTTTATTCTCATCAGTCATTTTAATGAGTCACTTAAGCTCCATAGTGATTCAAATGTGAGGAATTAGCCAATATTGAACAGCTATCAGAAGTAGATTAGCTAGTGAGGGATGAATCTGTCCTATATGACATTTAATCTGAGATCAACATGAAAGGGAGTTTAAATAAATAAATAATATCAATATTTGTATACCACAATGTTACAACACAATTACAAAGCAGTTTAATACAGGCTCCTGTTTATTCTCCACAAACATGTAAATACTATAGTCTTTAGTTTGTGGTGAAAAAGTAAAGCATAAAGTAAAGCAGTTGAAGTTCCTTACCAAAATTTATGTACCTGAGGAATACTAAAATTCCAGCTAAGCCTTCTATTTAAATCCTGTTCAATTTTTCTATTGTTTCCAGTTCTAGTTACTATTTTTAAGTTTCAACCTATTTAACACATCAAAGCAGACATGACCTCCAGGTTCTCCTAGTATTTGTCATTCCTAACCTATTACAGAGTGTGGCTGGCATACCTTGCCCTCTACCCTGAACTCTGCAGCCCTATATAAATCAGATATTTTGGTAACCTGCCCCCTTGGTGCCATTGGACTCCAGAATACTACATACCATTCTCCTCTCTCCCTTTTCCCTCCCCTTCCACATTTCCTCACATGGCACAACTCAGTCTGGTCATGTTCACTATGGGCTCTCTCAAATGTCCCTGTCTATACCTATGCTGTTCCTTTTATCTATAATCTAATTTCTCCTCCATCATAAGTAGGGGAGCAGTCATTTCATTTACTTACTCCCCATACCCTTTTTCCATCCCTCTCTTCCTCCCTCCCTCCCTCCCTCCCATCCTCCCTCCCTCCCTCCCTCCCTCCCTCCCTCCCTCCCTCCCTCCCTCCCTCTCTTTTCCTATTCAGCTGGTGCCAAAAATGCAGGAGTGGCTTAAATCCCTCCCCCAAGAAATTCTTCGGTCTTTTTTGCCATCCATCAATTTGATTCTAGAGTCGGCCTCTTCAGACACTTCTTACCTCCACTTTATCTAATCAGTCATTTCCCCTCCCCTATTCTCCTTAAGTCTCCTCTCCCTATTGTTAGCATAATGAAGAGAAAGGGTATCTTGGCAGGTTGGAGCCAAGTAATGACTCAAAACTACACAATGCAGCAAGCTAAGAAGTTTATTGGGGGAGGAGGAAGAATGAAAGGAAAAAGGAGATCTGCAATGTCCAAAGGGATTTTTTAGAGTATGTACATGGAAATGCATGTTATATGGTAGTTTCAGGTGATAATGTAAGCTGCCCAAGCTACTGCCAGTCAGCCACTGGAAGGCAGACAAGCAGAGCACCAAATTTATGACATAAACATCCTCTCTGCTACTCTGTGTGTGGCCCTACCTTGTGGACAAATATAGTTAATACACATTTTGCACCTCTCCAGCTGTTTTTCCATCTACCTATTCTAACTATTCTACTGTCTAAGTGTCACTAGGGAACTGCCTGCTTTGACTACTATAACTACAAAAGCCATCCAGGTGTGCCAGCAAGCTCCTCATCGTTCCGTGCCCCCATTACTTGTATTCTCTGTGATTTGAGACATTTTTCAATGACAAGTCTCTCAGTCCATTTGGGGTTGAACCAGATTTAAATTCTTGTTACCATAACATTTACCCCCTCTAGTCTTTCATGACTCCTCTCAGCTCCTTCCTGGCACTTCCTCACCTTCACATAGGGGCTGCCTACATGCTCCTGGTTCTGTAACTTTTTCTTTGCCTCCTTTTCTTTGGAATTATTTGTTCTATCTCTTCTTGTACCCTCCTAAGCCCATGTTCTGCAAGTTTCCTTGTTCCCTGTCCCCAAGATCTATATGAAATGTCCTGCAGTTTCTCTAAGTCTTTGTGGTTTCTGTGATATTGGAACCCTCATTTGGATGGAGTTCCTGCTTGTTCCTTCTTGTCCCTGTCTTTTAGCTGTATTAGTCTCCCAATGGCAGTGTTCTTTTTGTAACCTATCCTTCTTTTGTCCTTGGATTCAATTCCTTTCTCAAACTGTGAAATTCTCTTAAATTCTCATTGTCTTACTGGAAATTGCTTGGTGTCAATATAGGTCAATGGTCAAAGACAGCCACACTTAAGTTTCAATTTCTTGCAGACTTTACCAACTTTGGCTACCACACAAGCAAATGATCCATGGGAGCCTAGGACAACCATCTAGGTAATGAGCAAGTTTCTTTCATAGGACATTAGATTATATTTCCTGCTATAATTTACTCTTTCTAAATAATATTAACTGATTAGCTTTAACAGCATCAAGCATCCAGTTCCTCTGCCCACGATTCAACCTCCTTTTATTTTGTTCTTCTGCTTTCTCAGTTCTCTTCATAAGTTACAAAAAAAACAAAAAACAAAAAACAAACAAACAAACAAACAAACAAAAATACCTCAGATCTCTCTTTACTAGAGCTACTAGGAACCCAAATGAGAAAGACACTTTACTTGATTTGTTACCAAATTCACAAAATAACACAACAGGTTTCAAAGTAACTATTACTATTCCATTATTTAAAGGAATTCACGTTTTAATAACTGCTCTCAGTAACCGATCACCTGTAAATGGATAGAAAAAAAGTTTAAAGTTTATATTGTTGGGAACAACCAAAAATACTTGGAAACATAGAAAAGAAACTTGTCCTAATTACTGTCATTTTGTGTGGGCCTGTGGAGTGGGCCTGTGTACTGTGGAGGAGCCTGGCCATCTGTTCTAGTGGCTGGAAACTTTGAGAGGCTTGTTCCATTGCTCCAGCATGGTTGGTTTTGATAAGAAGAGACAGTCCATGATTTTAAAGATTTATTATAAAAAAGTAGGGGGAAAGAAAAGAGATAGGAAAGTAAAGAGGGCAAGAAGAGATAGAGAGGTTAGAACAGGCCATGGCCACTTGGTAAGAGAATGGAGAGAGAAGGGGAGCAGAGGGCCAAGAGACAAGAAAAGAGGACAAGAAAGAAGGGCAAGAGAGGGCGAGAGCAACGAGGGAGTTATGCAGCACATTTTACAGTAGGCAGGGCTATCCGGTTGTTGCCAGGTAACAATGGGGCACGGCAAACCTGGCTGTAGCCAGGTGACTGTGGGTGTGGAGTCCAGCCAGAACACTAGGGGCCTGGGGCACTGCCCTATATGGCTGATGGTCACAGGGTTTTATCCAACAAATTTGTTTTCATACTCCATTTTAATTATAGGGTGAAAGTAAATTCTACTTTCAGATCCTGAGGGGGTTGGGGATTCCCCAGTAGCTGAATGGCTTCGATTATTCATTGTTTGTTCCCCAAAATATAATAATTTCCAAAACATAAGTGCTGTTCCTGACCAGCTTCTGATATTCATCTTTTGCTCCCCAAAGCATAACTGTTTACATAGCATAATAACTGTTCCTAACCACAGCTTCTGTTACTCATATTGTGTTTCCCAAAACTTAATAACGGGTCTTGACCAGAAAGGAAGAAATGAACTTGACTGCCTGTACTGTAAACATACATACTATATCAAGTGACATAGATGAATCACATAAAGAAAGCCCATATTCCTACATCCTGATTGGTAGAAAATGTAAGTGTAAGTTGACATAGATGTTTGTCATTTTCAAGCTTAAAAACTGTAATATTCTGGTTTTGTGTTGTAGTTCAGCTCTTGAGTATGTTCTGCAGCCCTGATACATTAGTAGACCAGTAGCAACTTGATTACAATTTTGTCATCTACATTTACCTGCTATTTGAGTTTTGTTGGATCTAAATGGACCCCTCAACAATGTAAATTTTAAGTCTAAGAAAATGCCCTAAGGTATATAAATGCAAGTTGTTGTAAAGTTTTATGAAAATGATTTGAAGTGTTTGAAAAGTAAGTTTCATATTTTTTCCATCTCCCTATGCTATTGCTATACTAAAATTTTTGACGTTCAAAATTTCAACATCAATCAATGGAGTGCTGATAAATTTGTAAAGCACTGATTACTATTATCAGTTACAAGCTCAAGAATGTAAATTTCCTTTTATTGTTTTCTAAGAATATTCTTAATAGTGCTTCTCCATCATATTAAAAACATCTTTGTCCAATATAACTATTCAGCCCTCTTGAGAGAGTGCTAATTCTTTAAATTCAGAATCATTTTGGATAGCCAAGCTTTTACTGTGACTCAAAGGTCTGAGTCTACTACTACGATGTGGATTTTATTAAAGATTACAAACAATGGCAAGACAAATACATCTGAATTTCTCTTTGTAAACATAAAAACTTATTTAAGCTTCAAGGAGTCAACTTGTATCTACCTCTTACAGCTCAAATTGACTCTAGATCAGTATTCCTAATTTTAGTCCACCTGATGATTCCTGAAGGTGGAATCTCTTTTTCCTGCTATAACAATTCCCCTCACCAAACGACCAGGACTGTCGGCTTAGATGTTTCAAATGTACATCCAATAAAAAAAAAATCCCATAAACTTCTTACTTTATGTTTACTTCCTAGAATATATGTGTCCCAGGAGATTCCAAATCAAGTAAAGAGTGCAAACTGTTGCAAATACAACAGCCCTAGATGTTTATGATGGAAAATCCATTCAGCCTGAGGAGCAGGGACCCAGGTGGTCCAGCCTCACAAATTGCTCCAAGGCAGCCTGCACTTCCCTAGGTCCAGATGGTTCCTCTAGAACCTGGACAATTAGTGAATCAGCACAATATCAGCAGGAAGTAGTCACAGAAATGACTGTACTACTCCTCAACCTTTATTATTAACAAAAAGGCTGGAATGGTAGTTCTCACACCTGGGAAAATTGATTCCTGAAACAGCACGAAATCAGCAGGAAGTAGTCATAGAAATGACTGTACTACTCCTCAACACTTATTATCAAAAAAGGGCTGGAATGGTAGGTCTCACACCTGGGACAAATTGATTACTCATTTTTGTTTATTATTTTAGAAGTATTTGCGTTTGTCATAAGAATCTTCTTAATGCCAAATGTAAGTGTTCAGTACTGACTTTATTAGCTGAGGTGGTTTTAAGATATTATACTTAATCTCTACGTAAGACATTAGGCATACGACTACATGCCAAGAATAGAACCAGCTCAATAGCATTGTCTGAGGTATGGGGCTCTTAGTGATCACTCTTAAACAGATCTACAGTGAAAAGGAGCAAGAAGAGTAAAATGAAACAAAATGTAAAACATGAGAAGAAAAAGAGCACCAGAAAATTTAATGTTGGAGGCAAGTCTTATGCTCAAAGAGTTGAGAAATTTAAAGAAAATGTTAAGATAAAATGTAATGAAGGTAAAAATGTCCCCAGGGCAAGAACATATTCAACTAAGTTTCCCTCTTCTGAAAAGAAAGCAGGGTGTGAAGTGAATAAGTAATACATACATACATACATACATACATACATACATAAAATTAAATTTTAAAAATTAATAAAACCTATGGAATAATAAAAAACAAAATCCTCTTCTTCTATACCAAAGGAATGCTTATTCAACAACAATAAAATTAAAACTTATAAAAATGTATTTCAAGGAGGGGTTCAGATCCATTAAAAGCAGGCAGAAGAACTTGGCAGGTAGGGGTATACATGAATCTGTATTTGGAGTAATGAAAAAATAGAAAAGCATTTATAAAAATTCCCTCAGCATTGAAGGAAAGCTGTTGAGGCCAGGAATGAAGGAAGAGAGCCCATGCCTGAAGGCCTGAAGAGGCCTTTCTATGAAGCTATGAAAATGGAACACAGATTGCCTTGGAGACAACAAGATGTTGAAGATGCCAGAGCCATGGGATATCTGGCTAAATCACTAAAAGTAGATAAGAGAAACAACTCTTGACAAAGAAGTACAGTGTAGTACACAAAGATTAAAGGGAAGAACCCCCTAGGCCCTCTAATAAGGGACATAGAGCTACAAAATTTAGAGTTTGTCCAGCAGGGTTTTGGTATTGCTTTTGTCCAGTATATCTCTATTATGTTCCTATACCTCTGTTTTGGAATGGCAGTATATATCGTGTGTTATTATGTGTTGTAGGTATATAATTTGCCTTCTGATTTTAAAGAGGATTACAAATAAGAGATTGCCCTGAGTATCAGAAGTGACTGGGGACATTGAAACTAAGAAGGACTTTATGAACATTTTTAGTTAGGGTAAAGCATTTTTTTCATTTTGAAATGGCCACAAGTGTTTCAGGGCCAGAGAGTTGAATGTGGTACTTTAAATGACAACGCTTCTCACAGGTTCATATATTTTAATGGTTGGTCAAAAGTTTATGTAACTATTTGAGTGTTGGGATAAAACAAAGGTTAAGTAGATGTGGCCTTGTTGAAGGAAGTTTGTAACTGGTGGTTGGCTTTGTAGTTTGAAAAGCCCATTAATTCCTCCTCTCTCTCTTTCTCTCTCTCTCTCTCTCTCTCTCTCTCTCTCTCTCTCTCTCTCCTCTCCTCTCCTCTCCTCTCCTCTTCTCTTCTCTTCTCTTTTCTGTGCTTCCTTTTTGTGGATCAACTATAAACTCACAGCTACTGTTCCAGTTCCATGACAGCCATCCTGATGCTATGGGCCCCATCATAATGGTCATGGACTCACTCTTTGAAATCAAAAGCCTCACATTAAATGTTTTCTATTCAAACTTGCCTCTGTCATGGAAATAAAAATAATTTAGACACAATATATTATTTGCATATATGTGTGGGTACATACACAATAATAACAATAATATACTTATCTAGCTCTCTCAATATATGTACATATATATATATATATGTACATATATTGTATTAAGTTATGCACTGTGTGGTAATAATACTTCCAATAAGAGCTATATACTCTCTAACAAAATATATAGGGTCATGCATAGAAAAAATTCTCCTTGAGTTTTTGCTTAAGATCATCAAAGAGACTCTCATTGCCTTGTTTGCTTCCCAAAACTGATGATAAGATTACCTTGCTGAAAATATTATGAACTTTGGATAAAAGATTTCAAGGAATTAATCTGGAATTGATCTGGAAACTTCCTGCCTAATGACTAGCTCTCATAAGTTAATGCTTCTCATAGGAGAGAATTATGCAATTTACTAAGATAGAAAATCAACGAATAATCCTTATCGGTTGAAATCTATGAAGCAATGCTTGGACAAGCAAGATATTGCCCATGGTGTAATAGTGCCACTATAATGTTGGGAAAATTCAGCAGCATGGACTTAATACCTGCTCCATGGCTTGCTTAGAGTTTCAGATGCTTAGACCATTATCATCATAGTGGGATGCATGGCTGCATTCAGAGATGCACTTGATCAGTACCAGGGACCTTTATATCTGATCTGCAAATAGAAAGAGAAAGCCATTGGGCATAGCTTGGGATTTTTAAACCTCAAAGCTCATTTCCTTTTTTCTTTTTTTCTTATTTTTTTAATTGAATATTGTCTTCATTTACATTGCCAATGGTAAAAGCTTTCCCGATTTCTCCCCTACCCTAAAATTCCCAACCCCTCTTCCCTTCCCCTACTTCCATGTATATGGACACACGCGACACACTCTACCTCCCCTTCCTCAGTTTCCCTTTGTTGGGGCCTCTGCTGAGCCTTTATCTGAGCAAGGATCATTCCTCCCACCGATGTCCAATAAGGCCTTCCTCTGCCACATTTTTGACTGGAACCATGTGTGCCCCTTGTTTGATGATTCAATCCCTATGAGTCTTGGGGCATCAGGGTGCCTGAAATAATTGTTCTTTCTATGGGTCTGTAAACCCCTTCAGCAACTCCAGACCACCTTCCAGCTCCTCCATTGGGGACCCCATGCCCAGTCCAATTGTTGGTTGCTAGCATCTGCCTCTGTATTTGTAAGGTTCTGGCAGTGCCCCTCTGGAGACAACCATGGCATGCTCCTTTTTTATTATACACTTCTTGTCATCCATAGTAGTTTCAGGGATTATTGTTTATAGGATGAATCCCCAGGTAGGGCAGTCTCTGGGTGGCCTTAACTTCAGTCTCTGCTCCACACATTGTCTCCCTTATTATTCCTGTGAGTACTTTGTTCACTTTCTTAGAGGAATCAAAGCACCCTCACTTAAGTCATCCTTGAGCTTCCTGTGCTAGGTGAATTGTAACTTGCTTATTTTGAGCTTCTGAGCTGACATCCACTCATTAGTGAGTGCATACCATGTGCGTTCTTTTGTGATTGGGTTATCTCACTCAGGATGACACTTTCTAGTTCCATCCATTTGCCTAAGAATTTCATGAATTCATTGTTTTTAATAACTGAATACTACTCCATTGTGTATATATACCACAGTTTTTGTATCAATTCCTCTGTTGAAGGACATTTGGGTTCTTTCCAGCTTCTGGCTATTATAAATAAGGCAGCTATGAAAATAGTGGAGCATGTGTCCTTATTACATATAGGGAAATACACATTCTGGGTATATGCCCAGGAGTGGTATAGCTGGGTCCACAGATAGTACTATGTCTAATTTTCTGAGGGATTGCCAAACTGATTTCCAGAGTGGTTTTACCAGCTTGCAATCCCACCAACAATGGAAAAGTGTTTCTTTTTCCCCACATCCGGTCCAGCACCAGCTGTCCCCTGAGTTTTTCATCTTAGCCATTCTGACTGGTGTAAGGTGGAATCTCCGTGTTGTTTCCACCCATTCTTTTCTCCTTGTACAAAACTCAAGTTCAAGTGGTTCAAGGATACACATAAAACCAGACACACTGAAACTTTTAGAGGAGAAAGTGGGGGACAAATCTTGAACAGCAGAAAAGTTCCTGAATAGAACACCAATGGCTTATTCTCTAAGAACAAGAATCGACAAATGGGACCTCATAAAACTTCAAAGCTTCTGTAAGGCAAAGGACACAGTCAACAGGATAAAATGGCAACCAACAAATTGGGAAAAGATTTACTAACCCTACATCTGATAGAGAGCTAATATCCAATGTATAAAAAGAACTCAAGAAGTTAGACTCCAGAGAGTCAAATTGTTAGTACAGAGATCTGTGACATGATATAGGCGACAATTAGCACTACAACTATAGGCCTGTTACCAAGGCAATGGCTGTCATATACCCAGAATTCAATGGGCCTACCTTTACCTGTATTTTTTGTCACCACTAATATATAAATGGGTAGTTTCTTCTTGCTCTCTTTTCTTTCTTTTCCTGCCTTCTTCCCACCTGCTGCACCTTTACCCCATCTTAAATAAAGCCCCACGTGGAACTGTTTGGTGTGGTGTGGTCCCTCATTGCTGCCTTACATCTTTGTGGCATCTCCGCGGCCCGCATGGCAGGGAATACAGGTGACTTGTGTGTGGTGCAGGTAGACAAACTGCATGGGTAAACCAACACAAATAACCCTATTAAAATGGGGTACAGAGCTAAACAGGGAATTCTCAACTGAGGAAACTGGAATGGCTCTAAAGCAGCTAAAGAAATGTTCAGCATCCTTAGTTATCAGGGAAATTCAAAGCTCATTTCCAATGACACACTTCCCCCCACAACGCTGCATATCCTAATCCTTCTAACTCTTTTAAATGGTTCAATTCTCTGGTAAGGAAGAGTTCAGATATATGGACCTATGGGGAAAAATATTCCTCAAATCACCAGACATGCCTATAGAGGGAGAATACAATTTCTTCAGGGCCTTCTGATAGCTTCCCAGTAGAAAAACTATATCTTATTTTTGGGTTACTATCTGCTCAGTCATTTTCTAAGAATTTTATTTTTATATCATGCTGCATATAGAGATGTTCCATGTATGTTCCTGTAGTTCCTTTTTCCTTCTTCCTTTTTAAAATTAAGAATAATTTCCTGTCTCACACAATACATCTTGAACACAGTTTTCCTCTCTCCATTCATCTGTGCTATCCACATATTCCCTCTTTCTCATATCTAGATTTCCTCCCTTTCCTTTCAGAAAAGAGCAGGTCTTCAGGAGAGAACAACAAATCCCAACAAAGCAAGATACTAAATAAGACAAATAAGCCTTGATAATGTGGCTGGGAAAAGCACGCAATAGCAGAAAAGAGTTCCATTGTCTACATTTGTGATCCAAGGGTTAACTTAGTGGTAGATAAAAGTAAAAAAACAAATAAAGAAACAAAACCTAGAGTCATATTTTCTTTGTGTATTTTAGTGCAAGTCTTACAGCATGAAGGGCTACCAGTAATTGAGAAAAGGTTTAAAAACAAAGAAACAACTAATTCCTTCCCATGAATATACATTTTAATACTGATACTACTACTACTACTACTACTACTACTACTACTACTACTACTTACTAGTACTACTATTACTTGCTTTTGTTAGATTTGAACCTTGTTTCCTATAGAATAGGTAAGTGCTCTACTTCTGAGTTTTAGTCTGAAATGTTCTTTTAATTTGTTTTGTTTTGAGACAGCAGGCTGGTCTTTAACTTGCTCCATGGCCAGAGGGGGCATGGGCTTTAAAAAATCTTTATTCTTAAGCTTCCTACGTACTTATGGTTATAGGACTATACCAACAACCTGGCTAGTTCACTGCCTTCTCAGCTAGAAGAACAGATTTAGAACTTTCATAATTTTAACCTACTCTTTTAAGCAATTAGGAGGGCTAAATTCTCTGATAAGGAATATAGAATCCATCACAGTTACTTGGTTTTTAGTATTATTTAAGTAGTACATGGACATTTTTATTACATTGGAAGTTTCAGAATTGATATACAATAACTGTAGAAAATATTTACTATAGCTATTAGAATCTAAATAAATTGAATTTTAACATAAAAGGCTCCCTGCTTTTCCTAAATAAAAAAGTTCATGTATTACTTAAATAATACTAAAAAACTAGTGAGATGCATCCTATGTACCTTATCATGGAATTTACCCTTACATATATACACATATTACATATATACACATGTATGTATGTATATATGTGTGTGTATACATATGCATATACATGCATATATATATATATATAATATATTAATATTAAGAAAGAGATAGTAAGATGACTACGAGAAGTGACATTCAGTAAGAATTGGAACACTTATTCATGGAGTAAAAACACAAGGAAATTCAATCTGGACATATTTATACATTCATTTGATAAATGTGTGGATCACATATATTACACATGGAAGGAAACTTTACAACATGTAAGTAATGAAAATGAAGTCATAGTTCTTTTCCATCAGAGAAGATAAGATGCGTACTAAATAAAATCTATAATATAAGACAATGGATTGTACACTTGTAAGATGCACAAACATTATTCCATGCAATTCTAAGAGTGGCTGATGTAGGAATGGTTGTATGTGCACTATCTCAATTGTTTTTTTTTTGATGCCAAAATGACATCCTCTATTATTATCATAAAAATATATTATAGAATGTAATTATTTGAGAGATCCCTGAAATTCTACAGATTCAGTGAAGGGAAAACTTGGTTGTGAATGCAAAGGAACAGACAATTTGAGCTGGCATATGAGAAGAGCCTAAAATATACCTGGAAATAGTACAATCTTGCTAAACAAATTAATAAAACAAAGCAACAAATGCAGAAAGAAAAATTGGTTTAAGAGAAAGCATAGTCGCTGAATCATTTGACCTCAATGCAATATTTCTTTATGGCAAAAACCCAGCCTATATCTGCTGACTATATCAGGTCTCATAAATCTGTATAATTATCTCATTTTTTACCAGAAGTAATCATAAAAGTTAAACCAGTATGGAGGTAGTAATTCATTTTCAAATATAAGAAGTAAATAGTTAAAGAAAATTTAATAACATAACCAACCACTAAAAAGAGAACTTACAAAACTAACACACATGAACTGGAAGAAGTGTAGACCAGATACTATGTGAGTTCTTCAAGTGACTGTACACTAGAGTTAGGAAAATAAATTATCTTCCATGACAATACTCTGCCTCTAGTTCCACTGTGTTTCCAGAAAACTACTGGAATAAAGACCCTGACATTTCTTCAGAGTAAACAAGTTTCACCTTCTGTTTACTGTGACTTTAGGGTTAAGAAAAGATTTTATTCAGGACAAACAGTAACACTAAGGCCTATCCTTTTATAGTAAGCATTTTTGTCAATCTTTTGGCTCATAAACATTAAGCAATAGCAAAATCATTGAACTTCTGGGTTTCTCAGAATAACATGTTTACAGCTACATAAAAGTCTACCAATTACTATGTTTTGTAAAGAGATTTTTGACAAGAATGACTGGAATAAGACATTATGAGGATGGATTACATCCTCATAAACCATTTAGAAGCTGTCAGAGCAATTGCACTATGAAACTTACCCCAGAGAATTACAGTCTTTTGGAGAGCCAAAGCAGTGAGTCAAAGAGAAATTAACATCTTACCATGTCCTATCATTTACTGGACTAATACTGCACATGATCAATAAATGTTCTAAAATTTAACACACAAAATAATTCAGAAAATCAGAGCTTTCCTAAAAATGAATAGTGATTATTATTTCAAGAAATCAACTAAAGAAATATATAACCTCAAATAGGTTTCTACCACAAAACCCATATTTTAAGGCTAGTTTTATTGAATATTTTGTTTACATACAGAAGGTAACTGCATTTGATGAGCCCAGAAAGTTTGTGATACTGAAAAGAAACAATTGTGTAAATTCAATGATATAAACATTGTTTATTCATGCTGTTAGTCCTTCTAAGGAATAAGATGTTTTAATGTGAAGTCAAATATAACAAGACAACATATTTTAGAAAGAATTTGATGCGAAGATTTCTGTAGGGATTCATGGAGAAAGTAAATAGGCTTAGAAAAACAATTCTCCATACACATTTTAAGGACCCTTCTTTGCTTCTTGAGGCTTTCACTTCAGTAGTCATTAGATTGAGTAGTTAAAATATCTGAGTACCAGGGAAGAAGTTGCTCCTAATATCATTCAAATAAGGTATACTTTTTATTAGACTTTGTTTTAATTATGTTAGCATTGTAGTTGTATTAATGTTTTCAGCCAAGAAACTAATTCAAGTTACTATAAGACATATGTTACTAAATATATTATATAAATACAATGTACATATATGTACATGTATACATATATATGTTTGTGAGTGTTAAGCAAGTAGCAGTTAAAATGAATCATACAATGATCTATTAGAATACCAAAAATTAAAAAGCATCTTAAATATGTATTTATTTAGAGAATTCATTTCAGTTTTATCAAATTTTAATTTCATCTAATTTTAGAAATAATTTTTAAAAATTGTACCCAAAGAATGGTTGAGCAAAATTTAAACAGCTTTAAACAATGCATCTGTATGGAACCCATCACTGTCAACTTTGCACAGTCCGATATCTCCTGGGAAGAGAGGTGCCATGAGAGATTGTCTACTTTGTTTTGGCTTGTGGACTGGTGTTTGGGGATGGTCCTAATTAAGTTAACTCACGTAGGAAACACCAGCCTAATGGGGGTGACACATTTCCTAGGCATGGAGTCCTCAACTACATAAGAGTGGAGAAAGAAAGCTGAGCATAAGTAAAGTTCCTGCCTGTACATTTTTTCTTTCTTTCTTTTTGTTATACATACAATGTTTATTTTTCTTTTCTTTCTTCTTTCTTTTTTTAAATTTTCTATATTCTTTGTTTGCATTCCAAATGCTTTCCCCTTTCCCCAGTTCCCCCCCCCATCATATGTCCCATGAGTCCTCTTCCCTCCACCCATTCCCCAATCACACTCCTCCCCTTTTTCTGTCCTGGTACTCCCCTACAATACTGGATCAAGCCTTTTCAGGACAAGGACCCTCTCCTTCCTTCTTCTTGGGAACCATTTAATATGATAATTGTGTCTTGATTATTCAGAGCTTCTAGGCTAATTAATATCCACTTATCAGTGGTTGCATTTCATGTATATTCTTCTGTGATTGGGTTACCACACATAGGATGATGTTTTCCAGTTCCAACCATTTGCCTAAAAATCTCATGAATTCATTGTTTTTAATTGCTAAATAGTATTCCATTGTATAAATATACCACATTGCCTATATCTTTTCCTCCATTGAGGGGCATCTGGGTTCTTTCCAGATTCTGGCTATTATAAATAAGGCTGCTATGAACAAAGTGGAACATGTGTTTTTGTTGCATGCAGGGTAATCCTTTGGGTATATGCCAAGGAGTGGTATAACAGGGTCCTCTGGAAATGTCATGGCCAGATTTCTGAGGAAACACCAGACTGATTTCCAGAGTGGTTTTACCATCTTGCAATCCCACCAGCAGTGGAAGATTGTTCCTGTATCTCTACATCCTTGCCAATACCTACTGTCTACTGAGTTTTTAATCTTAGCCATTCTGACTGGTGTGAGGTAAAATCTGAAGGTTGTTTTGATTTACATTTCCCAGATGACTAATGATGTTGAACATTTCTTAAGGTGCTTCTCAGCCATCTGAATTTCTTCAGGAGAAAATTCTTTGTATAGCTCTGTACCCCATTTTCATTAGGGTCTTTTCGTTCTCTGAGGTCTAACTTCTTGAGTTCTTTGTATATATTGGATATTAGCCCTCTGTCAGAGGTAGGGTTGCTGAAGAACTTTTCTTAATTTATTGGTTGCTGTTTTGTCCTTCTGATGTTGTCCTTTCCCTTACAGAAACTGTAATTTTATGAGGTCCCATTTGTCAATTCTTGATCTCAGAGCATAAACTATTGGTGTTCTGTTCAGGAACTTTCCCCTGTGCCCATGTCCTTAAGGGTCTTCCCCAAGTTTCTTTTCTAATAGTTTCAGTGTATCTGGTTTTATATGGAGGTCCTTGATACACTTGTAGTTGAGCTTAGTAAAAGGAGATAAGTGTAGATCAATTCACATTCTTCTGCATGCTGACCACCAGTTGAAACAGAACCATTTGTTGAAGAGGCTATCTTTTTACCACTGGATGGTTGTAGCTCCTTTATAAAAGATCAAGTGACCATAATTCTGTGGGTTCATTTCCAGGTCTTCAATTCTATTCCATTGATCTACTTGCCTGTCACTGTACCGATACCATGCAGTTTTTAACACAATTGCTCTGTAGTACTGCTTGAGGTCAGGGATATTGATTCCCCTAGAAGTTCTTTTACAATTGAGAACAGTATTAGCTACCCTAGGCTTTTTGTTATTCTAGATGAATTTGAGAATTGCTCTATCTAAGTCTATGAAGAATTGAGTTGGTATATTGATGGGGATTGCAATGAATCTGTAGATTGCTTTTGACAAGATGGCCATTTTTACTATATGAATCCTGCTAATCCATGAGCATGAAATATTTTTCCATCTTCTGAGGTCTTCTTCAATTTCTTTCTTCAAAGACTTGAAGTTCTTGTCATACAGATCTTTCCCTTGTTTGGTTAGAGTCTCACAAAGATACTTTATATTGTTTGTGGCTAGTGTGAAGGGTGTCATTTCCCTAACTTATTGTTGACACTGAGGTGTATTTCCTGTATGCAGCAAAATGTAGGGTTCTGTTTATGTATCCAGTCTGTTAGTCTATATCTTTTTATTGGGGAGTTGAGTCCATTGATGTTAAGAGATATTAAGGAATAGTGATTATTACTTCCTGTTAATTTTTTATGTTATTTTTATTTTTGATAGGTTATCTTCTTTTGGGCTTGATGAAAGAAGGTTTCTATATTGCTTTTTCCAGGTTGTAGTTTCCCTCCCTGTATGGGTGTTTTCTACCTAATATCCTTTGTAGGGCTGGGTTTGTGGAAAGATATTGTATAAATTCGGTTTTATCATGGATTATCTTGTTTTCTCCATCTATGGTGATTGAGAGTTTTGCTGGGTATAGTAGTCTTGGCTGGCATTTGTGTTCTCTCAAAGTCCATATTAGATCTGCCCATGATCTTCAAGCTTTCAGGGTCTCGGGTGAGAAGTCTGGTGTAATTCTGTTAGGTCTTCCTTTATATGTTACTTGGCCTTTTTCTCTTACTGCCTTTAAAATTCTTTCTTTGTTTAGTACAATTGGGGTTTTGATTATTATGTGACAGGAGGTATTTCTGTTCTGGTCCAGTCTGTTTGGAGTTCTGTAGTCTTCTTATATATTCATGGACATCTCTCACTTTAGGTTGGGGAAGTTTTCTTCCATAATTTTCTTGAAGATATTTGCTGGCCCTTTAAGTTGTAAATCTTTACTCTTTTCTAAACCTATAATTCTTAGGTTTGGTCTTCTCATTGTGTCCTGGATTTTCTGGATGTTTTGGGTTACAAAGTTTTTGCATTTTGCATTTTCTTTGACTGTTGCATTCATGTTTTCTATAGTATCTTTGGCATGTGAGATTCTGTTTTCTATCTCTTGTATCTATTGCTGATATTTGCATCTATGGCCCTGATTTCTTCCCAAGGTTTTCTATCTCCAATGTTGTCTCCCTTTGCGATTTCTTAGTTCTTTCTACTTCTGTTTTTAGATCCTGGATGGTTTTCTTGAGTTCCTTCACTTGCTTGTTTGTGTTTTGCTGTAATTCTTTAAGAGATTTTTATGATTCCTCTTTCATGACTTCTGCCTGTTGAGCCTAGTTCTCCTGCATTTCTTTAAGTTATTTTTGCATTTCTGCCTGATTGGCTTCTATCTTTTGACCCATATTCTCCTGAATTTCTTTAAATGATTTTTGTGCTTCCTTTGTAAGGGCTTCTAAGTTCTGATCCATTTTCTCCTGTATTTCTTTAAAAGATTTGTTTGGGTATTTTGTGTGTGTGTGTGTGTGTGTGTGTGTGTGTGTGTGTGTGTTCCTCTAACAGTTTCATGACCAGTGATTTTAAATCCAAATCTTGTTTTCCTGGTGTGTTGTGGTATCCAGGACTTCCTTTTGTTGGAGAATTGGGCTTGGATGCTGTCATATTGCCTTGATTTCTGTTAGTAACATTCCTATGTTTGCCTTTTGCCAACTGGTTATTTCTGGTGTTAGTTGGCCTTGTTGTCACTGGCTGGTGAACCCCCTGTGATCCTGAAAGTGTATTTCTGCACCACTGGATTTCCCCTGGCACTGATTGCTGATGTGCTGCCCTCCTCTTGGGTACTGTTGGAGCCCTGGAGTATCTTGCCCCAAACAATGTTGTAGTCAGGTTGTCTTTGTGAACCTGTTGTTGTTTGTCTGCTCCATCAGGGGACAAAGATGGTGGAGGTGAGCCCCTCCAAGTGCTGACCACCCCACAGGGCACAGGACCTATGCCTGCCTGGTACACAGATGAACCACAGCTGTGCTCAGGTCCTGTGTGCAGGTAGTCACCTGTTGGTCTGCATCCCCAGAGATCTTAAACTCGGGATGTCTCAGAACCTGGTGTTGCTGGTCCTGTCTGACCAGGAGCAAAGATGACAGGCTCCTGACTGTACTTTTCCAGTCTGTAAACTGGAACATTAGTCTGAATTACACCTCATTCTTCCCTATGTAGCTTTTTATCTGGATATTTTAGCACAGCAACAGGAATTAAACTAGGACAATCAAGGACACTTGAAATCACTTCTACCATTAATTTAAAAGAGAAGAAGAAATAATATTTAACCCATGGATTAACAAGGATTTGTGACATAAATTACATCTAGATACTTTTTCATCTAATGCCATTCATTGCCTATTGAAGCATAAACTGAAAGGCGATTTCCAAATGGCCCAGTAACAACAAGGAATGACATCTGATCTGTAATTGCAGATTTAAAACTCTTGAATCTAAGGGTTTGTGGGTTTTTTATCAGTTTATTTATTTAGGTTCTGTGCCTTTAATAAAGCAAATTTTACTAAAAATGACAAATATTTTGGTAAAGTTTTCCACATTCCTTTCTAAAAGTTGATGGACACTTTGCCTTTCTATGTAATATAGTTCAAATGATCTGAGGAACCATGGAGTTAGGATTTTATGAAGTCAAACATGCTTAAATTTTTTTCATTTTCTTTAAACACACCTAATTAATATGATTCTTTTAGATTAATATAACACACATTTATTTCTGAGCATAAGATGTGATTTGCTGTTTCTTTTTGAGGAATGAGAATAAATTGAACACTATACGATTGAACACCATGCTACATCTCATTATGTTCCCCTGCAATATCATTCCCTCTGATTTCTGTCCTTCCCTCTGACTTTATACCCCCAAATACTAGCATATACCCCAAAGAGTGTACTAAACTAAAAGAACTCAATTCGATGAAAGAACAACCTGCTAGTTTCAGACTATTTGGATTCCTTGATTGAATTTCCACATTTATAAGAATACAGAATATTCTCTTTCTTCATTGGCTAATTGTTATAAAAACCATTTTTGTAGTATTAGAAGAGTGTCCATCTCCAGGATTCCTCAGATTTTAATGTCTATATTGCTGAAAACTAATGTTATGTTGTTTACTTTACGACCTACTGTACTGTTCCTAAGAACAGAGAAATCCTACCTTTCTCATGCCTATGTTTCCTTACCAGCCTTTCTTGACAACCCAGTTCTGATATAATAAAACATGCAGTTTCCCAAGACTTTGATAAAAGCTGTGTGTATGTGATGAAAACCAATTAATAGTATGCCAGTAACTTTCAAAGCATCTAAAATATAAAATGAAAATGAAAAATAGAAATTTATTTCTGTCTTCACCAAAGAAGTGTTTTTACTCAATAAAAATGATAGCTATCAATGTTTGTTTCAGAGAAATAAAAAATTATATCTGGACAGTAACATTTCAATATACAAAATACAAAAGAACAAAAATAAAACATAAAGCAAGAATAATTTTTTGTTTTTAATGAAAATTAAAATTAAGGAATTTCTAGTTAAATAAAAACAATATTTCTGTGATTATGGCATTTGTTAATATACTACATTGTTTTTAAACTTTACTTTCTGAAGAAAATGGCAAAAAAATCACTTAGAAATATTTGGCTTCTGATTTATTTGAGTTAATTTTATTTCTGGCCACATTGCTGAAGTTGTTTATCAGTACCTGTACACACAAATGAATAAAGTATGGTTTATTTTACTATAAAAATAACTAGAGTTAAACTTAACTAATTTGCACAGACTGAGTTTGAAGTATTATAGACTTTCATTGATTCATTAAAACCATACCTTACTGTGCTAATAAATGTACAAGGTGGAGCAGGGAGCAGGGGTCATATTGATTTCTCATTCTTCTGTAGAATTGCCATCTCTATTGCTGCTCTTTTCCACCTTAGTCTTCTTTGTGATTATATCTACAATGTGCTAAGCAGAATCTGGCACACAATATCCATAATCAATGTCAGTTGATGGGAATATTGAATAAGTTAATTGATCCTTCTCTTTACTTGGTTTTACTCTACTATGATAGATTTTATTGCAGTTTGAAAATGAAAACAGATAGTGATTAAAAGTGTGCACCACCATTGTCTGGTGGATTATTGTCTCTTGAGAGTGAATGTATCAAACAAATTCACCGGTTGCTTGACCTTGTCTAAGGTCTGTAACATTTCTGGTTTTCTGTTTTTACATTTATCATTTGTCATTTGCTTCCCATGGTGCTCTGTAAACTTAATTATCTGTGTATGTTCAGTGCTGAGAATGATGTCTAAGAATTTTAAATAAATGTCATTATTTGTAATACTAGTTTAATTATTAAAACATTCAACTCAATGGGATGCAAAACCATGCAAAATAAGAAGGAAGTATCAAATGGCATTATATTTAGAATATACTTAGGAAAGTGTCTAAGTAACGTTGCATTGTAATCCAGTCACTGGAACAACATATCTCAGAAATTTTGGTTTTCCTTATTGTAGTAGTACACCAGGAAAGTATATTTTATATTTTGTGCAATTCTCCAAGAAAATATGTTTCAATCAGTCAGGGAGGCTTATATTAGCTTCCTTTCCCAAGAAACATGGATGGAAATCCATGTTTCAGTGAGAGCCTGAAAATAAATTAGAAAAATGTGTTATAGTCTATCTACCTATAGAGTGGTAAAAAATAAACAGGAGTCTTGGCAGGAAAACTTCATGGAAGTATTTACAAATGGTGCACATGAAGGTACCCATGGCTTCAGCAGCATACATAGTAGAGGATGGCCTTGTCATGCATGAATGGGAGAGGTCCTTGGTCCTTGGAATGTTTGATGCCCCAGTGTAGGGAAATGCTAGAGTGGTGAGGTGGGAGTGGGTGGGTGAGGAGCACCCTCATAGAAGCAGTGAGAAAGGGATGGGATAGAGGGGTTTTGGAGGTGAAACTGGGAAAGGGGATATCATTTCAAATATAAATAAATAAGATATCTAATAAAATACTAAAAAAATATTTCTGAGGGAATTCCTTCTCTCTCACAATGAAATAGTCAATGAAAATTTGGGACAAAATAAAATGAGATCATAAGAAGAGTTTGAAGTTTGCCCAAAAAAGACAAAAAACAATACAAAAACACCAACAAAGAAACACACATCTTTCAAACAGAACATCATTCTTACATGCCCTTCTCTTGCCTCTTTTAGGAAAAATTAACATTTTTCATCTTTTACAATAACAGTAACTATGAACACATCTTTACAAATTATTGTTTATTTGAGATAAAGTCTCACAGATTATTCCTGGCTGGCCTGGAACTTACTATGTAGAACAGGCTTGTTTTAATCTCATAGAGATCTGCTTTTCCAAGTGATAGTATTAAAGGTATGCATTACACACACACACACACACACACACACATTATATATAATATAATATATATGTATGTACTATGATATAGTATACATTATATGATATATAATATGTTTATATATATATATATATATATATATATATATATATATATATATTCCTAATGATATATTGGTTAATAATGATACCTAATGCACAGGTTACTTGATTTGTGTCATCATTGATCCAAGTTCTTTTTTAGGTATTAACTCAATCGATGTTTCTAACAACTACATGAACATATTTTTTAAAGAAGAATTAAAGTTCATAAAGTATTTTTCTCTGATAATTAGCAACCTATCATTAGAAAATTTATAATATAGTTGTAAAGATAACATTTGTGTACTATTTTTAAAGTATTATATGAGAATTTGAGTAGTAATCATCAAATAGTTTGTATATATATAATACAAAATATAATATACAAATTAATATTATTTGTTTATACTATCAACATGATTTTTCAGTGTCTGAGAAATACTTTGGTTGTCAAAAAAGTGTTTGGCTGAGGTTAGTATTAAACAGAAGCTAAATAATGTGTGAATGTGTGAGGTTTCAGATGTGTAGGTGTACTTGTATATGTGTCTGCCGCCATATTTTACCCAGGAACTATTTCCATTTGTTGGTAGAATCTTTACTGACCTGGAGTTCACCATTTAATTAAGGCTGGAAATACAGGGAATGAATGAGGACCAGATTGTTTCCCAAGCACTGAGATTGCAGCATGTACTATCAGAGTAGTTTTTATATGTGAGTTCATGGGATTGATACAGATCATCAGGCTTATAAGGTATGGTAGTTTTAACAATAATATTCCTCGCCATGTACATAACTTTTCAGTAACACTTACTAAAGAGATTATATTTTGTTTATTGTATTTTTTGTCCTTGTAGTCAAAGAGTAATTTACAATAAGCTTTGAGTAGGCTTCTGGGATTCCTAGCCTATTTTGTTGACCACTGTTAAGATCTTAATATCATTTCCCTTTGATTACTGTGACTTTGTAATAAGTTCTTGGCATGATGAAAACAAAACAATATCCCTCATAGACTCAAGTATTTGAACATTTGGTCACCAGTTGATAGCACTGTTTTGGTAATGCATACAGCGTTGCCAGAGGAAGTACATCACCAAGGGTGGCTTTGAAAGTTCCTATCTTCACCCCCACTTTGAGTTTTTTCTCTACTAGCTTGATGAGTTGGAGATTTGATGTCTAAGCTTCCTTTCCTGGCTAACTATTTTCACTCTTCTCCCATAATTATAGATGCTTTTTTGAACCAGAAATCTATCTAACCTCTTTCTTCTAAAAGTTACTTCTAGTCATAATGTTTGAAGACAACAGAAAAGTAACTACTTCAGAAGTTGGCTTCAAGGAATAGATAGGTTCTTGCTCTGATGAACCTAACCATGTTGTTTCTTGGATGAATATAGAAGACTTTGGAACTTTGGACTGGTCAGAAGGCTGGATGCTATAAGTGGAGACTAATGTGACATTCTTGAAGAATCCTAATAGTGCTGATAACAATGCAGACAGACTGTAGGAGTACAACTGAGGAAGTTTCCAAGGGGAACAATATTAGTTATTGGGACATAGGCATCCCTTGTGATACAGCAAAGAATCTGACTGCCTTTTAGCCTTATTCTAGGAGCTTGACTGATGCAAAATTTAAAAGTAATGGACTAATTTCTTTGGACTGTGAAATTCAAATACAGAATAACTATGTTTTGAATTTTTACTGATTTCTCACGTTGACAAAGAAAAGGAGCAAGTGTGACACAGAAATATAAAATGTAACGATTGGAGAGAAAATGAATGCTATGATTCTTAATGTCATAGCCATACAAATGCTGAAGGAAATGCTTCTAAAATTTATAGTTCACCAATTATGCCAGGGATAGAGTAGGTACATGAAATATAACTTTAGATACCACTAAATAAAAAAAAAAACTTTTATATTACCTACAAGACAAATAATTGTAAATTTTATATTACTTAGTTAATATCTTCCTGAAATAATTCTGCTCTCATTTTTTAAGAAAACTAGAAATTACTTTAGCTATTATCCATACAAAGTTAACATAATTATATGTTAACTTCTGATAAAGTACTATCATACATACATTTATTGAAAATTCTCAAACTCAGATTACAAATCATAAAATATGGAACTATAGGATATTGAAAAGACTATGTTTGATACAGTAAGACACAGTGAAAGGCCATATATATATATATATATATATATATATATATATATATACTTTTGTCCCTAAAATAATGTCTACTTCATCAAGAAAGATGCTTTCAACACTATATTATCAAAAGAGGTATCAATATCAGTACAATTCAAAATAGATGCTGGCATCTTCTTGCTATGGTGACAAAACTTATGAGCCAATAAAGTGTTGATTTTCAGTATTTAAAGCATAATAACCAAGAAATTAGACAGAGAAAATTATCATCTGGAACACTGTTTGAAAACCCTATTGTTAGTGTTCCTTCTGTTTCTATTTTGTGGAATAGCTTGAACAGCATTGGTGTAAGGTCTTCTTTCAAGGTCTGATAGAATTCTGCACTAAAACCATCTGATCCCATACTTTTTTTTTTTTTTTGGTTGGAAGAATTTCTATGACCCCTTCTATTTCTTTAGGGGTTATGAGACTGTTTAGATGATCTATTTGATCCTGATTTAATTTTGGTATTTGGTATTGGTCTAGGAAAGTGTCCATTTTCTCCAGATTCTCCGGTTGTGTTGAGTAAAGGCTTTTGTAGTAAGATCTGATGATTTTTTAATTTCCTCAGTTTCTGTTGTTATATTGCCCTTTTCATTTCTTTTTTTTAAATTTGGATACTGTCTCTATGTCCTTTGGTTTGGCTGGCTAAATGTTTATCTTGTTGATTTTCTCAAAGACCCTGGTTTTGTTGACTCTTTGTATGATTGTCTTTCTGTCTACTTGATTGATTTCAGCCCTGAGTTTGATGATTTCCTGTATTCTACTCTTCCTGGGTGAATTAGCTTCTTTTGTTCCAGGGCTTCCAGGTGTGCCATTAAGCTGTTGCTGTATGCTCTCTCCAGTTTCTTTTTGGAGGCACTCAGGGCTATGAATTTTCCTCTTAGAACTGCTTTCATTGTGGCCCATAGATTTGGGTAAGTTGTACTTTCATTATCATTGAATTCTAAGAAGTCTTGCTGTGAAGCCACAATCACATTCTATGAAGCCACAATCATGCTGAGACCAAAACCACACAAAGATCCAAAAATAAGAGATCTTCAGAACAATTTCCCTTATGAATATCGATGCAAAAATACTAAATAAAATTCTTGCCACCCGAATCCAAGAACACATCAAAACAATCATCAACCATGATCAAGTAGGCTTCATCCCAGGGATACAGGAATGGTTCAATATATCAAAATCCATCAATGCAATCCACTACATAAACTCAAAGAAAAAAAAACATGTGATCATTTCATTAGATGATGAAAAAGCATTTGACAAAATTCAGCATCCTTTCATGCTAAAAGTCTTGGAAAGAGCAGGAATTCAAGGTCCATACCTGAACATAGTACAAGCAATATAAAGCACACTGGTAGCCAACATCAAACTAAATGGAGATAAACTGGAAGCATCCCACTAAAATCAGGGACTAGACAAGGCTGCCTTCTTTCTCCATACCTTTTCAATATAGTACTTGAAGTTCTAGCAAGAGCAATTAGACAACATAAAGAAGTCAAAGGGATACAAATTGGAAAGGAAGAAGTCAAACTATCACCATTTTCAGATGATATGATAGTATACTTAAGTGACCCAAAACTCCACCAGAGAACTCCTACAGCTGATAAACAACTTCAAAAAAGTGGCTGGTCATAAAATCAACTCAAGAAAATCAGTAGTCTTCCTGTACTCAAATGATAAGCAGGGTGAGAAAGAAGTTAGGGAAATAACACCCTTCACAATATCCACAAACAATATAAAGTATCTTGGTGTGACTCTAACCAAGCAAGTGAAAGATCTGATGAAAGGAACTTCAAGTCTTTGAAGAAAGAAATTGAAAAAGACCTCAGAAGATGGAAAAATATTTCATGCTTATGGATTGGCAGGATTAAAATAGTAAAAATCACCATCTTGACAAAAGCAATCTACAAATTCAATGTAATCCCCATCAAAATCCCAAATCAATTTTTCATAGATTTAGAAAGAGCAATTCTCAAATTCATCTGGAATAACAAAAAGCCCAGGGTAGCTAAAACTATTCTCAACAATAAAAGTAATTCTGGGAGAATCAATATCCCTGATCTCAAGTTGTACTACAGAGCAATTGTGTAAAAAACTGCATGGTATTGGTACAGTTATAAGCAAGTATATCAATGGAATAGAATTGAAGACCCAGAAACAAACCCACAGAATTATGGTCACTTGATCTTTGATAAAGGAGCTACAACCATCCAGTGGAAAAAAGATAGCCTCTTCAAAAAATGGTGCTGGTTCAACTGGAGGTCAGCATGCAGAAGAATGCAAATTGATCTACTCTTATCTCCTTGTTCTGATTTCATCTCAAAGTGGATCAAGGACCTCCACATAAAACCAGACACACTGAAACTAATAGAAAAGAAACTGGGGAAGACCCTGGAGGACATGGGCACAGTGGGAAAGTTCCTGAACAGAACACCAATAGCTTATGCTCTAAGATCAAGAATTGACAAATTCGACCTCATAAAATTACAAAGTTTTTGTAAAGCAAAGGACACCATCAGAAGGACAAAATAGCAACCAACTAGTTGTGAAAAGATCTTTACCAACCTCACATCTGACAGAGGGATAAAACTCAATATATACAAAGAACTCAAAAAGTTAGACCCCAGAGAACCAAGTAACCCTATTTAAAAAATGGGGTATAGAGCTAAACAAAGAATTTTCACTTGAACTTCAGATGGCTGAGAAGCACCTTAAGAGATCTTCAAAACCACTAGTCATCAGGGAAATGCAAATCAAAACCCTGAGATTTTACCTCACACCAGTCAGAAAGGGTAAGATTAAAATATCAAGAGACATCAGATGCTGGCGAAGATATGTAGAAAGAGGAAACACTCCTCCACTCTTGGTGGGATTGCAAGAAGGTACAACCACTCTGGCGGTTCCTAAGAAAAATGGGCATGACACTTCTAGAAGACCCTGTCATTCCAATCCTGTGCATATACCCAGAGGATTCCCCTGCATGCAACAAAGACACATGCTCCACTATGTTCATAGCAGCCTTATTTATAATAGCCAGAAGCTGGAAAGAACCCAGATGTCCCTCAAAGGAGGAATAGATACAGAAAATGTGGTATATTTATACAATGGAATACTACTCAGCAATTAAAAACAATGAATTCATGAAATTTGTAGGCAATGGTTGGAACTGGAAAATATCATTCTAAGTGAGGTAACCCAATCACAAAAGAATACACATGAAATGCAATCACTGATAAGTGGATATTAGTTATCCCAGAAGGTCTGAATACTCAAGGCACAATTAGCAAATCATATGATTCCCAAGAAGAAGGAAGGAGAGGGCTGTGCTCCTGAAAAGACTTAATCCAGTATGGCAGGGGAGTACTAGAACAAAGAAATGGAGCGGGTGTGTGATTGGGCATTGGGCAGAGGGAAGAGGACTTATTGGACATATGGTGAGGGCACGACTGGGAAAGGGGAAAGCATTTGGAATGTAAACAATGAATATAGAAAATTAAAAATAAAGAAAAAAAGAGAAAA
Source organism: Apodemus agrarius (assembly GCA_964023405.1). NCBI lineage: Eukaryota > Metazoa > Chordata > Mammalia > Rodentia > Muridae > Apodemus > Apodemus agrarius. Next base: position 43,436,836 of record OZ030010.1, read on the forward strand.
CTATTGTTTACTGAAAATATTTTAGCTATTCAGACAAATATTGTTATCTTCAGTAAATCTGCCATTTGATGACAGGAATATTATTGAAACATTATCTGGGCAAAATAAGAAGTAGGAGCTGCCAATTTTCTTAATAGATATTTTGTTAATATTCCTCATAAAATTAATGCATTGTATACAGTTCTCTGAAAGCTCTTGTCACTTAGATTTCCGGAAATTAACTTTATGCCTTCAAATGATACCTACAGAAATATGTGTAAAGGTTTGGCTTATTCTTTTTTTTTATTGGATATATTCTATATTTACAATTCATTTCCCTTTTTCTGGTTCCCCACCCCCAAAAGTCCCACATGCCCTATTCCCTCCCCCTGCTCCCTCATCTACCCCCTCCCACCTCACTGTTCTTGTACTCCCCCACAATGATGTTTTGGTCCATTCTAGCACCAGTGTCCACTCCTTTCTTCTTGTGAGACATCACTTGATATGTGATTTATGTCTTTGGTGTTCCAAGCTTCTAGGCTAATATCCACTTATCAGTGAGTGCATACCATGGGTATTCTTTTGAGACTGGGTCACCTCACTTAGTATGATGTTCTCCAGCTCCATCCATTTCTCTAAGAATTTCATGAATTCATTGTTTCTAATGGCTGAATAGTACTCCATTGTGTATATATACCACATTTTTGTATCCATTCCTCTGTTGAGGGACATCTGGGTTCTTTCCAGCTTCTGGCTATTATATATAAGGCTTCTATGAACATAGTGGAGCATGTATCCTTATTGCATGCTGGGGGATCTTCTAGGTATATTCCCAGGAGTGGTATGGCTGGGTGCTCTGGAAGTATCTTATCCAGTTTTCTGAGGAACAGCCATACTGATTTCCAGAGTGGTTGTACCAGCTTGCATTCCCACGAGCAGTGGAGGAGTGTCCCTCTTTCTCCACATCCTCGCCAACACCTGATGTCTTCTGAGTTTTTAATCTTAGCCATTCTGACTGGTGTGAGGTGAAATCTCAGGGTTGTTTTAATTTGCATTTCCCTAATGACTAATGATGTTGAACATTTTTTAAGGTGTTTCTCAGCCATACGAATTTCTTCAGGTGAAAAGTCTCTGTTTAGCTCTGTACCCCATTTTTGGATAGGGTTATTTGGTTTTCTGGGGTCTAACCTCTTGAGTTCTTTGTATACATTGGAGATTAGCCCTCTGTTGGATGTGGGGTTGGTGAAGATTTTTTCCCAATTTGTTGGTTGCCGATTTATCCTTTTGACAGTGTCTTTTGCCTTACAGAAACTTTGTAGTTTTATGAGGTCCCATTTGTCTATTCTTGCTCTTAGAGCATAAGCAATTGGTGTTCTGTTCAGGAATTTTTCCCCTGAGCCAATGTCCTCAAGGGTCTTCCCCAGTTTCTTTTCTATTGGTTTTAATGTGTCTGGTTTTATGTGGAGGTGCTTGATCCATTTGGAGTTGAGCTTAGTGCAAGGAGATAAGAGTGGATCAATTCTCATTCTTCTGCATGTTGACCTCCAGTTGAGCCAGCACCATCTGTTGAAACGGCTATCTTTTTTCCACTGGATGTTTTCAGCTCCTTTGTCGAAGATCAATTGGCCATAGATGTGTGGGTTCAATTCTGGGTCTTCAATCCTATTCCATTGATCCGCCTCCCTGTCACTGAACCAATACCATGCAGTTTTTACCACTACTGCTCTGTAGTATTGCTTGAGTTCCGGGATATTGATTCCCCCAGAAGTTCTTTTTCTGTTGATGATAGTTTTAGCTATCCTGGGTTTTTTGTTATTCCAGATGAATTTGAGAATTGCTCTTTCTAACCCTATGAAGAACTGAGTTGGGATTTTGATGGGTATTGCATTGAATCTGTATATTGCTTTGGGCAAGATTGCCATTTTGACTATATTAGCCCTGCCAACCCGCGAGCATGGAAGATTTTCCCATTTTCTGATGTCTTTTTCAATTTCCCTCTTCAGAGACCTTAAGTTTTTGTCATATAATTCTTTCACATGTTTGGTTAGCATCACTCCAAGATACTTTATATCCTTTGTGGCTATTGTGAAGGGTATCATTTCCCTAATTTCTTTCTCGGCCTGCTTGTCCTTTGTGTATAGGAAGGCTACTGATTTGCTTGAGTTGATTTTATAGCCAGCCACTTTGCTGAAGTTGTTTATCAGTCGCAGGAGTTCTCTGGTGGAGGTTTTTGGGTCACTTAAGTATACTATCATATCATCTGCGAATAGTGATAGTTTGACTTCTTCCTTTCCGATTTGTATCCCTTTGACTTCCCTCTGTTGTCGAATTGCTCTAGCTATTACCTCAAGTACTACATTGAAGAGATATGGTGAGAGGGGGCAGCCTTGTCTAGTCCCTGATTTTAGTGGGATTGCTTCAAGTTTTTCTCCATTTACCTTGTTGTCTACAGGTCTGCTGTATATTGCTTTTACTATGTTTAGATATGGGCCTTGAATTCCTGCTCTTTCTAAGACCTTTAGCATGAAAGGATGCTGAATTTTGTCAAATGCTTTTTCAGCATCCAATAAGATGACCATGTGGTTTTTTTCTTTGAGTTTGTTTATGTAGCAGATTACATTGATGGATTTCCGTATATTGAACCATCCCTGCATCCCTGGGATGAAGCCAACTTGATCATGGTGAATGATCGTTTTGATGTGTTCTTGGATTTGGTTGGCAAGTATTTTGTTTTGTATTTTTGCATCGATATTCATAAGAGAATTTGGCCTGTATTTCTCTTTCATAGTTGGATCTTTGTGTGGTTTTGGTATCAGGGTAATTGTGGCTTCATAGAATGAGTTGGGTAGTGTTCCTTCTGTTTCTATTTTGTGGAATAGTTTGAAGAGTATCGGTATCAGGACTTCTTTGAAGGTCTGATAGAATTAGGCACTAAAACCATCTGGTCCTGTGCTCTTTTTGGTTGGAAGACTGTCTATAACCCCTTCTATTAATTTGGGGGTTATGGGTCTGTTTAGACAATCTATTTGATCCTGGTTTAATTTTGGTATTTGGTAACTGTCTAGGAAATTGTCCATTTCCTCCAGATTCTCCAGTTGTGTTGAGTATAGGTTTTTGTAGTAGAATCTGATGATTTTTTGAATTTCCTCAGTTTCTGTTGTTATATCTCCCTTTTCATTTCTAATTTTGTTAATTTGAATACTGTCTCTGTGCCCTTTGGTAAATCTGGCTAGGGGTTTATCTATCTTGTTGATTTTCTCAAAGAACCAGCTCCTGGTTTTGTTGATTTTTTGTATGGTTCTCTTTGTTTCCACTTGATTGATTTCAGCCCTGAGTTTGATGATTTCCTGTCTTCTACTCCTCCTGGGTGAAATTGCTTCCTTTTGTTCCAGAGCTTTCAAGTGCGCCATTAAATTGCTTGTATATGCTCTCTCCTGTTTCTTTTTGGAGACACTCAGGGCTATGAGTTTTCCTCTAAGCACTGCTTTCATTGTGTCCCATAGATTTGGGTATGTTGTGCCTTCATTTTCATTAAATTCTAAGAAATCTTTGATTTCTTTCTTTATTTCTTCCTGGACTAAGGTATCATTGAGTAGAATATTGTTCAGCCTCCACGTGTATGAGGATTTGCTGTTGTTTCTGTTGCTATTGAAGAACACTCTTACTCCATGGTGATCTGATAAGAGGCATGGGATTAGTTCGATCTTTTTATATTTGTTGAGATCTGTCTTGTGTCCAATTATATGGTCGATTTTGGAGAAGGTACCATGAGGGGCTGAGAAAAAGGTATAGTCTTTTGCTTTAGGGTGAAATGTTATATATATATATATATATATATATATATATATATATATATATATATATATATATATGTTAAATCCAATTGGTCCAAAGTTTCAAAGAGTTTCTCCATGTCCCTGTTTAGTTTCTGTTTTCCTGGTCGGTCCACTGTGGATAGTGGAGTATTGAGGTCCCCCACAATCATTGTGTTAGGTGCAATGTGTGCTTTGAGCTTTAGTAAAGTTTCTTTTACGAATGAGGATGCCCTTACATTTGGAGTGTAGATGTTTAAAATTGTGAGTTCTTCTTGGTGGATTCTTCCTTTGACTAGCAAGAAGTGACCTTCTGTGTCTCTTTTGATGACTTTGGGTTGAAAGTCAATTTTATCTGATATTAAAATTGCTATTCCATCTTCTTCCTGTGACCATTTGCTTGCAAAATTGTCTTCCATCCTTTTACTCTAAGGTAGTGTTTGTCTTTGACTCTGAGGTGTATTTCCTGTAAGCAGCAAAATATAGGGTCCTGTTTCTGTATCCAGTCTGTTAGTCTATGTCTTTTTATTGGGGAATTGAGTCCATTGATGTTAAGAGATATTAAGGAATAGAGATTATTACTTCCTGACATTTTTGATGTTATTTTTGTTTTGGAGTAGTTATCTTCCTTTGAGTTTGTTGGAAGAAGCTTACTGTCTTGCTTTTTCTTGGGTGCAGTTCCCTTCTTTGTATTGGAGTTTTCCTCCTTTTATCCTTTGTAGAGCTGGGTTAGTGGAAAGATATTGTGTAAATTTGGTCCTGTCATGGAATATTTTGATTTCTCCATCTATGTTGATTGAGAGTTTTGCTGGGTATAGTATAGTAGTCTTGGTTGACATTTGTGTTCTCTTAGGGTCTGCATGTGGTCTGCCCAGGATCTTCTAGTTTTCATGGTCTCAGGTGAGAAGTCTGGTGTGATTCTGATAGGTCTTCCTTCATATGTTACTTGGCCATTCTCTCTTATTGCCTGTAATATTCTTTCTTTGTTTAGTACATTTGGGGTTTTGATTATTATGTGACGGGACGTTTTTCTGTTCTGGTCCAGTCTGTTTGGAGTTCTGTAGGCTTCTTGTATATTCATGGGCATCTCTTTCTTTAAGTTAGGGAAGTTTGCTTCCATAATTTTGTTAAAGACATTTGCTGGCCCTTTAAGTTGTAGATCTTCACTCTCATCTATCCCTATAATCCTTAGGTTTGGTCTTCTCATTGTGTCCTGGATTTCCTGGATATTTTGGGTTATGAGCCTTTTGGATTTTGCATTTTCTTTGACTGTGGAGTCAATGGTTACTATGTTATCTTCAGCATCTGAGATTCTTATTTCTATCTCTTGTATTCTGTTGTTGATGTTTGGATCTACGACCCCTGATTTCTTCCCAAGGTTTTCTATCTCCAAAGTTGCCTCCTTTTGTTATTTCTTAGTTGTTTCTACCTCTGTGTTCAGATATTGGATGGTTTTGCTCAGTTCCTTCATTTGTTTGTTTGTGTTTTCATGTAATTCTTTAATATATTTTTGTGCTCCCTCTTTTATGACTTCTGCCTGTTGTTTCAAGTTCTCCTGCATTTCTTTAACTGATTTTCTCATTTCTTCTTTATTGGTTTCTGTCTGATGGCCCAAATTCTCCTGGAGTTCTTTAAGTGTTTTTTGTGTTTGGATTGTAAGAACTTCTACCCTATTGATGTTCCCCTGCATTTCTTTAAGAGATTTGTTTATGTCTTTTTTGTGTTCCTCTAGGAGCATCATGACCTGTGCTTTTATATCTAACTCTTGTTTTTCTGGTGTGCTGGGGTATCCAGGACTTGCTGTGGTTGGCGAATTGGGTTCAGATGGTGCCATATTGCCTTGATTTCTGTTAATAATGTTCCTACGTTTGCCTTTTGCCATCTCTTTATCTCTGGAGTTAGTTGGTCTTATTGTAGATGGCAGCAGTGCTGAAAGCACAGGGCGCCTGTCCCCAGGAGACAGTGATCTTGGCTGAGCTGTTGGTACCCGGCTCTGCAGATCTCTTTTGGCAGCGCTGTCTGTGCTGGACTTTGCTAGCTCTCAGTCCAAGCCCCTGACTCCAGCTGCTAGAATTCCGAGCTATGTCCAGAGGCTAGATGACCCCTCTTTGCCAGCCTGCTCGGAGAGCTGGCCGTGGTGGTCTGCACCCGCAGCTGAGCTGTCTGTACCCAGATCTCCTGCAGAGCTAAGCTAAGCTATATCTCTGCCCAAGCACCTGGCTCCTGCTGCTCGCTGTGCCCGCTGTTAGTGCATGGTGTCCCGAGGCAAGATGGCGGCCCTACTGAAAGCACAGCGTGACCTTGGCTGAGCTGTTGGTACCTGGCTCTGCCAATCTCTTCTGGTGGCGTTGACTGTGCTGGACTATGCTAGGTCTCAGTCCAAGCCCCTGACTCCAGCTGCTAGAATTCTGAGCTGTGTCCCGAGGCTAGATGGCCCCTCTTTGCCAGCCCACTCAGAGAGCTGGCCGCAGTGGTCTGCACCCGCTGCTGAGCTGTCTGTGCCCAGATCTCCTGCCGGCTTATTCTTTATAGTTTTACCAACTTAAATAATTGAAAAACTGTTTGTTATCTGTCCCGTGTTATGAGTCTGAAATTAATGCGCTATTCTCTTAGCAGATGACATTCTGTTAAGAAGTTTCATTATAAATAATGATTTCAATTGAGAATAGTTTTAGACGATGACTTGCCCTAAACAGCAATGTTCTAAAGAATAAAATAATTTCAAATCAAGAAGTTTTCTTCAAACACTTGCACAGCTTTCATAAGATAGAAACATGTTTTTAAATGAAAAGATATGTCATCATTTTGTAAGTTGGCACCATTTATATCAAAGAAGAAACGTTTGAAACCTAAAATCTAAAAGTGATCTGTTCAAATACATAGAACTTCGTAGTGGGCTTTAGAATTCAATTTCTTTATCACCATTATTGACTGTTTTCTCTACATTGATTCTGTTAATAATTAGTATATTCTATATGTTATTATAATAGGTCCTAAGAGACTTTGGAAATAAACAGCATATTGACTTTATCTTTAAGAATCTCATGTGTTGTAAAATGAACAGATGTAAAATATTTAACTAAATTGTAATCACTAAATGAATTTTAAACGTAAATGCTACAGTTCTTATTGATGCAGTCTTAATGAAATATATGCTATAAAAAACAACATTCTACCAGAACAGAGAAATGGTAGGGGGGTGATTGGGGAATAGTTGGGGGGGAGAGGACTTATGGGACGTATGGTGGGGGGAACTGGGAGAGGGGAAAGCCTTTGGAATGTAAACAAAGAATATAGAATAAAAAAATGAAAAAAAAAACAACATTCTAGCAGAATAATCTAGAGACTGGGAAAAATAATAATCATAGTATATTTTTTAAAACACTCATAGATAACACAAAATCTGATCCATTACCAGGTAATGAGGTTTAGCATACAGATATACATAAAGATAAACAGACATAGATTAGGATAGATGAATTGATTTTAAATAATTACAATACATTTTATATTATCTATTCATATTATATATTTTACATACTAATATAAGTTCTATTATAACATATATCATTTATAATATATTATGTATAGTATATATCATTATACTATATATTTTATATTATTAGTTATATAAATAATATATATATAATCTATAACATATATACATATTATATGATTATACATATACTATAAACTGTATATAATATATTAAATGTACTATATTATGTACATTTTATATTTATATATATATGTGTGTGTGTATAGACAAAATTTATGCTTAATCTTAGAATAAATCTGACATTATATAGGCTCTAAATTTCTAGATTTCTAAATCAGTGTGCTTGTGAACTGAGTAACATAAATGTCATAATTTGTATATAGATGTTTTCTAGAAGTTTACAGGAGAAAGGCTTAGTTACTAGACTATGGTTCTTTTAGATGCTGTTGGAATCATTTGCTTTAAGATTGTACCTAGCTTGCAGTCCCACCAGCAGTGGAGGAGTGTTCCTGTTTCTCCACATGCTCACCAACACCTGATGTCTTCTGAGTTTTTAATCTTAACCATTCTGAATGGTGTGAGGTGAAATCTCAGGGTTGTTTTGATTTTCAAGGCTGGGTCAGAGCCAAGCGACTACTGCCCAGTTTCAAAGACCTGATTCTCCAAGCTCTTCCTTGGGAATGTTCCTGCCATAAGGAACCCATGCTCTGGTTCTTGGGAAAGCACCGGAGACACACCCGCCAGGCTTGTTTTCCTACTTTCTTTCATAAATGCTATTTAGGTTATTTCTATTTTCCTGTTAATTTGGTTTTTTTTTTAAAAAAGCTTTATTTCCTCTGGAGCTTTGTCCAAGACTTCCCTCAGAAATCAATCCAAGGTCTATAGTTCCCCTTCTTTTAGCTTCTAAATTCAGATAACACTGGCATCTCCCTGCTCTTCATCCTTACGGGATTGGTGTTTCTTTTAATCACTGTTTGTTGAACATGTTCCTTATGGTAAATTATCTGTTGAAATGCCAATTGTGACTTTGTTCTTCTGTTTAGTCCCTAATGGACAAAAATGCCTGAGGACATCAGCTATCTCACTAAATAAGATTGAATTTGAGGTGCTCGAAATCTATCTTGTGTTCTCATTAAAGTAACCTATAGCATAAAAAAAAAGATTGTACCTAAATGGGTATAAATATGTGTGTATATGTCTACATATTTATTTTTTTTTTGATTTTTTTATTGTATATATTCTATATTTACAATTCATTTCCCTTTTTCTGGTTCCCCACCCCCAAAGGTCCCACATGTCCTTTTCCCTCCCCCTGCTCCCGCATCCACCACCTCCCACGTTACTGTTCTTGTACTCTCCCACAATGATGTTTTGGTCCATTCTAGCACCAGTGTCCACTCCTTTCTTCTTGTGAGACATCACTTGATATGTGATTTGTGTCTTTGGTGTTCCAAGCTTCTAGGCTAATATCCACTTATCAGTGACTGTATACCATGGGTATTCTTTTGAGACTGGGTCACCTCACTTAGTATGACATTCTCCAGCTCCATCCATTTCTCTAAGAATTTCATGAATTCATTGTTTCTAATGGCTGTATAGTACTCCATTGTGTATATATACCACATTTTTTGTATCCATTCCTCTGTTGAGGGACATCTGGGTTCTTTCCAGCTTCTGGCTATTATATATAAAGCTGCTATGAACATAGTGGAGCATGTATCCTTATTGCATGCTGGTGAATCTTCTGGGTATATTCCCAGGAGTGGTATGGCTGGGTCCTCCGGAAGTATCACGCCCAGTTTTCTGAGGAACCGTCATACTGATTTCCAGAGTGGTTGTACCAGCTTGCATTCCCACCAGCAGTGGAGGAGTGTTCCTCTTTCTCCACATCCTCGCCAACACCTGATGTCTTCTGAGTTTTTAATCTTAGCCATTCTGACTGGTGTGAGGTGAAATCTCAGGGTTGCTTTAATTTGCATTTCCCTAATGACTAGTGATGTTGAACATTTTTTAAGGTGTTTCTCAGCCATCCGAATTTCTTCAGGTGAAAAGACTCTGTTTAGCTCTGTACCCCATTTTTGGATAGGGTTATTTGGTTTTCTGGGGTCTAACCTCTTGAGTTCTTTGTATACATTGGAGATTAGCCCTCTGTTGGATGTGGGGTTGGTGAAGATTTTTTCCCAATTTGTTGGTTGCCGATTTATCCTTTTGACAGTGTCTTTTGCCTTACAGAAACTTTGTAGTTTTATGAGGTCCCATTTGTCTATTCTTGCTCTTAGAGCATAAGCAATTGGTGTTCTGTTCAGGAATTTTTCCCCTGAGCCAATGTCCTCAAGGGTCTTCCCCAGTTTCTTTTCTATTAATTTTAGTGTGTCTGGTTTTATGTGGAGGTCTTTGATCCACTTGGAGTTGAGCTTAGTGCAAGGAGATAAGAGTGGATCAATTCTCATTCTTCTGCATGTTGACCTCCAGTTGAGCCAGCACCATCTGTTGAAAAGGCTATCTTTTTTCCACTGGATGTTTTCAGCTCCTTTGTCGAAGATCAATTGGCCATAGATGTGTGGGTTCAATTCTGGGTCTTCGATCCTATTCCATTGATCCGCTTCCCTGTCACTGAACCAATACCATGCAGTTTTTAATACCACTGCTCTGTAATATTGCTTGAGGCCCGGGATATTGATTCCCCCAGAAGTTCTTTTGCTGTTGATGATAGTTTTAGCTATCCTGGGTTTTTTGTTATTCCAGATGAATTTGAGAATATATATATATATATATATATATATATATGTGTGTGTGTGTATATATATATGTATATATATATATATATATATATATGTATATATATATATTATTTTAGGATGAAATGTTTTATATATGTAGATACATATATGTTAAATCTATTTTTGATAACTTCTGTTAGTTTTAATGTGACTCTGTCTAGTTCCTGTTTCAATGTTCTGTCTATTGATGAGAGTGAGGTATTGAAGTCTCCCAATATTATAGTGTGTATAGAGGTATATTGTGTGCTTTGAGCTTTAGTAAAGTTTCTTTTATGAATGTGAGTGCCCTTCTATTTGGAGCATAGATGTTCAGAATTGAAAGTTCATCTTCGTATATTTTCCTTTAATGTGTAGGAAGTGTCCTTTCTCATTGTTTTTCATAACTTTTGGTGGAAATTCAATTATACTCAGGAGTAGATTTGCTACTCCAGCTTGTCTCTTGGGGCCATTTGCTTGGAAAATTGTTTTCAAACCCTTTACTCTAAGGTAGTGTCTGTCTTTACGCCTGAGGTATGTTTACTGTATGCAGCAAAATACTGGGTCCTATTTATATATCCAGTCTGTTAGTCAATATCTTTTTATTGGGAAATTGAGTCCATTGATGTTAAGAGATATTAAGGAAAAATGATTGTTTCCTCTTGTTATTTTTGTTGCTATAGGTAGAATTATTTTTGTGTGGCTATCTTCTTTTGAGTTTATTAAGAGAAGATAAATGTCTTGCTTTTATTAAGGTATGGTTTTCCTCCTTGTGTTGGAGTTTTTCATCTATTATCTTTTGAAGTGCTGGATTTGTGGAAAGATATTGTGTAATTTGTTTTTGTTATGGAATATCTTGGTTTCTCTATCTATGTCAATTGAGAGTTTTCCTGGATATAATAGCCTGGGCTGGCATTTTTGTTGTCTTAGGATCTGTATGACATGAACTTCTTTCTGGCTTTAAGAATCTTGTGAAAATTCTGGTGTAATTCTGATAGGTCACCTTTATATGTTACTTGACCCTTTTCCCTTAACTGCATTTAATATTCTTTCTGTGTTTTAGGCATTTGGTGTTCAGAATTATTTCAGACCTTAAAAGAAGACCTAATATACAAATCCTCTTCAAACTATTCTACAAAATAGAAACAAAAGGAACACTACTAAATTCGTCCAGTGAAGATATAATTACACTGAAACCTAAACTATACAAGACCCAACAAAGAAAGAGAACTTAAGACCAATTTCACTTATGATTGTTAATGAAAAATACTCAATAAAATTCTCTCAAACTGAATCTAAGAACACATCAAAATGATCATCTATCATGTTCAAATAGACTTCATCCCAGGAATACAGCAATGGTTCAATATACAGAAAATCATCAATGGAATCCACTATATAAACAAACAAAGAAAAAAATCACATGAGAATTTCATTAGATGCTTAGAAAGCATTTGACAAAATCCCACACCTCTTCATTATAAAATATAGAAAGATCATGAATTCATGGCCCATACCTAAACATAGTAAAATCCATATACAGCAAACCAGTAGCCAACATCAAATTAAATGGAGAGAAACTTGAAGCAATCCAACTGAAATTATGGACTAGATACGGCCATCCACTCTCTCCCTACCTATTCAATATAGTAATCTTAATCCTAGCCAGAGTAATTAGACAACAAAAGGAGGTCAAAGGGATACAAATCAGAAAAGAAATCAAACTATCACTGTTTTTAGATGATAAGAAAGTATCCTTAGCTGACTCCAAAAATTCCACCAGAAAAATCCAACAGCTGAAAAACAACTTCAGCAAAGTGGCTGGATATAAAATTAACTCAAAGAAATCAGTACTCAAAGAATAAGGAGTCTGAGAAAGAAATTATAAAAATTATACAGTTCACAATATTCACAAATAATACAAAATACCTTGCAAGTACTAACCAAGTACACTTGCAATACTAACCAAGCTAGTGAAAGATCTGTATGACAAGAACTTCAAGTCTCTGAAGAAAGTAAGTGAATATCTCAGAAAATCAAAAGATTTCCCATGCTCATGGATTGATAGGGGTAATATAGCAAAAATGGCCATCTTGCCTAAAGCAATCCACAGATTCAATGCAATGCCCATCAAAATTCCCACTCAATTCTTCATAAAGCTAGAAAGAGCCATTTCCAAGTTTATTTGGAATAACAAAAAAACCAGGATAGTGAAAACTATCCTCAACAATGAAAGAACCTCTGGTGGAATCACCATCGCTGACCTCAAGCTATACTACAGAGCAATAATGATAAAAACTGCATGGTATTTTTACAGTGTCCATCAGGTAGATCAATGAAATAGAATAGAAGTCTCAAAAATGAAGCCACACACCTATGGTCACTTCATCTTTAACAAAGGAGCTAAAACCATCCAGTGGAAAAAAGACAGCAGTTTTAACTAATGGTGCTCAGTCAACTGGCAGTCAACACATAGAATGAAATTGAACCATTCTTATCTCCCTGTACAAAGCTCAAGTCCAAGTGGATCAAGGACATACACATATAATCAGACAAACTGAATCTAATAGAAGAGAAAATGGCTAAGAACCTGGAGCACATGGGCACAGGGAAAATCTCCTGAATAGAACACCAGTTGCTTATGCTCTAAGATCAAGAAGTGACAAATGGGACCTCATAAAATGGCAAAGCTTCTGTAAGGCAAAGGACATTGTCAATAGGACAAAACAGCAACCAACAGATTGGGAAAAGATCTTTACCAATCCTACATTCAATAGAGGGGTAATATCTAATATATATATATATATATATATATATATATATATATATATATATATGTGTGTATATATATGTGTGTGTGTATACATGTATATACACACACATATATGTGTGTGCATATATATATATATATATATATATATATATATATATATATGCAAAATTCTTAAGAAGTTAGACTCCAGAGAACCAAATATACTTATTAAAATTGGGGTACAGTGCTAAACAAACAATTCTCTAGTGAGGAATGACAGATGGCTGAGAAACATCTAAAGAAATGTTCAACATCCTTAATCAAACCAAATCCTTAAGCAAATTGTATCAAACCTGAGATTCCACCTCACACCAGTCAGTTTGCCTAAGGTCAAAAACTCAGGGGACAACAGGTGCTGGAGAGGATGTGGAGAAAGAGCAACACTTCTCCACTGCTGGTAGAATAGCAAGCTGGTAAAACCATTCTGGAAATCAGTTTGGCAGTTCCTCAGAAAATTGAAAATAGTACTACCTGAGGACCCATTTATTCCACTCCTGGGTTTATACCCAAAGGATTCTCTAGCATGTAATAAGAACACATGTGCCACTTTGTTCATAGCAGCCTTATTTATAATAGCCAGAAGCTGGAAAGAACCCAGATGTCCCTCAACAGAGGAATGGATACAGAAAATATGGTACATTTACACATTGGATTACTATTCAGCTATTAACAGCAATGAATTCATAAAATTCTTAGGCAAATGGATGGAGCTGCAAAATATCATCCTGAGTGATGTACCACAATTTCAAAAGAATACACAAGGTATGCACTCACTGATAAGTGGATATTAGCCAAAAAGCTTGGAATACCCATGATACAACTCACAGGCCACATGAAGCTTAAGAAAAAGGAAGATACTTTGACCCTTCTTGTAAGGTGGATCCAAATATCCATGGTTCACAGCCAACCAATAGACTGAGAATAGGGTCCCCAATGGAGCAGTTAGAGAAAGGATCCATGTAGCTAAATAGGTTTGCAGCCCCATAAGAGCAACAATAATATGGACTCCAGAGTTCCCAGGGACTAAACCATCAACCAAAGAGTACACATGGAGGGACCCATTGTTCCAGCTACATATGTAGCAAATGATGGCCATTTCAGACATCAATGAGTGGAGAGGCCATTGTTCCTATGAAGACTTGATACCCCAGTGAAGGGGAATGCCAGGTCAGGAAAGTGGAGCAGAGTGGTTAACAGGGGAAGTTGGAAGGGATAGGGGGTTTTCAGAGGGGTCATGAGGAAAGGGAATTCCATTTGAAACATAAATATAGCATGCATCTACTAAAAAAAAAGAAATTTAACTAAACACAAGCCATTGGACAGCTTTTATGAAATGATGTTTTGCAGTCCTTCTCTCTAAGTTCCTATCTTGACTTCCTGCCCTGACATCCATCAGAAATGAATTATTGCCTGGAACTATAGGCCAAGTGAACTCTGTATTCTCCAATATACTTTTGCCCAGAGTATTTTTAATCACAGCAACAAGATGGAAAGAAAATAACTGATTTTTAATTCAAGTCTCTCTGAAATAAGCACATATGCTGCATCTGGTTTAAGGTACATAACATGGTTAATACTGGTAGCTTTCAACTATACTACTCAAGTATACATTGTAGTTATTTGTCACAGTGTTTCCTTTATATCAGGTAGGTAAAGTTCATAAATGCTTTGTATTCAATACTAATCAAAATTTCAGCAGTTTATTTCATTATTCAAAACATTCTCATTTGAGTGAGATCAAAAGAAACCATTGGTTCCACATTAATATAATTGCTTACACTTAAAATCTTGACTTCACCAATCTTGACTTCTTTTATTGCTTTTGAGATATCTTAGACAGCTGTTCTTTTATTTTATCCAGTTTTTATAGCTGTTCTCAGTGGGAGGGTTGTTGTGATATCTTACTTTGTCAAAAATGAAAATGGAACTTGCCAACAACCACATTTTCACTGATGCAATTACTATTCCAAACCAAGTGAGAACATTTCCTTAAAATATCACAAAAGACATCTACTTTTGGAAATAAAAAAAAAATTTTCAATGTGGCTTGAATCTATTATGTAGTTATTTAACTAATGTGTTTCTAAAAACAGAGTATCTCTGAGAATATCAAAGTCAAAGCTCTTTCAAAAGCATAAGAATTATTTAGACATGAGGAATAACAGTGCCTACCTCAAATCATCAGGATATATGAAGCTTAAAAACTGCAGGTTGAACAAAAAAAAATAACCCATGCTCTAGATATGTGCAATAACTGAGTATAAACTTGAGCATGTAAATATGCTCATAGGCTATAACTTCAGATATAAATATTCTTATATATACATTTGCTTGGAAGCCTGTTTAAAGCTGGTTTGTACAACAAATTTTAAGGCACTTGTTGATAGGCGACATGGGTGAGAGTCTTACTAGCATATGTCTGCATAAGTGAGGTGATACAACATTCATTTTTAAGTTGCTATGCCAAGAGGATGAGTTGAGGAACATAGTGAGGAAAGATCCAAGAATAAAAAGAGAGAAATAGAACAGTCAATTTTAGTTTAAGTGACATTTAAAACACTAGATATTAGTGTGCCTTGGAATATCTGTGCCCAGCTCATTTGAATTTTCATCTAGTCTTTTTGAAGTTTACACTTTTTCTGAAATGTCTTTAGCCTTAGTGTATTATGAACATTCTAATTTCTATAGCATAAAACATTTCTAAACTTAGTCTTTACAGTTTTGGACTTTTCAAACTTCTGAATGATTCCACTCTTTAGAAGTGTCATCTATGTGTTCTCACTAAAACATACTTCTATGGACTATAGCACATGTTCCTATCTGCTCATAAAAGTAGAATATTCCCATATATTCTTATTATATTCATGAATGTGCTGAGATTAAACTAATTTTAGCAATCCCATCACATATTTACTGCTTATTTTCTACTTTCAGAGTTTCAAAATGTCTTCTTAATACCAAAGACCCAAAGTAACTTGTGTCTGAAGAGTCTGCATAAATTATGATAATGATTGTTTACAAAATTCATTATGAAAGTATCACTGATACTTTGTTAATTCAAGATTTCTATAACCAATAGAACTCTTTCATATTGTAAGCATAAATATGTTAATAGATTGCTTTAATTATTCTGTAAGAGTAAAAATATATGAAATAATTTTGAATACATATTATGGTAAAATTTCTTACATTTCCATTCAAGTTAGATTGATATTCAAACAAAAGAAGCTTCTAACATACTCATCATAAAAGTGACAATCTCTATAATTATAGTGATCAAAAAAATCTGTAAATATCCCTAAATATGTGAGACTCTCTGGTAGCAATTTAATATAAGAGATTCAAAAGTGGCCAAATCATGACCTCAAGGAGACATTGTAGGTTTACTAAAAGGAAGTCAAACAGAAATAACTAAAAGTACTTGATATAAACTATCATTAACATTCTAGATGAATGTTTTGGCAATATTTCTTGATTTTAATAAGGTACATGTCATGTTATGTCTATTAAGGAATCACTGTAGATAAAATACCCAAACATGAGGTAAAAGTAATTAGGTAGGGTCAACAGTGGTTTATTGTCCATGTGTGGAATCTTAGTTAACAAGATAACTCATATAAAATATTTTGGCATCAACTATAGAACTAGGTATTTGGAAGCTTTTTTTTTTTGGGGGGGGAGATGGGAATAGTGTGTTGGGCTACATTGCTGCTCCTAACTTTCCCTCTGGTTTCATCTGGTGGGTGACTTCGGTGTGATCTGTTGCCATAGCACTCACTGTCCATTTGTTTATGTTAAACATCAGTTATTTAACAGCTGTGATTATACAACTTCATATGGAACTATGATCCACTTTCTGGTATTTAGAATGCCAATCATAACAGACAGTTTGTCATCAGGAACTAAATGGTGAGGAAAACCTTTAAATCTAGGATAAATTATTCCAAAAATGAAAACTGGAGGAAGGAATGAAGGACTTTATATTAAATATCATACAATCCGATGACAATTATGCATTCTTATTTTCTTCACATCCTTAGCTGTTTAACTTCTTGAAGTATTTCCTGGCTTAGCTTTCACAATAAACAGTAACACTAGCACAAATGTCAACCCAATTAGTGTTTGTTAAAAGTTATACACATTTTAAGAATATTTGCACATCATCTTACTTAAACAGACAGGATATATAAGAATGTATCCTCACAGAGAAAGGCACAAAAGTTCAGGAACACTGAAAGTGCTGATCTCAGAACTGGCCCATTGTGTGCTATGTGAGAGATCCAGCTCTGATTTTAACAGAGCCATCTAGCCACATTTCCTTCATCATACTGCTTATCAAGACATCCTCACAGCCTCTAGTAACAAAAATGCAAGGGACAATTTGAGTGCTTTCATCTTCTCTTCTAGTTGGATTCCAATGTTACTTTAGAACATTCAGTCATATAAACAGGTCACTGGGACAAAATACAGACACATTTTGGCTCAAATTGAATGAGAACACAATGCATCTTTCCCCAAAATGTCTTTAATCTACTAAAGAAAAAATGGTTCAACCTCCAAGAATTTTTACTTTTTTGGAGTCTGATCACATGTATAATGTCTAAGATTTTGCATGGTGCTATACTTCAAAATTAGAGTGAAAGGCAGAAGGTCAGTATAGTGCTCCTGGGAGAAATTGGAACTTTTAAAAGGTTATGCTTTGCCAAGAATAGAAATAATTGCCTATTATCCTGGAATTTGGGAGATTAAGGCAAGAAACCTGTAAGTTTGTGACCAGTCCAAGAAATATAGGGAATATCTACCTCAAAACAAAACAGTAACAGCAACAAGAGATGAGGCTAGTGGGAGGTCGTTTGATTATCACAAGTATTCTATTGAGATAAATAGGGCCCTTCATAGGAGCAATGAGTACATTCAATCATGCTCTTAAAATTAAAACGTTGTAGCCAAGATCATTCTTTCCTTCTTATAATTTGATTACCTCTGGTATTTTTTAATACAGTAAGGAAAAGCACTAACATATCTGGCATTAACTTTCTAACCGAACAACAGCAGTAAAATTTCCAGTGTTACTACTGGTATTTTTCACAAATATAATCTTCCTCATCATTACAAATAATAATTACTGAATAATAATTATGACAAGTAACTGAAAATACTATCAACTCATTATTTTTTATTTTCTTTTAAAGTGTTAACAGGGGTGAATTATTACCTTTACTTCATGAGAAAATCGAACCTTTGGAGTCTAGGAAACAGGAAAACTTAACAGCATTAGAAAATGCTAGGGATATTTTAAAAGGAGGCTACTCAATACACTTACCACTGCTATAATGCTCAGATGTACTCAATATATACAGCAATAAACTGAAGAATTCCATTCTCATATTTCTTCTCTCTACTCAATTTGTAACAGACTCTGTATCTGGCAAAATTTCAAATCAAATGGTGTTTTGAACATCTTAACATATAACAGTGGATCTCAGCCTTCCTAATGCTGTAACCCTTTAATAAAGTTCTTTACTTGTGGTAGTCCCCACCCAGAAATTTATTTTCATTGCTGCATGATAACCATCATTTTGATACTGTAATGAATCATAATGTAAAGATTTGATATGCAGGATATCTAATATGAGACCTTATCAAAGAATCATTCAACCCCTGAAGGGGTCACACCACATATTGAGAACTACTGCTTTAGTCTTACCTTCTTTAGAATTTTATTATGAAGGAAGCTTTATGGGACAAATTATGTACTTAGTATCTTACAAGCCTCAAAAGTAACTCAAATGTTGGCCATTGTCTGAGGAGTGATATTACACACAGTGAAAAGAAATATTGCACACTTGAAACCATGGTAGTTCTGCATTTATTTTGAAGGAAATTTTATGTCACACTGTTAATCCTATAATAGTATTTGCCAAAATATTTCAGCACACTTTCAATGAGAATTACCATGTTCTTTTCATGATAAAAAAATATGAAAGAAAGTCAAGTGGGATCAGCCCACTATATCAACTCTAATTCAAGGCACTGGATGATATTTTGTTAATTCATTTACTAATATTTTTAATAGATATATTCTTTATTTACATATTTTTCCCTTTCATGGTTTCCTCCTCGAAAATCCCATAACCTATCACCCCTCCCCCTGTTCCCCAATCAACGCTCTCCTGCTTCCATGTCCTGGTATTCCTCTACACTACAGCATCGATCCTTCACAGGACCAAGGGTCTTTCCTCACTTTGATGTCCAACAAGGCCATCCTCTGATTCCTATGCATCTGGAGCCATGGGTAGCTCCATGTATACCCTTTGGTTGATGGTTTAGTCCCTGGGAGCACTGGGGATACTGGGTGGCTTTTATTGTTGTTCCTCCTATGGTGCTGCAAAACACTTCAGCTCCTTGGATTCTTTCTCTAACTCCTCCATTGAGGACCCTGTGCTCAGTTAAATGGCTGGCTGAGAGTGTCCCCCTCTGTATTTGTCATGCACTAGCAGAGCCTCCCAGGTGACAGCTATATCAGGCTCCCATCAGCAAGCACTTGTGGGCATCCACAATAGTGTCTGGGTTTTGTAATTGTATATGGGATGGATCCCTAGGAGAGGCTGTCTCTGGATGGTCTTTCCCTCAGACTCTGCTCCACACTTTGTCTCTGTATCTCCTTCTGTGGGTATTTTGTTCCCCCTTTAAGAAGGACAAGAATAACCCTACTTTGACCTTCCTTCTTCCTGAGCCTCATTTGATTTGTTAATTGTGTCTTGGGTATTCCAAGCTTCTGGGCTAATAGCCACTTTTAAGTGAGTGCATACCATGTGTGTTCTTTTATGATTGGGTTACCTCACTCAGGATGGTATTTTCCAGTTCCACCCACTTGACTAAGAGTTTCATGAATTCATTGTTTTTAATAGCGAAGTAGTATTCCGTTGTGTAAATATACCACATTTTCTGTATCCATTCTTCCGTTGAGGGACATCTGGGTTCTTTTTAGCTTCTGGCTATTGTAAATAGGGCTGCAATGTTCATAGGGGAGCATGTGTCCTTATTACATGCTGAAGAATCCTCTGAATATATGCCCAGGAGTGGTATAGCAGTGTTCTCCTGTTATTATGGCTAATTTTCTGAGGAAACATCAAGTTGATATGCAGATTGCTTTTACCAGCTTGCAATCCTACCTATAGTAGAGGAGTGTTGTTCTTTCTCCACATCCTTGCCAAAACCTGCTGTCTCCTTAGATATTGATCTTAGTCATTCTGACTGGTGTGAGGTAAAGTCTAAGGGTTGTTTCAATTTCGATTTCCTTGATGAATACGAATGTTCAATTTTTCCTTAGCTGTTTCTCAACCATCTGATATTCCTCAGTTGAAAATTCTTTGTTAGCTCTGTACTCAATTTTTAATAGGGTTATTTGTTTCTTGGGAGTCTAACTTCTTGAGTTCTTTGTATATATTGGATATTAACCCTCTGTTGGATGTAGGGTTAGTAAAGATCTTTTCCTGTCTCTTGGTTGCCCTTTTGTCCTATTGACAATGTCCTTTGATTTATAGGAACTTTATATTTTTATGAGGTCCCATTTGTCAATTCTTGATCTTAGAGTATAAGCTATTGGTCTTCTATTCAGGAAATTTACCCCTGTGTCCATGTGCTCAAGGCTCTTCCCCACTTCCTTTTCTATTAGTTTTAGAGTATCTGGTTTTATGTGGATGTCCTTGATCCATTTGGACTTGAGCTACTGACTTTTTTGAGTTAATCTTATATCCGGCCAGTTTGTTGAAAATGTTTTTCAACTGTAGAAGTTCTCTGGTGGAGTTTTTGGGGCCACATATGGATAATATATCATCTCCTGCAAATAGTCAAATAGTGATAGTTTGACTGCTTCCTTTTTAATATGTATCCCTTTGCCATCCTTTTGTTGTCTAATTGCTCTAGTTAGAACTTCAAGTACTGTACTGAATAGATAGATGCACACGCGCACACACACACACACACACACACACACACACACAGAGAGAGAGAGAGAGAGAGAGAGAGAGAGAGAGAGAGAGAGAGAGAGCAGCCTTGTCAAGTCTGTGATATTAGTGGGAATTCTTCAAGTTTCTCACCATTTAGTTTGATGTTGGTTTACTGTACACTGCTTTTACTATGTATGGGCCTTGAATTCCTGATTTTTCTAAGACTTTCAACAGAAAAGGATGCTGAATTTTGTCAAATGCTTTTTCAGCATCTAATGAAATGACCATGTCGTTTTTTTTTCTTTGAAGTAGTTTATGTAGTGGATTACATAGATAGATTTCCATATACATCCCTCAAGCCTTTGAATGAAGCCAACTTGATTGTGGGTAGTGATCATTTTGATGCTTTCTTGGATTTGGTTAGCAAAAATTTTATTGAGTATTTTTACATCGATATTCATAAGGGATATTCTCTTTCTTTGGTGGATCTTTCTGTGGTTTTTCTATCAGCATAATTGTGGCTCCATAGAACAAGTTTGGTTGTGATCCTTCTGTTTCTATTTTATTGAATAGTTTGAAGAGTATTGGTGTTAGATCTTTTTTGAAGGTCTGAGAGAATTCTGCACTAAAACCTTCTGGTCCTGTGCTTTGTTTGGTTGGGAGAATTTCAATAAATGCTGCTATTTCTTTAGGATTTATGGGACTGTTTAAATGGTCTAAGATTTAATTTTCATATTTCCTATCTGTCCAGAAAATTTTCCATTACTTCCAGATTTTCCAGTTGTGTTGAGTTTAGGCTTTTGTAGTATGATCTAATGATTCATTAAATTTCCTTGGTTTCTGTTGTTATATCTCCCTTTTTATTTCTTATTTTGTTAATTTGAATAATGTCTCTTTGCCCTCTGGTTAGTCTGGTTAGGGGTTTTATCCATCTTGTTGATTTTTGCAAAGAACCAACTTCTGGTATTGTTGATTGTATGGTTCTGTTTGTTTCTACTTGGTTGATTTCAGCCCTTATTTTGATGATTTCCTGCCTTCTACTCCTCTTGGTTGTATTAGCTTCTTTCTGTTCTTAATCTTTTAGGTGTGCTGGTAAGCTGCTAATGAAAGCTCTGTCCAGGTTCTTTTTGGAAGCACTCACAGCTGTGAGTTTTCTTCTTAGCACTGTTTTCATTGTGTCCAAAAATTGGGTATATTTTGCCTTCATTTTCATTAAATTCTTAAAAGTCTATGATATCTTTCCTTATTTCTTTCTTTACAAAAGTATCCTTGAGTAGAGCATTCTTCAGCTTCCTGTATATATGCACTTTCTGTTGTATTTGTTGCTATTTAAGAGCACCCTTACTCCATAGTGATTTGATAGGATTATTTCAATATTCTTATATCTGTTGACGTCTGGTTTGTGACCAATTATATGGTCAATTTTGGAGAAGGTATCATGAGATGCTGAGAAGAAGGTATTTTCTTTTGATTTAGGATGAAATGTTCTATAGATATCTATGAAAACCATTTGGTCCAAAACTTCAATTAGTTTCACTGTTTCACTTTTTATTTTGTGCTTTCCTGATAGTTCCATTGAGAAGAGTGAAGTGTTGAAGTCACCCACAATTATTGTGTGAGGTACAGTGTGTGCTTTGAGCTTTAGTACAGTTTCTTTTATGAATGTGGGTACCCTTCCATTTGGAACATAGATGTTCAGTATTGAGAGTTCTTCTTGGTAGATTTTTTCTTTGATGAGTACAAAGTGTACCTCTGTGTCTTTTTGATGACTTTGATTTGAAAGTCAATTTTATTGGATATTAGAATGGCTACTGCAGTTTGTTTCCAGGCACCATTTGCTTGGAAAATTGTTTTCCAGCCTTTTTCTCTAAGGTAGTATTTATCTTTGATATTGAAGTGCATTTCTTGTATGCAGCAAATGCTGTGTCCTATTTAAGTATACAGTCTGTTAGTCTATATCTTTTTAGTGGAGAATTGAGTTCATTGATGTTGAGATATTGAGGAATAGTGATTTTTTGATCCTTGTTATTATTTTATTTTCTATATTCTTTGTTTACATTCCAAATGATTGCCTCTTTCCTGGTTCCTCCCTCCCAATAAGTAGCATAAGCCCTCCTCCATCTACCCATTCCCCAATCAAACCCTTCCTACTTCTCTGTCCTGGTAATTCCCTACATTGATGCATCAAGCCTTTCCAGGAACAGGGCCCTCTCCTTCCTTCTTCTTGGGCATCATTTAATATGTTGATTGTGTCTTGGGTATTCAGAGCTTCTGAGCTAATATCCACTTATCAATGACTGCATTCCATGTATTTTGTGTGTGTGTGTGTGTGTGTGTGTGTGTGTGTGTGATTGGGTTACCTCACTTAGGAAGATATTTTCCAGTTCCAAACATTTGCATATGAATTTCATGAAATCATTTTTTTAATAGCTGAACAGTATTTCATGGTATAAAAATACCACATTTTCTGTATGAATTCCTTTATTGAGGGACATCTAGGTTATTTCTAGCGTCTGAATATTATAAATAAGGCTGATATGTAAATAGTGGCTTCCTATTATTTTTTTTATTATTTTTATGTTTATATGATTATCTTCTTTTGGGTTTGTTGAAAGATGAATACTTGACAGATTTCCATATGTTGAACCATACCTGCATCTATGGGATGAAGCCTACCTGATCATGTTGAATTATAGTTTTGATGCATTCTTGGATTCGGTTAGCCAGGATTTTGTTTAATGTTTTCACATCAAAGTTTATGAGGGAGATTTGTCTGCATTTCTCCTTCCTTGTTTGGTCTTTGTTTGGTTTACTTATAAGTGTTATTGTGGCTTCATAGAATGAGTTGTGTAGTGTTCTTTGAGTTTCTATTTCATGGAAATGTTTGAAGAGTATCTGTATTAATTCTAGACCACAGAAGAAGCAAGATAGAAAACACCTCTCATCAAACACAAAAGAAGATAACCACTTAAATATAAAAAATAATTTCAAAAATGTCAGGAAGTAACAGTTACTATTCCTTAATATCTCTTAACATCAATGGACTCAATTCCCCAATAAAAAGACATAGACTAACAGACTGGATAAGAAAACAGGACCCTACAATTTGCTGCATACAGGAAACACATCTCAGTGTCAAAGACAAACACTACCTTAGAATAAAAGGCTGGAAGACAATTTTACAAGCAAATGGTCTCAGGAAACAAGCCAGAATAGCCACTCTAATATCGGATAAAATTGACTTTCAACCTAAAGTCATCAAAAGAGACACTGAAGGTCACTACTTGCTGGTCAAAGGGAAAATCCACCAAGAAGAACTCTCAATACTGTACATCTATGCTCCAAATGCAAGGGCACCCTCATTTGTGAAAGAAACTTTACTAAAGCTTAAAGCACACATTGCACCTAACACAATAATTGTGGGTGACTTCAACATCCCACTATCCTCAATGGACCGATCAGGAAACCAGAAACTAAACAGGGACACATTGAAACTTTGGACCAATTGGATTTAACAGATATATATAGAACATTTCATCCTAAAGCAAAAGAATATACCTTTTTCTCAGCAACACATGGTACCTTCTCCAAAATCGATCATATAATTGGTCATAAGACAGATGTCAACAAATACAAAAAGATCAAACTAATCCCTTCCCTCATATCAGATCACTATGGAATAAAAGTGGTATTCAACAGCAAGAAAAATAACAAAAAGCCACAATACACATGGAAACTGAACAATACTCTACTCAATGACACCTTGGTCAAGGAAGAAATAAAGAAAGAAATCAAAGACTTTTTAGAACTCAATGAAAATGAAGGTACAACCTACCCAAATCTTTGGGACACAATGAAAGCAGTGCTAGAGGAAAACTCATAGCCCTGAGTGCCTCCAAAAAGAAACTTGAGAGAGCATACACTAGCAGCTTAATGGCACACCTGAAAGCCCTGGAACAAAAAGAAGCTAATTCACCCAGGAGGAGTACAAGGCAGGAAATAATCAAACTAAGGGCTGAAATCAATCAAATAGAAACAAAGAGAACCATATAAAGAATAAAAAAAAAAAAAACAGGAGCTTGTTCTTTGAGAAAATTGACAAGATAGATAAACCCTTAGCCAGACTAACCAACAAGCACAGAGACAGTATTCAAATTAACAAAATTAGGAATGAAAAGGGGGATATAACAACAGAGACTGAGGAAATTCAAAAGATCATCAGATCCTACTACAAAAGTCTATGCTCAACACAACTGGAGAATCTGGAGGAAATGTACAAGTTCCTAGACAAATACCAAATACCAAAATTAAATCAGGATCAATTAGATCAGTTAAACAGTCCCATAACCCCTAGGGAAATAGAAGGCGTTATAGAAAGCCTCCCAACCAAAAAAGTACGGGAACAGATGGTTTTAGTGCAGAATTCTATCAGGCCTTCAAAGAAGACCTAACACCAATACTCTTCAAATTATTCCACAAAATAGAAACAGAAGGGACACTCCCCAACTCATTCTATGAAGCCACAATTACACTAATACCAAAACCACACAAAGATACAAAAAAGAAAGAGAACTACAGGCCAATTTCCCTTATGAATATTGATGAAAAATACTGAATAAAATTATTGCCAACCAAATACAAGAGCACATTAAAACAATCATTCACCATGATCAAGTTGGCTTCATCCCAGGGATGCAGGGATGGTTCAATATACAGAAATCTATCAATGTAATCCACTACATAAACAAACTAAAAGAAAAAAACCTACATGGTTATCTCATTAGATACAAAAAAAGGCATTTGACAAAATTCAGCATCCTTTAATGTTAAAAGTCATGGAAAGAACAGGAATTCAAGGCCCATAACTAAACATAGTAAAAGCAATATACAGCAAACCAGTAGCCAACATCAAAATAAATGGAGAGAAACTTGAAGCAATCCCACTAAAATCAGGGACTAGACAAGGCTGCCCTCTCTCTCCATATTATTTCATTATAGTACTTGAAGTTCTAGCAAGAGCAATTAGACAACATAAGGAAGTCAAAGGGATACAAATTGGAAAGGAAGAAGTCAAATTATCATTTTTGCAGATAATATGATAGTATACTTAAGCGACCCAAAAAACTCCACCAGAGAACTCCTACAGCTGATAAACAACTTCAGTCAAGTGGCTGGTTATAAAATCAACTCAAGCAAATCAGTAGTCTTCCTGTACTCAAAGGACAAGCAGGCTGAGAAAGAATTTGGGGAAATAACACCCTTCACAATAGCCACAAACAATATAAAGTATATTGGCGTGACTCTAACCAAACAAATGAAAGATCTGTCTGACAGGAACTTCAAGTCCTTAAAGAAAGAAATCAAAGAAGACCTCAGGAAATGGAAAAGTATTTCATGCTCTTGGATTGGCAGGATCAATATAGTAAAAAATGGCCATCTTGCCAAAAGAAATCTACAGATTCAATGCAATCCCCATCAAAATCACAAATCAACTCTTCATAGATCTAGAAGGAGCAATTCTCAAATTCATTTGGAGTAACAAAAAACCCAGGATTGCTAAAACTATTCTCAACAATAAAAGGACTTCTGGGGAATCAATATCGCCGACCACAAGCAGTACTACAGAGCAATTGAGTTAAAAACTGCATGGTATTGGTATAGTGACAGGCAAGTAGATAAATGGAATAGAATTGAAGATCCAGAAATGAACCCACAGAGTTATGTTCACTTGATCTTTGATAAAGGAGCTACAACCAAATTGGAAAAGAAGTCAAAATATCAGTGTTTGCAGATGATATGATAATATACTTAAGTGACCCCAATACTTCCACCAGAGAACTGTTAAAGCTGATAAACAACTTCAGTAAAGTGGATGGATATAAAATTAAGTCAAGCAAATCAGTAGCCTTCCTCTACTCAAAGGATAAACAAGAAGAGAAAGACATTAGGGAAATGACACCCTTCACAATAGTCTCAAATTATATGTCATACCTAGTTGTGACTTTAACGAAGCAAGTGAAAGATCTATATGAGAAGAACTTTAAGTTTCTGAAGAAAGAAATCAATGAAAGTCTCAGAAGGTGGAAAGACTTCCCATGTGCATGGATTGGTAGAACCAATATAGTAAAAATTGCCATCTTGCTGAAAGCAATCTAAAGATTCAGTGCAATTCAATCAAAATCCCAAATCAATTCTTCATAGATATAGAAAGATCAATTCTCAAATTCATCTGGAATAACCAAAAACCCAGGATAACAAAAACTATTCTCCAAAACAAAAGATCTTCTCAGGGTGTCACCATCCCTGAACTCAAGCTCTACTAAAGGTCATTAGTGATAAAAACTGTTTGTTATTTGTATGCAGACAGGCAGGAAGATCAGTGAAATATAGTTGAAGACCCAGAAATGAACCCACACATGTATGGTCACTTCATATTTGACAAAGGAGCTAAAAGCTTCCAGTGGGAAGGAGGTAGCATTTTTAACAAATGGTGCTGGATCAACTGATGATATGCATGCAGAAAAATGCAAATCAACCCATTCTTATCTCCTTCTACAAAGCTCAAGTTCAAGTGGATCAAGGATCTACACATAAAACCAGACACACTGAAGTTTATAGAGGAGAAAGTGGGGACAAATCTTTTTTTTTATTCCATGTATTCTTTATTTACATTACAAATGATTTCCCATTTCCTGGAGTACCCCTCCACAAAAGTCCCATAAGTCCTCTTTAGTTGCCCTGCTCCCCCATCTATCCCTTTCCACTTCCTGTTCTGGTATTCCCCTACACTGCTGCACTGAGCCTTTCCAGAAGCAGGGACCACTCCTTCCTTCATCTTGGACATCATTTGATATGTGGATTGTGTCTTGGGTATTCAAAGCTTCTAGGCTAATATCCGCTTATAAGTGAGTGCATACCATGAGTGTTCTTTTGAGACTGGGTTACCTCACTTAGAATGATCTCCAGCTCCATCCATTTGTCAAATAATTTCTTGAAATCATTGTTTCTAATGGATGAATAGTACTCCATTGTGTATATGGATGAATAGTACTCCATTGTGTATATGGATGAATAGTACTCCATTGTGTATATGGATGAATAGTACTCCATTGTGTATATATACCACATTTTTGTATACATTATTCCCTTGAGGGATATCTGGGTTCTATCCAGCTTCTGGCCATTATAAATAGGGCTACTATGAACATAGTGGAGTATGTATCCTTATTTCATGCTGGGGAAACTTCTGGGTATATGCCCAAGAGAGGTATAGCAAAGTCCTCCGGAAGTGTCATGCCCAGTATTCTGAGGAATATCAATACTGATTTCCAGAGTGGTTGTACCAGCTTGCAATCCCACCAGCAGTGGAAGAGTATTCCTCTGTCTCCACATCCAGGCCAACACCTGCTGTCTCCTGAGTTTTTAATCTTAGCCATTCTGACTGGTGTGAGGTGAAATCTCTGGGTTGTTTTGATTTGCATTTCCTTAATGACTAATGATGTTGAACATCTCTTAAGGTGCTTCTCAGCCATCCGATTTTCTTCTGGTGAAAATTCCTTGCTTAGCTCTGTACCCCATTTTTAATAGGGTTATTTGGTTCTTTGGGGTCTAACTTCTTGAGTTCTTTGTATATATTGGATATTAGCCCTCTGTTGGATGTGGGGTTGGTGAAGATCTTTTCCCAATTTGTTGGTGGCTGTTTTGTTCTTTTGACCTTAGCCTTACAGAACTTACAGAACTTACAGAACTTACAGAAACTTTGTAATTTTATGAGGTCCCATTTGTCAATTCTTGACCTTAGATCATAAGCTATTGGTGTTCTGTTCAGGAACTTACCCCCTGTGCCCATGTTCTCCAGTGTCTTCCCCAGTTTCTTTTCTATTAGTTTCAGTGTGTCTGGTTTTATGTGGAGGTCCTTGATCCACTTGGAGTCGAAATTAGTACAAGGAGATAAGAGTGGGTCAATTCACATTCTTCTGCATGTTGACTTCTAGTTGAACCAGCACCATTTGTTGTTTTCCACTTGATGTTTTGAGCTGCTTTGTCAAAGATCAAGCGACCATAGCTGTGTGGATTCATTTATGGGTCTCCAATCCTATTCCATTGATCCACCTGCCTGTGGCTGTACCAATACCATGCTGTTTTTTGAACCTGTGGACATAGGAGAAAAGTTCCTGAACAGAATACCAATGGCTTATACTCTAAGAACAAGAATCAACAAATGGGACCTCATAATACTACAAAGCTTCTGTAAAGCAAAGGACACAGTCAATAGGACAAAACAGCAACCAACAAACTGGGAAAAGATCTTTACCAACCCTACATCCAAAAGAGATTTACTATACAATATATACAAAGAACTCCAGAAGTTGGACTCCAGTGAGTGAAATAACCATATTTAAAAATGGGGTACAGAGCTAAACAGGGAATTCTCAACTGAGGAAAAATGACACCTAAAGAAATGTTCAGAATCCTTAGTTATTAGGGAAATACAAATCAAACAACAGTGAGATTCAACCTTACAACAATCAGAATGGCTAAGATGAAAAACTCAGGGGCCAGCAGTTGCTGGAGAGGATGTGGGGGAAAAGGAACACTTCTCCATTGCTGGTGCAATTGCACGCTGGTTAAAGCTCCCTGGAAATCAGTTTGGTGATTCCTCAGAAAATTAGACATAGTACTATCAGTGGACCCAGCTGTAGCACTCTTAGGCATATACCCAGAAGATGCTCCTACATGTAATAAGGACACATGATCCACTATGTTCATAGCTGCCTTATTTATAATAGCCAGAGACTAGAAAGAACCCAGGGTGTTCTGGAAGGAGGGAGGAGAGGGGCTGGAGGTTTTAGGGGAGGGGGGAAATGGGAAAAGTTTTACCATTGGCAATGTAAATGAATACGATATTCAATAAAAAATAAATAAATAATAAAAAAGAAAGACGAATACTATCTTGCTTTTTCTAGGGTGTAGTTGTCCACCTTATATTGCCTTTTTTTCATTTATTAACCTTTGTAGGACTGTATTTGTGGAAAGATATTGTGTAAATTTGGTTTTATCATGGAATATCTTGGTTTCTCCATCAATGGTGATTGAGAGTTTTGCTGGGTATATTAGTCTGGGCTGGCATTTATATTCTCTTAGGATCTGTATGAGATCTGCCCCAGATCTTATTTCTTTCATGGTCTCTGGTGAGAAGTCTGGTTTAATTCTTATAGGTTTTCCTTTAAATGTTACTTGTCCTTTTTCCCTTTCTGCATTTAATATTCTTTGTTTAGTGCATTTGGTTTTCTGATTATTATATAATAGAAGGAATGTCTGTTCTGATCCAGTCTGTTTGGAGTTCTGTATGCTTCTTATATGTCCTTGGGCTTCTCTCGCTTCAGATCAGGGAGGTTTTGTTCTATAATTTTGTTGAAAATGTTCACTTAACTTACAACTTAAAGTTGTAAATCTTCCCTCTCTTCTATATCTATAATCCTTAGGTTTGGTCTTATCATTGTGTCCTGGATTTCCTGGATGTTGGTTTTTGCACTTTGCATTTTCTTTGACTGTTGAGTCAAAATGGTTTCTATGGCATCTTTGGCATCTGAGATTCTTTCTTCTATCTCTTGTATTCTGTTGTTGATATTTGCATCTATGGCCCCTGATTTCTTTCCATGGTTTTTTATCTCCAGAGTTGTCTCCCTTTTTGATTTCTTTGATGTTTCTACTTCTGTTTTTAGATCTTGGATGGTTCTGTTTAGTTCCTTCACTTGTTTGTTTGTGCTTCCCTCTAATTCTTTCAGGGATCTTTGTGTTTCCTCTTTAAAGGCTTCTACCTGTTGACCCATGTTCTCCTGTTTTACTTTAAGCATTATTTGTGTTTCCTTTGTAAGAGCTTCTATATGTTGACTCATGGTTTCCTGTATTTCTTTAATTGAGTTATGTCTTTCTTGAAGTCCTTTATCCATATCATGAGATGTGATTTTTAAATCCAGATCTTGCTTTTCCAGTGTTTTGGGGTATCCTGGACTTGCTATTGTGGGAGAACTTGGTTCAGATGGTGCCATGTTGTTTTGGTTTCTGTTGGTAATGTTCTTGCATTCACCTTTTGCCATCTGGTTATCTCTAGTGGTAGCTGGTGATGCTGTCTCTGACTGCGGCTTATCTTTCCTACAAGACTCAGAATCTTTGCTCCTGAAAGTGCTGTTCTCTCTTTGTACACAAGTATGTAGGTACTCCTGTGAGACTAGCTCTCTTATTGTTGTATTTGGGTATGTAGCCCTGTGGCCCTGATCAGCTCTGAGTGTGGGCAAAAATCAGAAAACTCCTGTCTCAGGCTGTTCCCAGGCTCTTGTGTCCTCAGGCTTTCCAGATGTTTCCTCTGAACATCAGGGGTGGTCCTACCTGTGCTGTCTGGCCTCTCTGAACTCCTGGGTGTTTAGCTACCTCCCTGAACCACTTGGGTATGGTGCACTGTGACAGAGGATGGTCCCGAGTTTGAGACAGATACCAGAAGGCTCCTGCCTGAGTGTTCTGGATGTGATCCTCTGAGCAGCAGGGTATGTCCTACCTGTGCTGACTGGCTTCTCTGCACTCCTGAATGGTCAGATATCTCCCTGTGCCATCTCAATATGGTGTTCTGCAGTAGAGGAAGGTCCTGAGCCAGAGACAGAAACAAGAAAGCTCCTGCCTGAGGGTTCTGGACATGATCCTCTGAGCAACAGTGGTGATTCTACCTCTGCTGTCTGATATCTCTGCACTCCTAGGTTGTTAGCTACCTCTGTGCCCTGTGGCAGAGGATGATCCCAAGCCAGAGACAGAAACCTTACTAACATCATTATTGCTTGAGGTTTAGATTATTTGCTAAATTGAAGGGTTATATTTTAAGGCACACTTAAAAGAATTGTTCTTTAATAGTATCTTACAAAATAAATAAAATTAAAGTTATAGTGTTAAAAATATGGATTTGAATAATACATTAAAAATCATTGCATTATCATGCACAATGTCCAATATCGACATATAGATAGAATGATTCTGTGATAATGTATGAATATACAACCACACATATGTATATAGCATTATTATGAAAAATATGACTAAAATAATATTCATAGTGATGATTGCTCTAGACATTAACATAAGCATTTTCCAATGCTGGAACGAAAAAATGCTGAAGTTACTGGTTTTCAAGTTTATACTATGAAAATACAGATAGCCATTTATATGCTAAGTGAAAATACATATGTTTAATGCCTCCAATTTTGTTGTTCTCTAATGCTCTTTTTCCCAAAATTGCAAACGAAACAGCATTAGCAAGCTTTATTTTCTGTCATATATCATATATGCCTATCCAAATATAATTATAAACTGAAAAGGGAAAACTATATTCTTAAAAGTAAAAAATACTTTTTCTGAATTACTACTTAATATAGTTTCAAATAATTCTTCATCGGTTATTTTGAATTTTAGATGAGTTAAATCTACTGCTAAAGCACAGGCACATAAAGAATAATTTATAAACAATTAAATTAGTAGCTAGACTGTGATTCAATTAATACTTGCAAACTGGACTACAGTTCACTAACTATTATCATTATTCTCTCCTATGTGGTAAAAGAAATTCTTTGTAGTTAAGATTAGATGGTCCTCAGATATTGTACCTATGTCCTTTTGATTTTCTCAATAGTTTATATTTAAGTCATCTATCAGAAAAACTGGTGAAACTATATCTTTTTTTTGAGAATGTATCTCTATGTAGCACAAACTGTCTGGAACTCAATTAGTGCACAAGTATTTGTTTGTATCTGCATCCCCAGTACTGGGGACAAAATAATATAATTTTTCTATATGCAGACAGTATGTTCCGATATCTGTAAGTGATAAATCAGGTAATAAAATTCAGCAGCCAATTCTACCTTCACTGTTATTATGAGGCAAAGTCATGATTTCATGCTTATCAATGAATATATATAACAGTATATAAAGACCTTATACAGGAGCATAATCTATACATTGTCAGTCCTCTGATTTAGAGTAAGTTTTCTTTACTATCTCTACTAATTAAAGGCAGGACTGTTTAGTCTTCAGTCCCTTATGAAAAATACTACTTAACACATTTATCTCAAGGCAGTAATCCAACCCAATGTCACAATTAACTAATTCCAATAACCAGATGTTTACTCCTGAGCCATACAGAAAGAACATTGTTTTTCCCTGAACACAGGCTTTAGAGATCTTGACAACCTGTGTTTCTTTGATGCTGACAGAGTTGCAGTGGGATCAGATGTAAGAGAACCATAAACCCAGGCATATCTAATTCTTAGGCTATGTACAGGCTCATGGAAAGGAAATGCTCTTGACATTTATATCTTTCATATCTCGCACAGACGTGGCTCACAGCAGGCATTGGCTATACACTCTTAAGGACTTGTTTCAATTTCCTCATTCTTGGGAAATATAAAGACTCACAAAAAGAACGTCAAGACTTTTAGATATACTGAGAATGGCTTCTGGTTGTGATAAGCAATGATGTGCATTCTATACAATGAAAGCAGAGGAGTGGTGGATGGAGTTTGCATGCACCAGTGAAAAAAAGATGATCCTTTATTACTATTGGATTAAAAGCACATTTAATATAAGTACATTGCCAACTTCAATACTGATGTAAAATAAATATAAAAGCCTTTAATCCATTCTACTTGCTAACTTTATTTGCCTCATCTTGAGATAGAACATGCTTCTGTCATTTAAAGAAATGTTATCTCACAATAAATTAATACAATCTGAATATGAAACATAGTATAAAATTAATTGGATTACCTAGTCAGAACAGTATGTTAAAAATATAAGAGACCACACCTGGCATGTATTTCAAATATTTCATCTCATTTTATGAGTTACATTTTAAAAAGACAGAAAACTATCCCTAAGTGTTATTGCTTTAGCCAGGGCCTTCAAGCAGTATATTGAAAAGGAGTGGGTTTAGTGCACAGCTCTGTCTCATTAGTGCATTCACTAAGCTTGCCTTCGTTTTTTCTTCTATCTTCCATGATTTTAGCTATGGTACTCTTATATGGAGCCTTTATTATGCTGAGGTATGCTACTTCCTGTTCTATTCTTTCTAGGAATTATTTTCTGAAGGTATGCTAGATTTTGACAAAGGCATTTCCTGCATTTATTCAGATGATCAAATGATATTTGTATTTGAGTTCATTTATATGATTTAGTGTATTTTTCTATTTACATATTTTGAATGATCTATGCATCTCTAGTATAAAGACAGCCTTAAGAAAATTATAGATGGTCTTTTAAATGTATGCATGTGTGCATTTTGCAAATATTTGATGAAAAATGTATGCATCTATTACCAAGGGGACTGTCCTATTGTTCTCTCCTCTTCTTCCTCCTTCTTTTCCTTGTCCTATTCTTTATTTTTGTTACACAGGCTTCACAGAAGTTTGAAAGTGCTCATTTTCTTTCTTCATTGCTTTACTTTAAATATTTTCAAGTATATTATTTGTAGTTCTTATTTTAAAGTCTTGCAGAATTCTACAGTGTATGAAACTGAACCTGTGCTCTTTTTAAGTAGGGAAGGTTTTTTATTAATGTTTCAGTTTTGTTATTGGTGATCAGATTAGGTTGTTGATCTTATTCGTTTAACTTTAATCATTTTTATGAATATAGAAATCTATATCATTTATATATTTTCTTTGGTTATTCTGAGACAGGGTTTCTTTGTATAGCCCTGGATGTCATGGATCTTACTCTGTAGACCAGGTTGGCCTTGATCTCACAAATCTGCCTTCATTTCATTTTTAACTTTAAGGAGTACAGGTTTTTAAAGTATTCACATATAATTTTCTGAATTTCTTTGGTGTCTGTTTCAATGTTTCCTGGCTCTTATTTCTGTCTTGGATAATTTAGCTAAGAGTCTATCAAACTTGGTTATGTTTTCAAAGAACCAGATCATACATTAATTGATAATTTCTCATGTTTTTATTGTTGTGATTTCTCTTTCATTAATTTCTTCCTTGGATTTTTATCGGTTTTTTCCCTCTCTGTACTAGTATTGGTTTTAGTTTGTGTTCAATTATCCAAGATCTGGAGGTACATCATTAAACTATCAATTTATGCTTTACTTTTTAGGTTAAGAAATTTGCATCATTTTTTTGGAGATTGCCAAAGGTTTATTTGGAATGACACAGCACTGAGAACACAACTGTTCATGGACACGCTATCTGTTATATCATCCTAAAAAATGCACACAACACTCAGACACTGTCAACTGTTTTGGCAAGGGGATGAGTGGTTTTGCCGTAAGGCAAGACTGCAGCTGTAATACCTACAGATAAGAGCAATGCATGTTATCAATGGCACTTAGAGAGAGAGAGCTACAGTGGAAAGGAAAGGAATCAGTTCTGTAAAAGTAGCCATCTGCATACACATAGATCCAGCTGGCATGGGAAGCATCTTGTGCTAGTGTGTCCATATATATGTATAGAGAGGTGATTGTAAAAGACTGTTAAAAACCTTTGCAGCTATTTAGGTTTTTTTTCTTATTTTTTTTTAATTTTCTATATTTTTTATTTACATTCCAAATGCTTTCCCCTTTCGCAGACCCCCCCCCATACATCACATAAGTCTGCTCCCCCCCCACCTATTCCCCAATCATTCCCCTCCCCACCATTTCTCTGTTCTGGATCTACAAAACTGGATCCAATCTTTTCAGGCCCAGGGTTCTCTCCTTTCTTCTTCTTGTGAATCATTTGAATTGCTAGTTGTGCCTTGAGTATTTAGGGCTTCTGGGCTCATTAATATCAAACTGCTCTGGAAATCAGTTTGGCGGTTCCTCAGAAAATTGGGCATGTCACATCCAGAGGACCCTGGCATACCACTCCTGGGCATATACCCAGAGGATTCCCCTGCATACAATAAAGACACATGCTCCACTATGTTCATAGCAGCCTTGTTTATAATAGCCAGAAATTGGAAGGAGCCCAGATATCCCTCAAAGGAGGAATGGATACAGAAAATGTGGTATATTTATACAATGGAATACTACTCAGTAATTAAAAATAATGAATTCATGCAATTTGTAGGTAAATGGTTAGATCTGGAAAATATCATCCTAAGCGAGTTAACCCAATCACAAAAGAATACACATGAAATGCTATTTAGTTTTAAATGCAGTAAACTTGAAAGGAAAAGAGCACATGCTCACATCGGGGAAGGGAGTAAGATGACAGTACAACTCATTACATCTGCAGGGCAACCACTTGACCCCACACACTTGATGCAAAGAAGTCAAAGTCTGGTCTGGAGAAAGCTACTTTAGACTTGGTGTGAAGGGAATCAAGTACTAGTGTCCACAGTTAGACAAAGCACAAACAGACCCCTATTGAACACAGGGAACAGAGTAAGGACTCTTTCTGTTATTTGCTATTTTCGCTTCTTATAGTTTTGCATACATGCTCTATTGATCAGTCTTCCCAAGCCTTATCTGACACCAGTCTGTCAATCGTTAAGAGTGTAGTAGCAATAGTGAACTCCACATTTCATGAAGGTTTAAAAACCCAGTCACATGACCCTTTTGCAACATCTGCAGCCCTACTCCAAGCGTCGTGTGAAGGTCTCTGGAAAGAGCTTTATATGTGGCCAGGTCTTTGTACTGAAGTCAGTGTGATTTCTTCACCCCTACCAACCAGCCTGCATCCTGGTCAGCTTCTGATTCTGAGGGCACCACAAGCACCACATCACCCTTTTGTAGGGTAAGGACATCAGAGTTCGCTGCCTCAAAATCATGCAGCTTTTCCTCTTTGTAGAGAAAGCCAGGAGGCAGTTCCTGAGGGGAATCCCCT
This sequence comes from Apodemus agrarius, assembly GCA_964023405.1. Lineage (NCBI taxonomy): Eukaryota > Metazoa > Chordata > Mammalia > Rodentia > Muridae > Apodemus > Apodemus agrarius. Next base: position 43,473,491 of record OZ030010.1, read on the forward strand.
GGTATAGCAGCCCAAGAATCCAGAGGCATGGGCTCTGTAGCCACTTTATGCTTCTCACCCGCTGGGCCCTGGGGAGCAATATCCTCATCTGCCTCCCTCCTTTCAGTACCTATAACAGTAACTTGATGTTCTCTTCCCCTTCATGGTTGAAGGTAGGCTCCATAACAACAGAAGGGATGACCTTCTATTGAGTAGCACATGCTTGCTTCAGACTCTGCTGGTTGAGGGCTCTCACTGCTTGCAAGTTCTGTGCTTTCCGAATCAATTTTGTCTCCCTCTGGACTTTCTCCTTCTCCAGCAGGAAGGGCTGCCTTCTCTGCCTCTGCTTCTTCCACTGGGTCTCCCTCAGTTGGCAATGTAGTTTCCAAAATCTCACCAGTAAATGTTCTGTGAGAGATCACGGCCTCCTCCTTTGGCTCCTCCATATCTAGCCTGAGATCCCACCCAACAGTAGGTGCAGCAGCAGTGGCAGGAAACTTCTCTGTAGATAGAGCCTGCTCAGTTTCAGTTAAGTCACCTACCATATTCTGATCTGTCTGTGTGGTGAATAATGAAGTGTCCTGGGGCTGGGCAAAATCATTAAATGAACCTCCAGAAGCCGATTTTACCAAATCAGTGTTTGTAGTCCATTAGTCCCAGGGCAGTGTGTAAGACATGAGTGGGTTGCTCCAGTAGAACCTGCCAGAGCCACATCAGGTTTAAAGTGTTAAAGTCAGATGGCCGAGAAACACCTTAAAAGATGTTCAACATCATTAGTCATCAGGGAAATGCAAATCAAAACAACCCTGAGATTCCACCTCAGACCAGTCAGAATGGCTAAGATTAAAAACTCAAGAGACAACAAGTGCTGGCGAGGATGTGGAGAAAGAGGAACACTCCTCCACTGTTGGTGGGATTGCAAAATGGTAAAACCGCTCTGGAAATCAGTTTGGCAGTTCCTCAGAAAATTGGGCATGTCACTTCCAGAGGACCCTGGCATACCACTCCTGGGCATATACCCAGAGGATTCCCCTGCATGCAATAAAGACACATGCTCCACTATGTTTATAGCAGCCTTGTTTATAATAGCCAGAAATTGGAAGGAGCCCAAATATCCCTCAAAGGAGGAATGGATACAGAAAATGTGGTATATTTATACAATGGAATACTACTCAGCAATTAAAAATAATGAATTCATGCAATTTGTAGGTAAATGGTTAGACCTGGAAAATATCATCCTGAGTGAATTCACCCAATCACAAAAGAATGCACATGAAATGCAATCACTGATAAGTGGATATTAATGAGCCCAGAAGCCCTAAATACTCAAGACACAAATAGCAAGTCAAATGATTCCCAAGAAGAAGAAAGGAGAGGACCCTGGGCCTGTAAAGATTGCATCCAGTTTAGTAAAGAAACTGAGGGGCGAGGGGGAATGATTGGGGAACAGTTGGGGGGGAGAGGAACTATGGGAACTATGGTGGGTGGGAACTGGGAAAGGGGAAAGCCTTTGGAATGTAAACATAGAATAGAAAAAAAAATAGAAGCCTAAAAAAAAAAGGGTTAAAGTCAAAATCCAGCAAAGTCTCTTCCTTCTTCACCTCCATGACTTCATTCTGTGAAGGTGTTGTCACATTGGTTTCCGGTTCAAAGTTGTCCTCAAGGAAATTGATGATGTTTAATTGCTGCAGTTCCTTTGTTGGGGTGACATTAGGCAGAAGTGTGACAGGATGCCCTTTCCTTTTCTGTGAAGGTAATCTGGGTCACACTGTGGCAGAAGATGCAGGTGCTAATGTGTGGTTGGTACTATCAGTTGGACTGGGCAAGGGTGAAAGCTCCTCTGGGGGTGATGGTGTCTTTGCAATGCAAAGAGGACAGGAACCACTGGGAGCTCTTTGATTGCTGAAGGCCTTGTCAGTGTGCTGATCACCAAGTTTTATCATCACTTCATAGAGTTTGTGGCAAAGCACTGAGATTTCCTTTTGAAACTTGGCCTCAGGGCTGGAGACATTTATGAAAGTATTTACATAAAAGCCAACTCATCTTGACCACAATAACGGTAACTTTTCTTGTCAGTCAACAGTGAACTCTTCAAATACTTTCTGTGCTTTCTGAAACTTCTCTTCTGCCTTAGAAATCTGACTCTCATCCTTCCTTTTGGGATTCTGCAGAGCCTCCAGGTGGTGATGAGCACTATCATAAATCACAAGCTTCCTGTTGCTCGTAGCAATGCAATTATTTATCTCAGGAAACTGGCCCAGGTAGGTGTCCAGGGTCAGCAAGAACCTGTCCACTACCTTTTGACAGAAGTCTTCCCACAGCACATCACACTTCTCACCAACCATCTTTACATCTTCCTATCCATACAAATGTGGCTCCTAGATTTCATGTAGTGATTCAGTCAGCTTCATTGAGGCCTCCTACATACCTTTGGTTGCTGGTAAATACCAGGAGTTCTCACTGAAGTCTGGTACCCTCTGACTCTTACCATTTGAAGTTCTGGACATATTCTTCAAACTGTTTGTTATTTGTTTCATCATCCTTCCCCAGCTTGTGGAGGATCTTTTCCTGTGTGCATTTAAGCCACTTTTGCTCATTTTTGCTGAAATGTCTGTCTTGATGTCAGCCATGGCTGCTGTAGTTCACAAAGCTGGAAGAGCAGAGTGTACAACAAGCTGGCAGCTCCTCCATGGAAGAGGAGAGAAATTTGCCTCAAATACCAGAAGCTGGAGAGGACCCACATGTATGTCCCTCAACAGAGGAATGGATACAGATAATGTGGTATATTTACACAATGGTATATTTACACTATTCAGCTATTAAAAACAATGAATTCATGAAATTCTTAGGCAAATTGGATGGAGCTAGAAAATGTCATCCTGAGTGAAGTAACCTAATCACAAAAGAACACACATGGTATGCACTTACTGATAAGTGAATATTAGCCCAGAACCTTGGAGTACCAAAATACAATTCACAGACCACATGAAGCTCATGAAGAAGGAAGACCAAAGTCTGGATACTTTGATTCTTCTTAGAAATGGAAAAAAATACCCACAGGAGGAGATACAGAGACAAAGGATGGAGCAGAGACTGAAGGAAAGGCCATCCAGAGAATACCCCACATGGGGATCCATCCCATATGCAGTGACCAAACCCAGACACTATTGTGGATGCCAATAAGTGCTTGCTGACAGGAGCCTGATATAGCTGTCTCTTGAGAGGCTCCGCTAATGCATGACAAATAGAGAGGGGAACACTCTAAGCCAACCATTTGAACTGAGTGCAGGGTCCCCAATGGAGGAGCTAGAAAAAGGAACCAAGGAACTGAAGGGGTGTGCAACCCATAGGAGAAAACACAATATGAACCATCCCATACCCCTGAGTTCCCAGGGACTAAATCACCAACCAAAGAATACACATGGAGGGACCCATGGCTTTAGCTATATATGTAGCAGAGGATGACCTTATTGGATTTCAAATTGAGAAGAGGCCCTTGGTCCTGAGAAGACTTGATGCTCCAATATAGGGGAATGTGAAAACAGGGAAGAGGGACTTGTGAGTAGGGGAGGGGGATGGGATGGGGTTTTCATAAAGGAATCTAGGAAAGAGGATAATATTTGAAGTTTAAATAAAGAAAACATCTTTAAAAAACTGCTTTAATTTGCCTCAGAATTTATTTGTGATGTTTGAGGTATAACTGGTATTTGTATAAACATTTTAACACTTTTTTTCTTTGTTTCTTTTTTTTATTGGATATATTCTATATTTACAATTCATTTCCCTTTTTCTGGTTCCCCACCCCCCAAAGGTCCCACATGCCCTTTTCCCTCCCCTGCTCCCTCATCCACCCCTTCCCACTTCCCTGTTCTGGTATTCCCCTACACAGATGCTTTGATCCTTTCCAGCACCAGTGTCCACTCCTTTCTTCTTGTCAGATATCATTTTGTATGTGAATTGTGTCTTTGGTGTTCCAAGATTCTAGGCTAATATCCACTTATCAGTGACTGTATACCATGGGTATTCTTTTGAGACTGTGTTACCTCACTTAGTATGATGTTCTCCAGCTCCATCCATTTCTCTAAGAATTTCATGAATTCATTGTTTCTAATGGCTGAATAGTACTCCATTGTGCTTATATAGCACATTTTTTGTATCCATTCCTCTGTTGAGGGACATCTGGGTTCTTTCCAGCTTCTGGCTATTATAAATAAGGCTGCTATGAACATAGTAGAGCATGTATCCTTATTGCATGCTGGGGAGTCTTCTGGGTATATTCCCAGGAGTGGTATGGCTGGGTCCTCCAGAAGTATCATGTCCAGTTTTCTGAGGAACCGCCAGACTGATTTTTAAAGATAGATTTTATAATAAAGAAAAAATGTTTTAAATGCAGTGTCTAATGGCCTGACAAAAAACTAATCAACAAAGTATATAAAAAAAACTTCTGATCTTCATCTAATTCTAGGCATTTGAAATAATTGGACACTTGGGTGGAAAGTATGTTTTTTTCTACTATCAAGAATACTTGTAGTGTTCATCTCCAGTATAATGACAGGACATCAAGTGGAGGAATGATGTTTCCATCCCACAGTCAAAAACTCTGACCCAGAATTGTTCTTGTCTAAAAGAACTACCCAACCAATGGACAGAAACCAGGGACAACTGTGGTTGAATAGTGAAGGGCTGGAAGAAGCTGAAGCTGAGGGCAACCCTGTAGGAAGACCAGCAGTCTCAACTAACCTGGACCCTGAGATCGCTCAGATACTGAAACACAAACCAGACAGCATACACCAGCTGATAGTAGACACATACACAACAGAGGACTGCCTGGTCTGGCATCAGTGAGAGAAGATGCACCTAACCCTCAAGAGACTAGAGGTCCCAGGGAGTGGGGAGGTAAAGTAGGGTGGACTTGGGGTTTTGGGACATCCACTTGGAGATGGGGGAGGGGGTATGGGATGAGGAACAGTCAGAGGGCTGACCAGGAGTATGGTAATGACCGGATTGTAAATCAAGATTAAATAATAATAATAATAATAGTAATAGTAGGAGTAGGAGTAGTAGTAGTGGTGGTAGTAGTAGTAGTAGTAGTAGTAGTAGGAGGAGGAGGAGGAGGAGGAGGAGGAGGAGGAGGAGGAGGAGGAGGAGAAGGAGGAGTAAAAATAAAAGAATACCTTACATTTGTTTTCTCAATGTTTATAGTTCATTCAGTAGTGTTCTAATAGGATATATGAGTTTACATAATTTCCAGGGATTCTCTTGCTATTAATTTTGAGCTTTATTGGATTTATTGGATTGTGGTCAGATAGAATATATGATGTCATTTCACCTTTTTTTCTGTATTTCTTGAGATTTCCAACATGTGTTCTACATTATAGAAAATTACATGTGATGAGTAGAAATTGTATTCCTTGGTAATTTTTTTGAATATTCTGTTGATATCTATAAGTTACATTTGATAAATGAGGTCAATGGTTTTTGATATTTCTGTTTACATTTTTCAGAGATCTTTGTTCAATGGGAAAAATGGGGTATTGAAATCACCTAGTACTCTGTGGGTATTGTTGTCCTCTATCTGGATTGATCTGTCTCTGGAAGTACAATAGAATAACAGAAATACAGATCTATAAATTCTCACATTGAACAAACAAAAGCAACATATTCTTGATAGTAGAACAAAAAACATTTTTCACAAAAAGTGTTTAATAATTTGGTATATTAATTCTAATTCCATGAATTTGGTTGAAATCAGAAGACTTTTGCATATTTTATTGATTTTCTTGTTTGGAAGTCATCAAACATTGTATTTAAGATGACTTTTCATCTTTATAAAATTTATATTTAAAAATAAGTGTTAAATTGTAGCATGCAAATAATCAGTTACACTTCAAAATAAATTACTTTGAATATTAGAAATTTCTATATACCTTTGCCTTTGGTTTAAAATATTTCAGTTATTATTATTGTGTGTATGTGTGATGTATGTATGTACTACAAAAACTATGGAACATATGTGTGTATGTCAGAATATAGTTCTGGATCTGTTTATGTCCTTCCCCACAGTGGGCTCCAGAGTATGAACTTGGGTTAGTAGGCTTATGGCAATTTTCTTTACCCATTGAGCCATCTCATTATCTTTGTCTGTATCTATTACCCACCCCTTTCTAAGACAGATTCACACTTTATACACTTACAAATCCATGGTCCCATGGTCAGGCTCATATGTTGTTAAAATGCTTTGTCAGTGGGACACTATTTACCTGTCAGACCTTCTTTGTAGTTATTACTCAGTAAGTAACTTACCTTTTATTATGGAACATTTGTCTAAATTTTCTTGAATTGGTTTAGAAAAGAGAACTACAGTAAAATATTAAGAATATATAGCAACATTTTCCTATCCTACATTTGTAATCACCTGTTAGACTTGATATTTATACAAGTTTAAAGCTTCTCATGCCTACTGTTTCTCTTTACCATTACTGTGCTCCTGAAACAAGGACATGGAATAAACTTGGAAATGATTTGAACATGAAAACTAAGGTTATTTATATTTGGAGATCATGTTTTTCCATTTCATATTAGGGTATAATATTTTGACAGTCCTTTTCATCTCATTACATGGCTACTATAAATCTTTGGCTACTCATATCAAATGCTCCGAGATTAAATTTTCAAAGATCACTGTAATAGTTTTCTTAAAAGAAAGCATTTCTTGGGATCTTGATAAATGGTGTGCTGCTATTCAGTGAGTCTGATCTGAGACTTTACAGTAATTTATGTTAATTTCTGGAAAATATGTGATGCTTAGCCAAGTATATCATGAAAGTAAATTGTGATTGTTCAATAATTATCTTTGTTGGAATTATGTGAAGATTGTAGAATATGGGTAGTTCTGGCTATAAGCCCTACATAGCATTTTTGATATAATTGGGCTTTTCATTAGAAACCTTAGGAATTTCATACATAATACTAATATGAAGCTTAAAGTGGCCTGTACCTTTCATTATTTTGTGTATCACTGAATTTTCTGTTATGGGTAAAATATATTCATGTATCTATGCTCTATTTCTCATGCATCAGGCAGAATATTACTTTCATGATGGTATGATAATAACTTTAATAAGACAGGACTGATATCAAGAAGTGTTATATATACCCAATTCTACCACTAGCATGCTAGGACACAACTACTATCTATATGTTCCAGGAAACATTCACATAAGTGTTAGAAAACATAATTCCAGACATTGCTCAAAATATTGACAAGCAAACTCTACCTTTTACAAAATTTTTCAACTGAGAATTATGCATCTTATTCTTTGAACATCAATACTTCTGGAGGCTTCCAGCTGTGGCAAATTGTCTGCCAGATTCAAAGGCCTGCTCCCTTAAAGAGGTCTGAGATATGAAGATTTAAGAGAAAGAGTGAAGTGAAAAATTGTCTCTCTCTGTCTCTGTCTCTCTCTGTCTCTGTCTCTCTCTCTGTCTCTCTCTCTGTCTCTCTCTGTCTCTGTCTCTGTCTCTCTCTCTCTCTCTCACACACACACACACACACACACACACACACACACACACACACACAAGGAAGCTCCAAATTATATCCACAATCCAGAGTAAGCTTTGAATCTATCAAGGACGTGGTCATGTGGCAAAATTTAAAGATTATTACTTTGATTGATTTAGAGAAAAAATTAAAACTTGTGAAAGTCAATACCTCTGCATCAACATTTTTCAACTAGAAGAGAATATGTCCCTAAGGAACAAGTAATCCTTTGATTACTCTACTGGTAGAGTTGTAAAAAGGAATTAAGTAGGTAAAGATCATAAGAACTCCTACCAGTACATAAAGTTTCTTTTTTTTTAAAGACACATGTTTATTATTTTATTGGTAGCGGGGTGTATTCCTCTGCACATGTGCATATGAAGGTCAGAACACAACTTTTGAGAGTCTGTTTTCTCTAACTCCATGTGAAATCTGTGTATTTAATTTCTGTCACTGAGTTTGGCCACAAGCACTTTTACCTATTGCACCAACAAACTGGCCTCATAGGCATAGTTTCTTAAAGCAAAATCTTAATTTGTGCAAATAAAATATGGAGGTTAACATTCCACTGACAAACTTTCTGTTATGAAAAGATGAATGATTAAGTTATTAGGGGAAAGAAATGAATGAAATGATCTCAAATTATACAAGCTGGAAATAATGCATAAGTACCTTTGGGGGTATAAAGTTCATTTTCTCACTGGGTTTACTCATTATTGCTGATTATCACTGTAAAGACAACTTTACAGTGTGTCTTTAGTGTCTTCTTGTTACTTCTTATTAGTGTTAAAAATCTTAAACTCTAGAAACCAGGTATTGAGCTGCCTTGAAAAGGTGTCATTGTATTGGACACTTCAGAGGTTATTATGGAGTTCAATAGCCTGTCAGAGCAATTTACATTTTTTGCTTTGTACAATAATGAAAACAGAATTATAGTCAGTCCTTCTGATAGTGTTATTTGCTACCATTTGATAAGATCATTTCCAGTCTAATAAAGTTTGAGTTTCTGCTGAGGAAAAACAATATTGCAATGTGGCCATGAAAAGACCAGTTAAACTCAAGTGCTGATGTTTCCTTGAGATTAAACAATGTCTACTAACTACTACATTGAGGATATGTAGGTGTAGTACAAAGGCAGTTCCTGAGGACATAATTCTGGTAGTACATAGGATTCAAGGCCTCAGGGATATGGCAGGTTGGTGGTGTCTGCTTTCTTATATTTCCTGACTCCTCTTTTTTAAGCCTGCTGGCTTTGGAAAGTTCAGAACAAATTAAGAGTTGTAGGTGACCCTGTGTGGTACTTAAGGAAAATATTTGCCTTCTTGTTAACATTGTTCTTTCTAAAAATGGAAAATACTGAGGCTTACTAATGACTGATACATGACTTTTACACTTAGTTTGTCTGCCAGATGTACAAGTATCACAATATATCCCAGAACAAATCCTGGCTTTTTCACATCAGTGACCTAACTAGTCTTTTCTCTCAACAAATTGTAGAGTAATGTGGTTTCCATGAAGATATGTAATTTAGGTTACATAAAGAGTAGAATATTTCCAACATTGCATATAGGCATGGGGCATGTGGTATGAATGTATCTTTTCCTTTCTAGCAAGTTTTGTTGTTAAATTATTAAATTTTTATTATTCTTCATTCTTTGTCTATATTCCAAAGGCTGTCCTCTTTCCCAATTCCCCCCACCACCATATGTCCCTTAAGTCCTCTCCCCCCCAACTATTCCCCAACCCCCCCCCATTTCTCTGTTCTGGTACTCTCCTACAAAACTGGATCAAATTTTTTCAGGCCCAGGGTCCTCTCCTTTCTTCTTTTTGGGAATCACTTGACTTGTTAATTGTACTTTGAGTATTTAGGGCTTCTGGGCTCATTAATATCCACTTATCAGTGATTGCATTTCATGTGTATTCTTTTGTGATTGGGTTAACTCGCTTAAGATGATATTTTCCAGATCTAACCATTTGCCTACAAATTGCATGAATCCAGTATTTTTAATTGCTGGGTAGTATTCCATTGTATATATATATATATATATATATATATATATATATAGATATAGATATAGATATAGATATAGATATAGATATAGATATAGATATAGATATAGATATCTATATATAGATAGATAGATATATATACATAGATATAGATATATAGATATATAGATATATAGATATATAGATATATACCACATTTAAAATTATTTTAAAGTACAGGGAACTAGTTAAATTTAGAAACGGCAGTTTTGTGTTTGTTTTATTTTGTTTTTGCAAAATGATTGATTTTGATTTGCTAAACATCTATCTCATGGCACTTTAGAACAAATTCACACACAATTATAATCTGCAGCTTTCAAATTTAAGTTGGGGTTTAAAGAACAAGAATGTGGCACTCCAACGTCAAAACCACACTCCTATATGTAATCCCAGATCAGCACTCCACATTTCAACCTAACTGCTTTGAGACCTGCTGCCACCTGGAGAAAACAGGTAAGATATCCATATCTGAATCTCCTGACTGCTAGGAAACCTGCAAACCCAGCAGCTGTAAGGTTCCCCCAATCCCCTCTGCACTTCATCTTCTTGTCAACAAGTCTCTTTGTAATCCCAGATCTGCACTCTACTCCCTGTGACACAGCTTACTCTGCCTCCTGGGAGGCCTGCTGGCACCAAACAGAACCAGGCAAGATACCCATACCCCAACTCCCCACCTGCTGGGACTCAAGCAAGCTCAGCTGCCTTGAGGTCCTTGATCACCCTGCACTCCATCTTTTAATTAATTTATTTACTTGCAATTCCAAATTTATACTCTATTTACCTGGGCTACAATTCTGAGTGCCTGGCTGGGGGCATGTTGCCATTCAGACAACCAGGACAACAAGCTCTGTCTGTTGCTGTGGAGACTTCTTGTGACCCAAAACAACCAGTTGCCAGCAGTCAGCTGCCAACTGCCAGCTGCCATTAGAGACTACCAGCTCTAGTTGCTGTCCCTGAGGCCTGCTACCACCATGGACTGACAGGCTAGCCAACACCAGAGACAAACAGATGGTTGAAGGCCTGTTCAAGAACAGATACAAAAAAAGTCAGGGCTATATGGCAACATCAAAACCCAAGGTTCTCACTATAGGAATCCCTGGATATCCTAACACACCTGAAGAGAATGACTATGACAATAAACCTCAATTTATGAATATGATAGAAATCTTTTAAGAGGAAATAAATAAATCATTTAAAGAAATACAGGAAAATGCAATTGAACAGGTCAAGGAAATGAATAAAACTGCTCAAGAACTGAAAATATAGACAAAATAAAGAAAACACAAATGGAAGCAACCCTGGGGATGGAAAACCTAGGGAAGAAAACTTGAAGTAAACTCACAAGTATCAACAACAGACTACAAAATATGGAAGAGATAATCTTATAAGAAGATAAGATAACATGCAAGAAATTGAAACAACCATCAAAAAATTGCCAAATCTAAAAACTTTCAAGCACAAAACACCCAGGTAATTTGGAACAGTATGAACATTCTCAATCTGAGAATAAGAAGAGAAGAAGGTGAAGATTTCCAGATTAAAGCCCAGAAAATGTCTTTCACAAAGCCATAGAAAACAATTTCCCAAACCTAAAGATAGAGATAGCTAAAAGCAAACAAGAAGCACACAGAACACAAAATATATTGGAGCAGAAAAAAATCTCCCAGTCAAACCTGTAAGAGAAAATGGTGAAGTAACCTCCAAGGGCCAACCTGTGAGAATCAAACCTGACTTCTGTAAAGAGGATCTGAAGGCCAGAAAGTTCTGGACTGATGTCTTGCAAATCCTAGGAGATCACAGATGAAAGCCCAAACTACTATAAACAGCAAAAATTACAATCATCATAGATGGAGAAAATGAGATGTACCATGACAAAGCCAAACTTAAACATTATTTTTCTACTAATCCATCCCTACAGAGGATACTAGAAGCAACACTCCAGCACAAGGAGGGTAACTCCACCCAAGAAAACACACACAGAGAAAATGATCATCTCAGAGAAAAAAAAAAAAGAATCTCTCCTTCATACACTAACAACAACATAAAAATAACAGGAATTAGCAATCATTGGTCATTAATATCTCTCAAAATCAGTGGACTCAATTCACCAATAAAAACACAGGCTAACAGAGTGGAAGCAGAAACAGAATCCAACATTCAGCTGAATACAAGAAATATACCTCCACAACAAAGAAAGACAGTACCTCAGAGTAAAGAGCTGGAAAAAAATCTTTCCTAGCAAATGGAACCAAGAAACAAGCTGGGGTAGCTTTTCTAATATCTAATCAAATAAATGTTCAACTAAACTATTCAAAAAAGATTGGAAAGCACACTTCATACTCTTCAAAATAAAAATTCATCAAAATGACAACTCAATTCTGAACATTTTACCCCAAATGCAAGGCTAACCTCATTTGTAAAGGAAGTATTACTAAAGCTTAAATCACATGTTGAAACTCACATTTTAATAATAAGGGACTTCAACATAAAATTTTCACCAATGGACAAGTCATCAAAACAGAAACTAAATAGAGAAATAATGAAACTGACAGAGATTATGAATCAAGTGTCCACACCAAATATCTACAGAATATTTTACCCAAACACAAAAGAAGATACTTTCTTCTCAGCACAGTAAAGAACCTTCTCCAACATTGAACATATACTCTCATTAACCAGGTCTCATTAGATACAACAAGACTGAAATAACACTTTGTGTCTTATCAGATCACCAAGGATTAAAGCTTGATGTTAATAAAAACAGAAACAACTGAAAGCACACAAACTTCAGAGAAATTGAACAAATCTCTACTCAATGACCACTGGGTCAAATAAGAAATAAATAAATAAATCAAAGACTTTTTAGAAAAGAATGAAATTGAAGGTACAACAAACCAAAATTTATGGAATACAATGAAAACAGTGCTAAGAAAAAGTTCATAGTACTAAATGTGTTTAAGAAAGAAACTGGTTAATTCTCATACTAATGATTTACAAGCACACCTGAAAGCTCCAAAATTACTTACTTACTTAATTAATTAATTAAATGAAGGAGGAGGAGGAAGAGGAGTAGTAGAAGAAGAAAAAGAAGAATGATGAGAAGTAGTTGAAGAATGATGTAAAGAACAAGAAGAACAAGAAGAACAAGAAGAAGAAAAACAAGAACTAGAACAAATGCAAGAACAAGAGCAAGAGAACAAGAGCAAGAAGAAGAAGAAGAAGAAGAAGAAGAAGAAGAAGAAGAAGAAGAAGAAGAAGAAGAAGAAGAAGAAGAAGAAGAAGAAGAAGCATCCAAAAGTAGAACACAATTACAGGAAATAAGCAAACTCAGGGCTGAAATCAATCAATTTGAAATGGAGAGAACAATACAAAGAATCAATGAAAGTAGACCTGGTTCTTGGAGAAACATGAACAAGATGGCCAAACCCTGAGCAAAACTTATTAAAAGCAGAAAGACTTTACCCACATTAACAATATCAGTAAAGAAGCAAGACATAACAACTGACATTGAGGAATTCCAAAGATTCCTTAGGTATTACTTCAAAAAACTCTACTCAACGAAATTGAAAAATCTTAATGAAATGGACAGTTTTCTAGGGAGATAACACTTACCAAAGATAGGTCAAGATCAGCTAAACTAGTTCAATAGCCCTATTATGCCTAAAGAAATAGAAGCAATCATTAAAAATTTCACAACCATAGAAATCTAGGCCTAGATAATTTTAGTAGAGAATTCTACTAGACTTTCTTTTTTTAAAATTTTTTATTAGATATATTCTTTATTTACATTTTAAATGATTTCCCCTTTCCTGGATCGCCCCTCCCTGAAAGTCCCATAAGCCCTATTCCCTTTCCCTCTTCCCTGTCCTGGTATTCCCCCACACTGCTGCTTTGAGCTTTTCCAAAACCAGGGACCTCTCCTTCCTTCTTCTTGGGCATCATTTGATATGTGAATTGTTTCTTGGGTATTCTGAGCTTCTGGGCTAATATTCACTTATCAGTGTGGGCATACCATGTGATTTTTTTTAATTACTAAAAACAATTCCTGGCTGTCCCCGATTTTCTCTACATAGACCCTCCATACCTTTTGTGCTTTCTCTTGTCTATGTCAGTAAGGAGAGGTATTGTCTTCTTTTTGCTTTGCTTTTTCTTGTTACTGTACCTTCATATTTTATAGCAATGGTGGCTCTAATGAGATGATTAATAATAAATACATTGATCCACTCCTTACATCAATTCACGGGGTAGCTGTGCAGTAGATGGTTAGTTAAATGATCATAGCTGTAGTATACCCTCAATGGCAACATTCCCTAAGCAAGAAAGATATCACAATAGCTGTGAAATATTAGGCAAGATGCTGTAAGTCTCTGACAAAGGATAAATAGTAATATTCTTTTCTTTGAGTTCATATAAAGATATTATCCATACTATGTTAAATGCTCTAAAATGGCCTCGTCCACATCTAGGTCACAGAAGACACATGACATTATCATTTCCAAAAATAAGTCTGTAAATATGGGCAATGCTTTAGTTATTCAGTGGTTTCATTAAAAGAATTAATGAGCTTACAAAGAAAACACTTGAGTCCTCAAATCTGTTCCATTAAATAACTATGCCTAATGATTTTTTAAAATTTCTCCAGTTTTTTTCTTGATATTTCTCACCTTTCATTTCTGGTTTTGTTAATTTGGGTATCATGCCTTTTAGTTAGTCTACTTAAGTGCTTGTCTATCTAGTAGGTTTCTTTTTTTTTTTTTAGTCTTTTTTTTTTGGTTAATTTTTATTTTCTATATTCTATGTTTACATTCCAAAGGCTTTCCCCTTTCCCAGTTCCCACCCCACCATACGTCCCATTGTTCCTCTCCCTCCCCAACTATTCCCCAATCATTCCCCCTCCCCCCACGGTTTCTTTACAAAACTGGATCCAATCTTTACAGGCCCAGGGTCCTCTCCTTTCTTCTTCTATGGAATCATTTGATTTGCTAATTGTGCCTTGAGTATTTAGGGCTTCTGGGCTCATTAATATCCACTTATCAGTGATTGCATTTCATGTGTATTCTTTGTGATTGGGTTAACTCATTCAGGATGATATTTTCCAGGTCTAACCATTACTTAAAGAACCAGCTCTTGGTTCCATTGATTCTTTTATATTGTTCCCTTTGTTTCTTTTTTTGTTTTTATTTTCTATATTCTTTGTTTACATTCCAAATGCTTTCCCCTTTCCCACTTCCCCCCTCACCATATGTCCCATAAGTTCTCTTCCCTCCACCCATTCCCCAATCACCCCCCTACCAATTCCCTGTTCTGGCACTCCCCTATGATACTGAATCAAGTCTTTTCAGGACCAGGGCCCTTTCTTCCCTTCTTCTTGGTCAGGTAATTGTGTCTTGAATATTCAGACTTCTGGGCTAATTAATATCCACTTATCAGTGATTGCATTTCATGTGTATTCTTTTGTGATTGGGATAGCACACTTAGGATGATATTTTCCAGTACCAACCATTTGCCTACAAATTTTATGAATTCATTGTTTTTAATTGCTGAGTAGTATTCCATTGTATAAATATACCACATTTTCAGTATCCATTCCTCCATTGAGGGGCATCTGGGTTCTTTCCAGCTTCTGGCTATTACCAACAAGGCTGCTATGAACATAGGGGAGCATGTGTCCTTGTTGCATGCAGGGGAATCCTCTGGGTATCTGGCCAGGAGTGGTATGGCAGGGTCCTCTGAAAGTGTCATTCCCAATTTTCTGAGGAACCACCAGACTGATTTCCATAGTGGTTGTATCATCTTGCAATCAATCCCACCAGCAGCAGAGGAGTGTTCCTCTTTCTCCACATCCTCACCAACACCTGCTGTCTCTTGAGTGTTCAAACTTAGCCATTCTGACTGGTGTGAGGTGAAATCTCAGGGTTGTTTTGATTTGTACTTCCCTAATGTCTAATAATGTTGAACATTTTTTTAATGTTTTTTATTTATTTTCTATATTCTTTGTTTACATTTTAAAGGCTATCCCCTTTCCCAGTTCCCCCCTAAACATATGTCCCATAAATCCTCTTCCCCTCACCCATTCCCCAATCACCCCCCCACACTATTTCTCTCTTCTGGTACTCTCCTAAAAAACTGGATCCAGTATTTTCGGGACCAGGGTCCTCTCCTTCCTTCTTCTTGGAAATCTTTTGGTTTGCTAAATGTGCCTTGATTATTCAGAGCTTCTGGGCTCATTAATATCCACTTATCAGTGATTGCATTTCATGTGTATTCTTTTGTGATTGGGTTAACTCACTTAGGATATTTTCCAGATCCAACCATTTGCCTACAAATTGCATGAATTCGTTATTTTTAATTGCTGAGTCGTATTCCATTGTATAAATATACCACATTTTCTGTATCCATTCCTCCTTTGAGGGACATCTGGGCTCCTTCAAACTTCTGGCTATTATAAATAAGTCTACTATGAACATAGTGGAGCATGTGTCTTTATTGCATGCAGGTAGTGGAGCATGTGTCTTTATTGCATGCAGGAGAATCCTGTGGGTATATGCCCAGGAGTGGTATGACAGGGTCCTCTGGAAGTTTCATGCCCAATTTTCTGAGGAACCACCAGACTGATTTCCAGAGCAGTTGTATCATCTTGCACTCCCACCAACAGTGGAGGAGTGTTCCTCTTTCTCCACATCCTCGCCAGCACCTGTTGTGTCTTGAGTTTTTAATCTTAGAAATTCTGACTGGTGAGAGGTGAAATCTCAGGGTTGTACTGATTTGCATTTCCCTGATGACTAATGATGTTGAACATCTCTTAAGGTGCTTCTCAGCCATCCAAATTTCTTCAGGTGAAAATTCTTTGTTTAGCTCTGTACCCCATTTTAATAGGGTTATGTGTTTCTTTGGGGTCTAACTTCTTGAGTTATTTGTATATATTGGATATTAGCCCTCTGTCGAATGTGGGGTTGGTGAAGATCTTTTCCCAATTTGTTGGCTTCCCTTTTGTCCTTCAGATGGTGTTCTTTGTCTTACAGAAACTTTGTAATTTTATGAGGTCCCATTTCTCAATTCTTAATCTTAGAGCATAAGCTATTACTCTTCTGTTCAGGAAATTTCCCCCTGTGCCCATGTCCTCAAGGGTCTTCCCCAGTTTCTTTTCTATTAGTTTCAATGTGTCAGGTTTTATGTGGAAGTCCTTGATCCACTTGAAGTTGACCTCAGTACAAGGAGATAAGAGTGCATCAATTTACATTCTTCTGCATGTTGACCTCCAGTTGAACCAGCACCATTTGTAGAAAAGGCTATCTTTTTTTCCACTGGATGTTTTCAGCTCCTTTGTCAAAGATCAAGTCGTTGTATGTGTGTGGGTTCATTTCTGGGACTTCAATAGCAACAAAAACAACAGAGTGCCCATATACACATGGAAACTGAACAATACTCAATGATACTTTGGTCAAGGAAGAAATAAAGAAAGATATAAAAGACTTTTTAGAATTTAATGAAAATGAATGCACAACTTACCCAAACCTAGGGGACACAATGAAAGCAGTGCTAAGAGGAAAACTCATAGCACAGAGTACCTCCAAAATGAAACTGGAGAGAACACACACTAGCACCTTAACAGAACACATGAAAGCCCTGGAACAAAAGGAAGCTAATTCAGCCAGGAGGAATAGAAGACAGGAAATCATCAAACTCAGGGCTGAAATGAATTAAGTAGAAATAAAGAGAACCATACAAAGAATCAAGAAACCCAGGAGCTGGTTCTTTGAGAAAATCAACAAAATAGATAAACCCTTAGCCAGACTAACCAAAGGGTACAGAGACAGTATCCAAATTAACAAAATTAGAAATGAAAACGGATATATAACAACAGAAACAGAGGATATCCAAAAAATTATCACATCCTACAACAAAAGTCTATACTCAACACAACTGGAAAATCTGGAGGAAATGGACAATTTCCTAGACAGATTCCAAATACCAAAATTAAGTCAGGAACAAATAGATCAATTAAACAGTCCCATAACCCCTAAGGGAATAGAAGGGGTCATAGAAAGTCTTCCATCCAATAAAAAGCACAGGACCAGATGAATTCAGTGAATAATTCTCACAGACCTTCAAAGAAGATCTAACACCAATACTCTTCAAACTATTCCACAAAATAAAAACAGAAGGAACTCTACCCAGCTTGTTCTAAGAAGCCACAATTACCATGAAACCAAAACCACACAAAGATCCAACAAAGAGAACTTCAGGCCAATTTACCTTATGAATATTGATGCAAAAATACTAAATACAATTCTTGCCAACCGAATCCAAGAACATATCAAAAGGATTATCCACCATGATCAAGTAGGCTTCATCCCAGTGATGCAGGGATTGCTCAATATAGGGAAGTCCACCAATGCAATCCACTACATAAACAAACTCAAAGAAAAAAAAAAGATCATTTCATTAGATTCTGAAAAAGCATTTGACAAAATTCAGCATCCTTTCATGCTAAAAATCCCAGAAAGAACCAGAAATCAAGGCCTGTATCTACTAGACATTCAAAGAACTAATAGCAACACTACTCAAACTATTCCAAAAATACATACAGAAAGAAATCTACCAAATGCATTCTATGAGACCACAGTCATCCTATATAAACCAAAGAATGACACAATAAAAAAAATAAAGAACTTCAGACTGATTTCTCATATGAACTTTGATGCAAAAATACACAATAAAATACTCATAAACAAAAGCCAGGAACACATCAAAGAAGATAGATTAGGCTTCATCCCAGTAATAAAGAGATGGATCAATGTATGAAAATCCATCAATATAATCCACTATATATAAAAAAACTGAAAGAAAAAAATCACATGATTTCTCATTAGACACTGAAAAAACCTTCTCTCCACCATCCCTTCATGTTAAAAGTATTAGAGAAATCAGGGATAGAGGCCACATACCTAAGCATTATCAAAGGAAATACATCAAGCTGATAGCCAACCCAAACTAAATGGAAAAAAAAACTTAAAATATTACCACTAAGTGACTCCAAAAATTTGATTAGAGAATTCCTACAATTGATAAGTACCTTCAGGAAAGTAACGATAAAAAACATCAAATCCATGAAATCAGTAATCTCTCTTAATACAAATGATAAACAAATGAAATAGAAATTAGGGAAACAATATCCCTTACAATAGCCATGAATAATATAAAATATCTTGCTGTAATTCTAACTAAGCAAGTGAAAGATATGTATAAAAAGAACTTCAATTTCCCAAAGAAAGAAATGGAAGAAGATATCATAAGTTGGGGCTGGAGAGATTGCTCAGCTTTTAAAGGCTAGGCTCACAACCAAAAATAAGATATCAGAAGTTGAAGAGGTCTCCCATGGTCATAGATAGGTAGGATTCACATAGTAAAAATGAGCATCTTACCAAAAGCAATACACATCATCAATACCATCCACATCAAAATTCCAACAAAAGTTTTATATATCTGGAAAGAGCAATTCTCAACTTCATATGGAAAAGCAAACAATGCAGGATAGCCAAAACAATCCTGAACAGTGCAAGAACAGGAATCACCACCCTTGACTTCAAGCTGTACTACAGAGCAATATTAATAAAAAACTGTGTGGTATGAGTACAGAAAGAGATATGTTGATCAATGTAATTGAATAAAAGATGCAAAAATCCATTTAGTATGGACACTTGATTTTTCATAAGGAGGCCAAAACCATAAAATAGAAAAATGAAAGCTTCTTCAACAAATAGTGCTGTAACTAGGCCACTATCTGAAGAATGAAAATAGATTTGTAATTGTCACTCTGCATGAAACTCAAGTACAATTGGATCGAGCACTTCAACATAAAAGTGGGTACACTGAACCTGATAGAAGATAAAGTTGGAAATACCCTCGAACACATTGATACAGAAGACAATTTCCTAAACAGAACACTAACTGCTCAGGCTCTAAGATTAGCAATTGATGAATAGGACCTCAAAAAACTGCAAAGCTTCTGTAAGGCAAACGACACTCTCAATTGGACAACTCAGCAGGTTGGCAAAGGATCTTAGCCAACCCTACATCTGAATGAGGACTTATATCCAACAATTTATGTAAGGCTCAAGAAGTTAGATACCAAGAATCTAGATAACCCAATTAAAAATGGGGTAGAGTACTAAACTGAGAATTGTCAACAGAGTAATCTTAAGTGGTGGAAAAGCACTCAAAGAGATGTTAAAAATCCTTAGTCATCAGGACAATGCAAGTCAAAACAATTCTAAGATTCAATCTTATACCCATCAGGATGGCTAAAATAAAAAATTCAAGATATAGTACATGTTAGTAAGGATGTGGATCAAGGGGAATACTTCTTCATTGCTTGTGGGAATGCAAACTTGAACAACCCCATTCAAATCAATTTGGCTATTTCTCAGAAAACTGTGAATAGTTTTACCTTAAGATCCATATATTCTACTTCTGGATTTCTACCTAAAAGATGCTCCAAGTTCCCACAAAGATACTTGCTCAACTGTGATCATAGCAGCTTTATTCATAATGGCAAGAAATTGGAAACAACCTAGATATCCCTCAACTGAATTATGGATAAAGAAAATGTGGTACAATGGAATACTACTCAACTGTTAGAAACCAAGGCATCATGAATTTTGCAGGCAAATGGAGGGAAGTTGAGTATATCATCCTAAGTGAGGTAACAAAGTTACAAAAGGACATACATGGCATGTACTAACTTACAAGTGGATATTAGCTTAAAATACAGGTACCATGCTTTACTCCACAGACACAAAGAAGTTAAACAAAGAGGAATGCCCAATCAGAAATGCTGGAATCTCACTTAGAAAGGGGAATAAAATAATCAGATGAGGGAGATGGGAGAAGAAAACTGGGAAGGGGAAGGGGAGGTGATTGGGTGGTACAGGATCATTTGTAGAGAAGGACAGGAGAGGTGGCCATGAAAATGAATGTAATCTGAAACTGACAGAAGTGACAAGGTAGGGTGCATCTTGAGGATGATTCAGAGACCTGGAATAATGGAGGTATCCAAAAATCAATGTGGATGACTTTAGCTGTGACTCACAACATTGTGGACACAAAAGATGAAGAGATGACTTCCTCTAACCAGACTGGAACACCAGTGGAGCAATAGAGACATCAACCCTTCCACAAATATTTCAATATAAATTTTATCCTGTCTACAAGAAAGGCAGGCACAGAGAATGGAGCAGAGACTGAGGAAATGGCCAACTAATAACTGGCCCAACTTGAGACCAATCCCATGAATAAGCACCAATTCCTGACACTATTAATGAAACTCTGTTATGCTTACAGACAGGAGCATGTCCTCTGAGAGGACTCAGCAGCCGGCTCAGACAGATACAGACACTGTAGTGGCTATTCCTGGTTGTCAACTTGACTATATGTGGAATGAACTACAATCTAGAATTGTAAGGCTCATGTATGATCCTAATCTGGAGGCTCAGAGATATAAGTTTCTGACCTGGAATTAGCATGGAGATCTTGAAGCATGGATTCCCAGTTCAAGATAATCTGGGATTAAAGGTGTAGAGACATACACCTTTAATCCCAGATTATGGCTATGTATTCTAGTTCAAGATCATCTGGGATTAAAGGCATGGATACACACACCTTTAATCTGGGCTACACCTTCTACTGGAGACATATATAAGGACATTGAAAGAAGGAAGACTCATTCTTCCTTGCCGGCTTGCTTCGTGGGACTGAGCAACTGCAAGATCCTTGGACTTCCATCCACAGCTGCTGCTGACTACTGTTGGGGAGTTGGACTACAGACTGTAAGTCATCGACAAATTCTCTAACTACATAGAGACTGCCCATACGATCTGTGACTCTAGAGAACCCAGACTAATACAGACACCCATTGTCAAACAGTGGAAGGTACTTGTAAATTCTTATGGAATTGCAAGAAGAAGGATTGTATTTGCAAGCTCTAAAGGGGATAAGAACTCCAAGTCAAGACCAAAAGAATCAACTAATTTGGAACCTTTGTGCTCACAGAGTTTGAGCCACCAACCAAAGAAAATAAGCTGGCTGGACTTAGGCTGCCCTACACCATTGTAGCAGACCCACAGCTGAGTCCTGAATACCTAGAATGGAAAGTGTGCCAGTATGGGAGGATACCCAAGGGGTCTCTACCACTACAGAGGAATGGATGTGGTTAGAAAATGTCTTGGTGTGGTAGGAGGATGGGGACATTGATTAGGATGTAAATTTAACAAACAAATTAGTGGAAACAAAAAGAACCAGAAAGTAATTGGGGAAAACAAATCATACTATGTAAAGAATGCCCTATAGTTTGTGTTGATTTTCATTGGGGGGGTGTGTGTGTTTGTGTTTTGTACATGTGTGTGAGACAGAGAAAGAACATGAAGTTGAATGTTAGTGGCAAGGATTTGGGAAAAGTTTAAAGAGGGAAAACATGATCAAAATACAATATATAACATTAAATAAAATATGGGGAAATGTGAATATTTTTTGTATTGGTCTTTTTTTATAATTTTTATTATTGTATTGATTTACATTCACATCATTGTCCTCCCAGTTTCCTTTTCCAACAGTTTCTCATCCCATTCTGTCTCTGCATTGCCTCAAAAATGTGCTGCCTCCCATCAGGCCTCCCCCTCCCCTGGGGCAGCAAGTATAACAAGGATTAAGCTCATTTTTTTCCCACTAAGGCTTGACCAGACATACCTCTTCTATATTTGTGACAAGGCCCTCAATCTGGCCTGTGTATGCTCCTGGTTGTTGTTTCAGTCTCTGGGATCTCCCTGGGGTCTGGGTTAGTTGAGTCTGGTGTTACTCTCCCCTTCAGTTTCTTCAATCACTCCCATAATTCAACCTTAGGGGTCCCCAACTTCAGTTCAATGGTTGAGCATAAGTATCTGTATCTGTTTCAGTCAGCTGCTGGTAGTAGACAGCCATGGCAGGCTCCAACATTTACGCACATCATAGAATCAATATTGGGGTTAGGACTTGGTATAATTCCATGATATGGATTCAAAGTTGGGCCAGTCATTGGACCACCTGTCCCTCAAACTCATTCATTTTTGTGCCTAGAGTTGTTTTAGACAGGAATAGGTCTGGGTTAGAAATTTTGACTGTGGATTAGTAACCCCATCCTTCTGCTTGAGACCCTGTCTATCTACTGGAGGTAGGCTCTTTGAGATCTCTATCCCCAACGTTGGGAATTTTTGCTAAAGTCAATCAAATTGAGTTTAGTGTCTTCTACCTCCCCTATCTCCCACTCCCACAGATGATTCTAATCTCCATAAGAGAATGCTCTTCTGGGCTTCCTCCTGTCCCCTAGACGTAATATCTCAACTTTTTCTCCTTTTCCTCTCCTCTTCTCTTCTCCCATCCAAATCCCTCCCTCCTTATGCCTTCTGTGATGATTTCCTCTCCCCTTTAAAGTGGGGACCTTGGAACTTTGTACTTGTTACATGTTTGTGGGTTGTATACTAGGTATTCTGTACTCTTTGGCTAAAATCCACTAATCAGTCCGTACATACCATTTATGATTTTTGGGTCTGAGATGCTTCACTCAGGATGATATTTTCTACTTGCATCTACTTGCCTGCAAATGTCATGATGTCCTTGTTTGGGAAAAGATCTTCACCAACCCTATATCTGACAGACGGCTGATATCCAATGTATACAAAGAACCCAAGAAGTTAGACCCCAGAAAACCAAATAACTCCATCCAAAAATGGGGTACAGAGCTAAACAAAGACTTTTCACCTGACGAAATTCAGATGGCTGAGAAACACCTTAATGTTCAATATCATTAGTCATTAGAGAAATGCAAATCAAAACAACCCTGAGATCTCACCTCACACCAGTCAGAATGGCTAAGATTAATAATTGAGGAGACATCATGTGTTGGCTAGGATGTGGAGAAAGAGGAACACTGCTCCACTGCTGGTGGGACTGCAAGCTGATACAGCCACTCTGGAAATCAGTCTGGTGGTTCCTCAGAAAACTGGACAGGATACTTCCGGAGGACCCTGCCATACCCCTCCTGGGCATATACCCAGAAGATTCCCCAACATGCAATAAGGATACATGCTCCACTATATTCATAGCAGCCTTACTTATAATAGTCAGAAGCTAGAAAGAACCCAGATGTCCCTCAACAGAGGAATGGATCCAAAAAATGTGGTATATATACACAATGGAATACTATTCAGCCATTAGAAACAGTGAATTCATGAAATTCTTATAGAAATGGATAGAGCTGGAGAGCATCATACTAAGTGAGGTAACCCAGTCTCAAAAGAATACCCATGGTATGCAGTCACTGATAAGTGGTTATTAGCCTAGAATCTTGGGACACCAAAGACACAATCCACATACCAAATGATGTCCGACAAGAAGAAAGGAGTGGACACTGGTGCTGGAAAGGATCAAAACATCAGTGTAGGGGAATACCAGAACAGGGAAGTGGGAAGGGGTGGATGGGGGAACAGGGGAAGGGAAAAGGGCATGTGGGACATTTGGGGGGTGGGGAATCAGAAAAAGGGAAATGAAATGTAAATATAGAATATATCCAATAAAAAAATTTTAAAAAATGGTGGGAAAAATAGTTGAGTAGTATTCTGTTGTGTAAATGAACCACAATTTATGAATCTATTCTTCGGGTGAGGGACATGTGAGATGTTTTTTCCCATCTTGCTATTACAAATAAGGATGTTATGAACATAGTAGAGCATGTGTTCTTATGGTATGGTTGGGCATCTATAGGGTTTATGCCTAAGTGTGGTACAACTTGGTCTTCAGGTAGCTCTATTTCAAATTTTGTGAGGAACTGCCAGACTGATTTCCAGACTGGTTGTAACAGCTTACAATCCAACTAGCAATGGAGAGGTGATCCTCTTTATCCTCATCCTTGCCAACATGTGCTGTCATTTGAATTTTTGGTATTTGCTATTCTGATTGGTTTGAGGTGAAATATTAGGGTCGTTTTGATTTGCATTTCCCCTACAAGTTCTTTTATGGTTGAGAATTGATTTGGCTATTCTGGTTCTGTTGTTGTTTTTCCACACGAAGTTGAGAATTATTCTCTCCTTGCTTGTGGAGAATTATTTTGGAATTTTGATGGGGATTGCATTTAAACTGTAGATTGTTTCCGATGAGATGGTGATTTTCATGATAGTAATCGTACCAATCCATGAGCATGGGAGATCATTCCATTTTCTGAGGTCTTCAATTCCATTGTTTTTAATTTGAAGTTCGTGTTGTACAGATCTTTTACTTTCATGGCAGGAGTTACAGGAAGGTATTTTTTTTACTGTTTGTGGCAATTGTGAATGGTGTTGTTTGCTAATTTCTTTCTCATTCTGTCTATCATCTGTGTAAAGGAAGGCTACTGCTTTGATAGAAATAATTTTATATGATTCCAATTTTCTGAAGTTATTTACCAGCTGTAGAAATTCTCTGGTAGAATTTTGGGGGTAGCTTATATGCACTAACCTAGCCTCTGCAAATAGTGATACTTTTACTTCTTCCTTTCCAATTTGTTTCTCTTTGATCTCCATTAGTTGTTTAATTGCTCTGGTGAGAAATTTGAATACTATATTGAATAGATAGGAGAGAGTGGACAGTCTTGTCTATTGCCAGATTTTATTGGGATTGTTTCAAGTTTCTTGACATTAACTTTGATGTTGGCTGTTGGCTTGCTATATATTGCTTTTATTATGTTTAGGTACATGCCACTAATTCCTGATATCTCCAAACCTTTTAACATGAAGGAGTATTGTATTACTCAAAGGTGTTTTCAGCATCTATTCAGTGGCTTTTTCTTACAGTTTATTTATATAGTGCATTACATTGATGGATTTTCATATATTGAACCATCCATGCATCCCTAGGATGAAGCCTAGTTAATTTTGGTGAATTATGGTTTTTATGTGTTCTTACATTTGGTAGGTGAGAATTTAATTGAGTATTTTTCATTGATATTTTAAACAATACTGGTATGATTTATGTGTCAGAGTAACTGTGGCTTCATAGAATGAATTAGATAGTAATCATTTTGTTTCTATTTCATAAATATTTTGAGGAGTATTGATATTAGATCTTTGAAGGTCTGGTGGAATTCTGCGCCAAACCCATCTGGCCTTGGGCTTTATTTGATTGGGAGTTTGTTATGAATATTTCTATTTCCTTAGGGATTATAAGACTGTTTAGATAGTGTGCCTGATCTTGGTTTAATTTTAACACATGTTATCTGCCTAGAAAATCATACATTTCATCTATAGCTTCTACTTTAGTAGAATATAGGGTTTTGTAATAGGTTTTGATTTTTTTTAATTTTCCCCAGTTCCTGTTGTTATCTGTCTCTTTTCATTTCTGATTTCATTAAATTGGATACTGTCTCTCTTCCCTCTAGTTAATTTACCTAAAGTTTTATTTATCTTGTTCATTTTCTCAGAGTCAGCTCTTAATTTTACTGATTTTGTCAATGAATTTGACTATTTTCTGACTTCTACTCCTCTTTGGTTTGTGTGTTTGTTCGTTTCTGTTCTAGAGATTTCAGGTATACTGTTAATTTGCGTATCTAGGATCTCTCTAATTTCTTTATGAAGGCATATCCTGCTGTGAATTTTCCTTTTAATATTGCTTTCATTGTGTCCTATAAGTTTGGGTAAGATATGTCTTTATTTCCTTGAATTCTATAAAGTCTTTGATATCTTTTTTCTTTCCTGACCAAGTTATCATTGCGCATAAACTAAACAGTTGTTTAGTTTCCATGAGCATGTGGACTTAATGTAGTTTTTGTTGTTATTGAAGTCTAGCCTTAGTCTGTGGTGATATGATAGGATGCAAGAGAATTTTTCAATCTTCTTGTATCTGTTAAGGCTTGTTTTATGTCCATCTTTTTGCTCAATTTTGGAAAAGGTTCCCTGATGTGACAAGAAAAAGTTATATTCTCTTGTTTTAGGGGGAAATGTTATATAAATATCTCTTAAACTTATTTGGTTTAAAACTCCTATTAGTTTCAAGGTGTCTCTGTTCTGATTCTGTTTCAATGACCTGTTTATTGGTGAGATTGGGGTATTGAAATCTCCCACTATTATTATGTGGGGTTCAATGTGTGTTTTGCGTTTTAGTAAATTTTCTTTTATGGATGTAGGAGTCCTTTCATATGTGGCATAGATATTCAGAATTGACACTTCCTCTTGGTAGAATTTTCCTTAGATGAATATGAAGTGTCCATCCCCATCTCACTTGATATTTTGGGGTGAAAGTCTATTTTATTGGATTAGAATGGCAACACCAGCTTTTTTTCATATTACCATTTACATGGAAAATACCTTCCCAGCCTTTTCTTCTGATATAGTGTCTGTCTTTGTCACTGAAGTGTGCTTCTTCTATTCAGAAAAGTGCTGAATACTGTTTAAGAATCCAGTCTGATAGCCAGGGTCTTTTAATTTGGGAAGTGACTACATTAATGTTGAGAGATACTAAAGATAGACGACTGTTCCTGTTATTTTTGTTGCTTGATGTGGTATTATATGTGTATGTTCTTAATTTCTTATGCTTTTGTGTGTGTAGTTAATGGGGTTTCATTTTAGTATCCTTTGTAGGACTGGATTTAGTAAAAAATATATTGTTTAAATTTGGTTTTGTCATAGGATATTTTGGTTTCTCCATCTACGGTGATAGTTTTGCTGAGTATAGTATTCTGGGCTGGAATTTGTGATTTCTTAATGTCTGAATGTCCTCTGTCTATGATCTTTTGGCTATTAGAGTCTCTGTTAAGAAGTCTAGTGTAATTATGATATGTCTGCATTTATATGTTGCTTGGCCTTTATCCATTACTGCTTTTAATATTCTTTCTTTGTTCTGTACATTTAGTGTTTTGATTATTATGTGACAGGAATAATTTATTTACTTGTTCAATCTATTTGGTGTTTTGTAGACTTCTTATACATTTATGGTGATCTCTTTCTTTAGGTTTGGGAAGTTTCCTTCTATGATTTTTTTTTTTTTTTTTTTTTTTTTTTTTTTTGGTTTTTTCGAGACAGGGTTTCTCTGTGTAGTTCGGGCTGTCCTGGAACTCACTTTGTAGACCAGGCTGGCCTCGAACGCCTGCCTCTGCCTCCCAAGTGCTGGGATTAAAGGCGTGCGCCACCACCGCCCGGCTCCTTCTATGATTTTGATGAAGGTATTTTCTGGACCCTAGGTTTGGGCATTTTTACTCTCTTCTATTCCTTATTGCTTTTGGGTTTGGTCATTTCATTGTGTCATGAATTTCCTGGAGATTTGGGGTTTGGAGCTTTTTGTACCTTGTATTGTCTTTAGATGTTTTGTCAATATCTTCTGTACCTGAGATTCTCTCTTCTATTTCTTGTATTTTGTTGCTAATGCTTATATCCTTATCTCATAATCTCTTTCCTAGTTTTGTCATCTACAGGGTTTCCTCCCTTTTTGAATTATTTTATTGTTTCTATTTCCATTTGTTGCCCCTCGACCAGTTAGTTCAATTCCTTCACCTGCCTGATTGTTTATTCCTGCGTTTCTTTAAGGGATTTAATTTTTTATCTTTAAGATCTTTTACCTTTTTACTGATGTCCTCCTTAAAGGCCTCTATCATGTTCATGAGATGGGATTTTAAATCATTTTCTTGCTTTTCAGACATGTTCCCCAACATCCAGTACTTGCTGTGGTGGGAGAACTGGATTCTAGTAATGCCATTTTGCATTGGTTTCTGTGGCTTATAATACTGCACTTGCATTTGGCCATCTGGTTCTCTTTGGTATTATCTGGCCTGGGTATCTTTGACTAGTGCAGACATTCTTGGAGGCAGATAGAGCTGGTCTTTTTGGAAGCAGACAATGCTGCCTCTGGTTAGGAGGTATCTATGGGCTTCTTATATCTGTGGTTAAAATAATCTTCCTATATCCCTGATATTTTCAGATCTCCTACAGGCAGGACAGCTGTATCCCTGGTTACTTTGGTCCTCTTGGGAGGCAGACAGCCTGTGGCTGGGTAGGAGTGTATGGTTGCCTTCTTGTCTGGCCTAGGTAGGAACACAGAAGGGGGAATGTGGAGCTCTAGGCTGGGTATCGGGTGGCAGTGTGAGGGGATTGGTCTTTGTCAGCTGGGCCCCTTTGTTATTCCAGGTGGTGTGAGTAATATGAGATTCTAAACTATATCTTTGATTACTGCTGACTTCTGGGAGGCACATAGGATGTCTGTCTAGGCATATATCTGACCGCTAATCTGGTCAGGGTAGAAAACTGACTGGAAGAAAAGTGGAGCCTCAGAATATTTTTTATACATTTTCATATATATCAAAATACCCATGGCTCTCATCCAACCAATAGAGTGAGCATAGGATCCCCAAATGTAGGAGCTAGAGAAAGGACCCAATGAGCTGAAGAGGTTTGCAACCACACAGGAAGAACAATAATATGTACCAACCAGTACACCAAGAGCTCCCAGGAACTAAACCATTAAGCAAAGAGCACACATGGACTATTTTTTGAACATTTTCATTATTTTTTCCCATTTTATCTACTGCAGAGGTTTCTTTGAAAAGTATACAACTTGAGATTTTTTTTCTTATTTCTTAGATATTTGTTTTATTTACATTTCAAATGTTATCTCTTTCCCTCATTACCCCTCTGAAAACTCCCTATTCCTTCCACCTCTCCCTGCTAACCACCCCCACCCCCACTTTCCTGACCTGGCAACCCCCTACAGTGGGGCATTGAGCCTTCACAGGACCAATGGCTTCTCCTCTCACTGATGTCTGAAAAGGCCACCCTCTGCTACATATGAAGCTGAGGCCATGGGTTCCTCTATGTGTACTCTTTGGTTAGTGGTTTAGTACCTGTGAGCTCTTGGGGTACTGGTTGGCACATATTATTGTTCTTCCAGTGGGGTTGCAAAATTCTTTTGCTCATTGGGTCCTTTCTCTAACTCCTCCATTTGGGGACTCTATGCTCACTCTATTGGTTGGCTGAGAGCCATGGCTTGATCAACCTTCTAAGAAGAATCAAAGTATCCACACTTTAGTCTTCCTTTTTCTTGAGCTTCATGTGGTCTGTGAGTTGTATCTTGGGTATTCTGAGCTTTAGGGCTAATATCCACTTATCAGCAAGTGCATACCATGTGTGTTCCTTTGTGATTGGGTTACCTCACACAGGATGATATTTTCTAGTTCCATCCATTTGCCTAAAATTTCATGAATTCATTGTTTTTAATAGCTGAATATACTCCATTGTGTAAATGTACCACATTTTCTGTATCCATTCTTCTATTGAGGGACATCTGGTCTCTTTCCAGCTTCTAGCTATTGTAAATAAGGCTGCTATGAACATAGTGGTAAATGTTTCATTATTATATGTTGGAGCATCTTCTGGGTGCCCAGGAGTAGACTAGCTGTGTCCTCAGGTAGTACTATGTCCAATTTCTGAGGAACCACCAAAATGATTTCCAGAGTGGTTTTACCAGCCTGCAATCCCACCAGCAATGGAGGAGTGTTCCTCTTTCTCTACATCCTTTCCAACATCTGCTGTCCTGAGTTTTTTTATTTTTTAATCTTAACCATTCTGACTAGTGTTAGGTGGAATCTCAGTGTCGTGATTTACATTTCCCTGATAATTAAGGATGTTGAACATTTCTTTACATGCTTCTCAGCCATCCAGTATTCTTCCATTGAGAATTCTTTGTTTAGCTGCATAGCCCATTTTAATAGGTATTTGGTTCTCCACACTCTAAATTCTTGAGTTCTTCCTATATATTGAATATGAGCCCTCTGTCTGACATAGGATTTGTAAAGACCTTTTCCCAACCCGGCTGTTGTTTTGTCCTATTGACAGTGTCCTTTTCCTTACGCAAGCTTTGCAATTTTATGAGATCCCATTTGTCAATTCTTGATCTTATAGCAGATTATTTTATGGGAAAATTAAAGTCTGACCTCTGTAGAGTCAGTTATCTTCATCAACAAAAAGATGAAAGCATATATAAAACACAGATGGTGAAAAACTACAATGGAACTGTTTTCCAGACACCACAGGCTGTTGCACATAAGGACACACAGTAGTTGTGACAGCATGCCTTAGACCTCCACAAGTTCATGAAACCAAAATTCTACAATGGAATGTGAGAGATAGCCACCAAGTCCCAAACGTAGATCTTTCAATAATTCATAGGTACTTGGAACAGCAGAGTCACTTTTCTTTAGATTTGACTCCTGACATGTAAACCATGCATGAGCAGATAATTTTATGCCCAATAAATATCGGATGGAATGCTTTTTAAAAACAAAACAAATCAAGGCAAAAATTGTGTGGTCAGAGAAGTATGTATCTTCAAGAAGTTGAAGAAGATAGAGTAAATATGGACAAAGTTCATTGTATGAAAATCTTAAATAATTAAATATTTAAATGAAAACACTGAATTCTCAGATCTATTAATTTTACAGTGATTATGCTTTACTTCAGAGTTATTATAGCCGGACAGTGGTAGCACACACCTTTAATCCCAGCACTTGGGAGGCAGAAGCAGGTGGATTTCTGAGTTTGAGGCCAGCCTGGTCTGCAGAATGAGTTCCAGGACAGCCAGGGCTATACAGTACATACCAAGTTTGTCCTTCTGGGTCTGTGTTATCTCACAGAATGATTTTGCTTTCCTAGTTCAATCCATTTCTCTGCACTTTTCTTAATGACATTTTTGTTATAGCTGAATACTACTTCATTGTGTCTATACACCAAATCTTCATCAATTCTTCAGTTGAGGGATATCTAGCTTGTTTCCAGATTCTGGCTATTATGAATAAATTCACTATGAACATAACTGAAAAATTAACCTTGTGGCAGGATGGAGTTTCTATAGGGTACATGTCTGAGAATGGTATATCTGGGTTTTGAGGAAATGCTATTCTTACTTTTCTAGGAAACACGTTATTGGTTTCCATAGTAGCTATATGAGCTGCATCCTTACCAGCAATAGAGGAATATTTCTCTTGCTTCACATCCTTGCTAGCATTCACTGTCATTTGTGTTGTTGATCTTAATCATTCTAACAGGTGTAAGGTGGAATCTCAAAGTAGTTTTGATTCATATTTCCCTTATGTCTATGTATGTTGATCATTTCATTGTTTCCTACCCATTTTAGATTCCTCTAGTTAGAATTCTCCATTTCTAAATTAAATTGTTTGGTTTGGTGATATCTAGTTTATTGAGTTTTTTTTAATATAGTTTAGATATTATTCCTCTATTGGATGTGGAGTTGGAGAAAATCTTTCCTATTATAAAAGCTGCCACTTTATCATATTGATGTTGTCCTTTGCCTTATAGAAGTTTTCAGTTTCATGAAATCCCATTTGCGAATTGTTGATTCTAGTGCCCACGTTATCATTGTTCTATTTAGAAAATTGTCTCCAGTGTTGATATGTTTAAGGCATTTCCCTACTTTCTCTTTGAACAGGTTCGGTGTGTCTGTTTTTATGTTGAGATCTTCAATCTACTTGCACTTGAGTTTTGTGCAGACAGTCTTCTAAATGAAGACATCTGGTTAGACCATCACCATTTGTTGGACATGCTTTTTTACTGTGTACTTCTAGATACAGATTTTTATCTTAAATTTTATGTCCATAGATGTGTCAGTTTTCTATTATTACAGCTCTTTACTATAGTTTGAAACCAGGAATGGTGATAGTTATACAAGTTCTTTTATTGTTCAGTATTGTGTTAGCAATCCTTGTTTTTGTTTTGTTATGCTTTTCAGTATGAAATTGATACTATTTTCCTTTCCATTTCTATAAAGTATTATGTTAGAAAATTTAATGGGGATTGAGTTGAATCTGTAGGTTGCTTTCAGTGGGATGGCAGATTTTACTATATTAATTCTACTGGTCCGTGAATACTAGACATCTTTTCATCTTCTGATGATTAATTTTACCCATTCATGAGGACAAATGAATTTTCCTGCAAAAGGGAATTAGAATATATTTTGTGTGTTGACTGGGAAATGTCAGATAGGCTAATAAAGAGAGAGAGAATGTATGGGGAGAATCATGAAGGAATCAAAAGACAACAAATGCTGGTAAGGAGGGAGAGGCAACATACTGTTGCTAGGAGAGCAAACTTGTATTGTTGTTATTGAAATATATGTGAAGATTCTTCAAAAAGCTAGACATAGGACTAAACCTTTCTTGGACAAATATCTAAGAGTCTTAATTTCCTACAACAAAGATACTTACTTACTTGTTTGTGTTCATTGCTGTGTTGGTTAAAATAGCTATGAAACAGAATAAATGAGCCTAAATTGCTACTGGTGAAATGATAGAGGGTGGTACTTATATACAATGGAATTTTATATAGCAAAAATAAGATCCAATTATGAAATTTAGAGATAAATAGGTGGAAAGAGAAATATACTAAATGAAATAATCCAAGTCCAGGAAAACAAGTACCACATGGTATTTCAAAATTATGGTCCTTTGTTTTGAATATTTGGAAATGCTTATTTAAGTTAAAATAGTTAAAAGGGAAAATAAAGAAGCCACTTGGAGGTTCTTTAAGAAATAAGGAATAATATGACATAGGTTGTATGAAAGCAGCAAGGGCAAACAATATGGATATAAATAGTAATCAGAGATTGGAACAGAAAGGTAGAAAAAGGAAAGGAAAGATGAAGGACTAACTAAAATATAAACAACATAAACAATACTTGCAAAATACTATTTTTAAGCCAGTTAAAATATAATCTAAATTAAGTAAGGTGTTGTAGGTTTTTAAACACAAATTTCAGTGTCTCCTTGTAAGGAGTTTATCAAGAAAGTTACAGAATATCTCTCTAAACAATTAAGAATGTTGTCATTTTTGTTGATAGCTCATCAGAACTATTAATACACCCCCTTTTTAAATATAGCATATACTTTGCAGCATATAACAAAATTAGGTTAGAATTGAGTTGGAAGCTTTCTCCTTGCAATACAGTATTTAGAATGCTAGAATGTGCTATTTAATAGATACTAGTGAAAAAAATTCTTACCTACCTCTAAATGTTACGAATTATAATGAAAATCTGTCAGGCAATATGTGTATAGTAGTATAATAATGTTGTGATTGTCAAGGGAATAAGGATCATCTTTATTATTGAATTTTAGGACCATTTCATGGAAAGAACATATACTTGGTAATGCAAATTTCATCAAAACCCATGGCTATGTAGGATACAGGCCTTGATAAGGAACCTATTGCTGTTGTTTTACTTGATGGACATGGTGTTTATCTATTAAGCATTCATATTTATACCTGTAGATCAAGCTGTTTTCAGTCATGATCAAAGATGCTTCAGTTTGGATTAGGCCATTATTAATGCAGAGATTCATAAACTGGTCAATACACTATAAGGAACTGACTTTTGCTCAGTCCAAAATAAGGTATTTGTATAGCACACTCCCTCCAAAAAGCTCAGAGAATGTAACAGAATAGTAGAAAGAAAATAATAGCTAGAAAATATAAAGAGCTATGATGATCAGCTATTACTTAGACATGGCATAACTATTGCACCAATAATTTTTTCTCATCCATGTTGGCATGATAATTAGTATCTTTAGCATGCAGATCTTGTTTATGTAACCACATTGGCCTTTAAAATCTTTCTATCCCCACTTCTGTGATGTTTCAGAGCTTTAGGTGTAGGATATATAGATATACCAACTGGGGATGAGCTTTCCACTATCAGATATTCTGTAGATTCTCACCAATTGTAGATTTCTGTATTGGTCTCTAACACCCAAAGAAGAAAGTTCTTTGGAGAAGGCTACACATATCTGTGGCTTTAAGGATAAGATCACACAATATGCTTACAGATGTCATTGACTTAAGTACTAATTTTAAAAAAAATATTAATTTATCTTTATTTTGAGTATTTGCATTTTTTCCTGAATGAATGCATGTGCACGTTTATAGTGCGTGGCAATGGCAGAAAAGGGTGTCAGATCCGCTGGAGCTGGAGTTACAGATGGTTGTGAGTTGCTATGTAGGTTCAAGGAATCAAACCTGGTTCCTTTGGAAGAACAATGAATGATCTTATCTACTGAGCCATCTTTCTAGCTCCAAGAATTAACTTTTAAGTGTACTCCCCACTGCTGGCTGGCTGAAATAGGGACTATTGAACCTGTCATTAGCTAGGTTACTGCTTGAAAGCTGGACCTGCTGCCATGGGTGCTTGAGAGCTGAAAAACTAGTATGAGCATTGGAGTTTTGTCTCTTGCAGACTGTTACAAGGAGAAGAACTGGCCCTGGTGGCATTGGTGAAGGAGAACTAACAGGGTGAACAATACAGCTACTACCCAGGCTCAGATCCTGGGCCTAGAGTTATGTACCCAATATCTACTCCATCTATGAACTGCTGGGGTACATAAAAGGGTCATTTCTGCAGAAGTAAAACTGCAGGGCCTCTAATGAAATAGGGAAAAACAGGCTATCTAAGAGGAGCTCCATAAGAATCTAGTATTGTTAGTGTAGCAGAAGTCAGTGGCCTTGACTCAACACAATAAACATTTGCAAGTAAAGCTGTTTGAGTAAAAGGGTTTACTATGTGAGACACTGAAGCTTCCACAGTGAGTTTTGTTTTTATTTTTGTTTTTTGATATTACTTTTCTCCTTTATTTTTGTTTTTATTTTTATTTTTCAAAGGGATGTTGCTAGGGTAGATATGGAGTTGGAGGAATGGGGAGATGAGTCAGATTGGAGTGCATAGTCTGAAACTCAAAGAATCAAAAAAAAGTTTAAAAAATTAACAGTAAAAAATAATGAGTTTCATTGTGGCATCTTCAAATGTATCATTTACCTTATTCTCATTCATTCACTTCCTTCTGTCACTGCCTTCTCTATAACATGACATCCTGCAGCTCATTATCTTTTCCCCCTCAAATAGTAAGTTATTTTAAATTCCTATTACAAGCACTCTATCATGCTCACAATTTTCCACCCTTTAATGTATTTCATTCCATCATAATTCCATTTCTAGTTATGACTGAGGCAGACAAGCACATGTATGCATATACAATTCAATTTAATTTTTCAGCATGAGAGAAAACCACTGACATTTATTTTACTTAATGTAATGAATTATGTTTGTATCCAACCATGGTGCTCATATTTAATCTGTCAGTTTATCATATATGTATTTAATATCTGTTAATTGAGATATAATTCAAAGATCATAAAATTCACTGTTTAAATATATGATTAAACATGTTGTTTCTCACCCTTTGGAAGGATGCTCAAATGAACCTTTTACACGGTTGCCTAAGATCATCAGAAAACACAAGATGTTTACATTATGAAACATAACAGTAGAAAAAACGCTCTTATGAAGCAGGAATAATAATAATAATTTCATGGTTCTGGGTCCTCACAACATGAGGAGCACAGCATTAGAAAGGATAAGAACCAATGATTTCATGGGCCTTGTTGATTCACAGAGTTGTGCAACCATTCCCTACACTCTTTTAAAAATGTATGTCTTCCCAAGAATAAAATGTATGCATTACCAGTGCCTTCTCATTTCTACATCAACCATACCGTCATAATGTGGTCACAAAATGATACATTTTGAGACTAAGCAAAAATTATGTAGCTACTTTTGATAAGAAATGGTTTACTCTGAACTCTAAGGGTAAATCAGCTAAAGCTAATTAAAACATTTATACTATAAACTAACCCCACTTAAACAATCCCAATAATTACAAACTTACTTTTAAATTTAATAAACTCAAACTCTGAAGTCCTTCCACATTTATTCTTAGATCCTCTGTTGTAGGATGCAACTGAGACTCTGCCAAAATAATCTTAGATGTGATTAGTATTATAGAATCAGTTTTGGAAAGTTGAAAGATATTCATGGTAGTCAATTAGAATCCATATTTTTCCAGTTTTCTGTTTTTACATTGGGTTTTTGTAGGCAAATGTTAAGGTTGTCTTACTCCTCTTTGCTGGTAGACAAGCAAAGAGCACACTTTATTTCTTCTGGTAAAACTCTTACAGGGTATGCTTCATATAGTGTCTTGTCATCTCTTTTACTTTGATGTTAAAGACTTTATTATGTCACAATTAATTTTAGTGTTTTCTAACAGAATTATATTTCAGTTGGTCGCCATTCTAATATTACAATGAACATATACTAGATTCATTTCTTATTCTTTTTTTGAAATATTTTTATATATTATAATCTGATTATATCTTCCCATCCTCCTACTCTTTCCAGTTCCTTCCAACCACCCCTGCCATCTGGATCCATACCCCTTTTGTCATTTCATAGGTATCTAAGGAATAATAATAAAATAAAATAGGATAAGCATCCTTGTTATCTGATCCCTCTAAATTTGTTGACATCTTTATCTTCAACAATGATTTTATCAAATCACTTTAGACAACTCCTGCCAGTTTTTAATATTTCCTCATAATAATTATTTATCCACTAACCCTTATTCATTCCCATGATCATAAAACACCACTTTCCTTTACTGTGTTTTAAAGAGAAATTATAAAAGAGTTTTGGAAAAAGAAATTAACATTCTGCCCATTTTTCAAGAATAGAACTTTGATTGAATTGGTATGATATGATATCTGAAAATAAATACATCTGTGAGAATCAATATGTAATATAATCAGCCTCATAAATATATCAGTGTCAGATCCAAAGTAGATATGAACTATATATTTCACCAGGTATACATGAGTTTTTTGTTATACACATTATGTTCTCATTGTACTCTTACTAAAAGCTATAAATACAGAGATCATTTTCAGTAATGAATGTTCATAAAAATAAACGGAACCAGGGGAATATGTATAAAAATACAAACTAGCAATAATGACTTAAGTGTATTTCTCTTGTAGATTGTACTGATTTGTATGTGTACAATCTTTTTGAAATTTATTTTATTTATTTACATTCCATGTATTGTCCCCATCCCTTGTCCCCACTCCACAGGTTCATCATCTCATCTCTCACCCCCTTTGCTTATGAAAGGGTGCTAAACCACCAACCCACCCACTCCCACCTCACCCCACTAGCATCTTCCTTCCTTGGAGAATAAGTTTCTATAAGATTAAGCTCTCCATTTCCCACTAAGGCCAGACAAGACAGTCCTCTGCTGCATCTTTAGTGGGGACTAAAGGACTGCCCATGTATGTTCTTTGGTTTGTGACTTAGCCTCTGGGGGCTCTGAAGGGTCCTGGTAAATTGATACTATTGTTTTTCCTTTGGATTTACAATCCACTTCAGCTCCTTCAGTCCTTTACCTAACTCTTCCATAGAGATCATGACTTCAATCCAATGGTTAGCGGTATCTGTTTCAGTCAACTATTGGTGGCAACTCTCATAGAATAGCCATGCTAGGCTCCTGTCTGCAAACACAACATGGCTCTATAATAAGATCTGGTATATGCACATGAGATGGATCCAATGTAGGGCCAGTATCTGAATGGATTTCCTTCAGTCTCTGTTCCATTTCTGTCCCAGCATTTCCTTTAGACAGGAACAATTCTGAGTCAAGAATTTTGAACAAGGCTGGGTTATCTCATTCATTAAATGGGGGCCACATCTGTCTACTGTAGGTGGTCTCTTCAGGTTCCATCTCTCTGCTCTTGGGCATTTTTTCTAAGGTCATCCCCAATGGCTCCTGGAAGTCTCTCACATATCTGGTGATCTGGGACTTTCACCTGTCCCCTGTCCCATACTGCTTCATATTTCTATTCATTTTTCAGGCTGTCTATGCTTCTCTCCTATCTCCTCTCATATCTGGTCCAGCCCTCCCCCCTTTCTCTCCTCCTGCCATCTCCCATCCACATACCTCCCTCACTCTGCCTCTTGTGATTATTCTTTCCTCCTACTAAGTGGTATTGAAGTATCCACACTTGGACCATCCTTCTTGATAAGCTTCATATGGTCTGTGAGTTGTATCACTTAAAGAAATATTCAACAACTTTAATCATCAGGGAAATCCAAATCAAACCAACCTGAGATCTCACCTTATAGTAATCAGCATGACAAAAACCAAAAGATCAAACAACAGCACATGCTGGCAAGGATGTGGAAAAAGGTGAACACTCATCCATTGCTGATTGGATTGCAAACTGGTACAACTGTTCTAGAAATAAATCTGGCAGTTCCTCAGAAAACTAGAAATAGTTCTACCTGAAAAATCAGCTATACCACTCATTGGAGTATACACAAAAAATGATCCATCACATCACAAGGACAAGTGTTCCACTATGTTTATAACAGCATTGTTTGTAATAGCTGGAAGCTAGGAACAACCCAGATGGACTTCAGACAAAGAATGGATACAGAAAATGAGGTTCATTTAAAGAATGGAATATTATTCAGCTTTTAAAAACAAGGACATCATGAATTTTACAGACAAAACATTGAAACTAGAAAATATCATCTGGAGTGGGTTAACACAGACATAAAAGGGCATGCATGGTATGTACTCACTGATAACTGAATGTGTATAATCTTATAAACAGGAAACTTTTTATCTCGATGGTATTGCTACAATATAACTCATTTTTTATATAGATTCTGGTTTTGGAAGTTCTCAACTGTCTCTGAGTCCTTTTTGGATAAGTGAAGTTGATTCCTTCCTTGTTATTACACTCACCCATAAGATTACTTATATTATTCCTGATATATCTTTCTGAAAGAAAGATATAAAAGGTATTATGCTTAAAAGGTGGCTGGAGGTTTTAAACTACCTATAATTGTCTATTTTATGCAAATATAAATTACTCAAACATCTTCTTTCATGGCAAGTAGGTGAGTTATACATCCTGACTTCTTGGAAGGTGGAACACACTGTTTTCTTTTAGAATGTTGATGTATTTAGAAAAATAATAAGTTCAAACTATAAGTCTATAAGTTTAAACACTATTATCTCAGTGAATAAACACTATTTAAAATGATACAAATTAATTTACAAAGAGAAAGTGTTTTTATGAACCATTTAGAAAGACATGGCTAATTTTGACATTGGTGCATACTTATGAGAAATAAACTATGTTAACATTGCAGCATGTAATTCTAAATAAAATCTACCATAAAATGTAAAACTGTATGTAGGTTTATTTTTTGGTTTTGAAACAGAAGATGGGTGGGTGGAGACATTTGGGATCTAAGTAGCACAGAGAACATGCCTTATTATTCATTTTGGTTAGGTGGGTGAAAATTACTAAGGGGGTAGGTTACAGCCAGCAGAATAAGCATCAATTCTTTTTTAGGTAAAGATGAGGCAATGCTTCAAGTTTACTCAAATTCTGTATTGGGAAGCACAAAAGAATCTCAGCAGGAAAAATGTCATCACTTATCTGGTAATTTTGGTTAATCATACCTCTCTTAAATAGAACTTTCTAAAATTCATTGATGTACATATATTTAAACACACATTACTTTTCTTTCCTTGAAGCTATGTAAATGTTAGGCTGTGTTACAGAAACAGTTCTGAGTTTCTACAATTGGCTGCTAACTTATGATGGCTGACAACCAATGAGACATATTTAATTTCTTAGTTTGTAGTACCATCCAACATTGAGGGAGGTGAGAGGTACTCAACAACAGAAACACTGCAGGAAGTGATATTTATTCTGAGCCTCATTTCATTATTTTCCAACATGAAAAATGTCTTAAAACAAAGCTCTGAATGGTTGATCAAATGATTCCTTTTCTTTTATTTTTGAAAGAAGAAATAGAATATTTTGTGTTGTTTTTTTCAAGGAAATAAAGAATCAAATACTTAAAATATTTTTTATTATTTGATTCAATGGCATATCTGTCATTGACAACTAGAATGAAAAACACCAGAATTAAACACCAGATAAAAATAGTTAAATGGAAAGCTTATGAGACCACTGAATTTAAGCTATTTTTAAATCAGTAAAATTGGTCTACCACAATGATTAGATATAAAAAATAAACAGGTATAATTTCTTTGAAATAACACTTGAAATGACTCATGCAAATATCACAGTCCATGTCATATAGTAACAAGATCTTGTATGAAAAGGAAAAAATAATCAAAGTGGAGGGAATACAGCATCTAGCCTTAAATATAGGCATAAAATATGGAAAGAATGCTGGGGATTGAATGTATGCAATATTAAAACAAAATGTATCATTACAGAATAATGATCATTTGAGCCTGACTGAATTATAGGGGACTTATCTCAAAGTAAGAAGGATATATATATATATATATATATATATATATATATATATATATATGTGTGTGTGTGTGTATGTGTGTGTGTCTGTAAATATATACATATATGTATATGTATATATACATATACATACATATATATATTAGAATTTTGAGTGTCAACTAAAATATGGACATATTTTGTACATATTTGACTACTCATAAGAAACAAGATTCTTTCATTGTAGTATCTAGAAAGAAGAATCATGAAGCAAAATCCAAAATTATTTGTATATAAAAGTTCTGGAGAACATTATAAAAAAAAACCAAGATAACTTCTACAAGAAATGATATTGTTTGGGCTTAATATTAATAATGCCTATAATAAAGAACCAACACAATTTAAGATCATAAAATGAGAAAATCATTAGAATTTAATGAATTTGTTTGAGAAGAATAAAACAAAATTTAAGACAATAGATTTTCAAAATGTAATTATTTAGTGAACAAAATAAATGAAACAAACTCCAAAAATAATTATTTGTGACAATTAATTTTGGTTGTTGAATTGATGAGATCTGGAATGAGTTAAGAAGTAAAACTCTGGATATACCTGTAAGGAGTTTTCTTTATTAAGTTCATTAAAGTAGGAGGACTGAGCTTAAATGTGGGCCTCACCTTCAGGTAGCTACTCAGAGGTAAAAGGCTCAGTGAAAGTGCTTTTAGTTTTTAGTCTTACCCTGTGTGCACTCATTTCTAACTATTGAGATCATCTAACTTATCCAGGAATTTATCTACCATTTTTCTGTAGCTCCTTGTCCTGCTGCTGCTGCAATCCTTCACTAACATCAAAACAGCTTCTTTGGCCTACCAATGTAGACTTAAGGCCAGTCAATTTGCCAGTACCTCACAAAAATTGAAGTTTCTGATGTATACAGTCACTTGTATTGAACTGCTAGTGCCCTCTGAGCCTTTCCAGACTAGAGAGAGATTGTTGGATCAAGATCATATCCTCTAAGTCAATAAAATAAGTATATGTTAATAGCTTGTTTTAGTTCTTTATATATTCTAGATACTAACTCCCTTTTCAAATTACTAATTGATAAATATTTTCTCAAGCTTGTTCAGTTCATAACAAACCCCTTTAATTTTATAATGAATATGGTTGAACAAAATTAAAAGTAAAACACTTTCATGAAAAAAGTAATGTTTGAGCTGGGCGGTGGTGGAGGATGACTTTAATTCCAGCACTTGGGAGGCAGAAGCAGGCAGATTAAAGAGTTCAAAGCCAGCCTGGTCTACAGAGTGAGTTCCAGGACAGCCAGGGGTACACAGAGAAACCCTGTCTCAAAAAAACGAAAAAATGTAATGTTTGCTAATTCTTAGTTGCAAAATTTAGTATCAAATAGTTCCATGATTCTCTGGTCATTTTTTCAATATGGAAATGTAAATAAAAGCAATAATTATAAATGAATTGTTAAAGTATGAGAGCTTAAGAAGGAACAGATTTCAGGATTGGCAGGACAGATTAGATAGATCATAACATGAAACTCTGTATGAGAAAAAAATAGTCTTAAGAATTTACAGCTAGTATTTTTTTTTACTGTTATAAGATTAGAGTAGATTTCTTAATGAACATAATTTTACAGTGTATCTATGGCAGACAGAAATTATTTCTTAATATAAAATAAGACAAAACCAAAAACATCCTAGGATGCTGTTTTATGTCTCTGAAGAAGGAAATGGAAGAAGTCATCAGAAAATGGAAAAAATCTTCCATGCTCATGGGTTGGCAGGATTAATATAGTTAAAATGGCAATCTTGCCAAAAGCAATATACAGATTCAACGCAATCCCCATCAAAATCCCAACTCAGTTCTTCATAGAGTTAGGAAGAGCAACTCCCAATTCACCTGGAATAACAAAAACCCACGATAGCTAAAACTATTATCAACAGTAAAAGAATGTCTGGGGAAATCATTATCCCAGACCTCACCAAGATTACAGAGCAGTAGTGTTAAAAACTGCATGGTATTGGTACAGTGACAGGGAGGTGGATCAATGGAATAGGATTGAAGAACCTGAATTGAACCCACACATCTATGGCCAATTGATCTTCGACAAAGGAGCTGAAAACATCCAGTGGAAAAAAAGATGGCCT
The DNA here is from genome assembly GCA_964023405.1 of Apodemus agrarius. Taxonomy (NCBI): domain Eukaryota; kingdom Metazoa; phylum Chordata; class Mammalia; order Rodentia; family Muridae; genus Apodemus; species Apodemus agrarius. Next base: position 43,516,444 of record OZ030010.1, read on the forward strand.
TTTCATCAAATTGTGCTGGTTCTACTGGAGGTCAGCATGCAGAAGAATGTGAATTGATCCACACTTATCTCCTTGTACTAAGCTCAACTCCAAGTGGATCAAGGAGGTCCACATAAAACCAGACACACTAAAACTAATAGAAAAGAAACTGGGGAAGACCCTTGAGGACATTGGCTCAGGAGGAAAGTTCCTGAGCTCTAAGATCAAGAATAGACAAATGGGACCTCATAAAATTACAAAGTTTCTATAAGACAAAAGACACTGTCAAAAGGACAAATCAGCAACCAGCAAGTTGGGAAAAGATCTTCAGCAACCCTCCATCTGACAGAGGGCTTATATCCAATGTATACAAAGAACTCAAGGAGTCAGACCCAGAAAACCAAATAACCCTATCAAAAATGGGGTACAGAGCTAAACAAAGACTTTTCACCTGAAGAAATTCGGATGGCTGAGAAGCACCTTAAGAAATGTTCAGCATCATTAGTCATTAGAGAAATGCAAATCAAAACAACCCTGAGATTTCACCTCATACCAGTCAGAATAGCTAAGATTAAATACTCAGGAAACAGCAGATGTTGGTGAGGATATGGAGAAAGAGGAACACTCCTCCACTGCTGGTGGGACTGCAAGCTGGTACAACCACTCTGGAAATCAGTCTGGTGGTTCCTCAGAAAACTGAACAGGATACTTCCGGAGGACATTGCCATACCACTCCTGGGCATATACCCAGAAGATTCCGCAGCATGTAATAAGGGTACATGCTCCACTATGTTCAGATTAGCCTTATTTATAATAGCCAGAAGCTGGAAAGAACCCAGATATCCCTCAATGGAGGAATGGATACAAAAAAAATATGGTATATATACACGATGGGGTACTATTCAGCCATTAGAAGCAATGAATTCATGAAATTCTTAGACAAATGGATGGATCTGGAGAACAACAGAATAAGTGATGTAAGCCAGTCTCAAAAGAATATCCATGGTATGCACTCACTGATAAGTGGATATTAGCCTAGAATCTTGGGATACCAAATGATGTCCGAGAAGAAGGAAGGAGTGGACCCTGGATCTGGAAAGGCCAATTCATCAGAGTAGGAGAATACCAGAACAGGGAAGTTGGAAGGTGAGGATGGGGGAACAGGGGGAGGGAAAAGGGCATATGGGATCTTTGAGGGGGAACCAGGAAAAGGGAAATGAAATGTAAATTAAAAAAGAAAAAAAAGAATATATCCAATTAAAAAAGTATTAGAACAGGTGGAAAAAAAAGAAATTTAAATAGCTGTAAAAAAAAAGTCACTCTAAAAACCTATATGAAATATCTTGGTCTCTTTGCTAAGTAAAGCTACTGTCCTTCTAATCTTGCTCAATTTCTTCTACATACAAAGAACTGTTCCTGATATCTGTAATGCACTCTAGAACGAACATATTTTTTCCATATGTTTTTTTAAAACTGATTTCATATCTTGGAACAGTCCCTCAAATTCTCATTATACTGAATTATTGTTTTCTTGTAATAATAATACATTTAACTTGATTGACAATAGATAACTATAGTAATGCTTCATTTGAGGATATCAACAGATGACACAAAATTTAGCACTGCCAGCATTAAAGGAAACCTTTGTGGGTACAAAATAGGAAGGCAAAATGAAACCTACAACTAAGCTATTTGAATGATAGAAAGGGCCAGGAAAAAGGAAATGATACTTTAAAAGTGAGATATGAGGGAAAGAGTGCTTGAAGGGAGAAATAATGGGATACATTTGATCATATTACAAATTATACATATATGACATTTTCAAGAGTACTTCAAGATAGTCACTTCTGTATACAAGAGATATTGCAATCTTGAATCTTAAAAATATGGCCACCTAAACAAGACCTGCAAAATAGACAGTACCAGCCAATATCACAAGAGTGATAGGGAAAATGACATAATCACTCACCCTGAAATGAAGAGCTGTAGGTAGTAAGCACCTACTAAGATTGGGAAAATTAATCTTCTTCAGTGAAAATCTTTCTTTTAAAGTATCCAATGGTATGCACTCACTGATAAGTGGATATTAGCCTAGGATTTTGGGACACCAAAGACACAATCCACATACCAAATGATGTCTGACAAGAAAGAAGGGGTAGATACTGATGCTGGAAAGGCTCAAAGCATCAGTGTAAGGGAGTACCAGAACAGGGAAGTGGGAAGAGGTGGATGGGGGAACAGGGGGAGGAAAAGGGCATGTGGGACCTTTGGGGGGCAGGGAACCAGAGAAAGGGAAATGAAATATAAATATAGAATATATGCAATAAAAAATTAAAAAAAGAAAAGATAAAAAATAAATAAAGTATCCAATCTCAAAATGGTCAGACTTAAAGCCATGTACATTTAAGCAATATTAAATGGACTCAGAAAGTAATATTCATATATGTGTATATATACATATGTAACACAAATACAAAAAGAAGTGGTCATCCCGTAGCCAACATCAAACTAAATGGAGAGAATCTTGTATTAATCCCACTAAAATCAGGTACTAGATAAGGCTGCTCTCTCTCACCCTATCTATTGAATATAGTACCTGAATATAGTATTTGAAGTTCTAGCTACAGCAATTAGACAACAAAAGGAGGTTAAAGGGATACAAATTGGAAAGGAAGAAGTCTATCACCATTTGCAGATGATATGATCTTATACTTTAGCAACCCCCAAAACTCCACCAGAGAACTCCTATAGCTGATAAACAACTTCAGCAAAATGGCCTGATATAAAATTAACTCAAACAAATCAGTAGCCTTCTTATACTCAAAGGATAAACAGGCTGAGAAGGAAATTAGGGAAATGCACCCTTCACAATAGCCACAAATAATATAAAGTATCTTGGTGTATCTCTAACCAAACAAGTGAAAGATCTGTATGAGAAAAACTTCAGGACTCTGAAGAAAGAAATCAAAGAAGACCTCAGAAGATGGAAAGATCTTCCATGCTCATGGATTGTCAGGATTAATATAGTAAAAATGGCCATATTGCTAAAAGCAATATACAGATTCAATGCAATCCTCTTCAAAGTCCCAACTCAGTTCTTCATAGAGTTAGAAAGATCAGTTCTCAAATTCACCTGGAATAACAAAAAACCCAGGATAGCTAAGACTTGTCTCAATAGTAGAAGAACTTTGGGGGGAATCAGTATCCTGGACCTCAAGCAGTACTACAGAGCAATAGTGATAAAATCTGCATGGTATTGGTACAGTGACAGACAAGTAGATCAATGGAATAGAATTGAAGATCCAAACATGAACCCATATACATATGATCACTTGATCTTTGACAAAGGAGCTAAAAGCATTACTTGGTGGGGTAGGAGGGAAGATAGCCTTTTCAAGAAGTGGTCATGAAAAGGAGAGGTGTTATGGGAAGAAATCAAGGGAAAAGGAGGTGGAAAGAAATTAGGTAAATATTGTGCTTATGTATGAAATTGTCAAAATTATCAAATAAATGATAAAATGAAAAATAATAAAAATAAGATAAAATAATAAGTTTTAAAATGATCAGAAAAATCACACTCACAGCTACCATGGAGAACTTGTTTAGTACTGGAGGTGCTATATAGATCAGAAACAAAAGAACATAAACTCCAAAATTATGGTGATAACTTGTCTCAAATACTTATTGTGTAAAGCTTAAATACAACTGAAAATTGTAGAATTCTTTACTTTGATTTTAAATTAGCATTAGTATTAGTATTAGTATTAGTATTAGTATTAGTATTAGTATTAGTATCAGTATCAGTATTAGTATTAATTCCAGAGATAAAACTTGGAATGTTTTCTAAATCGAAATATAATTGCATCATTTCTTTCCTTCTTATGCCTCTCTTGTCTGCTCCTTGCCACCTCCAAAATTCACAGCTTCTCCTTTAACAACTGTCATTCCATATACACATAACAAAATAGATATATAAACAAAATCTACTGAATACATTCAGTTTTGTTGAATGCATATGTTATAGGAGTGACTATTTGGAATTAGATAAGAAGTCATGGGCTCATATCTGAGGAAACTTAATTTCCTTTGTCTTAGCAGATTTTAAAAGCTAGTACCTCTTCACCTAGGGTTAGGGCCCCATGAAAATTTCCCATCTACTATGGGATATCAATTCATGTTGGAATTATTCAGATTATATTTCATTCATTGTGTTGTTGAGCTTTCATAAGAGTAGATTCATTACCATAGCTAGAAGGTGGTTATCTGGCTCTTACAATCTTTCTCACCTTCTTCAAAAATGTTTCCTGAGCATTTAGTGCAGCAGTTGTATTGTAGATGTTTTGAGGCTGGTCAGTTTTTCTCCATGTATTGTCTCTGTCAATTTCTGTAATAGTTTACTTCTGCTTTAAAGAAAATGAATGGGAGGTGTGTACACTAATTTGATAGTATAGGGATAAGCATCTATCTGCATTGCAATTAGGGATTATACTGGTTCAGGAAAGTGGTGGTAGCAGATTCTTCTGTGAGATTTATAGTACTGCTAGTCATGCATAATTATTTAAGTTTACAGTACCAGGCATGATTTTCCTGCTCTTGAGATGGACTTAATTTCAATTAGATTCATTTTGGTTACCTCCAACATAGAGGAGACAATTTTTACAATTTACCTTCGTAAAGTAAGTGTAAGTAATTAAAGTTTTTCCTGTGTGGGTAATAACTATAAATTGGCTTCACTAAGCTAACCCTTGACAGTTTAGAATTATGAACACTACTTACTAAATACTGAACTTAAAGACTGACACTATGTGGCCTAATCTAATTTAAAACATTATTGACTGGTTTCTATGTCACTGAATACTGGTCTTGAATGGTTGTGAAGAAATCACAGGATGGCCGAGAAACCACTTAAAAGATGTTCAACATCATTAGTCATCAGGGAAATGCAAATCAAAACAACCCTGAGATTCCACCTCACACCAGTCAGAATGGCTAAGATTAAAAACTCAAGAGACAACAAGTGCTGGCGAGGATGTGGAGAAAGAGGAACACTCCTCCACTGTTGGTGGGATTGCAAAATGGTAAAACCACTCTGGAAATCAGTTTAGCGGTTCCTCAGAAAATTGGGCATGTCACTTCCAGAGGACCCTGTCATACCACTCCTGGGCATATACCCAGAGGATTCCCCTGCATGCAATAAAGACACATGCTCCACTATGTTTATAGCAGCCTTGTTTATAATAGCCAAAAATTGGAAGGAGCCCAAATATCTCTCAAAGGAGGAATGGATACAGAAAATGTGGTATATTTATACAATGGAATACTACTCAGCAATTAAAAATAATGAATTCATGCAATTTGTAGGTAAATGGTTAGACCTGGAAAATATCATCCTGAGTGAATTAACCCAATCACAAAAGAATGCACATGAAATGCAATCACTGATAAGTGGATATTAATGAGCCCAGAAGCCCTAAATACTCAAGACACAAATAGCAAGTCAAATGATTCCCAAGAAGAAGAAAGGAGAGGACCCTGGGCCTGTAAAGATTGCATCCAGTTTAGTAAAGAAACCAAGGGGGGAGGGGGAATGATTGGGGAATAGTTGGGGGGGAGAGGAACTATGGGAACTATGGTGGGTGGGAACTGGGAAAGGGGAAAGCCTTTGGAATGTAAACATAGAATATAGAAAATAAAAATGAAAAAGAATCTATCAAATAAGAAAAAAAAAAGGTATTTTTCACCTTGCTCAAAGCTAAAGTCCAAGTGTATCAAAGACCTCAACATAAAACTAGATACACTGGATCTATTAGAAGAAAAAGTGGGAGTCTTCAATTCATTGGCACAGGAAGGAATTTCCTAAACAGAACTCCAATGGCTGATGCTCTAAGATCAAGAATTCATAAATGAGACATCATACAACTGGAAGGCCTTAGGAATTATCTCAAAGGCAATATTTTTAAGAAAATGATGATGAAACTAATAATAAACTCCTACAAATACATTTAAAATGTATACACAGTAGATAATTTGTCCTCTTTTCAAAATAGTCTACTGCTGTGCTTAACAATAGAAATTCAGTTATCAAATTGAACATATTCATTTAATGAAAATAAATCAAACTGTGCACTGTGAGATGTCAATCTGATTTGAAAAATTGTAATTCAAAGGTTAAAAGTCACTTATTTCTGAAATATTAAACCACAAGTTACCAAATAGGATAAGTACATGATATCTGTTGAAACACAGTTGTGTTTATTTGAAAATTACTGCTCTTTAAATATAAGTCCTGCTATATTACTGAATTAGCAAAGTGTTTTCTACTTCAATTAAAATATTTGAGTGCATATATATGCATACAGCCTACACAATGTCTGCTATATTTTCTTGACAGATATCCACATAGAACACTGTAAATAATATTTCTATAATTGTCATGGCTTTCCTAACTTTAAAAATATTAAGTCTTGTTTTGACTAATGATACTTCTATAAAATGAAATGCTTAAAATATTTTACATATAAATGTCAGAAGAGACTTTGTTGTTCTAATTAATGATTAGTGATTTCAAAATCCTTCCATGGTATACTATTATTCCTAAACTCTTTTTCTTTAGTTGTCTTGAGTTATCAAATTGAACATATTACTTTAATGAAAATAAATTAAATTGTGTATTGAGGTCATGGAAGTTTACTACAGAGATGGAAAAGCAACTAATACAGAGACAATTTACTTCTTATTTTAAGGTTAATGATTGCACCATATGAAAATCCAAAATCCAATTTATTAAAAGTCTAGCATATTTCCAGAAAGAAGTAGTAGTTGTAATTAAATCCTTTGATTCTTTACAGTAATCTTTTTTTTTTGGTTTTTTGAGACAGGGTTTCTCTGTGTAGCTCTGGTTGTCCTGGAACTCACTCTGGAGACCAGGCTGGCCTCGAACTCAGAAATCCGCCTGCCTCTGCCTCCCAAGTGCTGGGATTACAGGCGTGCGCCACCACGCCCGGCTTCTTTACAGTAATCTTATGTACCTTTAGCAGCAATCAAATTCTCATTCTTTGTATCTATGCCATGAAAACAAGTACCCTTTTGGTCTGATTTTAATCAATCAGATATACCAATTAACTGTATAAAATGTAAAGCAGGATATGAGATACTTTTGGTATATAAAGTTGAAATCAAATATAAACACAAATAATATCATGCTGTATGAAATTTATTATCCATATTTAAAAAGACATGACTTGACAGAGTATGAAAATATAACAGTTACCCCTGTTTACTATGTCTCTCCATATGCTTACAGTCAAAATTCAATCCATGTGAAGAGGCCATATTCACGTACTTTCAGTTGACTACTTTTGATATATTCTTAGCATTATAGAAAGAATGAGCTGTCAACCATGTATAAATGGAATTTTCACAAGTGACTCCATTTTCTTTGACTCTCAAACTGCATGAAATAATGATAGTAAAAAAAATTTAGCTAAGTATCACCAAAGTCTAGTAAAGGGTAATGCACATATTACTTTTCACTTCAGTGGTAATCACTGAATCAAGGATCTTGCACATGATCTTTAATAGTATATTAAAGAAATGTGTATTAAATAATAGAATATTGAAACCAATAGGCATTTTCAACAGTAGTAGTCTACTATGGAAGAATGTGCAACACTCTGCTATGCTCATATACTCCAAGTACTAATATAACTGTTAAGTCTTCATTAGACAGTTAAATCCAATTCAAGAAAGATAGCATGTGACCACAAGAAATGGTATGTTTTGTATAATTTCTCCTAAATATGTAGTATGGAAACATTTAAGTAATCTAAGAAATGAGATCCTAAAGAGTAATAATTATCTTGCTTTTTTCCACAACCATCTGAAACTAAGTATGACATGAGAATCTTGCATTAAGTATTCTAACTTTGAGAAAGGTATAGACTTGTATTGCACACCAAAAGAAATCTTATATGGCATTGAGCACTAAATTATTTCTAATTACATGTAAACTTTTATTCCATATTGTCTCAGGAAATAAGAAGAAGCTTAGGAATATACAGCCGTTGAAAGACCAACATATATTTAATTTTCTCTCCAGGTATTTTTACATCTACAATTGATAAGTTATTTCTCTGCCAGTGAAATGGGAAAATTCAAGCCAGATTAGATTATACTAAATGCATGTTTATTGGGAAGCTGGGCTCTGGGAGAGGAGTTCACTAACTCCAAGGAAAGTGCAGGGAAGTCACCATAGGAAGGGACAGAACAGAAAGGACAAAGAGAGAGAAAGTATGTGTGTACAGAGAGCAAGAAGAGAGAGAGAGAGATGGGGACATTTGCAAAATGATTATATTGGGGGAAATTTCTGGGGGAAGGGAGCACAGTCACTATGCAGGAGAGTTCAGCGTTGAGGGCAGGGTAAGCCAAATAGGATGGCAGGATGGTAGGAGAACCAGGAGGCCTGATCTGCTTTGATATGTCAAGCATGCAACATGGCCCCTTGTCCCAGAATCTGAAACCAAACAAAAATAAAATATGAAGCATAGATAATTACTAAACTTTAGGGTTCAGTGATTATTAAAAAGAATTGCTTGTTTTTCCACTAACCACTAATACAACATTTCAGTGTCACTTTCATAAAGATAAATTTTGCCTTTATTTTCATATTACTGCAAAAACCCACACAATTCAATAAGATTATTTCATTATGGTGGTGTTAAATTACTGCATGGAATGGTGTCAAGAAAAGACAGTAGTACAATGTAATGTTGATCTAGGTACCAGACCTTCTCTTAGGAAAATCTAAGAATTTACTTTAAAAAGCTAAAAAATATGATATATACCTTATATCGTACAAATTACCCTCCTGAAATACTTATTTTTTTAAAACTCAGTTTCATAGGTTGAAAACACTAAATAGAAGATTATTTTGTTGCACCACAAAACATTTGTGGACTCCAAAAGACCACTCAGGAGGTTATCTGATGAAATGGTAAAAGGGTCTTTATTCACAAGCTAGGGCTTGGGATCAGTCCACTGCTGACCTACCGGTCAGTTTTAGTGGAGACAAGCCCAGAGCACTCATTGGGGCAAGATTTTATAGAAAGTGGCAAGTGAGGGGTGAGTGTTCCTAGCCTGGCAAGCATCTAATTGGTATGCTACTATGGCCTTCAGCATAATTGACTGGTGCTGGGAGCCAAACCATAAATATAAATTCTGTTTTCTTCCTGATTGGTGCTTGTTAGGCAGGGGTGTGCTTGTAACTTGGAGGTGTAGTAGATTTGTTGGGAAAAATAACCTCAAGACTGGTGCTAAGCACAATTTTGTTTCGGAAGATTAACCTGGAGATGTAGGTCTTGTTCAGAGGGTAATTTGGAAACTAATGCTAGGTACAGGTTTGTTAGTTAACCTCGAGTTAGGTTCTCTAAAATAGATTCTGAACTCAAATGATTTAGTCTCTTAATTCCTTCTGGAGATTAGTCTAAGGTAATGCATTATATCAGGAGTAATTTCAGAATATAAGTTTAAAATTGTTGCGTGTAGTTTTAAAAACATATTACCACTTTTGCCTGGGAGCTGCTGTGCCACCAGCCTCTGAATTCATCTAGCTCCACCCAGCTTAGCACTGGGAACTCTGTCCTGGCTTCTCTATTCTACCTGCCTTTGCTCTAGGAGGGGTGATTTTACCAGCCCACTTCCAAGACCCTAGAGTCCACTGATAAAGTACACACAGATAGATTTATTATTTTAGAACTTGCTGGCTAAGCACAATTGCTGGACACAGAAATCTCCTGCCTGGAAAGGCATGCCTTACCAATTATCATCTTTGTTTCTCCTCCTGCTGTAACTTAGTGGCTTGTATCACCTAGTAGCCACCACCCATTAACCTCTTTGGCCACCTGCCCACAGTAGAGGCCACAGGACCTAGCTGCCCTGAAGCTTTACCTGATTGTATTATTCTCTTTCCTCCAAACCATTGCAGAAAAGCCCCTCTCTATTTCCCTGTATCTCCTTTTCCTCCTGGGACCAAGAAGTCCAACCTGTATCCTCCATCTAGCAATTGGGTCCCAGCCTTCTTTATTGACAATTCAAGAACCAATTGGGGAACAAGACCTTAGGCATAGAACCTCTCCTTACATAAAACAATTTGTAAATATATGAGTACATATTTTGAAATAAAAAAGACATGCTGTCTTAGTTTTCTTGTTGCTGTAATAAACTGCTGTAGCAAAATAAACTTAAAGAAGAAGGAGATTATCTGGACTTGCAGTTCCAAAGTTCATGATGATAAGGAAGTCAAGACATCAGAAGTTTGAAAGTCCTAGTTACCTTTCATATACAGTCAGGATTAAGAGAGCATTTAATGTTGTTGCTCAACTTACAGTCTAATATCTCAACTCAGGAAATGTTGGTTCTAGCTTGTAGGATGGGTCTTCCCCTACCTAACCTACCCCAGGCTCAATTAACCTAATCAACATAACTCCTCTCTAGCATGATTGGAATCTATGCAATTTCTCACAGATGTGCCTGGAGGAAACAACACACCTGTATTGAGAAGAATGAATATGTTGTGAATGGTCTGGCTTTCTGTATTGATATATTTGAATACACAACAAATTAAAAATATACCAGAGTCTCACAGTTATACTTCCTACTTCTAGTCATTTGGAACTTATCACTACCTTCATTTTCATTTCCCTTATAAAGCTAAGATATCACTTTCCTACAAAGAAAGAGACAAAGAAAACATAATTCAGTATAATTATCTCTGTAGCAAGTCTCAGTTCTCAACTCAAATTATTTTTAGCATTTTATTTATCAAGAGAAATTCTTACATGCTTTAGAGAAATATTTTTGATCATTAATTATACTCAGCAAAGTGAAGAGAATGAAAGAATAAAAGTGCATTGTTCTGAAGACTATATTTGACATTTTTCTTGGTATAATAATAGTGTCTTTGAAGTCAGACTTTGAATGTATATAGTAGGACAAGTCACATTTTTTTCTGACCTTGTAGAGTTTATAGTCTATTAGACAAAACGAAATACATGCAAATAAACATCATAATACTAGATGCTCATGAGCACCAAAAAAACTTCAAAACTGTTTTATTTCCTTTTGAAAAAGGTATCTTCCAGTTAGAACCTATGAAAAAGGACAAAAATAATCTAAATTTGAATACTATAATCTAGTTTTTCTATAACTGTACCTATATTTTCATCTGTATTATATCTCACTGGAATTCAGAAAAAAACAATTCTACAGTTGGTACAAAGGTGTACTGAAATTGAGTAAAAAAATGTAAGGTTGATCAGATTCAGGCTTGTCCCTGGAGTTAATGGGAGATTCCAAATAAAGGAGATAGAAAATTTGCCTTTCATACCAGATAAGAATTGTACACATCAATATAAAGTCATTTTAGTTTTTTTTTCTATATGGATAACTGTGTATATAAAAAAAATTAACAGATTTTTCCTTTATTGAAAATAAGTCTTAGGGGCAGGAGAGATGGCTCAGAGGTTAAGAGCACTGACTCTGCTCTTCCAAAGGTCCTGAGTTCAAATCCCAGCAACAATAAAAACATACAATAAAGACACATGCTCCACTACGTTCATAGCAGCCTTGTTTATAATAGCCAGAAATTGGAAGGAGCCCAGATATCTCTCAAAGGAAGAAAGGATACAGATCACATGATGGATCACAACCATCCCTCATGACATCTGACGCTCTTATCTGGCGTGTCTGAGGACAGCTACAGTGTACTTACATATAATAATAAATCTTTTTTTAAAAAAGTCTTTTTCATAATGCTATATTTTGATTATGGTTTCCCTTCCCCCCCCCCAATTTCTCCAAGATCCTCCATCCCTCTCATCTGCATACACACTCTTTCTGTCTTTTATTATAAAATTAATAATAAAAAAGATACAAACAAACAATTTGCAGTAGAACAATCAAAGAAAGAAAAACAGCAAAAGCACAAGAATCACATATAGGTGCAGATACACACACATTTGCATACACATAAGAATCTAATAAATCATAAGATTATAAACTCAAGAGACAACAAGTGCTGGGGAGGATATGGAGAAAGAGTAACACACCTCCACTGTTGGCGGGATTGCAAAATGGTAAAACCGCTCTGGAAATCAGTTTGGCGGTTCCTCAGAAAATTGGGCATGTCACTTGGGACCCTGGCATACCACTCCTGGGCATATACCCAGAGGATTCCCCTGCATGCAATAAAGACACATGCTCCACTATGTTCATAGCAGCCTTGTTTATAATAGCCAGAAATTGGAAGGAGCCCAGATATCTCTCAAAGGAGATATGGATACAGAAAATGTGGTATATTTATACAATGGAATACTACTCAGCAATTAAAAATAATGAATTCATGCAATTTGTAGGCAAATGGTTAGATCTGGAAAATATCATCCTAAGCAAGTTAACCCAATCACAAAAGAATACACATGAAATGCAATCACTGATAAGTGGATATTAATGAGCCCAGAAGCCCTAAATACTCAAGGCACAATTGGCAAGTCAAATGAATCCCAAGAAGAAGAAAGGAGAGGACCCTGGGCCTGAAAAGATTGGATCCAGTTTTGTAGATCCATAACAGAGAAATGGTGTGTGTGTGGGGGGGATGATTGGGGAATAGTTGGAGGGAAGAGGACTTATGGGAATTACGGTGGGGGGGGACTGGGAAAGGGGAAAGCCTTTGGAATGGAAACAAAGAATATAGAAAATAAAAAAAAAATGGACACCAAAAATATAAATAAAAAAGGATATGCCTCATGTCTGTATATAGTCAAAACAAAACAAACTCATCAGTATCTTGATAGAAATGGATGTATGAGTGTTTTTCTTTCCTGAATATCTCTATCTATGAGCAATTCATATCTGCCTGGTTCCTCCAAGTGTCAGAATAGCATTTCAGAGTCCCTGGAATTAGATTCTCATAGTTTCATGCTGCCATGTGGCTTGTCAGAAAGAAACTGATGCAAGAATCAGTGTCCCATCCTTTTGATGTGTTTTTAAATACTTTGGAATATGTACATAAATTTCTTATCTCCATTCAGAAAGGTTACACTCAAGAATACTCTGTACTGAAACTGGGGAAGACCCTTGAGGACACTGGCTCAGGGTGAAATTTCCTGAACATAACACTAATAGCTTATGCTCTAAGATCAAGAATAGACAAATGGGACCTCATAAAATTACAAAGTTTCTGTAAGGCAAAAGGACAAATCAGCAACCAACAAATTGGGAAAAGATCTTCACCAACCCTACATCTGACAGAGGGCTAATATCCAATGTATACCAAGAACTCAAGAGGTTAGACCCCAGAAAATCAAGTAACCCTATCAAAAATGGGGTACAGAGCTAAACAAAGACTTTTCACCTGAAGAAATTCAGATGGTTGAGAAACACCTTTAAAATGTTTAGCCTCATTAGTCATTAGAGAAATGCAAATCAAAACAACCCTGAGATTTCACCTCACACCAGTCAGAATTGCCCAATTTTCTGAGGAACCGCCAAACTGATTTCCAGAGTGGTTTTACCATTTTGCAGTCCCACCAACAGTGGAGGAGTGTTCCTCTTTCTCCACATCCTCGCCAGCACTTGTTGTCTCTTGAGTTTTTAATCTTAGCCATTCTGACTGGTGTGAGGTGTAATCTCAGGGTTGTTTTGATTTGCATTTCCCTGATGACTAATGATGTTGAACAACTTTTAAGGTGTTTCTCGGCCATCCGAATTTCTTCTGGTGAAAATTCTTTGTTTAGCTCTGTGCCCCATTTTTGATAGGGTTATTTAGTTCTTTGCGGTCTAACTTCTTGAGTTCTTTGTATATATTGGATATTAGCCCTCTGTCGGATGTGGGGTTGTTGAAGATCTTTTCCCACTTTGTTGGTTGCCGTTTTGTCCTTCTGACAGTGTCCTTTGCTTTGCAGAAACTTTGTAATTTTATGAGGTCCCATTTGTCAATTCTTGATCTTAGTGCATATGCTATTGGTATTCTGTTCAGGAACATTTCCCCTGTGCCCAAGTCTTCCAGGGTCTTCCCAAGTTTTTTTTTCTAATAGTTTCAGTGTGTCTGGTTTTATGTGGAGGTCCTTGATCCACTTGGAGTTGATCTTAGTGCAAAGAGATAAGAGTGGGTCAATTCGCATTCTTCTGCATGTTGACCTCCAGTTGAACCAGCACCATATGTTGAAAAGGCTATCTTTATTCCATCGGATGGTTGTGGCTCCTTTATCAAAGATCAAGTGACCATAAGTCAGTGGGTTTATTTCTGGGTCTTCAATCCTGTTCCATTGATCTGCTTCCCTGTTGCTATACCAATACCATGCAGTTTTTAACACAATTGCTCTGTGGTACTGCTTGAGGTCAGGGATATTGATTCCCCCAGAATTCCTTTTATTGTTGAGAATAGTTTTAGCTATCCTGGGTTTTTTGTTGCTCCAGATGAATTTGAGAATTGCTCTTTCTAGATCTATGAAGAATTGAGTTGTGATTTTGATGGGGATTGCATTGAATCTGTATATTGCTTTTGGCAAGATGGCCATTTTTACTATATTGATCCTGTCAATCCAGGAGCAAGAAATATTTTTCCATCTTCTGAGGTCTTCTTCGATTTCTTTCTTCAAGGACTTGAAGTTCCTGTTGTACAGATCTTTTGCTTGTTTGGTTAGAGTTACGCCATGATACTTTATGTTGTTTGTGGCTATTGTGCAGGGTGTTATTTCCCTAATTTCTTTCTCAGCCTGCTTGTCCTTTGAGTACAAGAAGGCCACTGACTTGCTTGAGTTAATTTTATAACCTGCCACTTTGCTGAAGTTGTTTATCAGCTGTAGAAGTTCTCTGGTGGAGTTTTTTGGGTCGCTTAGGTAAAGTATCATATCATCTGCAAATAATGATAGTTTCACTTCTTCCTTTCCAATTTGTATCCCTTTGACTTCCTTATGTTGTCTAATTGCTCTTGCTAGAACTTCAAGTACTATATTGAAAAGATATGGAGAGAGAGGGCAGCCTTGTCTAGTCCCTGATTTTAGTGGGAATGCTTCAAGTTTCTCTCCATTTATTTTGATGTTGGCTACTGGTTTGCTGTAGATTGCTTTTACTATATTTAGGTATGGGCCTTGAATTCCTGCTCTTTCCAAGACTTTTAGCATGAAAGGATGCTGAATTTTGTCGAATGCTTTTTCAGCATCTAATGAGATGACCATGTGTTTTTTTTTTCTTTCAGTTTGTTTATGTAGTGGATTACATTGATGGATTTCCGTATATTGAACCATCCCTGCATCCCTGGGATTAAGCCTACTTGATCATGGTGGATGATCGTTTTGATGTGCTCTTGGATTCGGTTAGCAAGAATTTTATTTAGTATTTTTGCATCAATATTCATAAGAGAAATTGGCCTGAAGTTCTTTTTCTTTGTTGGATCTTTTTGTGGTTTAGATATTAGCGTAATTGTGGCTTCGAAGAATGAGTTGGGCAGTGTCCCTTCTGTCTCTATTTTGTGGAATAGTTTGAAGAGTATTGGTGTTAAGTCTTCTTTGAAGGTCTGGTAGAATTCTGCACTAAAACCATCTGGTCCCGTACTTCTTTTGGTTGGGAGGCTTTCTATAACCCCTTCTATTTCTTTAGGGGTTATGGGACTATTTAGCTGGTCTACTTGATGCTGATTTAATTTTGGTATTTGATATCTGTCTAGGAAATCGTTCATTTCCTCCAGATTCTCCAGTTGTTTTGAGTATAGACCTTTGTAGTAGGATCTGATGATCTTTTGAATTTTGTCAGTTTCTGTTGTTATGTCTCCCTTTTCATTTCTAATTTTGTTAATTTGTATACTGTCTCTGTGTCCTTTGGTTAGTCTGGCTAAGGGTTTATCTATCTTGTTGATTTTCTCAAAGAACCAGCTCCTGGTCTTGTTGATTCTTTGTATGGTTCTCTTTGTTTCTATTTGATTGATTTCAGCCCTGAGTTTGATGATTTCTTGTCTTCTACTCCTCCTGGGTGAATTAACTTCTTTTTCTTCCAGGGCTTTAAGGTATGCCATTAAGCTGCTAGTGTATGCTCTCTCCAGTTTCTTTTTGGATGCACTTAGAGCTATGAGTTTTCCTCTTAGCACTGCTTTCGTTGTGTCCCATAGATTTGGGTAGGTTGTACCTTCATTTTCATTGAATTCTAAAAAGTCTTTGATTTCTTTTTTTTATTTCTTCCTTGAACAAGGTGTCATTGAGTAGAGTATTGTTCAGTTTCCATGTGTATGTGGGCTTTCTGTTGTTTTTGTTGCTATTGAAGACCACTCTTACTCCATGGTGATCTGATAGGAGGCATGGGATTAGCTCTATCTTCTTGTATTTGTTGACATCTATCTTGTGACCGATTATATGGTCTATTTTGGAGAAGGTACCATGCGGTGCTGAGAAAAAGGTATATTCTTTAGCTGTAGGATAAAATGTTCTATATATATATATATATATATATATATATATATATATATCTGTTAAATCCAATTGGTCCAGAGTTTCAATTAGTTTCACTGTGTCCCTGTTTAGTTTCTGCTTTCCTGATCTGTCCATTGAGGACAGTGGAGTGTTGAAGTCACCCACAATTATTGTGTTAGGTGTAATGTGTGCTTTAAGCTTTAGTAAGGTTTCTTTTACAAATGAGGGTGCCCTTGCATTTGGAGCATAGATGTTCAGTATTGAGAGCTCTTCTTGGTGGATTTTCCCTTTGGCCAGCAAGAAGTGACCTTCTGAGTCTCTTTTGATGATTTTAGGTTGAAAGTCAATTTTATCTGATATTAGAATGGCTACTCCAGCTTGTTTCCTGAGACCATTTGCTTGTAAAATTGTCTTCCAGCCTTTTACTCTAAGGCAGTGTTTGTCTTTAACACTGAGATGTGTTTCCTGTATGCAGCAAAATGTAGGGTCCTGTTTCCGTATCCAGTCTGTTAATCTATGTCTTTTTATTGGGGAATTGAGTCCATAGATGTTAAGAGATATTAAGGAACAGTAATTATTACCTCCAGACATTTTTGAAATTATATTTATTTATCTTATTAATTTTTTATATTCGAGAGGTTATCTTCTTTTGGGTTTAATGAGAGAAGGTTTCTATCTTGCTTCTTCCCGGGTATAGTTTCCGTCCTTGTCTTGGTGTTTTCCCCTATTATCCTTTGTAGGGCTTGATTTGTGGAAAGGTATCGTGCAAATTTGGTTTTGTCATGCAATACCTTGATGTCTCCATCTATGGAGATTGAGAGTTTTGCTGAGTAAAGTAGTTTTGGCTGAAGTTTGTGTTCTCTTAGAGTTTGCATGATATCTGCCCAGGATCTTCTAGCTTTCATGGTCTCAGGTGAGAAGTCTGGTGTTATTCTGATAGGTTTTCCTTTATATGTTACTTGGCCTTTTTCTCTTGCTGCCTTTAGTATTCTTTGTTTATTACATTTGGAGTTTTGATTATTATGTGACGGGATGTATTTTTGTTCTGGTCCAGTCTGTTTGGGGTTCTATAGGCTTCTCGTATATTCATGGGCATCTCTCTCCTTAGGTTGGGGAAGTTTTCTTCCATAATTTTATAGAAGATATTAGCTGGCCCTTTAACTTGTAAATCTTCACTCTTGTCTATACCTATAATCCTTAGGTTTGGTCTTCTCATAGTGTCTTGGATTTCCTGGATATTTTGGGTTACCACCTTTTTGCATTTAGTATTTTCTTTGACTGTTGAATCAATGGTTCCTATGGTATCTTCGGCTTCTGAGATTCTGTCTTCTATCTCTTGTATTCTATTGTTGATACTTGCGTCTATGGTCCCTGATTTCTTCCCCAGGTTTTCTATCTCCAATGTTGTCTCCCTCTGTGATTTCTTAGTTGTTTCTACTTCTGTTTTTAGTATCTGGATGGATGTGCTCAGATCTTTCGCTTGCTTGATTGTGCTTTCATGTATTTCTTTAATAGATTTTTGTGCTTCCTCTTCCATAGCTTCTACTTGTTGGCCCACGTTCTTCTGTAGTTCTTTAAGTGACTTTTGTCTTTCTTCCTTATTGTCTTCTTCTCTTTGATCCATCTTCTCCTGAATTTCTTGAAGTGATTTTTGTATTTGCCTCGTAAAGGCTTCTAACTTTTGATCCATTTTCTCCTCTATTTCTTTACGAGATTTTTCTATGTGTTCAGCTACCAGCATCCTGACCAGTGATTTTATATCCAAGTCTTGTTTTTTCTGGTGTTTTGGGGTATCCAGGGATTCCTGTTGTTGGAGAACTGGGTTCAGATGCTGTCATGTTGCCTTGATTTTTGTTAGTAATGTTCCTTCGTTTTCCTTTTGCCATCTGGTTATTTCTGGTTTTAGTTGCCCTTGTTGTCAGTGGCTGGTGTTTGAATCTCCTGTGAGGCTTGGCTCACCTGTTGTTTCTCTACTGGTGAATATGTGTGACTGCTGCTTTAAGGGATCATAAGTTGGCTGCCACCCATGCGATTGTAGCCCCTGTTGGAGTCTGTCTACCTGGGCTTCTCCAGCTGTGTCCTGGTTGCAAGGAACTCGGCCTGCTTGGCTCCGAGAGCCTAGCAGATCCCCCGTGAGGGTAGCCCTCGAAGAGATGTCTACCTGGATCTTTCCAGCTGTGTCCTGGTTGCAATATGGAGGCCGCTGCTACCGCTAGTCCAGGGGCCGGCGAGCTGGTTGCAGAAGGCCTCGGTGTTTGGCCAGAGGGTGCGGGGATGTCCCACAGAGCCTAGGCGTATCTCAGCTTGCTTGGCTCCGAGACCCTAGCAGATCCCCCCCCCTGTGAGGGTAGCCCTGGAAGGGGTGTTTACCTGGGCCTTTCCAGCTGTGTCCTGGTTGCAATATGGAGGCCTGCTGCTACCACTGGTCCAGGGGCCGGCGAGCTGGTTGCAGAACGCAGCCGCAGCCTAGGTGCTTGGCTATAGGGTGGGCGCGGGGATGTCCCACAGAGCCTGGGCCTTTCCAGCTGTGTCCTGGTTGCAATATGGAGGCCTGCCGCTACTGCTAGTCCAGGGGCCGGCGAGCTGGTTGCAGAACACAGCCTCAGTGTTCGGCAAGAGGGTATGGGGATGTCCCACAGAGCCTGGGCCTTTCCAGCTGTGTCCTGGTTGCAATATGGAGGCCCGCCGCTACCGCTGGTCCAGGGGCCGGCGAGCTAATAGTTTTCTTTAGTAATGAATTATGTACTTCTCATAGAAGTGTCTGGGAAAGAGAATATATTGAGTTTAGGAACAACAATTTGATGAATAAAATGTTCTATAAACAATAGGGGAAGAGATCATCAGATTGACACAAAAGCTAATATGAGTATATTCCTGTTGCTGTTTGGATATGAAATATTCCTAAAAGTGATTTAACTGTTTTCCTAATCTGGAGTTTCTATTTTATGGATATGTGGAAACTTTAGAAGCTAGAGCCTTGCTGTAGAAAATTGGACAATAGCAAGTAGCATTTAGGTTGATAGAATGATCTAGCTTTTGGCCTGATCTTTATCTTTTGCTGCTGAGATATAATAAGTTATATTATGAGCATAACTACCACATCATGTGATCTGATAATCTCTGAAAATAGAACCAAAATAAATCCTTCCTTGTCTATCCTTTTCTCTCAGGTACTTTGACAAAGTGAGAAGAAAAGTATTTAATGCAATTTCCAAACATCAAAATCAGGATGAACTGCATAAAACACATACATAAACACACACACACACACACACACACACACACACACACACAGAGAGAGAGAGAGAGAGAGAGAAGTAAAACATTAAATAAATTCATTTTTTTGTGTTGTAAGACATATGCACCATGTAAGATGTTAATGATAGTGAAATTATGCTCAGTACATAGGAACTTGTTGAATTGTATTTGCTACTTTTCTATAGATAGATGTGTAAACAAAAATTAAAGGCTTATGCAAATTTAAGAATGAATGATAAATCATAAGGACCAGTTTTTCAAATCCACCTTTGGTACTATAGTCAGTTCAAGAACAGGTTGAGCCATATAATGCTCTGTCTCAAAAAGAAAGCTAGAAAAGAAGTTTATGATACTAAGCTGATTGAGGGTAAGAATCAGTTGACTGTTTCATATTAGAGTTTGACAGTGAGTTTCTCTGAAGAATCATTATTTGATATTGAAAGAGACCTGAAATGCAAATATCTGGAGAAAACTGCCTCAGGTGACAACACATGTTTGCAAGGATGTGGAGAAAGAGGAACACTCCTCCATTGCTGGTGGGATTGCAATCTGATGTAATCACTCTGGAAATCAATCTGGAGATTCCTCTGAAAATTGGAAATAGATCTACCTGAAGAACCAGCAATATCACTCTTGGGAATATGCCCAAAATATATCCCACCATGCCACAGGGGCACATATTCCACTATGTTCATAGAAACCTTGTTTGTGATATCTAGAAGCTGGGAAAAAACCCAGATATCCCACTACAAATAAGGAATTCAGAAAATGTGGTTCATTTACACAATGGAATACTAAACAGCTATTAAGAATGAGGAAATCCTGAGTTTTGCAGGCAAATGGATGGAACTAGAAAATATCATCCTGAGAGAGGTAACTCAGACGACATGAGGACTTGCATGGTATGTACTCACTAATAAGTGGATATGAGCCAAAATAGTACAGACTACCCAAGATCCATTCCACAGAACTCACAAAGGTCAACAAGCTGAAGTGCCCAAGTGAGGATGCCTCAGTCCCACTTAGGAGGGAGAAAAAAAGCAATCACAATTGGGGAAGGAGGGAGGGAGGGATCTGGAAGAGAAAGTAGACAGGGGTGGGGAAGGGGGGAACCAAATCTGGTATTCAGTGAGAGAAAAGGACTGAAACCCCAAGGGCCCACAAGAAACAATGGAAACAGGAAACATCAGGAGGTAGAAGGTTGGAAGTACCCTCCAGAATGCACCAGAGACCTGGGAGGTAACAGACTCTCATGACTCAAAGGGAGGACTCAAATGCCTGAAAGTAAGGAGGGGGAATTAAAAGAGCCCACCTCAAGCAGAAAGACAGAGCATCAAGAGAGGAAGAGGGCTGCCATCCCATGGTGGAAACTCTGACTCATATAGTTCTTCCTGAAAGAACTGCAGGGACCAAAATGGAGAGGAACCTGAGGAAAAGAAGGACCTGTGACAGGCCCAAAGTGGGATCTAGCTCATACAAATGTCACAAGGCCTGACTCTATTACTGAGGCTGTAGAGTGATAACAAAAATAGACCTATCATGATGGCCCATTGAAAGACCCAACAAGGAACTGAAGGAGTCAGATGCAGGTATTTGTACCCAACCAATGGACAGAATTTGCTGACCCTTGTGGTTGAATTAGGGGAAAGCTGGAAGAAGCTGAGGAGGAGGGGGACCCTGTGGGAGGACCAGCAATCTCAATTAACGTAGACCCTCAAGATCTCTCAGACACAACAAGGCAGCATACTCCAGGTGATATGAGGTCCTCAACACATATACAGAAGAGGACTGCTGCATCTGGGTTCAGACAGAGACATACCTAACCCTCAAGAGACTGAAGGCCCCATGGAGTTTAGAGGTCTGGTAGGGAGAGGCTGGAGGTGGGGTTGAGGACACCCTCATTGAGATGGGTCAGGGAGAAGTTATGGGATGTGGAACAGTTGGAGGGTAGACCATCAGGGGAATAAAATCTGTGGTGAAATGAATAAATACATAAGTAAATAAATAAATAAATAAATAAATAATAAAAAATCCACCTTAAAAAAATAGCAGGTAAGGAAATCATTATTCTGAATTAAGTCTAGGATGTTTAAAAATAGCAATGATACTAGTGTGGCACACAATAAACTAGAGAAGCCATTAAAAAAACTGAGAGCCAAGAAGCACTCAGGGAGTATAACAGTGTTTTCTGGTCCATGTTCCTGTTTCTCATAGAAGACCAAACACTACCTCAGCATAGCATATGTCTCATCTATTTTTTTCAAGAATCTAGACTAATATAAAATTCATTTGGGGGTGACTTGATTCACAACTGAGGGAGAAAAAGTTTAATCACCATTGTCTAGGGAAAAATAAAGCCCAGAGTATTAGGGTTGACCTATTTTCCATATGTAAATAATCCCATGATGGCCAGTTTCAAACTGCCAATGTGATAGTACTGAATAAGGAATCAGGCAATAATGTGTACAACATGCTTAAGTCCCAACACTGCTTTGTCACATCAGTGTACAGAGGTCATGTGGGAATCTTGATAGCACTCCATGCAATTTTTTGAGGTTATGCTTCTACCAAATGTTTAAACCAACAGTTTTTCTCAATTTGTAAAATTCTAAGAGAGACAGTTGCAAATATCTAAATACGAGTTAAAGTTATGCAGAAATTGCAGAACCAAATATAAAACATTCAACTTATTCTTGGTGAACCAAAGTTTAATTTTCTCAAATGACCAATTTCCAATCACAATAATCATAAATCATCTCACTGAGTAATTTACCTTTTTTGGACATTGATAATTTGTCTAACTTTTGCTTGACCAAATTAACACTCAGTTTTGAAAATAAGAGTGTCCCTACTTCTTTAAAACAGCACTACTTCATAAAATAGATTGCTCACTGATAATTGGGAGTTATTTAGTAGAATATTCCTCTTCCAGCTCCTTTAGTTTAAGGAGCTTGTTAAATTCTCCTTCCTTGAAATTCTGACTGTGGCCTGCAAACTACTCCTAGAGGGATCTTTTTGGAATTGAGCACTACTGATCTAGAGGAAGCAAGGTGTGTGGTGGAGAAGGGTAATATAATCACAAGGCAGATACTCGGTGGCATGATTAATCAAGAAAATAAAATTAGTGTGGATGAAATAATGGTATAAGTCTGCATCAAAACACAGAAACTTTCAAGTCCTTCTGAGCAAAGCATGCAAGAAGCCATGACTTTTTTTTTTGCTGTTTTTGAATCCTTTAGAAAATTCTTAAATAATGACAAAAATAAAAGGCCCTTATTTAAAACCCTAAAATATGAAGTAGATGTATTGCAAACAATAAAAATAAGTAACTCAGTGATGCAGCATACATGGATTGATATGCAGTGTATATCTCTAATCAGCTAACTAGAAGTGGGTCTTCCATTCAGTTTGTACTCAGAAAGCTATACAGATATTTTAGTCAATTGGAAAAAGATACATTTGTTCTCTGTTTCTGGTAGTATTTACTGTTTCCTCTTCAACATCAGCCACCCCCATTTTCTAGTCTCCTTGACATTTCCTGCAGCCAGCAGTTGTTATTAAGTATCCGTAACCAATTAGGCTTTTCCTGGGGAAAAAGAAAAACATCCTAGAGATGAAAGAACTTTTCACATAAGGTTTTAAAAAATCATTACTTTAGACTTACATTAGAAATCTACCTTGTCCTAAAGCAGTTTGATATTTCTAAAGACAATATGTAATATGTAGTAAATGCCAAGTAACTACAAATAAAATCATGTTATTCTATTTAGAAAAAAAGACATAACTGACTATATGTTCTCCATCAAACTTCTATTTTATTTTCTTTAGATACTAATAAATTAGCCTTTTGTTTGTTTATATAATTTACTGAGTTAAACTTACATGTTCTAAAATATGATGTGGGATTTTTATTTTCTTTTGGGGGTAGGCATTTGTCAATGTCAAAAGGATGTTGAATGTTCTAGACCTCATCTTTCAACATCCCTTAGACATCCTCATATATAATCCTGTTTTATTCTAGTTTTATATAGCAATAGTTAGGGGAACTTTGGAATAGTGATAAGTATTGAAGATTTTGTCCTCTTTATATATCATACATCTTCAGGTACTGTAACTGTCTTAGTCAGGGTTTCTATTCCTGCACAAACATCATGACCAAGAAGCAAGTTGGGGAGGAAAGGGTTTATTGAGCTTATACTTCCATTCAGCTGTTCATCACCAAAGGAAGTCAGGACTGGAACTCAAGCAGGTCAGAAGCAGGAGCTGATGCAGAGGCCATGGAGGGATGTTCCTTACTGGCTTGCTTCCCCTGGCTTGCTCAGCCTGCTCTCTTATAGAACCCAAGAATACCAGCCCAGAGATGGTACCACCCACAAGGGGCTCTCCCCCACTTGATTACTAATTGAGAAAATGCCCCACAGCTGCATCTCATGGAGGCACTTCCCCAACTGAAGCTCCTTTTCCTATGATAACTCCAGCCTGTGTCAAGTTGACACACAAAACTAGCCAGTACAATTGACCCTCTGTCAACTTGACACACCAACATATCACTATTAGGCCTCAACCCTTACTTTCTTATTCATCCCCAAGATGTAAATAATGCAAAAAGTCCCACAGTCTTTACATATTAAAAGTCCAATATCTTAAAATTCCAAGTTTTTTAAAAATTCAAAGTCTCTTAACTGTGGGCTCCACTAAAATACCTTCTTTCAAGAGGGAAAAATATCAGGGCCTAGTCACAATCAAAAGCAAAACTCAAACTCCAATGGCTCAATGTCTGGGATCCAACTCACGATCTTCTGGGCTCCTCCAAGGGCTTGAGTCACTTCTCCAGCTCTGCCCTTTGTAGCACACACCTTGTCTTCTAGGCTCAAGCTGCCTGTACTCCACTGCTGATGCTGTCCTTGGTGGTCATCACACAGTACTGGCATCTGCAAGCCTCATGCCTTCAAAGCAGTACCACGTGGGTGACTCTTACACAGTACCAAGTCCTGCTACAGCACGAGGCACAACCTTGGTTATCTGGAACACACCCTTTGTGCTCTCAGAAAACACTTCCCAGAAGATTTCACCTCAGTGATTCTGGTTTCTTCTTAATCACCGCTAATTTCTTAGCTCCAGCTAACCAGCATCAATAGTCCCAGTAACACAAAGGTTGACTTTAATGGTTTTGGTATCTTGTTACTCACAGCTGATTCTTCAGCCCCAGCTAACCAAAACCACAGAATCTTCATGGCCCTGATAAGAGTCTTTAATTTTCCCTCTGAAACTTCACAAGCCAGGCCTCCATCTTCTCCACTGTTCTCAACATAATCTTCCAAGCTCCTACACATCGGTCTCACAGAGGTCTCAACACTGAATGGACCATCTAGCCCAAAGTTCCAAAGTCCTTCCACAGTCCTCCCCAAAACATGGTCAGGTTGTCACAGGAATACCCCACTATGCTGGTACCAATTTGTCTTAGTCAGGGTTTCTATTCCTGCACAAACATCATAACCAAGAAGCAAGTTGGGGAGGAAAGGGTTTATTGAGCTTACACTTCCATTCAGCTGTTCATCACCAAAGGAAGTCAGGACTGGAACTCAAGCAGGTCAGAAGCAGGAGCTGATGCAGAGGCCATGGAGGGATGTTCCTTACTGGCTTGCTTCCCCTGGCTTGCTCAGCCTGCTCTCTTATAGAACCCAAGAATACCAGCCCAGAGATGGTACCACCCACAAGGGGCTCTCCCCCACTTGATCACTAATTGAGAAAATGCCCCACAGCTGCATCTCATGGAGGCACTTCTCCAACTGAAGCTCCTTTTCCTATGATAACTCCAGCCTGTGTCAAGTTGACACACAAAAGTAGCCAGTACAGTAACCATAAGCTATATGATTCAAAATGATTCATAAAAATTACAATTAAAAGTTAATTTTCTACAAATTACTACACCCTTCTTTCCCTTACCCTGGAGGAAGGAAGAGGAGAAAGAAGCACATAAAACTGAGAAATAAAACAAAACAAAATGCTCTGTTAATTTCTAAAACTCAAAAGACTCACAAGGCCTTTCCACAAGATTTGGAGAAACACTAGCATTTGGGATAGAGATAATACATTCTGACTGTACAAGCTGCCTGCATGTCATATATATATATATATATATATATATATATATATATATTACTTTTTATTGCTATAATAAGGATGCATAACTTAAGCAGCTTATAGAAAGAAGAACTTATTTGGCTATGGTCCATAGTGATAATAGTCTATCATGATGGAAAAGCATGAGACCAACTTGTAGGCATGATGGAAAGAGTACAATTCTGAGAGATGCCAATTTGAACCATGATCTTGAAGCAGAAGAAGAGAACAAAGATAGAGTCAGCAAGCCTGCTTAGCTTTCAAAACTCAAACCACGTGGCATACTTCCTTTAAGAAGGCCACACCTATCTTTCCCAAACAATACCACCAACTGTGAACCACATATTCAAATGCTCAATACTATGGGGGACATCTCATACAAACCACCATACCATGCAAAGTTTGGTGATGTGACTTTTGTGCGTTTTCACCTATGCTGGAGTGGAATTTTTGGCAATGAGTCATTTTTGAGTCACCCATTCTCCTATAAGTAATTATTATTCATATTCCTTTGGCTTACTGCAAAACACTTCACTGGTCCACTAAAATTTTGTTGGTATAATAGTTTTTTTCTTCGACTCTTGGTGTCCTACCTGTGGCACACAGGTGTGTGACCTAGAAATAGTCACACAATAATATGTATTATCATATTCCATGATCATGGAATATATTGGGTTAAATCAATGGACTATACTTTTAAAAGGAGGCTTAGATTGTGATATTTTGCATTAGTAGTGAAGACGGGCATTGATAATATCACTTATCAAATATATTCTCACTGTAAAGTACTATAATAGAAAAGCATAAATGTGATGTTCATGTGAAATAAAAATCTCATAAGGATTCATCTAACATACTGATAGAAGCAGAGAAAGATAGGAAACCGAATGGCCAAAAAGAAAAAGAAAAAGAAAAAATTGTAAGTCCCATAAGCAGATCAACAATTGTAAACACCAAAACAACAAAAACTAAAATAAAACAATTAATTAAGTAAAGAACTAACCAAATGGCTTATATTAGCCCAAATTGATAGTAACTTGTGAGAGGCCCCAGAACTTCTGTATGATCTGTATGTGATATGTTATGTAAAAAGCAATGATTTCCTAATTTGGTGATGGTCTTACTGTCTCTGAAATTTAACATCTTACATAAATATATGTTTAGTTTCATAGATGTCCATTCATAGATTTAGTCCATTTATATACTCATTATCTCAACTCATTATTATATCACTATTTCATCTGTGATTATTATTTATTAAACAGAAAAATCATTGAGATCTTACTTGATTTAGAGTGTCAGTGCCTATCCCATCATACAGTGGCTTGTTAGGAAAGAGAGGAATTGCACATAATTATCTTCAGATTTGGCTTCAAGGCCTTTGAATATGCCATATAGTCTTTCTTCTTTTCTAATTAGATTCACAAATTGTGGTGACTTACTTAGATATTCAACACAATTGAGCTGAAAAATGCATAGGATCCTCCACAATTCATTTTGATATCGTTTGATTTCGACCACAATAATACCATGAATTCAATAACCAAATGAACAGTTTAAACCATTGTTATTTGAGTAGACTATTTGGAGGTGGTGGGGTTGTGGAAATACTGGCTAAGATGGAGGAAATAGTATATTTAATAGTTATTAATGTGGGGGTAGCTTAGCACTTAAGAGGACCAGGATTGCTACCCTGTGGCAATTTAAGTCTGTCTCTATCTAAAACTAGTTGATTCAACATTCTTTTCTAGTCTCCTCATTTACCAAGTACACACACAATGCATAGACATACAGGTAGGCTAAACACTCATACACATAAAAAATAAATAAAAATATTATTAACCTTTAAGTGTTGGAACAATTTTCCTCAAATATTTTCCTCTTTAAACTGAAAAATTTTAACAAATTACAAAATTTTACTGAACATGAGGTAGCTTTTATAAATTGATACTGGATAAAAAAAATATGAGATAAACTTAAATGCACTCGAATTTCCTCAGAGATAATCTAATTTCTAAAACTTAAGGGATAATGCTTGACAACGTCTTCTGAATTCATTACTCCAAAAATAACCTTTAAAATGAGAACAATTTGAATTTTCTCATCCTTAAAGTGAAGCCTGTTGCTTACACGCTTTTTGGCAACAGTAATTTAGCTGAGTTCTTATTCACTGAGATTCACTCTGTGTGTTATGAGCCCTCCTGTGTGCTTAATGGATGGTTATTGTCAGACTGACTGACATATCTATTTGAACTCCTAAGCACCATGGTATTGAGCTGAAACAGGCACATAGATGCTAGGAAAGAGAATGGAAACTTAGGAATTGAGACATGGCAAGGCAAGCTGGGAGAAAATTTCTCAACAATTTCAGAAACTGAGTCCAATATGCCATTTGTGCTCATAAATTGGTAAAATTAAAATATCAATAGCCATCCTACCAAAGGCAATCTACACATTCAATGCAACCCCCATAAAATAAAACCAACACAATTCTTCAGAGACATGGAAAGTGCAATTCTCAATTTCATATTGTAAAATAAAAACACAGACTAGCAAAAACAATTCTTTACAATAAATGCACTTCTGGGGGAAATCACCATTCCTGACATCAAGCTATACTACAGAGCAATAATGGTAAAATCTACATGGTATTGGTACACAGACAGGATGATCAATGGAGTAGAAATGAAGACCCAGAAATAAAACTACACATTTATAGACACTTGATCTTTGACAAAGAAGCCAAAAATACACAATGGAAAAAAGAAAGCATTAACTGGGAGTCTGTAGAAAAATGAAAATAGGTCCACACTTGCCACCTTTCCCAAAGCTCAAGTCCAAGTGGATCAAGGACCTTAAAAAACCAGATACACTTCATCTAATAGAAGAGAAAGTAGGAAAGAGCCTTGAACTCATTGTCACTGGTGAAATTTCTGAAATAGAACTCCAGTGGGTCAGATTCTAAGATCAAGAATTGATAAATGGGACCTCATGAAACTGAAAAGCTTCTGTAAGGCAAAGGACATAGTCACTTGGACAAATCTGTAACCTACAGATTGGGAAAAAATCTTCCTTAACTTCACATCCAACAGAGGGCTAATAACCAAAATATATAAAGAACTCAAGAAGCTAAACTCCAAAAGATCAAACAACCCAATCAAATAATGGAGTATAGAACTAAACAGAGAATTCACAACAAAGAAATATCTAATGGCTGAAAGGAACTTAAAGAAATGTTTAAAGTTCTTATTCATTAGGGAAATGTAAATCAAAATGACCCTGAGATTCTACCTTACACCAATCAGACTGGCTAAGACCAAAAACTCAGGTGACAGCACAGGTTGGTGAGGATGTGGAGAAAGAGAAACACTCCTCCATTGCTGGTGGGATTGCAAACAGGTAAAACGATACTGGAAATCAATCTGCAGGTTGCTCAGAAAATTGGAAATAGATGTACCTAAAGACCCAGTTGTACAACTCTTGGGCATATACCCAAAAGATGCCCTACCATGCTACTAGAGCATGTATTTCACTATGTTGACGTTGGCATTAGTTGTGAAAGCCAGAAGCTTGAAACAACCCAGATATCCCATAGAGGAAGAATGGATACTGTTGCTAGAAATAATAAAAAGAACATTAAGTTCATGTGTATTCTCTCAATGGTGGTCTCACCACCTCTTGGCTAGCACCAGTCAGCAGGCTTCCCCTCTCTGATTTTCCTATCTCAGAGCCTCCTGTACTTTCTGAGCCATCAACCCTCTGTAATCAGTGGTCACATTCCCCCTTAACCCAGTAAAACCAAACTCTAGAAGCTTATAAATCAGTCAGATTTATATTTCAATAAATTCTTAATTCAAAAGATACCCAAAAGATAATTTCAGAGCCAATTGATAATGATATAAATTTCCCACCTAGATAAAACTAATTGCTCTGTAATTATCAATCCTTTATAAGATAACCATAACTACCTGTGGCTATTTAAAGCCATGCGGAATCTGGATTGTCCTGCTCCCCATTAATCTTCCTTCCTTCTCTTCTGTCCCCATCTTTGAAACCCTTTGCGCTGCCTCCCTTTTCCCTGTCTAATCACAGGCTTCTTGTTGTATTAATATTTAAAGTGAATGTACAGGGAAAATTCTGCTATATGATACAGAAAATGTAATTCATTCACACAATGACATACTACTAATGTATTACGTATAAGGACATCATGACTTTTTCCAGGAAAAAGGATTGAGTGGACAATATCATCCTGAGTGAGGTAACACAGAACCCAAAGGATATGCATGGTATGTACTCACTAATAAGTGGATATTAACCAAAAATTACATAATACCCAGGATACAATTCTTAGAACTCAAGAAGGTTAACCAGCCTGAAAAGAACAAGTAAGGATCCCTCAGTCCTACTTTGGAGGGAAAAGAAAGCAATTATGGGGAACAGAGGGAGGGACCTGAATAGGAGACTGTACAGGGAGAGGAACAGGAGAACATAATCAGGTATTGGAGGAACAGGACTGAAACCCTGAGGCCAGCAGAATGAATGGAAATAGGCTACCTCAGGAGGTAAGCGGGGATTCCCTAAATTTACCAGAGACCTGGAAGGTAAGAGACTCTCAAGACTCAAAGAGAGGGACCTTAGATGAAATGCCTTATAGTGGGGAGAGGGAACTTGTAGAGTCTACCTCCAGTAGAAAGACAGGGCATCAAGTTGGTGGATGGGCTTGCCATCCCATGGTCAAAAACTCTGATCCAGAATTGTTCCTCTCTAAAAGACCTGCAGGACAAAAATGGAGAAGAGACTTAGGAAAGGCAATCCAGTGACAGGCCCAAATTGAGATACAGCCCAATGGGATGCGCCAAGGCCTGACACTATTACTGGTGCAATGATGTGCTTACAGGCAGGAGCCTAGCATGGCTGCACTTCAAGAGGCAAAACAAGCAGCTGAAAGAGTCAGATGCAAATACTTACACCCAACCAATAGAAAGAAGCCAGAGACCCCTGTGGTTTGGATTAGGGAAATGCTGGAAGAAGATGATGATGAGGGTGACCCTATAGGAAGACCAGCAGTCTCAACTAACTTGGAGTCCTGAGATCTCTGACACTGAACCACCAACTAGGAGGCCTACATCAGTTTATATGTGGCCTCCTACAAATATACAGACGAGAACTGACCGGTCTGGCCTCAGTGAAAGAAGCACCTAATATTCAAGGGATTTGAGGACCCAAGGAGTGGGCAGGTGTGGTTGGGTTGGAGTTTGGGGAGTAGGGACATCCTCTTGGAGATGGGGGAAGAGGCATAGGATGAAGAACAACCAGAGTGTGGACAGTGAGGGGGGATAAGGACTGGAGGGTAAAAAATTAAAGAATAATAGTAATTAAAAGGAAAGTATGTCATTTAATTACCAGTAAACATATATAAGGACTAGTCAATCAAGTACTCTTGAAATGTTTTTATTAATAATTCTATGAGATAAACTAGAGTTTGACAGTTTGACACTGATCTTTTATATTCTACATTATGTGTGTGTGTGTGTGTGTGTGTGTGTGTGTGCGTGCGTGCGTGCGTGCGTGTGTGTGTGTGTGTGTGTGTGTGTGTGTGTGAAATGAAGATTTAGTAGTAGTAAAACTATGCCATAGAATACACTAATGGATTTTATAATTACGTTGTTCCAGGTGGAGATTTTATGTTCTAGATGAATATGAAGTGACAGATAAGAGAGTTTCTCACTAGAAGATCCCAAAAAACCTGCCATACAGTTAAAGTGATTCTTTCATCATGAATACACACT
Source organism: Apodemus agrarius (assembly GCA_964023405.1). Taxonomy (NCBI): domain Eukaryota; kingdom Metazoa; phylum Chordata; class Mammalia; order Rodentia; family Muridae; genus Apodemus; species Apodemus agrarius. Next base: position 43,548,053 of record OZ030010.1, read on the forward strand.
TGCAACAATAATAGCTTTTATTTTATGTGTTTTCATAATTTCACACATTGTCTTGCTGCAAATCTCAGGTGTAACTATTTCCAATAGATAGAAAACCAAATGCAAAAAGAAAACAGCTTTCATTTGCAAACTGATTTATCCAGGGCCTGTAGTCCAACCATATTCTTAATCAAAGGTACTTTGTACTAAGCCACTATCTAACTTAATTAAACACTCTGGTGTCAGGCATCTCAGAGCAGCCATTGTACATCATGAGCTTCTGACCTTATTTAAACTGTTCAACGCCAATTCATATATGCTTATGCTGTCTCACCTGTTCATTCTCTAGAATCCACATCAAACATTCTTGCTTACATTTCTGTCCACCCTCTGCTTATTATATAACTCTAGTCTATCCCCTATGCAAACCAGAATACTATACTCTACTTCTTGTTTCTAGAAAGAGTATAACAATACAATCCCTTCAAAACAGTCCTTCTGTACTTTACTAGAAAATGTAGTACCAGCAATTTATTCTTTTCAACCAAGAAGTTGTTTGAACTTAATTGGAGGCATAGGTGTATCACTTATCATTCATCTGTGCATTAACATAGACATATGTCAAATAACTTTGGAGTTTATCAACATAAGTGGAGCAAAGTGTTCATGAATCAAATTCAGGAGCACCACACCACATGTAATTTGGTGTTTGAAAGACTAGCTTCTACATGCACACCACCACCTATATATGTACTCAAACATGTACTACACACACACACACACACACACACACACACATGTATGTATGTATATGTGTATATGTACATATATACGTATATATATAAAATTGTTTAAAAATGGGACAAATAGTTTGTGTGTGTGCATGTGTGTATAGCAAAAATTAATGATATTGCATTTCCCATAGTAAAATAAAATTACCATATGTAGATATATTTACTATATTCATAATATTGGCATGGGAATTATAGTAAATATATTTAGATTTTATAAAGAAAGAAATGGAAAAGAAAGGATAGTTTTTATTTTCAGAATGTGAAGCATGATAAAACTCTTTTCTCACCACAAAAATCTGTGGAGAATTTCTGTGACCCATTTGCATGAAGACCAGTTATAATGTAATTACATGCTGAGCAATGCCCCTGATGTAATTCAAGTGATCAGAGGATCAGCACTTGGCCTTCTTTGTCAAGTACAGGAATCATGGGTAGAAAGAAAGAGAGAGAGAGGGAGAGAGAGAGAGGGAGAGAGAGAGAGAGAGAGAGAGAGAGAGAGAGAGAGAGAGAGAGGAGAAGAGAGAACCAAACCATATTCTCAACACCCAGTTTATTTTTCCCACAGATTCCACATGCATTGGTTTAAGTTAGTTTAGTCTGTTGATCTCATATTGACAGAGGTCATATCTACAGAATCTCATGATAAAATGACAAAATTCTTAGTGAAATGCATTTGATCTTTAGCATATTGGTTCACATCATTGCTTTCCATGCAAAAGCATCCCTTTAAATGTTGCAGCTGTGAAGCGTAAAGATAATCCAAAGAATTTTCACTGTGATAAACATTCAGAGCCAGAGCCCTACTCCTGAACTACTGGTGGATATAGAGAATGTCTACCACTGTCTTTGAGAACAAATGACTGACTCAATGGAAAGAGACATTTATCATGGGATTACAGCAGATGTTCTTTTTTTCTTGTGCTTATGTGTAATAGAATAGAATGGTATACATTGCAATGTATGAGGTCATATAATCTCTAGGAAATAAAATACATAACAAAAAGTTTTCTATTAATACAGAACTATAAAATCTGACTGATATGTCAGCAACTATTATATGTGAAATCTGAAAAAAAATCTTTCATAAGAGTGACCCACATACTACTTTTTTTACATAGATTGATTAAAATGCTTCATGTTCTGTATTAGAGATTTTTGTAGGTGATCCCATTTTAGAATGACTGAATGTAATAATAATAACATAAATATTATAAATATAAAATGCACATTTAATACTTGCTATGTGTCAAATTGTAAGAATTTTACACTTATTAAGAGCCAAGACATTAGAATCAGCTTGATAACACTTATATATATATATATATATATATATATATATATATATATATGGAGAGAGAGAGAGAGAGTGCGTGTGTGTATGTGTGTGTGTGTGTGTGTGTGTGTGTGTGTAGCAAAAATTAATGATATTGCATTTCCTATAGGAAATTTCCTATCATCAAAAGGAAGAATTGGAGTGAAAATCTATAGTTCCTAATATTTGTTGCTGAAGGGAATCAGAAGAGTAGATAAGATGAGGTCTGAGATATTAAAAAATTCAATCATAGTCACTTCATAGAATTGGCAGTTCCTTAGAAAACACCTCATTATAGGATAATTCATTTAATACTGGGTAACTGCCACATTGAGTAAAATATAACAAGACATTCAAAGTTTAGGATTCATTCCCATCTCTATCTCTCACTGGGTGCTCTTGATAAAGGCAATTAAACTCTATGTGATCATTTCTTCATTAGTGCAAGTGGAATAAATAATGTAATCTGTCATTAGTGCAAATGGAATAAATAATGTAATCTGTCCCATACATAATTATGTTACTACATTATAAACTCAACACAATCAAGAGTGTGGCAAAGGTGCTATGGTCATTTTGGAAACAGGCTTATATTTAGCAGATTTCTTAAATTTGAAGTTGGAATATGGCTCAACTTTCTCGAAGATATATGTGCCTGGTGGATTTGCTTCCCCTTTATTTTGTCTTATTTACTTTAATAAACATTTTATCATATGGTTCTTTGAGAATTTTATTTTTATGAACGTCTAGTTCATCAGTTCTGTTTCTTTGAGACAATTATAAAAGTTTCCTGCATTGTGCTGTGGTGGTGTGGCTACACTGGGAATGAAGGCTTTCTAAATACTGAGAAGATTGTGTTCAACCATTTACTGACTAGTTCTTGTGTGTTCTTAATAAAGAGACTCATTTACAGGAGGTAATTTTTGGGTAATTGTTCTTTTATTTTTACATTTGTATGTTATGACATATTTTCCCTGACATAGAGCTGCCTGTTTGATTTTCATAGTGCATCAGCAGGAGTGCCTCTCTCAGAAATCAACTGATCCAATAAAATATCCTTGATTTTCATTTCCCAGATGTTGTGTAAATTGGATATTTATTGAGTGTATTAGAAATAGTTTATGTCTCATAGCAGAGAAAAAAATCATGATGATAGCCTTCATTCTGAACACAAAAAGCATAAACTTAGGTTCATTCATTTCTTTTTATGCTTTGAGAGGTAAAGGTGACTACAGCATACCTGTAATTTTGAATTTGCAATCAAAGATAAGGGAAGTTCTGGGAAAGTTTTCTTTTCTTATTCGTTTCTTTAAATGTTGTTTTATTAACTTTCTTTTTTCTCATTTTCTCTTTTTTATGCATGGAGATGATCTTTTACATTATCAATTTAAACACATACACTTTGCATTTATTTTTCTCTATTAAATTTCTTCCTAGGGACGAAACAACCAGAGAAACAAGGATGTCTATCTTCCGATACCTATATAGTTCTGATTTATCAACATCAGATTATCCTAGCCAATATTTTGAACTTCTAATCTCTTCAGATTCAGAAAGTCTGTTACATGCTTCCAAATTTACTCCCTTAATAAACTCTCTAAATCTGCATTTTAAACTTTTATTTTTCTAGAGAAGATCATACATCAGTTAATCTGTCTGTCTGCCTATGGGAATATAATGTACACGATTTAGTTAACAAAAAATACAATTACCAGTGATAATTATCATTTGGAGAAGAAAGACTATTTGCTAAAGTGATTGATGATCATTAACAATAGAGTATACCTCCAACTCTTAGTAGAAATTACTTATAATGGATCATAAAAGAATCACTAGTCTAATCTGACCTTGGGTTTTCAGTGAACACATCTGCTTGTGTTGATTATTTTTTCTCTGAGTTGGCTTTATTCATTCTGGCTCAAAATACCTCAATTATTCTAGCCATCGAGATCTTACCTCAATTGTTAATCACTAACAACAGAAATTAATTAAATATAAATGCTATCTCTATGTCATAATCATTAAACACAATACATAACTTTCTTCAGCACCAGAAATAAACAGTCCACATAAAATTTAATGAACTTCAAAAGACCCATAATAGATTAAAACTATTTCTGTCTAATATATTAGTACATTCTACAGCATTTGGAATGGGATATTTAAAAAAAATTCTAAGTTTTTAGCAATTCCTGGTTACCTTTTCCTGCCTTTTCCCCACAAATAAAAACTATATTTGGGAACAAGATGTCTATCAATAGGCCATGAAGTATTTTCACACTCCCAGGATCCTTTCTCCCTTCCTTCCTCCCTCCCTCCATCTCTCTCTCTCTCTCTCTCTCTCTCTCTCTCTCTCTCTCTCTCTCTCTCTCTTTTTCTTCCTTTCTTGGATTCTCCAATGCATCTATGAAAGGCCTGCCTAGCTCTGCCCTGTCTTGGCTCATTACAAAGACATGTAAAGAAAACTTGCCATCGTTTGGCCTTTTAAACCACAGGTAATCAACTCTAACAACCTCTACGAAGGTCACTTGAAATGTCTCTTTTATGACGTGATTATTTTTTCTCTTCTTTAGTTCCAATGATTTCACATTTGAACTATCCATTTGAACACAGTCAGCTCAAGCTGGTTCTTTGAATGGTGCCATGTGGCGTGACAGAGTATGTGACCTCTCTTTCATTAAAGAAACATAAAAGGTTTTATTTGTATTGAGCCAGAAAACCTTCTATTCCAGACTCTCAGAGCTGAATATGGGCAGAACACTTGGCTTGTCTAGAACAATCAGTGTCAAGAGACTCTGAATTAGTATCGTGCATTCACTCTGGGAAAATAAGATAACAAAACCTGTTTATGGCTGATATTAAGTTTCATATTTGAAATGAAAAATGTATTTACAGCCAACCCTTTGTGTTCATTTTCTATCTCTCTCTCCCTCTCTCTGTATGTATGCCTGTGTGAGCAACTGCAAAGTATTTAAATAATAAGAAACAGACTATCTTTTGTATAAACATTTAATTCATACAATATCATCTTTGCATTAGTATTACAGATTGGTCCTTAGTTATTCAAAGGGTGAGAAGAACAACTGGATCTCTTTTCTTTCTCTCCCTCTATCTGGGTATATATGTATATATAGTGGATATGCTTATGAGGTTTTGTGTACATGTGCATATAGATGAGCACACATGTATTCAAGGAATTCAGAAGTCAACTTTACTTGTCTTCCTATGTTGCTTTCCAACTTATGATTGCTCACTAAGCATGTTGCTAATTGCTAGACCTTCTGACCAGAGATTTCTTAAGATCTTATTAATGCTGCACCCTTTATCAGGCTCTAGAGTTATAAATATGTGCTAACATATTCAACACTTACAGGCATGCTGGAGGTCTACACTCAGGTCCACATGCTTTTGTGCTAGGCACTTTCTAGCAAAGCCTTAATCCCATCAGAAATTAACTTTTTATTTGGGATATATTTGTCTTCTCAGAGAGATTCTAGACCCTGGGAAAAGACCCATATAGAACTGATTGATGTCTCATTAGAAATATTCATGTGCTATTTGTAAAAAAAAATTGATCCTTCCCCCATGTCCTAGCATTAACACACAAAATATTGCTTCATTATGTTATTCTGAGATTATGGAAACTTGTTCCATGGTTCAGTAGTGGCTGAAGAATTCTGGCTATCACTACAATGTGAGTAATATGTCTTTCTTTTAATTGTTAACATACATCACTTTTTATGTTTTAATGTTTATTCAAATATTTTGAAGTGTCTATTTTATGGCCTCCAGATTAGTATCATTATTATTTACTTGTAGTTCTTTGGTGTTTGTAAGAGCCCACACATTGCTTTGAATTTGATCACCTTTAAAACAATAAAGCTCAGGAGTAAATTTTAGATTACCGAGATTGAGACTGATAAATATCAATTATCCCTGTTCTAGTAAATTGTTCTTTTCAACATCATTTATCTGAAAATTGAAAATGACAAAAAAATGAGCAAGCACAATAACATATAATAGGTAGACCTGTCAAAATTTTAGAATAATAATACCAATGCTACATCCTTAATATGAAAATTCTGGTTATATTTGACATTGGTACCTATTGGCATATTAGAACCTTTACCTGAATTCATTGTAGTTAAACTTTCTCCAGTTTTAAATGTTTGTTTCTATCAAGTAAATGTTCAAAGAAGCACTTAAGTCCTCTTTTCTTTATTCTCAGCAATTTTACCAGCTACTCTCCAATGGGGCTATGCTGCACCTTAGGAAAGAAGATGGTGTTTGCAAAGAATAAAAACAGACTTTGGAGTAAATAATTCATACAGTTTAACTCCTTATAAAAAGCTTAAAATACATGCTATACTTTTTGAGTAAAAACAAATAAAAAAACAGACTAGGAAAAAGAAAATTGGTCGTCGTCACCAAATCTTGATGAATTTGGAAAAAAAAAAAGTCAAAGTAGAGTACAATGTCTTGTTGGCTAAAAAACATTTTCTGCTATTAAAGTGACAATAATGCAGAATTGGACATGGTGTGTGGAAACTCCTTTATGAAATTGATTGTGATGTCATCAAAAGTACATAGTATCAGCACAGTGAAAATAAATCATGATAAAAATCTTTAATAAACAGTGACCATTCTCAATTTTAAAAATCATGCTACATCATGCTACTTTTCTACTCAGAAGCTTCCCATTCCCTCAGTGATTTCATATTTGATGTGCTAAGTGTTTTGACAGAGTTAAAGAGATTATGTATTGTATATATTTAACTGAGATGTATAATGAAGAGAGTATCTTTAGAGGACATATTTTTTAAAAGTGAATACATATTTTCTTTTTCCCATTTATAGAAAATAAATTCTTTTCTCACAAACTAAATTCTGATCACTCTTCCCCTTTTATTTAATCCTCTCAGTTCCTCTCCACTTCTCTTCCCATCTGGATCCACTCCTTTTCTGTCACTTATTAGAAAAGAATAGGCTTTTAAGAGATTAAAATTAAATATAAAGAGATGAATCAAAAACTATTGCATTGAAGTTTTAAAAACAAACCAATAAAAGGAAAAGAACCCAAGAGAAGGCACAAAAATCTGAGACTCACTTGTTCACACACTAAGGAAGCCCATAAAAACACTAAATTGAAAGCCATAATATACGTGCAGAGGATCTGATGCTGCTTCCCTCTCTGTGGGTTCATATGAGTATTGCTCATGGTGATTTCGAAAGACTTACTCTCCCTACCCTCTGGCTCTCACAGTCATCTTCCCCTTCTTCCTTGGGGCAATCTGAGATTGGAGAAGGATTTGATGGAGATATTCCATTTAGGGCAGATTGTTACAAAGTCTCTCTTTCTATGCATAATATCTGTCTGTGGGTGTCAGTATTTGTTCCCACTGGATGCAGGAGTAAGCGACTCTGATTCTCGCTGAAAAAGGCACTGATCTATGAGTGTAGCAAAATAATATCAGGTGATTTTCATCACCATATCTTATTTGATTTGTTTTGTTTTGTTGTTTTGTTTTTGTTCATTTGTTTATTTTGTTTCTATTTAAGACCAAATAGTTTAGTTTTAGCCCAGGTCTCTGGAGTATATGGACTCTGTTTAGTGGTTAGTCAACTTGAGTCAGCTATGGGTTCCATCTAATGGAGTGGGCCTTAAGTCAAATCAGTTTTTGGTTGATTCCTCCCACAAGATTGCTATTAGTGCCCTAACCTATCTTGCAAGCAGGATACTACTGTAGATCAAAGAGTTTGTGGCTAAGTTGATGTTTATATTTCTATTTTGGTAGCATTCAATGTACCTTCCTGTAGCAAAGCTGCTAGCAGTTAGGAATGAAAGCCTCATGTAGGAACCAGCTCAACATCTCCATATTCAATGAATTGTGCAGGCATTGTCTTCAACAATTTGACCTTGATGCTAGTTTGTGGAGAACTAGCATTTGTCTTAGCAGCACCTGGGAGGATTAGAGATTTTTATGGTGTGTTCCTTATAAACAACTCAAGTAAATGTAATCCAATTCTAGTATATAGGTTTATGGAAGACAATAAGGGATAATAAAAGAAAGCAGGAGCCAATATATTGCCTGTGCCCTGGACTACTTGCTGCCTGACCCTACCTTGTGTGTTGAGATGAGGTGGTGCAGAATCACTGACACAGACTCCAGAGATGAGGTGGTGCAGAATCACTGACACAGACTCCAGAAGCAGGTGAAAAATGCTGCAGCAAACTCATCTAGATGCTGAGGCCAGCTCCTTTAATAACCTCCCTCTGCACCCCACTGGTACAAGAAAGAATCTCTTCTAAACACCAGTTCCCAATTGCCTGGCATTGTCTGCATCAGCAATCCTTGGGCTCTCAAGCAGTCTTCACTTAGTTCCTTCTGCAGGATTTTTTGTCGCTGCATGTTAACATAGAGATGGCCTTTTCACTTCCTCCTACACCAATAAGAGTAGGAAGAACTTTCATGTATAATTCTGAAAAGGAAAAGCATAAAAAGAACAATGTAAATAATTTAGAGTGCTGTTAGAAAAAGATCAACCTTAGAAGCTTACATAAGGTAAGCTGTGAGGAACTTATGACAAAGGCAAAAGAGTCCCCAACCAGACCCCCTGTGTGTGTGTGTGTGTGTGTGTGTGTGTGTATGTGTTAAATTTTTAGTTTTGTTCTACTCTTCTGTCAGTATGTATTTCTAATTGGCTATATGTTAATGGAGTCATTCCGTCTGGCACCCACACCTTGCCATGCATACACCATACACAGACACATATGTCTTTGGCTTTTTTTTTTTTTTTGCTTCTAGCTCTGTTTATGATTTTTCTATAACTACAATTTTACAATTTTTTACACATACCTTCTCTAATTGCTTTCCATTTAGTGTATAATATAGTTTAAAGAGGTATTATTTAGAAGAGATAAAGAATTATGCATGAAAACTCTTAAAAAGGATTGGGAATGTCAGGAGGTGGTGGCACATGCCTTTAATCCCAGCACTTGGGAGGCAGAGGCAGGCAGATTTCTGAGTTCTAGGCCAGCCTGGTCTACAGAGTGAGTTCCAGGACAGCCAGGGCTACACAGAGAAACCCTGTCTCAAAAAAAAACAAGAAAAAAAAAGGATTGGTAATATTCAATATTTTGTAATAATAATTCTTCTCTATTATATCTTCAACTTTATTGTGCACTCATTATTATAGTCAAACAGTGAATTCATAAACATACTTCATTCTGACTTGATACAATTCTGGGTATTTTAAATTTTTACCATTCAGAAAATGTCAAAGAAATAAAGAAAATTCTATTTCACCAACTATTGACCATCAACAGTTCATGAGAAACTTAGCTAGCACAAAGTTTAGATAAAGCAAAGAACAAAAAAGCTCATCTGGCAATAGAAATACTACCTCTAGTATATGAGGGAAATTTTAAGTTTTCTGAAAAGTTTGGTGATTATAATCAATTTATTTCAACGTGTTTACTTTAGACCACTGTAAATATAATGTGGAGGTGTCATGTATTTAACTGCTTTTGTCTATTTAGAATATTTTATATGCATTATTGGAATGTTTTTCTTTATATCAGAGATAAATACTAAGTATCAATTATTTACTGAGGTATATTTTAAAGCTCAATTTCAATAACACAGAGTCTTTGAAAGATCTGATTTTCCAGTCTTCAGTTCTAAGTGGCTCACAAGAATATTCTGTGTCGACAACATAGTAAAACACTTGGATACAATGAAGGTGAGACTTTATTTGTTTTTAATGTTATGAACTTTATTATTTAAAAAGTAACTTGCAAATAAGAACATCACACATAAAAATTAACCAAAACTTGAGATTTTAAAAGAAAACCAGTAAGAAAAGAGAACAGTACTTATTGATTCATAAGAGGATAGGTGTAGAGATACTGATTAGATTTGGATGTAGTAAACATATAGAGAAGATTTATTTCCCACTACCAAACTGCCTTGGGCTCAGAGAAGACACATATTCTGAAGAGTTCAGAATTCCTTCATTGGAATTATGTTAGTACCTTAAAATGTCTTTAAGGATTTATTAACATGAAATATGCTGTACCTTTGTCTGTCCTTGGAAACAAATCTCTGGACAAGTCACTGCTAACAAACAGCATTCCCATTAACATGTATAATTATAAGAGGTTCAGTGCTAAATAAAAGCAAACTGAGCTCAAATAAAAGTATCCTCAGAAGACTGGCACTTACTTACAAATATTAGCATCCAATTTCTGATGATTTAACTACAGGAATATTTGATGTCAACATTACATTTTGACATCAAAATAGTGAAAAGTAAGATTAGAATATTCATTACTGAATTTTCAATTTGAGCAAATATTGATAATAAAATTTAATCAATTCTCTCTCTATTGTCCTTTGTAATATTTTATTATATTTAAATGACTCTTCCTTGAATTAATAAAATCATTTAAAATAGCTATAGGTAGATCTTTATTATATACTTTAATAAAAATAATATTTATTATAAATTTTTGTCACATGTCATTACTATTTTATGGTTACTTATATATTACTTAATAGTTATTTTTATAATTATTATCTCATTAATTGAACTTATAGATATAGCTAATATTTCAGTTTTACACATTATACTATTAAATCTCTGAAGCTTTAATGAATACTCAAAATAACACAGTAAAGTCTGATAAATAAGCAGTCTTTCAGTCTCATGGTACATTTTGCTTTTTGGAAGGAAATGAGAAATGAAGAAAGAAAAATGTAAGTTTAAAGGAATAGTATATTTCACAGATTTTATTGACAAAATAATAGCCACAAAAATCATGTTCACACTCTAATAACAGGAAACTTCCAATGTATTGTTTTACATAACAAAATGGTATGTTCAAGTTTTCTTAGGTTAAAAGAAACTGAATTGAGGAGATTAAAATGCTTTCCCCGACTGAGCTCAGTGTAATCACAATGGAATTTTTAATTGAAAGAGGAAGGAAAATGATGTAAAGTCAGACTATATTTTGAGAGAAGCAGATCCACGAGAGATACAATTGTTGGAAAGGGTTTAGCTAGACAATGTAGAAAAACTATGTATAGAAACTAAGGAAATAAAGAGAAATATTTCTTCTTGGTGTAGGTCCAATACAGTTTAACTGTGCTCTCACAATGGTTAATATGATTGAAAGCTTGGTTCCCAAGATCATCATATTGGGAAGTATTATGGAATCTTAAAACATAGAGAATGTGAGAGCATGGGGAGGAGGTATGGGATATGGAACTGTCAGAGGGTAGACTGGGACTGGAATAAAATATGGAGTGTAAAAAAAGGACTAAATAAATGAAGTAGAACCCAGTAAATAGCCTCTAGCTTACTGGGAGTGGGGTGCTCTTAGAAAGCATTTTCTGTCATACTTCTTGAGTCATCTTAGGAGAGCTGTCTCAAAAGATATAAAGTTTTCATTACCCAGATTTCTATGTTTGAGGACATTAGTATGAAATCTGTTTCCCCAAGCACTGCAACATTGTCATCAGTAATGGGCATACATAGCCAAGAACCAGTTCTCAATGAGGATTTACTAGGATGTATGAATTTGAAACAATATCTTTTAATATTTTATTATACTAACTGGAATCTAGTATAATCCCTTTGAGCTCTAGAAAGGTGAAAAGCAATCTGTCAACTCCTCTCTTGTTAAAAAGAATCATGTAGAATATCTAATCTTCAGAACTCTATGCAATGAATCAGTGGTCTGGTTTGAAGCCTTTGGCTGTTGCTATACTATCAATATTGGAACTTCATGTGTCTCCTCTCAGATATCATGTTGTTACCCTGGTTCATGGAGATCTTGCAGCTTTGGTTCTGTATAACAGGCAGTCTAGCAGATCATGGATAGTGTAGATGTTGTTGTGGGTCAACTCAAGACTCTAGATGTGAGCCTGGGTTGTAGCTGTGTTGTTCACCCCATAGTTCTCCTTTGCTCCATGCCACCAGGGCCAGATCTCTTACTTTGTCCAAGTCAGGGGCAAGGTGACAGTGATAAAGAGAGTTGTGGCTTAGCAAGTCCCTAAGAATAAAAGATGATTAAGTGTTCAGCCTTATATAGTGAACTTATATCACAAATTCTAAGGTTCTATGAACATTGCAAAAAATGAGCTAGAAAAAGTTTAGAACCAAAATATATGGAAGACTGTCAAATTCTATCTTCCAGTCATGAGAGAATAATTGCAATCTTAAACTCACAGCAACTGTGTTTTCTGCAGTGGGAGTTACACAAGACTTAAAATGTCAGTGGTTACTCACAGACAGGGGAATGACACACAGAGCCTACACTGTTCACTAAGATACTGGCTATTGATGGATTCTGGTGTGTGGTTGTGCTCATTTTCTTTAGTTGTGTACACACTGATATGTCTATCAAGATTCAGTTAAAAATGTCAAACCCATAGTTATGTACATATCCCTCTATAAATGCAATGGGTTAGAAAAGAACCCACAAAGGCATAAATGTGGAAAAGGATTTGTAGGGAGGAGTGCCCTGAGTAGGAGAGAGATGAGAAAGGATGGGGGACTGAACATAATCAGAATGCATTATATACAACGCAAAATTATCAAAATTTAATAACTTATTTTAAAATAGAAGATTAAGATCATACATGTAGATGATTTCCAATAAAACAGGCACATGGGAAACAGAAACACAAGGATTTCTGTGAGTTCAAAGCCACCATAATCTTCATGACAAGTTTCAGTTTAGATAAGGGCAGATAATGAAAGCTTGCCTCAATAGTAATAATAATAATAATAATAATAATAATAATAATAGCAGCAACAACAATAATAAAAAGAATATGTATTGTATAAATACAACAACTTCAAATTACAGCTTCTTATAATGGTTAAAGATAAACTCAATGCAAGGGTAAATTTTATTAGCTATTGAAATGATATGAAGGGAACACCAGAGTGGGAGTTCACTTGGGACACAGTCCACCTGCGTTCCTTCTGCACACGGGAGCTGGGCAGCTTTATAGCTGTCTGAGCACATATCCTGCAGAGGAGCATCTGACTTGCAAGGAGTCCTGTGGTTAGAGGAAACCCTGAGTTCTGAGGTCGCCACCATCTTGGCTCCTGTAACAAAGCGGCCAGCTCAGCCAGGTACACAGAGAAACCCAGAGTGAAGGATTGCTCAGAGCACAGCCTGCCTGGGTTCATTCCTCATGTGGGAGCTGGGCAGCTCTACAACTGCCTGGGCATGTATCCTATGGGGGAGCATTTGACTTGTAGGGAGTCCCATGGTTAAAGGGAGCCCTGTGGTCTGAGGTTTCCATGATCTGGGGCTCAGCCTGGTGCACAGGGAACAACAAATTTGGGGATCACTTGAGAAAGAGCCTGCTTGGGTTCCTTCTGTGTGGGAGCTGTGCAACTCAACAGCTGTCTGGGCACTTTCCTGCAGGGGAGCATCTGACCTGCAGGGAGAAACACAGTTAGAGGGAACCCTGTGGTCTAAGGTCTCCACCCTCTTGGCTCCTGTGACCAAGCCGCCAACTCAGCCAGAGACCTGTGCCACATCTGACATGGGGAAGATCCCACTTCCTGATACTCTCAAGAGAACTGGCAGGAGCAGGTTAATCGCCACTACCCTGTTCCATTAGATGTGGTAGACCTGTTCCACATCTGACAAGTGGAAGATCCTACTTCCTGACACTCTCTCAAGAATGGACAGGAGCAGGTTAGTCATTAAAAGAGGGACATTCAAGAACCAGAATCAGCACAGCATTTGAAATCCAGCAGCAAGCTCTGCCCTGGGCCATTTGCCTTGCAGAGTGATTGGTGGTTGGAGGGGGTCCTCACAGAGTCTACCATCTTCACGACCAGGCAGACCAGACAGGAAACACCAGGTACACAGAGACAAACCAAGTATAGCATTGCTTGCAACAAGGCACACCAGGGCTCCTAAGGCATCCAAGAGGAGGGCAGCACATCAGCAATCTGTGCCAGGGGAAACCCAGTCATCCAGGGGTACAGAAATTGCCTTACAGGCCCACAGGAGGTTCAAGCACCAGCCACTTACAACAGGACCAACTAACACCAGAGATAACCAGATGTCAAAAGGCAAACTTGGAAAGTTACTAACAGAAATCAAGGCAAAATGGCAGCATCTGAACCGAATTCTCCAACAACAGCAAGTCCTGGAAACACTAACACACCAGAAAAACAAGATTTGGATTTAAAATCACTGGTCATGAAGCTGTTAAAGGAACACAAAAAGGCCATAAATAAATCTCTTAAAAAAAAAATACGAGGGAACATATGTTAGAAGCCCTAACAATGGAAACAATATATTCCACTAACCCAGCTCTACAAAGGATAATAGGAGAAAACTCCAATACAAGGAGGGAAACTACACCCTGGGAAAAGCAAGATAGTAACCTTCTTCCATCAAACTCAAAAGAAGATAAACACTCAAAAACAAAAATAGCATCAAAAATGACAGGAAGAAATAATTACTAGTCCTTAATATCTCTAAACATCAATGGACTCAATTCTCCAATAAAAAGACATAGACTAACAGACTGGATATGGAAACAGGACCCTACATTTTGCTGCATACAGGAAACACACCTCAGGGTCAAAGACAAACTACCTGAGAGTAAAAGGCTGGAAGACAATTTTACAAGCAAATGGTCTCAGAAAACAAGCAGGAGTAGTCATTCTAATATTAGATAAAATTGACTTTCAACCTAAAGTCATCAAAAGAGACACAGAAGATCACTTCTTTCTGGTCAAAGGAAAAATCCACCAAGAAGAACGCACAATTCTAAACATCTATGCTCCAAATGCAAGGGCACCCTCATTCGTAAAATAAACTTTACTAAAGCTCAAAGCACACATTGCACCTAACAAAATAATTGTGGGGGACCTCAACACTCCACTATCCTCAATGGACTGATCAGGAAAACAGAAACTAAACAGGGACACAGGGAAACTCATTGAAACTTTGGACCGATTGGATTTAACAGATATATGTGTATATATATATATATATATATATATATATATATATATATATATTCATTTTCACATATATATTCATTTTCATATATATATATATATCTGTTATGAAAATGAAGGCATAAAAATCACTTAATGAAATTCAGAAGAATGTGGGTCAACAGATAGAAGCCAATAAAGAGGAAATGCAAAAATCACTTAAAGAAATGCAGGAGAAATTGAGTCAATAGGCAGAAGTCATGAAAGAGGAAACCCAAATACCGGAAAACACAAACAAATGAGTGAAGGAACTGAGCAAAACCATCCAGGGTCTAAAAACAGAAGTAGAAATAACTAAAAATCACAAAGGGAGACAACTTTGGAGATAGATATCCTTGGGAAGAAATCAGGGGACATAGATGCAAATCTCAACAACAAAATACAAGAGATAGAAGAATTTCAGATACCATAGAAACCATTGACTCAACAGTCAAAGAAAATGCAAAAAGGAAAAGGTTTGTAACCCAAAACATCCAGGAAATCCAGGACACAATTGAAGAGGAAACCTAAGTATTATAGGCATAGATGAGAATGAAGATTTACAACTTAAATGGCCAGCAATTATCTTCAACAAAATAAGGAAGAAAACTTCCCTAACCTAAAGAAAGAGTTGCCCATGAATATACAAGAAGCCTACAGAGCTCCACACATACTGGACCTGAACAGAAATACCTCCCGTCACATAATAATAAAAACCCTAAATGTACTAAACAAAGAAGGAATAATAAGAGCAGTAAGAGAAAAGGGCCAAGTAACATAAAGGAAGACCTATCAAAAATACACCAGATTCTCACCAGAGACCATGAAAGCTTGAAGATCCTGGGCAGATATCATACGGACTCTGAGAGAACACAAATGACAGCCAAGACTACTATACCCCGCAAAACTCTCAATCAGCATAGATGGAGAAACCAAGATATTCCATCATAAAGCCAAATTTGCACAATATCTTTCCACAAACCCAGCCCTACAAAGGATAATAAGTAGAAAACACCAATACAAGAGGGAAACTACACGCTGGAAAAGCAAGATAGTAACCTTCTTTCATCAAATCCAAAAGAAGATAACCACTCAAATATAAAAATAACATGAAAAGTAACAGGAAGTAATAATCACTATTCCTTAATATCACTTAACATCAGTGGACTCAATTCCCCAATAAAAAGACATAGACTAACAGACTGGATACATAAACAGGACCGTACATTTTGCTGATTACAGAAAATACACCTCAGTGTCAAAGACAAAACTACCTCAGAGTAAAAGGCTGGAAAATGATTTTACAAGGAAATGGCCTTTGGAAACAAGCCCGAGTAGTGATTCTAATATCAGATAAAATTGACATTCAACCTAAAGTCATCAAAGGAGACACTGAGGGACACTTCTTACTGGTCAAGGTAAAAATCCACTGAGAAGAACTCTCAATTCTGAAAATCTATGCTCCAAATGCAAGGGCACCCTCATCCATAAATGAAACTTTACTAAAGCTCAAAGCAGACATAGCACCTAACAAAATAATTGTGGGTGACTTCAACACTCCACTTTCCTTAATGGACCAATCAGGAAAATAGAAACTAAATATGTACGTGGTGAAAGTAATTGAAGCTTTGGACCAATTGGATTTAACAGATATATATAATTTCATCCTAAAGCAAAAGAATATACCTTTTTCTCAGCAACTCATGGTACCTTCTCCAAAATCGACCATATGATTGATCACAAGACAGACCTCAACAAATATAAGAAGACAGAACTATTCCAATGCCTCCTACATATTACTATGTCTTCAACAGCAATCAAAACAACAGAAAACCCACATACACATGGAGACTGAACCATATTCTAATAAATGATTCCTTGTTCAAAGAATTAATAAAGAAAAAAGTCAAAGACTTTTTAGAATTCAATGAAAATGAAGGCACAATAGACCCAAATCTATGGGACACAATGAAAGCAGTGCTAAGAAGAAAACTCATAGCTCTGAGTGCCTCCAAAAAGAAACTGGAGAGAGCATAAATTAGCACAGCACAACTGAAAGCCATGGAACAAAAAGAAACTAATTCACCAAGGAGGAGTAAAAGTCAGGAAATCATCAAATTCAGGGCTGAAATTAATCAAGTAGAGACAAAAAGTACCACACAAAGAATCAACAAAACCAGGAGCTGGTTCTTTGAGAAAATCAACAAGATAGATAAACCCTTAGCCAGACTAAACAGAAGGCAGAGAGACAGTATCCAAATTAACAAAATTAGAAATGAAAAGGGAGATATAACAACAGAAACTGATGAAATTCAAAAAATCATCAGAACATGCTACAAAAGCCTATACTCAACATGTTTGGAAAATCTGGAGGAAATGAACAGTTTCCTAGACAGATACCAAACATCAAATTAAATCAGGATCAAATAGATTATCTAAATAACCCCTAAAGAAATAGAAGGGGTCATAGAAAGTCTTCCAACCAAAAAATCACAGGACCAGATGGTTTTAGTGCAGAATTCTACCAGACCTTCAAAGAAGACCTAACACCAATACTCTTCGAATTATTCCACAAAATAGAAACAGAAGGAACACTACCCAACTCATTCTATGAAGCTACAATCATCCTGGTACCAAAACCACACAAAGATCCAACAAAGAGAACTATAGGCTAATTTCCCTTATGAATATGGATGCAAAAACACTCAAAAAATTCTTGACAATTTAATCCAAGAACACATCAAAATGATCATTGAAAATGTTCAAGGCTTCATCCCAGGGATGCAGTGAAAGTTCAATATATGGAAATCCATCAATGCAATCCACTACATAAAAAAAACTCAAAGAAAAAACAACATGGTCATTTCATTAGATGCTGAAAAAGCATGTGACAAAATTCAGCATCCATTCATGCTAAAAGTCTTGGAAAGAAAAGGAAGTCAAGGCACATACCTAAACATAGTAAAAGCCATATACAGTAAACCTGTAGCCAACAGTAAACTAAATGGAGAGAAAATTGAAGCAATCCCACTAAAAGCAGGGACTAGACAAGCCTGCCCCATCTCTCCATATCTTTTCAATATAGTACTTGAATTACTAGCAAAAGCAATTCAGCAACATAAGGAGGTCAAAGGGATACAAATTGGAAAGGAAGATTAAAACTATCCCTATTTGCATATGATATGACAGTACAAATAAGTGGACCCCCCCCAAAAAAAAGAAAACTCCACCAGAGAACCCATACAGCTGTTAAACAACCTCAGCAAATTGTCTGGATATAAAATCAACTCAAGCAAATCAGCAGCCTTCCTATACTCAAAGGATAAACAGGCTGAGAAGGAAATTAGGGAAATGACACCCTTTACAATAGCCACAAACAATATAAAGTATCTTGGGGTGAATCTAACCAAACAAGGGAAATATCTGTATGACAAGAACGTCAGGTCTCTGAAGAAGGAAATCAAAGAAGACCTCAGAAAATTGAAAAATCTTCCTTGCTCATGGATTGGCAGGATTAATATAGTAAAAATGGCCATCTTGCCAAAAGGAATTTATAGATTTAATGCAGTCCCCATCAAAATCCCAACTCAGTTCTTCAAAGTGTTAGAAAGAGCAATTCTCAAATTCATCTGGAATAACAAATAACCCAAGATAGCTAAAACTATTCTCAACAGTAAAAGAACTTTCAGGGGAATCATTTTCTTGGAACTCAAGCAGTACTACAGAGCAATAGTGTCAAAAACTGCAAGGTATTGGTACAGTGACAAGTAGGTTGATCAATGGAATAGGATTGAAGACCCAGAAATGAATCCACACACCTATGGTCACTTGATCTTTAACAAAGGAGCTGAAATCTTCCAGTGGAAAACAAGTTAGCCTTTTCAACAAATGGTGCTGGCTCAACTGGAGGTCAGCATGCAGAAGAATCTGAATTGATCCATTCTCATATCCTTGTACTAAGCTAAACTCCAAGTGGATCAAGGACCTGCACATAAAACCAGACACACTGAAGCTATAGAAAAGGAACTGGGGAAGACTCTTGTGGACACAGGCATAGGGGAAAAGTTCCTCAACAGAACACCAATAGCTTATTCTCTGAGATCAACAATTTACAAATGGGACCCCATAAAATTACAAACTTTCTGGAAGGCAAAGGTCACTATCAATCTGACAAATGGCAACCAACAATCTGGGAATAGATCTTCACCAACTCTACATCCAACAGAGGGCTAATATCCAATATATACAAAAAGCTCCAGAAGTTAGATTCTAGAGAGCCAAATAACCCTATTAAAAATGGGGTACAGACCTAAACAAAGAATTTTCACCTGAATAACTTGGAATGTCTGAGAATCACCTTAAGAAAGGTTCAACATCCTTAGTCAATAGGGAAATGCAAATCCAAACATCCCTGAGAATTCTCCTCACACCAGTCAGAATGGCTAATATTAAAAACTCAAGAGATCATGTGTGTTGGCAAGGATGTGGAGAAAGAGGAACACTCCTCCATTGCTGTTGGGAATTCAAGTTGGTACAACCACTCAGGAAATTAGTCTGGTGTTTCTTCAGAAAACTGGGCATGACAATTCCATAGGACCTCCTATACCACACCTGGGCATATACCAAAAGGATTCCCCAGCATGCAGTAAGGACACATGCTCCATTATATTCATAGCAGCCTTGTTTATAATAGCTAGAAGCTGGAAAGAAACCAGATGTCCCTCAATGGAGGAATGGATACAGAAAATGAGGTATATTTACACAATAGAATACTACTCAGCAATTAAAAACAATGAATGCATGAAATTCTTAGGCAAATGGTTGGATCTGGAAAATATCATCCTAAGTGAGGTAACCCAATCACAAAAGAATGCACATGGAATGCAGTCACTGATAAGTGGGTATTAGCTCAGAAACTCTGAATACCCTAGACACAATTCACATGTGAATTCATTTCCAAGAAGATGGAAGGAGAGGGCCCTGGTCCTGGAAAGACTTGATGCAGCATTGTAGGGGATTGCCAGGACAGACAAGTAGGAGGGGCTTGATTGGAGAAGGGGAGGAGAGAAGAGGGCTTATTGGATTTATGGGGGGGGGGAACTGGAAAAGGGAAAATCATTTCGGATTTAAACAAAGAATATAGAAAAGAAAAAATGATATGAAGTTGATTAGACATAAAACATAATACTTTCAAAGTTATTGTTTACAGAAAAAAATACTAATTCTAGTTTTTTTTTCCTTAACCATTTTTACCTATTATGTTTCCATGACTAGTTTTCCTCTTCTTCATGTTAGTTAATTCAGTGGTTTTATGGCTCTGGTTTAAAATTAAAGGATAGAACATAGAGAAGACAACAAATGATTATTCAATTTCTACTTTAGCACATGAATCTTCATAAATTTAAAAAATTTAAATGCTAGAGTCAAATAATGGCTTAGAAACACTATAGTTTATTCCCAAACATTCTTTCCATTCTATTTACTTGAATCTTTAATCTTTATTTGACATTTCCCAAATTGGAACTTTATTATAGACAATGAATTTTCAAATCAATGAGGATAGATCCATCTGTGATACAAACTGCAGCATAGATAGGGCACATTAGAATTTTCATAGCCTGTACACCTGCTAAAAATAGCATGTCTCTACTGAGTTTTATTGAAAACCACCTAGAACATAGAGCTTTAGCTTGATTCATTTAAATTTAAAAATTAAGCTAGCAATAGAACATAAAATCACATCCCTGCCAGATACACTGAATCTAATAGAAAAGAAAGTGGGGAAAAGCCTCAAATACATGGGCAGAAAGGAAAAGTCCTTGAATAGAACACCAATGGCTTATGCTCTAAGATCAAGAATTCAAAATGGAACCTCATAAAATTGCAAATCTTCTATAAAGGGAAAGGACACTGTCAATAGGATAAAACAGCAACCAACAGATTGGGGAAAGGTCTTTACCAATCCTCCAACTGATAGAGGGCTAATATCCAATATATACAAAGAACTCAAGAAGTTAGACTCCAGACAATCAAATAACTCTATTGATAAAATGCGGTACAGAGCTAAAAAAAGAAATTTCAACTGAAGAGTATCAAATGGCCATGAAACACTGAAAGAAATGTTCAATATCCTTAGTCATCAGGGAAATGCAAAACAAGACAACCCTGAGATTTCACCTCACACCAGTCAGAATGGCTAAGATCAAAATTCAGATGACAGCAGATGCTGAAAAGGGCATGGAAAAGAGTGACACTCTTCCATTGCTGGGTGATTGCAAGCTGGTACAACAACTCTGGAAATTAGTCTGGTGGCTCCTCAGAAAATTGGACATAGTTCTACCCGAGGACCCAGCTATACCATTCCTGGCCATATGCCCAGAAGATTCTCCAAAATGAAATGAGAAAACATGTTCCACTATGTTCATAGCAACCTTATTTTTCCAGAAGCTGGAAAGAACCCAGATGTCCTTCAACAGAGGAATGAATGCAGAATGTGGTAGATTTGCACAATGGAATAGTACACAATGACTTCACAAAATTCACAGGCAAATATCATTCTGAGTGAGGTAACTCAGTCACAAAAAAAATGCACACCATGCACTGTGTGCAGGATATACACTCACTGATAAGTGCCTATCAGCCCAAAAGTTTCGAATACCCAAGATACAATTCACAGATCATATGAAGCCCAAGAAGAAGGAAGATCAAAGTGTGGATGCTTCAGTGCTTCTTAGAAGGGTGAACAAAATACTCACAGGAGCAAATATGGAGACAAAGTGTGGAACAGATACTGAAGGAAAGGCCATGTAGAGACTTCTCAACCTGGAGATCCATCCCATGTGCAGTCTTCAAGCCCTGATGCTATTGTGAATGCTGGGAAGTACTTGCTGATGGAAGCCTGATATGACTTTTTCCTGAGAGGCTCTGATAAATACAAAGTGAGATGCTCATAGCAAACCATTGGACTGAGTGTAGGGTTCCTGATGGAGGATTTGGGGAAGAGACTGAAAGAGCTATAGAGATTTGTAGCCCAATGTAGACAGCAACAGTGTCAACTAGCCAGACCCCTCCTCCAGAACTCCCTGGGATTGGACCACAAACCAAAGAGTTCACAAGGAGGGACCCTTGGCTCAGGCCACATATGTGGCCTTGTTCAACATCAGTTGGAGGATTGACCTTTTGGCCTGAGACTGTTCAGGGCCCCACCATAGGGAAATGCCAGGGCAGGAAGTCAGGAGTCATTGGGTGGGTGGGGGTGTACCCTCATAGAGGCAAAAGAAGGGAAGATGGGACAGGGCATTTCCAAAGGGGAGACCTGGAAAGAGAAAAACACTTAAAATGCAAATAAAGAAAATATCCAATAAAAAATCACATCCTTGTCAATTTGTCAACTTTTCTGCACTTTCTGAAAATTACTGTTGAGAATATCTGGAATGGTTGCTAAATCCACACTGTAGATAATTAAAGGGGAGAAGAATAAAATAAATAAAACACCCTTTTTCGTTATATCAAATTTAGACATCTATTAATCTTCAATTAATTACATAAACACATAACTGTATTTCACTTCCTTATTATATATATATAATTATATATATAATTATATATATATATAATGAGGCATTTATGCATATATAATTGTTCATATATATTTGTTAAATAATATGCATTTGTCCACATAAGCCACATTATTAACACAGAGATTTCAATATAAAGGCTAATTACTAAAATTTACAATCGCCAAAAACATTAATCAAAATTCTCTCAACATTTTCATTTCATTTTATTTTATTTTATTTTATTTTATTTTATTTTATTTTATTTTATTTTATTTTTTTTATTTTGTCTTTAACCATATTTTTTCTGACAGCTTGGATCAATGTATCCTGCAACATACTGTGCTTGAAATTATAAACCTGAGATAACTGATATCATTCTATTTTGTTGGTTTTCAATATTTCTGCATGGAAGTTGCTATTACTCTCCATAGGTAGTAAAATTTATCATGTTGCAAGCCACATAATTGGAATCATAATGAGAATCAGACAAGAATAAGTCTATATTCCAACTATAATTGAGAAGGGGGACTCTCCAATGCTCATGCAACTGGGAAAACTTTTATAGATTATCAGGAAAGAAAATACCAGTAATCTATAATAGTATCTCTGAGTAGTATCTTAAAATATACTCCCATGAAAACAATCTGAATGGAGGCCTGTAGTAGCCACCAAGGATTACTATTATAGATTCCTTTGAAAAGCTGAAAAGCTGGGAGAATAAAATCTAAGCAGCAAGAAATGGTTGTTACATTCCATTGAAGCAGAGGCTTCAGTAAACACTGAGAATGAAAGGTGAGGCAATAAAAGACCATAAGAGTTATCATAAACTGACACAGGTGTAACAGAAAGCATGAAATGTTTTTTGGTTACATGCTTCCCCTTGGAATGGAACATAAATATGTTTGAAGCAATTTCCTTCATCAAAGATTATTGCAATGGAAGGAGATACATTATTAAAAGGGATCATCAACCACCAGTAACAACTCTAGAAAATGTGTTTTGTTTCTGAACTGATTGTCTAAAGTGGACCCCATAAAACCCACCTGGTATATAACTTATTTGAAATAACTCACAGATTTTTTTTTAGAAAAATGGCATAGTTAATACATGTGCTAGCTCTATAGACAAAGAAACTGACTTCAGAATATAAAAGATAATTATGCAAAAAACCTAGGGTTTGGGATCAATTAAAGATTTTATTTCTATCTACTGATGGGAAGATATTGCACTGCACTTGTTCAGTTTTGATGAACTTGAGTCATGTTTGGAAGTCACAGATTATTTCAAACTTGAAGTTAGTGTGTATATTGAATATTTGAAAAGCAATTAAAATTCATCAATGTGATAAAATTTAATTTTAAAGAAAACTATGTCAGTAAAATATTGCAAATACAAGATCATGAAATACACCAACTTAAGCTAGAGCTTACTAGTAATGATGGATATTAAGGGGTTTATTAGCTCATATATTTTTAATTTAGTAAATAGTTAACTTGTATTAAATGAAGAACTTTAAAAGACACAAGAAAAAATGAGTTTGAAGGTGAATTCCATGTAATAAGAGTAAAAAAAAAAAAAAAGTAAGTGAAATCCAGGAAAATAACCCCAAATGTTTAGGATAGCATGAAAGATGGCTATGTTGTCATTATGACAACATAATCCATTCAGTTAAAAGGTAAAATAAAGATTAGAGATCATATAAATAAATGTTGCAAGTTGGTACAACCACTCTGGAAATCAGTCTGGCGGTTCCTCAGAAAACTGGGCATGACACTTCTGGAGGACCCTGCCATAGCACTTTTGGGCATATACCCAGAGGATTCCTCAGCATGCAATAAAGATGCATGCTCCACTATGTTCATAGCAAACTTATTTGTAATAGCCAGAAGCTGGAAAGAACCCAGAAGTACCTCAGTGGAGGAATGGATACAGAAAATGTGGTATATTTACACAATGGAATACTACTCAACAATTTAAAACAATAAATTCATGAAATTCTTAGACAAATGGTTGGATCTGGAAAATATCATCCTAAGTGAGGGAACTCATTCACAAAAGAACACACATGGAATGCAGTCACTGAGAAATGGATATTAGCCCAGAATCTCTGAATACCCAAGACACAACCCTAAGATATCACAAAAGAAGGTAACTTTGGAGATAGAAAACCTTGGGAAGAAAGCAGGGGTCATAGATGCAAATGCCAACAACAGAATAAAAGATATAGAGGTAAGAATCTCAGATGCTGAAGATTCCATAGTAACCATTGACACCACAGTCAAAGAAAACACAAAATGCAAAAGGCTTGTAACCCAAAAAATCCAGAAAATCCAAGACACAATGAGAAGACCAAACCTAAGGATTATAGGGATAGACGAGAGTGAAGATCTACAACTTAAAAGGCCAGCAAATATCTTCAACAAAATTATGGAAGAAAACTTCCCCAACATAAACAGAGAGATGCCCATGAACATACAAGAAGCCTACAGAACTCCAGACTGGACCAAAATAGAAATACTTCCCGTCACATAATAATCAAAGCCCCAAATGTACTAAACAAAGAAAGAATATTAAAGGCAGTAAGAAAAAAAGGCCAAGTAACATATAAAGGAAGACCTATCAGAATCACACCAGACTTCTCTCCAGAAACCATGAAAGCTAGAAGATCCTGGGCAGATCTCATGCAGACCCTAAGAGAACACAAAAGTCAGCCAAGACTACTATACCCAGCAAAACTCTCAATCAACATAGATGGAGAAAACAAAATATTCCATGACAGGACCAAATTTACACAATATCTTTCCACTAACACAGCTCTACAAAGGATAATAGGAGGAAAACTCTAATACAAGGAGGGAAACTGCACCCAAGAAAAAGCAAGATAGTAACCTTCTTCCATCAAACTCAAAGGAAGATAACTACTCAAAAACAAAAATAACATCAAAAATGACAGGAAGAAATAATCACTATTCCTTAATATTTCTTAACATCAATGGACTCAATTCCCCAATAAAAAGACATAGACTAACAGACTGGATACAGAAACAGGACCCTACATTTTGCTGCATACAGAAAACATACCTCAGAGTCAAAGACAAACACTACCTTAGAGTAAAGGCTGGAAGACAATTTTGTAAGCAAATGGTCTCAGGAAGCTAGCTGGAATAGCCATTCTAATATCAGATAAAATTGACTTTCAACCCAAAGTCATCAAACAAGACACAGAAGGTCACTTCTTGCTAGTCAAAGGAATAATCCACCAAGAAGAACTCACAATTCTAAACATCTACACTCCAAATGCAAGGGCACCCTCATTGGTAAAAGAAATTTTACTAAAGCTCAAAGCACACATTGCACCTAACAAAATAATTGTGGGGGACATCAGTACTCCACTATCCTCAATGGACCGATCAGGAAAACAGAAACTAAAGAGCAACACAGGGAAACTCATTGAAACGTTGGACCAATTGGATATAATATATATATATATATATATATATATATATATATATATATATATATGTGTGTGTGTGTGTGTGTGTGTGTGTGTGTGTGTGTGTGTGTATGTATATATAAAACATTTCATCCTAAAGCAAAAGACTATACCTTTTTCAAAGCACCTCATGGTACCTTCTCCAAAATCGACCATATATTGGTCACAAGACAGACCTCAACAAATATAAAAAGATCTAACTAATCCCATGCCTCCTATTGGATAACCATGGAGTAAGAGTGTTCTTTAATAGCAACAAAACCAACAGAAAATTCTCATACACATGGAGGCTGAACAATATTCTACTCAATGGTACCTTAGTCAAGGAAGAAATAAAGAAAGAAATCAAAGACATTTTAGAATTTAATGAAAATGAAGGTACAACATACCCAAATCTATGGGACACAATGAAAGCAGTCCTAAGAGGAAAACTCATAGCCCTGAGTGCCTCCAAAAAGAAACAGAAGAGAGCATACACTAGCAACTTAATGGCACACCTGAAAGCTCTAGAACAAAAAGAAGCTATTTCACCCAGGAGGAGTAGAAGATAGGAAATCATCAAACTCAGGGCTGAAATCAATCAAGTTGAAACAAAGAGAACCATACAAAGAATCAACAAAACCAGGAGCTGGTTCTTTGAGAAAATCAACAAGATAGATAAACCCCTAGCCAGACTTACCAAAGGGCACAGAGACAGTATTCAAATTAACAAAATTAGAAATAAAAAGGGAGATATAACAACAGAAACTGAGGAAATTCAAAAAATCATCAGATCCTACTACAAAAGCCTATACTCAACACAACTGGAGAATCTGGAGGAAATGGACAATTTACTAGACAGATACCAAATACCAAAATTAAATCAGGATCAAATAGACCATATAATCAGTCCCATAATGCCCAAAGAAATAGAAGGGTTCATAGAAAGTCTTCCAACCAAAAAAAGCACAGGTCCAGATGGTTTTAGTGCAGAATTCTATCAGACCTTCGAAGAAGTCCTAATACCAATACTCTTCAAACTATTCGACAAAACAGAAACAGAAGGAACACTACCCAACTCATTCTATGAAGCCACAATTACCCTGATTCCAAAGCCACACAAAGGTCCAAATAAGAAAGAGAACTACAGGCCAATTTCCCTTATGAATATTGATGCAAAAATATTAAATAAAATACGTGCCAACCAAGTCCAAGAACACATCAAAATTATCATACACCATGATCAATTTGAATTCATTCCAGGGATGCATGTATAGTTCACTATATGGAAATCCATCAACGTAATCCACTACATAAACAAACTCAAAGAAAAAAAAACACATGGTCATCTCTTTGGATGCTGAAAAAGCATTTGACAAAATTCAGCATCCTTTCATGCTAAAATTCTTGGAAAGAACAGGAATTCAAGGCCCATATCTAAACATAGCAAAAGCAATTTACAGCAGACCGATAGCCAACATCAAAGTAAATGGAGAGAAACTTGAAGCAATCCCACTAAAATCAGGGACTCGACAAGGCTGCCCCCTCTCACCATATGTCTTCAATATAGTACTTGAAGTTCTAGCAAGTGCAATTAGACAACATAAGGAAGTCAAAGGGACACAAATTGGAAAGGAAGAAGTCAAACTATCACTATTTGCAGATGATATGATTGTATACTTAAGTGACCTAAAAAACTCCACCATAGAACTCCTACAGCTGATAAACAACTTCAGCAAAGTGGTTGGTTATAAAATCAACTCATGCGAATCAGTAGCCTTCTTATATTCAAAGGATAAGCAGGCCAAGAAAGAAATTAGGGAAATGACACCCTTCACAATAGCCACAAACAATATAAAGTATCTTGGTGTGACTCTAACCAAACAAGTGAAAGCTTTATATGACAAAAACTTCAGGTCTCTGAAGAAGGAAATTGAAGAAGACCTCAGAAAATGGAAAAATCTTCCATGCTCCTGGGTTGGCAGGATTAATATAGTTAAAATGGCAATCTTGCCAAAAGCAATATACAGTTCAACTCAATGTCCATCAAAATTCCAACTCAGTTCTTCATAGAGTTAGAAAGAACAATTTTCAAATTCATCTGGAATAACAAAAAACCCAGGATAGCTAAAACTATCATCAACAGTAAAAGAACCTCTGGCGGAATCAATATCCCTCAGAAAATGGAAAAATCTTCCATGCTCATGTGTTGGCAGGATTAATATAGTTAAAATGGCAATCTTGCCAAAAGCAATATACAGATTCAACTCAATGCCCATCAAAATTCCAACTCAGTTCTTCATAGAGTTAGAAAAAACAATTTTCAAATTCTAGAATAACAAAAAACCCAGGATAGCTAAAACTATCATCAACAGTAAAAGAACCTCTGGGGGAATCAATATCCCGGACCTCAAGCAATACTACAGAGCAGTAGTGTTAAAAACTGCATGGTTTCGGTACAGTGACAGGGAAGTGGATAAATGGAATAGGATTGAAGATCCAGAAGTGAACCCACACATATATAGCCAATTGATCTTCGACAAAGGAGCTGAAAACATCCAGTGGAAAAAAGATAGCCTTTTCAACAAATGGTGCTGGGTCAACTGGAGGTCACCATGCAGAAGAATGAGAATTGATCCACTCTTATCTCCTTGCACTAAGCTCAACTCCAAGTGGATCAAGGACCTCGATATAAAACCAGACACACTAAAACTAATAGAAAAGAAACTGGGGAAGACCCTTGTGGACATTGGCTCAGGGGGAAAATTCCTGAACAGAACACCAATAGCTTATGCTCTAAGATCAAAAATAGACAAATGGGACCTCATAAAATTACAAAGTTTCTGTAAGGCAAAAAGACACTGTCAAAAGGACAAATCAGCAACCAGCAAATTGGGAAAAGATCTTAACCAACCCCACATCCGACAGAGGGTTAATATCCAATGTATACAAAGAACTCAAGAAGTTAGATCCCAGAAAACCAAATAACCCTATCCAAAAATGGGATACAGAGCTACACAAAGACTTTTCACCTGAAGAAATCTGGATGGCTGAGAAACACCTTAAAAAATGTTCAACATCATTAGTCATTAGAGAAATACAAATCAAAACAACCCTGAGATTTCACCTCATACCAGTCAGAATGGCTAAGATTAAAAACTCAGAAGACATCGGGTGTTGGCGAGGATGTGGAGAAAGAGGAACACTCCTCCACTGCTGGTGGGACTGCAAGCTGGTACAACCACTCTGGAAATCAGTCTGGCGGTTCCTCAGAAAACTGGACATGATACTTCCAGAGGACCCAGCCATACCACTCCTGGGAATATACCCAGAAGATTCCCCAGCATGCAATAAGGATACATGTTCCACTATGTTCATAGCAGCCTTATTTATAATAGCCAGAAGCTGGAAAGAACCCAGATGTCCCTCAATGGAGGAATGGATACAAAAAATGTGGTATATATACACAATGGAATACTATTCAGCCATTAGAAACAATGAATTCATGAAATTCTTAGAGAAATGGGTGGAGCTGGAGAACATCATACTAATTGAGGTAACCCAGTGTCAAAAAAATACCCATGGTATGCAGTCACTGATAAGTGGATATTAGCCTAGAATTTTGGGACACCAATGACACAATTCATATACCAAATGATGTCTGACAAGAAGAAAGAATGGACACTGCATCAGTGTAGGGGTATAGCAGAACAGGGAAGTGGGAAGGGGTGGATGAGGGAGCAGGAGAGGGAAAAGGGCATGTGGGACCTTTGGGGGGTGGGGAACCAAAAAAGGGAAATTAAATGTAAATATAGAATATATCCAATAAAAACAAAACAAAAAAGGAATTAAAGGAAGATTCTAAGCAATAAACAAACAAAAGAACAAAGACGGATGAAAGATTCTGTTGTTGTTGGCTTATTTATACATTATTCTCATCATGTTTGAAACAAAATTTCCCTTCTCTATACTCGTTTGTTACCTGAGATCAGGTCACAGCATTGTCTACTAGAGTACAACTATAGAGAACACATTTCTAAATAACACAACAGTTATAAGTTCCATGTTTTATGATTTCAACATATTTTAGAGGCAATTCACCCCAGGGCAATTAATTAAAAGTTAAAATATAGGAAAAAAAACGTTATTCAACTCTGCAATCCTGGAAATCTCTATAATAAAACTAAAAATTATTTTTAAGGCATATATCTGTGAAGACCCAGCTATACTATTCCTGGC
This sequence comes from Apodemus agrarius, assembly GCA_964023405.1. Taxonomy (NCBI): domain Eukaryota; kingdom Metazoa; phylum Chordata; class Mammalia; order Rodentia; family Muridae; genus Apodemus; species Apodemus agrarius. Next base: position 43,578,431 of record OZ030010.1, read on the forward strand.
TATATACCCAGTAGATGCTCTAACATATAAGAAGTACACCATATATACAAGATCCAGAGGTTGGAAAGAACCCAGATGTCCTTCAACAGAGGAATGGATACAGAAAATATGGTACATTTACACAATGAAATAGTACTCTGATATTAAAAACAATGATTTCATGACATTTTGGGGCAAATGAGTGAGGTAACTCACATATGAAAGAACACACATTGTTTGCACTCCTTGATAAGTGGATATTAGCCTAAAAGCTCAGAATACCCAAGATAAAATTCACAGACCACATGAAGCCCAAGATAAGGAAGACCGAAGTGTAAATTCATCAGTTCTTCTTAGAAGGGGGAACAAAATATTCACCAGAGTAAATATGGAGACAAAATGTGGAACAGAGACTGAAGGAAAGGCCATCCAGAGAGTTACCCACCTGGGAATCCATCCCATATACAGACACCAAACCAAGACACTAATGCAGATGCCAAAAACTGCTTACTGATAGGAGTCTGATATAGCTGTCTCCTAAGAGGCTCTTTCAGAGCCTGGCAAATACAGAGGCAGATGCTCACAGCCCACCATTGGACTGAGTATGGAGTCTCCAATGAAAAAGTTAGAGATGGACTGAAGTAGCTGAAGGGGTTTGCAACCCAGAGGAAGAACAACAATATCAACCAACCAGACACCCAAACACACAACTCCAGAGCTCCCAGGAACTAATCCACCAAACAAAAAGGACACATGGAGAGTCCCATTGCTCCAGCAACATATGTAGTAGAGAATGGCCTTGTGGGATATAATGGGAGGAGAGGCCACTGGTCATGACAAGGCTTGATGCCCCAGTGTAGGGGAATGCCAGGGTGGGGAGGCAGGAGTGGTTGGGTAGGTGGGTGTACAACCTCATAGAAGCAGGAGGAGGGAGGATGGGACAGGGGATTCCAGAGGGGAAACTGACAAAGAGTATAACATTTGGAATGTAAATAAATAAAATATCCAATTAAAAAGAGTATATATATATATATATATATATATATATATATATATATATATATCTGTATATCTCAGCACTATCTCTATACATTTTATTCAAAACAAATCATGTGGATTGAGAAAATGTCATATTTTCTCATCAGTGCTACAAGTAGCTATTAAAATATTTGAAAACAATACATCCAAATATGAAGTAATTAGCAAAATGGAACTTTGCAGTATGAGTGACGGTGAAAGAGAAAAATCAAGCTATAGTGCACATTGTACAACCTAATACTAACTTTCTGAAATAGTAAAAATGTAATTACTATAGCTACAATAGTAAATGCTAAACTAAACAAAAACACACAAAAAAGATACTACACTTACTGTTAAAGCGTATCAATTTCTTAAGAGAGGATTGATGGGATAAAAAACATGGAGTTTAGGCATGCTCCAGTGATTATATGGCAACACAAATTGGACTTTTTTGGTGGCATGGTGGCAGTTCATTAGTGTGGTGTCAGACCCAGCAAAAATAGAAAGTGAGTGTGGATTTCTTAATTAACCAATACAAATATTATGAAAAAATAAAAATTAAAAAAAACAAAAGAAACCAAGGAAAAAGAAAAAGAAACTGAATGCATGGAAACACCAGTATTAAAAATTGTATTAAGAAACTTCCAGAGACTGCACCTGAAGATCCATCCCATAAACAGTTACAAAACTCAGACACTATTGTGGATGCCAACAAGTAATTGCTGACTGGAACTGGATATAGCTGTCACTTGGGAGGCTCTGCCAGTGCATGACAAATACAGAGGGTGACACTCTCAGCCAACTTGTGAACTGAGCACAGGGTCCCCAATGGGGAAGCTAGAGAAAGGACCCAAGGCGCTGAAAAGGTTTGCAGTGCCATAGGAGGAACAACGATGTGAGCCACCTAGTACTCCCAGAGCTTCCAGGGACAAAAAAAATCATCAACCAGATAGTACACATGGTGTTACACATGGCTCCAGATGCATAGGCAACAGAGGATGGCCTTGCTGGCAATCAAAGAAAGGAGAGGCTCCTGGAAAGGCTTGATGCAGCAGTGTGGGGGAACACCAGGACAGGGAAGATGGAGAGGATTGATTGGGAAACAGGGGGGAGGAAAGATGGCTTATGGGACTTTCAGGGGAGGGAACTAGGAAAGGGGAAATCATTTGAAATGTAAATAAAGAATGTATCCAATAATAAAAGGAAAATAAAGAAAAAAAAAAGAATCTGGGCTGCTAGCCTGGCTGTCTTTGAGAAGCTCTACAAGTAGCTGATTGAGACAGCTGCAGATACTTACAGATAGCCATTGGACTGAGGTGAGGGTCGCCTAAGTTAGAGGAAGGATTGAATGAGCTGAAAGGGATGATAACCTCATAGAAAGATCTACAGTGTCATTTAACCCAGACACCTGGGAACTCCCAGACACTAAGCCACCAACCAAAGAGCATACAGGTACTGGTCCAAGGCACTGGGTACAATATAGAAGTGGACTGTCTTGTCTGGCCCCAGTGGAAGAGGATGTGCCTAGTTCTGTAGAGACCTGATGCCCCAGAAAAGGGTGATGCTGGGGGGGGGTACTCTCTTAAAGGGGATGGATAGGGAAGATGGGGTGAATAACTCTGAGAGTGAGAATGGAGAGGAGGGAACATTTTGGATATAAAAAAACAAAATAATTAATTATAAAAATAATAATAGAAAAGAATCCAGACTGTGTTGGACTATGCCTTTAGTCAAAGCACTCAGAGCCACAAGCATGTGGATCTCTTTGATATCAAGACAAGTCTGGTCTACAGAGAGTTTCAGGACAGCCACATGTTTCACAGAGAAACTTTGTCTCAAAACAACAGCATCAAAAAATTCTAGCAAGAAAAACCTCATTCACATTGTTACAAACTTATATTTATACATATGTGTAAACTCATAATTGGGATATAAAGAATGATACCATCAGTATACTTCAACAAATCCAAGTTTACACTGTTCCATCAGATAAAAGTAGGAAAGAATATAAGCACTGTAAATTGGAAGAATGAATACTTTGGGAAAAATAAGAAAACACTCACTGAGAGGTCTTGAAATAAATACTGTCATGAGTTGTCATGAACTCACTTAATTCTTTGGTCAGCATATGAAATAGAATAAAAATTTTAGCTGGTTCTCATGGTGCAAACCTCTTGCTTATCCTTTTTGCAACTTAGGATGCTAAAAGTGTAAGGTAAGCTTAAGAACCTAGTATTAAAAACCACAAAGAAAAATATGAAAAAAGGAAAGAAATTGGGGTTTTAATATTTCTGAACTTTTATCTCTATTATACCAAGATTTATCTAGGAAGGAAATTATTGGAGCATTTAAGGCTTAAAATATTCTTTACAGTTCTTATATTATATATTATATTATATTATATTATATTATATTATATCATATCATATCATATCATATCATATCATATCATATATCATATCATATCATATCATATCATATTGTATTATATTCTTAAAATATTCTTTACAGTTGGGAATATATATATATATATATATATATATATATATATATATAATTGGTTATTTTCTTTATTTACATTTCAAATATTTCCCCTTTCCAGGTCTTCCATTCGGAACCCCCAATCCTTTCCCCCCTCCTCCTGAGGAGGTGCTCCCCCACCCACCAACCCACTCCCTTCTTCTCTCCCTGCAGATCTCCTACATTGGGGCATCAAACACCTTCAGGCCCAAAGGCCTCTTTCAAAATCATTATTAACTCATCAAAATACTCATGGGAGGAGATTCAGAGACAAAGAGTGGAGCAGACTGAAAGAAAGTCCATTTAGCGACTCCTCCACCACGGGATCCATCCCATATACAGTCACCAAACTCAGACACTATTGTGAATGCCAAAAACTGCATGCTGATAGGAGCCTGATATAGCTGTCTACTGAGACGCTCTGCCAGTGCCTGACAAATACAGAAGTTGATGCTCACAGTCAACCAATGAACTGAGCACAGGGCCCCCAATGGAGGAGCTAGAGAAAGGACAAAAAAAGCTGAAGGGGTTTGTAGCCCCATAAGAGGAGCAAAAATATGAACCAACCAGTACCCCCAGAGCTCCCAGGGACTAAACCACTTAGTACACATGGAGAGACCCATGGCTCCAGCTACATATGTAGTACAGGATGGCCTTTTCAGACATCCATGTGAGGATGGGCCTTTAGTCCTGTGAAGGCTTGATGCTCCAATATAGGGGAATGCCAGGTCAGGAAAGTGGGAGTGGGTGGGTTGGTGAACAGGAGGAGATGGGATGTGAAAGAGGGGTTTTGGAGGGGAAACAAGGAGAGGGGATAACATTTGAAATGTAAAGAAAGAAAATAGCTAACAAAAACCATCAACTTAACTAAATTTAATGGGTCCAGTAATGAAAATATCACAATATGACTCCTTAAAATGTTTCAAGTCTAGGAAAATAAGTGTGTATATCCACAAATAACAATATTTCACAATTGAGATATATACCACTTATAGTTTAAGATCTTGAACTGCATTAATAAAGCAAGAAACAAAATGTAATTATATTCAAATTGAGCAAAAGAGCAAAAGCTTTACTATGCATAGGTGATCCCAATAAAGTAATTCACTATTTCAAGAATGTCTGATAACATAAAACATTGTAAAACCTATATTTGATTGTGTTTATTATGTTTGTTTAAGAACTACAGCCCTTAAAGGCAATTGAAAATGAAGCAGGCCATTTATAGCACTCACTTTTCACAGAAGGCTGCTTTAGGAAGCAGAGTCTGCAAAGCTGAAAAGCAGGTGTGAATTCTTTTGTGCTAAAAATAGCTCAGGCAGTTATATCAAGTGGTCAGAATCATGAGAAAAGCAGCTGGCTTCTCATATAAAGAAGAGTCTGTTTTTCCTCGATTTGAGTTTCATCTGCTTTCACAAATTACTTATTTTCTATGAATTCCAGTAGGAATTCATTACTCATTACAATTGGAGTCAAAATATTTAAGAAAATTTCTTATGATAATATCAATAATATGACATATGGAAATATCTTATTCTGAATCCAAAATATTATTTAAATAAGCATACTTTATAATAGGCTGAGAAAGGAATTAAATAAAAGTTTGCTTTAAATTTTGCTAATCAATAAAAATATGTTACTGGTTAGATCTATGGCTACAAGACAAATGACTCAGATCTCTCAGTTATGTCATATGTTGCAAATGGTCTTTACTGGGTCACAAATTCAGCATCAGTGCTCTGGTCTCTAAGATGAAAAGAAACGGGAAAATGCCAAATCAAATTTAATTCCAAATTACATAATAATTAATTTGTTGGTAATTTAAATACATATCTGATTGACATTTCATACATTTCATATATTTATCATAAATATAATAAACATTTCTGATCTTAGACTATGAATTAAGAAGCACACAAGAGTTCACACATAATTTTTAAATGAAATAACCTAATTTATTAAAATCATCCTCTGGACATTTTGTCTTAGTTCAGATATATGCTGCTATCAGAATCTGTCTTTGCCATTCTGATTCTCTCTTCACCAGAAGTAAAGCTAAAATGAATTGAAAACAAACAGTTTTTCATGGATGCATGAGAGAACTGAGATGGAAGAGCAAACAACTATCTCCAAATTTATAGAAATGGATTTTTTAAAGAGATAATCCAGGGGCCGAAGAAATGTTTCTCAATAGTTAAGAACATGGCTGCTCTTCCAGTGGTGCTAAGTTCAATTCCCAGTGGCTAACAGCTATCTGATGCCCTCTTCCAGTGTGCTTGAAGACAGAACATATATATATATATATATATATATATATATATATATATATATGTGTGTGTGTGTGTGTGTGTGTGTGTGTGTGTGATTATATATTACATATAAGCAGAGACAAAAATATTTTCAGAAATAAGAGGGCTATTGCTAATGATCCTAAAACATTAAAGATAGCAAGAGAATATTTTAAATGACCTTACATTTATTAATTCAGCAAGTTACATGAGATAGACAAATTTCTTAAAATGTTACCACTGAATTTACTCAAAAAGAAATAGATAACCAGAACCTTTCTGAATCATTTTTAAAAATTAAATTAATAGTAAGAAATATATCAGAAGAATTACCAGGTCCAGGTACCTTAGTTAAGAAACTGTTTATGGTTTTGTTGTATGTATTTTTTCTGAAGCTCTTATTGAAAGTTAATACTGAATGTAAGAGTGACAACAGGTGGTGCCTTCAAAAGTTAATTTATTGGAGTAGAGCCTTCACTAACAGAATTAGGTGTTCTAACACAGGGTCTTGATAGAAACAATTTAGCCCCTTTGTGTCTTTGCTATCTGAGACGTGAAAGCATAATACATTTGTGTTCCAGAAAATACTTTTCAAGATTCATTGTGGAAGCAATGATCAGATTCTCACTACACAACCAAACTTGCTAGTGCCTTGACCTTGGAATTCTCAGCCATCAGGACTGGGGAAAATAATTCCAACCCTTTATTAATTAGCTGCTTTCTGTTTTTCTTTTAGAGCCACACAAAAGAACTAAGACAGAAATCTGAGCTTAATAAGAAATCAGTACTTTCATATAAGATAACACATGTGTATATACACATACAGATATGCATTAAATACCAATCAAAGAGAAGAGAGTCCATGAATTTGAAGCAGAGTGTCGTTTGAACAGGTAACCGGAGGGTTTGGAGGGAAACAACAGAAGAGAAAAATGTTAAAATTATAGTATAGTCTTAGAAATTAAATTGAAACAAAAGAATTTTCCCTAATATATTTTATGAGGTCAATTTTAACCATGTTCTAAAATAAAAAACAGATATTAAAGAAAAGGAAATAGACCTCATCATTCATTAATATAAAAACAAAATTTTAATGCAATATTAGAAAAATAAGTCCAATAATGAACTTAAAATATGTACTGTGATGAATAACATTACCAACCTGTTATAATTTATAATTGCCCAGTAAAGGTATCTCAATGAGGCACTGCTTAGATCAAATTGACCGGTGCTCACATTTGTGGGGGATTATTTTGGTTTCTTTAACTGAAGTAGAAAGACATACCCATTGTTCATGGCACCATTTCCTCGGCCAGGGATTCTGAATAGACTGGAAAAAGGAGGCTGAACACAAGCATTTACTCATTGCTTGCTCCAGTTTTCATAATGCACGGGATATGACCAACTCTTTCAATCCCCTGACACTGGAATTTCCTGGATATGATGAACAATAATCAGGAAACATAAGCTAAAATTAAGTTTCTCTCCTAAATTGTTTTATCCAGAGTATTTTTATAACAATTGAAAAAGGAACTAATATGGCTCAACATATACTATGGCTCAGCAGAGTTTTTTTGAAGTGCTAATATTGGTTTAATCTTTGTGCTCCAATCAATTTATTATTCCCTCTTAATAGGCTAAAGCAAACATTATATGGTCTTTTTTTAATGGATCCAGAAAAGCATTCAATAACATATAAAACCATTTATTAAGACTACCTTGCAGGCTAGGAAGGTGGATCAGTGCTTGAATTGTTTATTCAACATGCATGGAAGCCTGAGTTAGATTTCAAGAAACCAAGTAAAAAGCCAGAAATGACAATACACACCTGTAATTTCAATGCTAATGGAAAATGGAGAAGCGGATATATGGGTACCACAGACAAGAGTCAAATCCAGTAGTTCTCAACCTGTAGGTCAAGACTATTTTCAACCATCTCTCTCCAAAATATTGATTCATTATGATTCACAACAGTAACAAAAGTATAGTTATGAAGTAGCTATGAAAATAATTTTATGGTAGGGGGTAACAACAGCATGAGGAAGTGTCTTAAAGGGTTGCAGCATCAAGGAGTGTGAGAACCACTGTTCTAGAAAGCTGTTGGGCTCCAAGTTCAGTGGTAATTCATGTACATAGCACACACACACATGCACACACACATACACACAGAGAATGAGAGAGAGAGAGAGAGAGAGAGAGAGAGAGAGAGAGAGAGAGAGAGAGACAGAGAGAGACAGAGACAGAGACAGAGACAGAGACAGAGACAGAGGAGGGAGGGAACGAGGGAGAGAGAGAGAGACAGAGATACAGAGAGAGACAGAGAGAGAGGAGGGAGGGAAGGAGGGAGAGAGACAGAGACAGAGAGAGGAGAGGAGAGGAATAAAGAGAAAAAGACAGAAAGAGACAGAGACAAAAAGAGACACACAAAGACACACACACACACACACACACACACACACACATTTTTATTGTTACTAATGGTGTAATTAAACATCATGGCCAAAAGCAACTTGGGGAGGAAAGTATTTATTTGCTTACAAATCCTGAGCCATAGTACACTAATATTAGTCAAAGCATAAACTCAAAGTGGGAAGGAACCTGGAAGCAGGAACTAATGCAGGGGCCATGGATGGATACTACTTACTGGCCTGTCCAATTTGGCTTACTCAGCTTGCCTTTTTTAGAATCTAAGACTACCAGCCCAGGAAACTCCCCACCCACAATGGGCTGGGGCACCCCCTACATCAATAAGTAATTAGTAAAATATAAGTTTGCCCAAAAGCTCAGTCTTATGGAACCATTTCTCAGTTGGGATTTCCTTCTCTCAGAGTAATATAATTTCTTTCAAGTTGTCATAAGTCCATCCAGCATAAAACATCAGGTTTTTTCATTTAGGATCAATTCCTTCTATGCAGCATTCCTCAGCACTGCTATCATTCAATGTTTAATAGTAAGTAAATAATGTCACTAAGGAGTGCTGACTAATGAAGTTCAGCTTCAATGACAACCTTCATTGTTAGTTTTGAAAAAAAAAATTCTGGGGAAAGTGACTCACACTGAGGTGTGGTTCACACTGGGTAACTAGTAATTGGTACTTTTGCTTTTTGTACATACCTTATCCTTTTAAAACTTACCTTGAAGGAAAAATGAAGTGTTCCACCTTACAAAAGTAATAGGGTTTGAAAAGCTTATGATTAACTATCATATTTTTTTATTAAAAGAATTGCTCCTTTTTGAATTGTATTCTCTTATCCCCAGGACTGCAAAAGGCTTGAAGTACATAAATAGGTTTCCCATTACTGTCAGTATTTTTACATATATTAATAATTCAAATTGTGCTAAGAAGTGCTTCTGATGCATAGTGTTATATTTCAGTCTTCCAAATAACTTAAGTGGTTATTTAATATTTATGATACTTTTACATTGTGTTCTCACCTTTATGAAATGTAATGACCCTGAATACTTCTGTGAAATATTATTTGCCTCACAATGAATGAATGAATAGAAAATATAGGCTAAATACCCTAAGTTTTGTTAGAATAGATTCATCTTTTATAAGATTAAAACCATAAGGACTTTGTAGAATAGAGAAAATACTATGCTCATCTAGTGTAAATGAAAGTTGTAAAACCTTATATTCTCATGTTTTATAAATTATAAATCCTTTTTATAAGTTAGTTTGAACCTTATAGGAAATAAAAGACAGTTTAAACAAATGAGTTTTATTTACGGTCTTATAACTTTGAAAAAAACACATTATTTTGTAACAATTTATCTTCTATGTTATAGTGTAGAAAAACAAGCACAGAATCTGAACAGTTACAAGGCAAATATTTATTTTTAGAGGCTGTCCAAACTTACAGTCTCCTACAGGTAGGAGAAAGACAAACCAAGACTAGAAGCAGTAAGGCTTTTTATATAGGAAGTAAGCTGGTAGATACAAAATGAAATTTTCAGTTATTTTTATGATATTTGGAAAAGATCATGTTGTGGATTTATGGTCAGACAGTTCTGATAACATACCATGAAATAGTTTGTGGTCAGACAATTTATATAACATGCCTTGAAATAATGGAAAGCACTTACAATATGCAAATCAAAAGGTGACAGGGCAGAGGAAGAACAAGAACAAAAAAAGTTGACAGCTTGGAACATGATTAGAGTAAAACACAATTGGGAATAATATAGAAATATATCAAATTCTCTCACATGTTTAACTAGAAAAAAGAAAAAAAGTACAGTCAGATGGTCCTTAACAATCACTATATTAGCCACCCGAAGTTATTCAGGTAAAAATTCTTTGTTTAGCTCTGCACCCCATTTTTAATAGGGTTATTTGGTTTTCTGGGGTTTATCTTCTTGAGTTCTTTGTATGTATTGGATATTAGCCCTCTGTCGGATGTGGGGTTGGTGAAGATCGTTTCCCAATTTGTTGGTTGCTGTTTTGTCCTTCTGACAGTGTCCTTTGGCTTACAGAAACTTTGTAATTTTATGGGGTCCCTTATGTCAATTCTTGATCTTAGAGCATAAGCTATTGGTGTTCTGTTCAGGAACTTTCCCCCTGTGCCCATGTCCTCAATGGTCTTCCCCAGTTTCTTTTTTATTAGTTTCAGTGTGTCTGGTTTTCAATATCATTAGTCATTATGGAAATGCAAATCAAAACAGCCCTGACATTTCACCTCACACCAGTCAGAATGGCTAAGATGAACAACTCAGGTGACAGCAGGTGTTGGCAAGGATGTGGAGAAAGAGGAACACTCCTCCACTGCTGGTGGGATTGCAAGCTGGTGCAACCACTCTGGAAATAAGTCTGGCTGTTCCTCAGAAAATTGGCATGACATTTCTTGAGGACCCTGCTATACCACTTCTGGGCATCTACCAAGAGGATTCCCCGGCATGCTCCACTATGTTCATAACAGCCTTATTTATAATAACCAGAAGCTGGAAAGAACCCAGATGTGCCTCAATGGAGGAATGAATACAGAAAATATGGTATATTTACACAATGGAATACTACTTAGCAATTAAAAACAATGAATTCATGAAATTTGTGGAAAATGCTTGGAACTGGAAAATATCATACTAAGTGAGGTAACTCATTCACAAAAGAACACACATGCAATGCAGTCACTGATAAGTGGATATTAGGCCAGAAGCTCAGAATACCCAAAACAAAACCCACATATCCAATCTTGAGAATCTCAAGAAGAAGGAAGGAGAGGGCCTGAGTCCTTGAAAGGCTTGATGCAGGGATTGTCAGGACAGAGGAGTGGAATGGGGTTGATTGGGGAACTGGCAGAGGGAAGAGGACTTATGGGACTTAGTGGGAGGGGGAACCGGTATAGGGAAAATCATTTGGAATGGAAAGAAAGAATATAGAAAAAAACAATCACTATATTATGAATTATTTACAAATATGTTCACTTCTAGCCATATCATTATTAAATTACAAGTAAATAAGTCATGATATGATTTCAGTCCAATATCCTTTACCAAATGAAGGGAAGTATAAGCAAATAGAACTGTTTGTAAAAGTTGATAATATCAGAAATGATTGTCAAATGTTTCCTCCCAATTAATGTGCTTAGAAATTATACTCATTGTATTAATTACCTTTCTATTTGACCTTATAGAATCATGGGTTTATTTTGAGCTTATAGATGCAGATACATAAGAGTCTTTCAAAATCATTACAGGGAAACATGGCTGCAGAGAGATATGTTGGCTAGAACAAGAAACTGAGAGCTCACATCTTAAATTATAAGAGCAAATGTGAGATAGCAATTTCAAAATTGTGCAAGTCTTTAAATGGTCAAGGCCCACATCCAATTATATACTTTCTCCATGAAGACCAAACCTTTTGAGAATCCCCAAACAGTACCACCAACCAGGGACATTCAAGTACTCAAGACTATGGAGAATATTTCTCATTTGAAACATCATACCTATCTTTTAAATATTTCCCATTTGCAGTTCAAGATGTTCCTGGGCGATGCCACTGCTTGCCCATCATGGACCATAAACACCTAAAACTTTGAGCCCCAAATAAACCCTTCTATCTCAATGTTGTCATGGCTATGGTATTTTGTCACAGCATTGGTCAATTTTGTCATAACAGGACATGGACTATTGCTATGACAAAATTGGCCATGTATATTTTTTAAAGGAATGTGGAAAACTCAGGGACATTGGACTAGAAAAGCTATTGAATTTTGAAAATAGAGATTAATGGACCATTATATTAAGATTTTAAAAGACAGTAGTTCTAAAATCAGTGTTAGCTACAGCAGGGTAGCTCAAGAGTCATTGGAGAGAGAATAACATTAACAGCTAGTTCAGAGACCATTTTTGTGATGTTTTTGCAAATATGTGGCTGCTGTCTTCTCTTTCTCTAAGAAATTCCTTAAAACTAAATTAAGATGTAATGAATCAGTTTCTTTGCAAGAGTAGATTTCAAGACAGCCTCAGTATTGACTATGCCATATGTTTATTATGAATAACTCTTATGCAGACATATAATGAAAAAGATTAAGATCATATGAGACAGAAAGAAATAAAAGATGTACAGTTATTAAAGGAAAAATAATACTGGCAAGGTTAAAGACCTTAACTATAACTATTAAGGTTGGTGTCATTAAGGAAGTGTCAAATCTTCATTGAAATAAGGGGGAAAATGTCCTCAGTGCAAACCCCACTCATTTAAGCTTCCAATTTATAAAAGAAAACCATTTAAAGAATGAACAAAAAACTGAGGCAAATGTGGTTCAAAGGGGCCGAGGTTGATCCCAAGTAGCTAGTTGAACTTGACACTGTTCTGACTTTATAGTCATGAGGATATATGACTAAACTGAAAGCATAAGAAGCAGGGTAGTCACTGCATAAGTCCCCAAGAGATCATGAGTCCATGTGATGCCATTGTATAAGGCTTTGAGCCTGGTTTGTGTTGGAGATGCCAGAGCACTAAATATATGCCAAGGATTTCTCCATACTGGGAACAGAATTAACTTGAATGTGAGATGTTTCAGAAAGCAAAGATCCATGGGCAGGAAACAAAGTCATAAGGGCAGAGACATCTCAACCATTTGGCATTAGACATGTAGCTACAATATTTGGACATTTTCCTGTTGGGTTTTGCTTTGCCAGTATGTTTTAATTGTGCTCTGATTCCTCTCTTTTGGAAGAGTGATATACATTCTGTGCCTTTGCATGATAGAAGTGTACAATTTAATTTTTTACTTTGCTGATGATTACAATTAGAGTAATATCTTGAATTTCAGAAGAGACATGAACTTTGGATCTTCAAAGAGTATTGACTGAAGGTTTGGGGATTTTGAATTTATGCTAATGCATTTTTTCATTAAGATATAAACACAAAATTGTGGTATATATGGGGTGTTATGTAGTTATTTAAATAAGATATCCTCATAAGCCACAAGTGTTTGAATACATGATCTCCAGCTGATGCATGTTTGGGTAGGATTTGGCTATGTGGTCTTTCTAGAGGGAGTAGGTCAGTAGGGGTGGTATTTGAAATTTCAAAAGTCTTGTACCATTTTGAGAGTGCTTTCTCTGATTCTGTTTTGTGACTTTTGATGCACATGCTCAATTGGTGCTCCAGCCACTTACTAATTTTCTCCACTATAGTGGACTCTTTTATTTTTTTATTTAATTTAATTCTTTTACTTATTGAGTTTACATTCTGCTAATTGCCCTGCTTCTGGGCACCCCCTCCCATAGTCCTTCCTCCATCCCCCTTCCCTTCTCCTCTGAGCTCATGGGGGACCCTGGGTATGCCCCTCCCAAGCGACTTCAAGTCTCTGCAAGAACAGTTGTTTCCTCCCTTAATAAGGCCAGACAAGGCAGCTCAGGTAGAAGAACATATACCACATGCAGGCAACAACATTTGCCTGCTCCCATTCCAGTTGTTTGGGACTACATGAAAACCAAGTTGAAAATCTGCTACATATATGCTGGTAAGCTTAGTTCTACTCCATGTATGCTCTTTGGTTGGTGTTTCCAGCTCTGAGAGCCCCAAACATCTGCTTTACTTGGCCCCGTTGGTCTTCTTATGGAGTTCCTATCACCTAAAGGACCTGCAATCTTTCCTCCTATTTTTCCATAATTGTCACCATACTCCATCTATTGTTTGGCTTTGGGTATATCTGTCTGATTCAGCTCCTGAGTATATTTCTCAGAGAACATGTGCCTGTCTGCAAGAATAATATACTACTATTTATGATGTTATGGTCTGGTGTTTGACCCTGGGCTAGGTTGCAAGTTGGACCAGTTATTGATTGGTCATTCTCTTGGGCTCTACTCTACCACCCAAGTCTTTATATGTTGTAGAGAGGATAAATTTGGGGTTAAAAGTTTGGGGTTGAGTTGGAGACTCTGTACCTCCATTGAATTTCCTGCCTGGACTCAGGAGGTAGGCTCTTCAGGTTCCAAATTCCCAACATAATGTGCCACAGCTAAGGTGAATCCCACTGATGTTTGGGTGCCTTACTTATCCAAGGTTGCTGTCTATTCTTGGAGATGCCACATAGCTACTCACTCCTGTTAGTTACAGATTTCCATTAATTTTCATGGCCATCTCCCTAGTCCTTCCACATACCTGATCTTGAACCCCCCATTCCCTTCCCCATTCCCCCTCCTCAATCTTCCTCTCTCTGTTCCATCCCTCCATATGCTTCCTTCTCAGTGAGACACAAGTTTCCTCCCTTGGGCCTCCCTTCTTGTTTAGCTTCTATGGGTCTCTGGAGTATCGCGTGGTACCTGTATTTTATGACTAATGTCAACTGATAAGTGAGTACATACTATCCATATCCATTGGGGACTGGGATTCATCAGTCAGTATGATATTCTCAAGTTCCCTCCATTTATCCACAAAATTAATGATGTCTTTGTTTTTAATAGCTGAATAGTATTCCAGTGTGTACATATAGCATATTTTCTTTACACAATTCTTCAGCTGAGGGGGCATCTATGTTGTTTTCAGTTTGTGCCTATTACAAATAAAGCTGCTATGAATATAGTTGAGCAATTGATTTTGTGGTATGTTGGAGTACCTTTTGAGATTACACCAGAGAGAAGTATAGCTGGGTCTTGAAGTAGAACTATTGCCTGTTTTCTGAGAAACACCCAAATTAATTTCCAAGGTGGTTGTACAAATTCGCATTGTCATTAGCAATGGAGGAGTATTCTACTTGATCTACATCTTTGCCACCATGTGCTATCTCTTAAGTTTTTTATCTTAGCCATTCTGATGGATGTAAGAGGGAACCTCAAAGATGTTTTGATTTGCATTTCCCTGAAGACTAAAGATTTTGATACCTTTTAAAAGTGCTTCTCATTCATGAGAATTCTATTTAATTTTATCCCATGTTTAATTGTGTTATTTTAATTATTTGTATTTAACTTCTTCAGTTCTTTGTAAATTATGGATATTAGCCCTCTGTGATAAGTATGCTTGGTGAAGATCCTTTCCCAATCTGTGGTCTGCCTATTTGTCCTATTGAGAGTGTCCTTTGATTTTCTGAAGCGTTTCAGTTTCATGAGGTCCCATTTATCAATTCTTGATCTCAAAGCTAGAGCCACTGGTGACCTGTCCAGGAAATTGTCTCCTGTACCAGTGTGTTCAAGGGTATTTCACATTTATTCTTCTAGGAGATTGAGTGTATCCAGTTATATGTTAAGGTGCTTGATCCACTTGGACTTGAGTTTTGTGCAGGTAATAAATATGGATCTATTTTTACTCTTCTACTGGTAGACATCAAGTTCGTATAGTACCATTTGTTGAAGATAGTTTCATTTTTCCATTGTATCATTTGGCTTCTTTATCAAAATTTCATGTGTCCAAATGTATGCGGGTTTACTTTGGGGTCTTCAGTTTCATTCCATTGAACAATTTGTCTGTTTCTGTAATAACCATTAAGTTTGTATAAATATTGCTCTGTAGTTCAGGATTAAGTCAGGGATGCTGATTCCTCATTCCTCATGAAGTTCCTTTACTGTTCAGGATAGTTTAGGCTACCATGGGTTTTTGTTTTTCCGTATGAAGTTGACAATTGCTTTTTCAAATTCTATTTAAAAATGTTGGAATTTTGATGGGGATTGCATTGAATCTGTAGATTCCTTTTGGAAAGCTGGCCATTTTTACTACATTAATTCTACCTATCTATGAGCATGGGAGCTCTCCAGAGACTTGAATTTCTTGATATACAGATCTCTCACGTGCTTAGAGTTACAACAAGATTGCTTCATTAATTTCTTTCTCACCCTGTTTATCATTTGTATAAAGGATGAGTACTGATTTCGAGTTAATTTTTATCTATCTACCTTGCTGAAGGTGTTTATCAGCTGTACATGTTCTCTGGTAAATTATACATATTCTACATATCATACACAGAGAGCAATACTTTAAATTCTTCTTTTCCAATTTATATCCATTTGATTTCTTTTAGTTTTCTTATTATTCTGGCTAGAACTTCAATTCCTAGAATTGAATTAAATAATTCTATTATAAATAATTAAATAGATAGGGACAGAGTGGGCAGCCTTGTCTTTACCCTGATTTTAGGGGAAATGCTTTACATTTTTCTCCATTTAGTTTGATGTTGGATTTCCTGAGTGCCAGTTGTTATGTCTCCCTTTTCATGACTGATTTTTTTATTTTGATACTGTCTCCCTTTCTCTTGGTTAGTTTGGGTAAGGGTTTGTCTATCTTGTTGACTTTTTTCAAAGAACCAACTCTTCGTTTTTTTGATTCTATGATTTGATACCCTTATTTCTATCTGATTAATGTAAGCCCTGATTTTGACTCTTTCCTGTATTCTAGTCCTCTTTCATATGCTTACTTCATTTTTTTTCTAGAGCTTTCATTTATACTTTTAAACTGCTGGTATAAGAATTTTCTAATTTCTCCTTGGAGGTGCATAGTGTTATGAAATTTCCTCTTAGTACTGCTTTCATTTTTCCCATAAATTTGGGTATGTTGTGATGTCATTTTCATTGAATTATAGGAAGTCTTGAGTTAATTAATTATTCCCTTACCCAGAGATCACTGAGCAGAGAGTTGTTCAAGTTGATGAGTATGTAGGCTTTCTAGTATTTCTGTTGTTGAAGTCTGTCATTAATAGATAATACTCTGATATGATACAAGGTCCTAATTCACTTTGCTTATCTTTTAAGGCTTGCTTTGGGACAGACTATATAGTCAATTCTGGAGGAGGATCCATGAGTTGCTAAGGACATGGTATATTTTTTGTGTTTGGGTGAAATAGTCTATAGATTATTAGGTCCATTTGATTCATAATATCTTCTAATATAATTATTTATCTGTTTAGTTTCTATCTAGTATCCTGTCAATTGGGGGGAGTGAGGTGTTGAAGTCTACTACTACTAACATGTGGGGTTTTATGTACAATTTAAGTTTTAGCAATTTGTTTGGTTCACAGATGTTAAGAATAGTAATGTCTTGGTATATTTTCCTTTGATGTGTATGAAGTGTTTTTTTTCCTTTCTCTTTTGATTAATTTTAGTTGACAGTTATTTTCTTAGTTATTAGAATGACTACTACAGCTTGCTTCTAGGTTCTGCTTGCTTGGAAATCATTTCTCCAGCCCTTTACTCTCAGGTAATACCTATCTTTATTGATGAGGTGTGTTTTTAGTATGCAGCAGGATGATGGATCCTGTTTTTGCATATGTTCTGTTACCCTGTGTCTTTTTATGAGGGAAGCAATTCCATTTATAGTGAGAGATAGTAATGACCAGTGTTTGCTTTTTATTATTTGGTGTGGGGGGGTAGTGTGTGTGTGTGTGTATGTGTGTGTGTGTGTGTGTGTTTGTGTATATATATTTTTCTTTTATTTGGTGAAATTTTATGGTCTAGAATCATAAAACCCAAGAAAATTCTTCTATAAGTTGCCTTGGACATAGTGTTTTATCACTGTAATAGAAAAATAACTAAGTGATACTTGCTCAGTAATGCTCAATATAAATGTAAATTCTGTTAGAACTTATCTATCTTCAAGATTACATTACCTTCTTTTATTTTTTAATTTGTTTTAAATTTTATTGGTTATTTTATATTTTTACATTTCAAATATTATCCCCTATCCTCCTTTCCACTCTGCAAAACCTCAATCCCAACTCCCCTCCCCACTGCTTCTATGAGTGTGCTTCCTCCACCTACCTACCCACTCCTGCCTCACTGCTCTAGCATTCCCCTATGCTGGCGATTGAGCCTTCACAGGAATAAAGGCCTGCACTCTCATGGATGCCAGATAAGGCCATCTTCTACTACATATGCAGCTGGAGCCATGGGTCCCTCTATTTGTATTCTCTGCTTGGTAGTTTAGTCCCTGGGAGCTCTTGAGTGTCTGTTTGATTGATAATTGTTGTTCCTCCTATGAGGTTGCAAACCCCTCCATTGCCTTCAGTTGTTCCCCTAACGCTTCCATTGGGGTCTCCATGCTCACTCAGATGGTTGGCTGCAATTATCTATATCTCTAACAGCAAGGATCTGGCACAGTCTCTCAGGAGACAACTATATCAGGCTCCTATCAACAAGTACATCCTGGCATCTGCATTAATGACTGGGCTTGGTGGCTGTATATGGAATGAATCCCCAAATGGATAGTCTCTGGGTGGCCTTTCCTTCACTTTCTGTTCCATTCTTTGTCCCCATGTTTTCTTTATACGCAGCAATTAAGGGTTAAAAGTTTTGAGAAGGGTGGGTGGCCCCATAGCTCAACCAGGAGCTGTGCTTCAACTCTCTATATGGTCTCACCCCTTTTTTTGGGTATTTCAACTAATGTCATCCCTGTTGGATCCTGGAAGCTTCTTGCTTTCCTGGCATCTGACACTTTCTGTTGGTTATTACCTTTTCCCCATCCCCCATTGCTACACATCTCAGTTCAATTTTCTTTTTTTTTTAATTTTTATTTTCTATATTCTTTGTTTATATTCCAAAGGCTTTCCCCTTTCCCAGTCCCCCCCACCATACATCCCATAATTCCTCTCCCCCCCAACTATTCCCCAATCATCCCCCCACCACTATTTCTCTGTTCTGGGTCTACAAAACTGGATCTAAACTTTTCAGGCCCAGGGTCCTCTCCTTTCTTCTTCTTGGGAATCATTTGAATTGCTAATTGTGCCTTGAGAATTTCTGGCTTCTGGGCTCATTAATATCCACTTATCAGTGATTGCATTTCATGTGTATTCTTTTGTGATTGGGTTAGCTCACTTAGGATGATATTTTCCAGATCTAACCATTTACCTACAAATTGCATGAATTCATTATTTTTAATTGCTGAGTAGTTTTCCATTGTATAAATATACCACATTTTCTGTACCCATTCCTCCTTTGAGGGATATCTGGGCTCCTTCCAATTTCTGGCTATTATAAACAAGGCTGCTATAAACATAGTGGAACATGTGTCTTTATTGTATGCAGGGGAATCCTCTGGGTATATGCCCAGGAGTGGTATGCCAGGGTCCTCTGGAAGTGACATGCCCAATTTTCTGAGGAACCGCCAAACTGATTTCCAGAGCGGTTTTACCATTTTGCAATCCTACCAACAGTAAGGAGTGTTCCTGTTTCTCCACATCCTTGCCAGCACTTGTTGTCTCTTGAATTTTTAATCTTATCCATTCTGACTGGTGTGAGGTAGAATCTCAGGGTTGTTTTGATTTGCATTTCCCTGATAACTAATGATGTTGAACATCTCTTAAAGTTTTTCTAGGCCATTCAAATTTCTTCTGGTGAAAATTCTTTGTTTAGCTCTGTACCCCATTTTATGATAGGGTTATTTGGTTCTTTGTGGTCTAACTTCTTGTTCTTTGTATATATTGGATATTAGGCCTCTGTCGGATGTGGGGTTGGTGAGGATCTTTTCCCACTTTGTTATTCGCCGTTTTGTCCTTCTGACAGTGTCCTTTGCCTTACAGAAACTTTGTAATTTTTATGAGGTCCCATTTGTCAATTCTTGATCTTAGTGTGTAAGCTATTGGTGTTCTGTTAAGGAACATTCCCCGTGTGCCCATGTCCTCCAGGGTTTTCCCAAGTTTCTTTTCTAATAGTTTCAGTGTGTCTGGTCATCTCATTAGATGCTGAAAAAGCATTCTACAAAATTAAACCTCCTTTCATGCTAAAAGTCTTGGAAAGAGCAGGAATTCAAGGCCTATACCTAAACATAGTAAAAGCAATCTACAGCAAACCAGTAACCAACATCAAAATAAATGGAGAGAAACTTGAAGTAATCCCACTAAAATCAGGGACTAGACAAGGCTGCCCTCTCTCTCCATATCTTTTCAATATAGTACTTGAAGTTCTAGCGAGAGCAATTAGACAACATAAGGAAGTCAAAGGGATACAAATTGGAAAGGAAGAAGTCAAAGTATCATTATTTGCAGACGATATGATAGTTTACTTAAGCGACCCAAAAAACTCCACCAGAGAATTTCTACAGCTGATAAACAACTTCAGTAAAGTGGCTGGTTATAAAATTAACTCAAGCAAATCAGTAGCCTTCTTGTACACAAAGGACAAGCAGGCTGAGAAAGAAGTTAGGGAAATAACACCCTTCACAATAGCCACAAACAACATAAAGTACCTTGGCATAACTCTAACCAAACAAGCAAAAGATCTGTATGACAGGAACTTCAAGTCCTTGAAGAAAGAAATCAAAGAAGAGCTCAGAAGATGGAAAAATATTTCTTGCTCCTGGATTGGCAGGATCAATATAGTAAAAATGGCCATCTTGCCAAAAGCAATCTACAGATTCAATGTGATCCCCATCAAAATCCCAACTCAATTCTTCATAGATCTAGAAAGAGCAATTCACAAATTCATCTGGAGCAACAAAAAACCCAGGATAGCTAAAACTATTCTCAACAAAGAAGGACTTCTGGGGGAATCATTATCCCTGACCTCAAGCAGTACTACAGAACAATTGTGTTGAAAACTGCATGAGGTTTCCATCACAAACTTCTACATTTTTTTAATTGGAAACATTATTTCTAACAGGTATACTCACTTTCTTTCTAAGTTAATTAAAGAAAAGAAATATTTTTAAGGAAAAGACACACTAAAGAAAGATTAGAGAGAGTCCAATAATATTGATTGCCCTTGTTGAAAACAAGTCTATATTTATTTATTACTGAGAACATTATTCAGATTTCCTCTCTACTCATGATGAGGTACAGCAACAGGCAAGTAGATCAAAGGAATAGGATTGAAGACCCAGAAATGAACCCGCAGACTTATGGTCATTTGATCTTTGATAAAGGAGCCATAACCATCCAGTGGAAAAAAGATAGCCTTTTCAACAAATGGTGTTGGTTCAACTGGAGGTCAGCATGCAGAAGAATGAGAATTGACCCACTCTTATCTTCTTGTACTAAGATCAACTCCAAGTGGATCAAGGACCTCCACATAAAACCAGACACACTGAAACTATTAGAAAAGAAACTGGGGAAGACCCTGGATGACATGGGCACAGGGGGAAAGTTCCTGAACAGAATACCAATAGCTTATGCTCTAAGATCAGTTCAATTTTCTGACCCTCTCTACATCTCTCCTGTCTCCTCCCACACATAATCCCTGACCTCAAGCTCTACTACAGTGCAGTAGTGATAAAAACTGCATGGTATTGTTACCTTACCTTCTTTAATTTTCCAAAGGAGACAATGGGAAAGGTGTTATTTCTTTCACAGTTAAGAGAGTGTATGGGTAAGTAATTATAAACAATGAAATAAATTTTAAGATTAATACAATGATGAATATTTAGTTATATTTATACAACTTCTTTTAATCAACATTTATTATCAACAGAGATAGTTTAACATAGATATCAAAAAATAATGACAAAGTAGGTTTTGCTCAAGTTTTTATGCATAGAATAAAAATCCTTTATTTAGCTTAACCTAAGCAGGTGTCTACTTTCAGGATACAATTGTAATCTTTTTTAAACATATTTTTTTTAATCTTTGAGAAATCCATGTGTATAATATTGTCATGTCTACTACCAATTTCACACTTCAATTCTCCCCATACTGCCCCATCATGTTCCTCTTCTAATTATATGCCTTTTCTATTTAGATATATTATTAAGTCCAGATAGTGCTGTTTTATGTTCATGTGTTTGCTGCCACCTACTTAAAAAGGGTTATTTTATTAATGGCTACAACCTCAATAAAGCAGAATTCTCACTTCCATAATAACTACCCACTGTGGATAGCTTTTGAGTAGAATGAGTATGGGAGATTATCAGCCCCATATAACCATGAATTTTGGCTGCGTCAATCTTGTGCAGGTAACAACAGCAAATCATCAGGCATACCATGTTTAAATTACAGTATTTCACTGATATGCTCTGTATCTCACAGTTCTTGCATTCTACCCCTTCTGTGATATCCCATAATATACAAGTCCCATAATATACAATAGATAGATAGATAGATAGATAGACACTCATTTCCTTAATCATTTCGCTTTATTGAGTTATTTATCTTTGTACTGATTAATGTTCTCTACAAAAATAATCCTAAGATCATCCCCAGACTATGGATGAAAATATAAATATTCTAGAAAGTAATTTAATATAATCATATAGAAATTATGATAGCAGTTTCCATTATAAGGTATATAACCTCCCGTCCATGTTGCTTTGACCAGTATCAAATATAAAATTTCCTACTGTAGACCAGCTCTCAAGTTCAGTCACTAAGTATTTAGCTACTGCCTAATAGCAATACCACTTCTGTACCAGTGGGCACATTTTACCTGGCAGGTAAAAACAGACATAAAACTCATCATGAATTCCTTATAATGAAATAGAATGACATTCCTCATCTATCCTACAAATATTTCTTTGCAGAATAACAATTATCATTGATCTTGATTTTAAGTAATATTAATAAAAAGGCTATGTTAATTTCCAATTGATATATGAGAGGTTTAATTAGACAAACTTGAAAAATATAATATTTATCATTCATACTTTGGATTCTGCTGAACCTTAGCTCTTTCTCTGATAGTTGGTAAAACTTTAGTTGGCATTTGGAAATATAAGAATATACACTTAAAAAAAACCTACTGATCATAGGTTACAGTGAACATAAACACAGTAATCATATAGTAACATGTGGGAATATTATTTATTCATAAACATATGAAAATCAATAAAAGATAGTAGTGCTATAATATGGATTTCAGTGAGGTTTCCATCACAAACTTCTACACTTTTTTAATTGGAAACATTATTTCTAACAGGTATACTCACTTTCTTTCTAAGTTAATTAAAGAAAAGAAATATTTTTAAGGAAAAGACACACTAAAGAAAGATTAGAGAGAGTCCAATAATATTGATTGCCCTTGTTGAAAACAAGTCTATATTTATTTATTACTGAGAACATTATTCAGATTTCCTCTCTACTCACAATTCTGAAAAATTGTCAAAAATATAACGATTGATATCAAGCAATCTTAGCCTTGTAGAAAAATTTATCTTTCTTCACCGTATTTAGACATTTCAGTATTACTATCAATCCTGACATCTGTTTGTCATAAAATATTGCACATGAACATAAAAGATCATGTGAATATTTTAATGGTTTTGAGTCATTCAATAATATTTTCTTAACAAGTTCATTACTTGGAATTAGTCTGACCACAATCATTCTCCCCCAGGTATCATTTATCTCAATTTTCTTTTTGACCAGGAATATTTCTATCAATGTTTTGAACTTTTAGTTCTTTTCTCCTTTTTCTATAGAATAGTGAGTATCACCACACTTTATACTTCATACTTTTATTTAATTATTTCTTGTTTGTTATTCATTATTTTATTGTGCCTCTTCTTGATGCATGCATCATGCCTACTATGATATCACCTCCATTTGGTCTAAATATGCTGGGAGCCAGTCCCAGCAAAGGTGTTTCTTCTTGGTCCTTCTTGAGGCAGCGGAGGGGGGAAGCGTCGGCGGGGTAAGACTTTGTCTTACGGAAAGTTTAGGGTTGTTGTATAATAAAAGGTTTACTTATCTAAATCTAAGTTACTAGGCTAACATAGCTGACCTGCCTTCTGTGTTCCTCTGGAGCCAGAGACTGCAGTCTCAGGTATTTAACACCTCATCCTAAAACAGCAGGAGATTAAGTAAAGGGTTAATTGCTAGAGCCTTTCCCCTATTGTCCAGATGCCTCTTGCTTGTCAGTCTAGGGGGGAAGTTAGGAGCAATAAACTTCTAATGAACCTGGAGAAGAGAATAACACTTGTAGACAGAAAAATTTCTACATACGTGAATATGCATAATCTCACATAAATTCACACATACATCTTCATACATCTTCATACATAGATTCACACATACATCTTTCACGCAGTCAGCTGGGCCCAGCTTGCATGCATTCTCACAATTTCATACTTACACACATACATGCATACATTCCCACAATTGCATACTTACACACACATCCATACTTACATATGCATATGGAGCAAAGACCAAGCACCGGTGCAGAAAGAACTCACTCATTCTGGATAAAAGATGGACTACAATATTTATTGCATGGAGAAAGAAAAAGCTTCCACCCTTTCAATGCTAAATGAATTAAATCCATGTTTGTAAGAAAAAGACTTTGTTTCTCTTAATAAGACTAATCCTGCTTTGTCCTTACCATGGGACCTGTCCTTTCCAATGGTAAGGAGAAGCCTGCCTGCTCCTTCTACTCTCTGCAACATCTTCTTTTTTCCTCTTTCTCTCTGCCTCCTGCACATTGTTATTCTCTTAGTTAGTTTATGTTACCTATAGTTTCTAAGTTATTCCACTCTGCATTATCCTTCTAGTCTTGTTCTCTTCTGACTAAAAAACTTCTCCTCAGTTCAGTTCTCCTCTCAGCTCTGTCCCTCTCATTCAGTTCTTCTGGTCTGACTTCTCTTTGTCCTCAGCCCTTAAACGTCTTTCAGAATGCATGATCACATGTTACAAAGTTCATCATAAGTTCACACAGAAAACCAAGTCCTAAATTGAAATAGAAGCTTACAACAGAGAATGTTTACATGCATATCCATTAGGAGTAATTATCTAGCTATCACTTGTCTTCTCTACAGGTTCGTAGAAAGTTTAAAACCATAACTAAGTTATAAGTGACGTTTTGTATAGAAAAACCCAGTCAATATTTTACCTTCTGTCCTAACACCTATAATAAATCCTAGTTCCCTTTTTATGACCTTTAGTTAATTGTTTTACAACCTCTTGGAATGTGCTCTGAGTAGGAGAAAGTCTGGTTGCCATCTAAGAGCAATTAACTTGTGACACTTGGGAGACTGGCAGAGTTCTCATTGCAGTTTGGCTATAGGAGGGATCCATTAGTAAAGAGCTTAGTAATCACAGATATAATTTTAGGAATTCTTATAGGATCATCATTAAAACTAAAGTCATCTATTTGTCTACATAGCATCACTATAAGACATCTTCATGGATCTGCAAGGATCTGCTCCAAAGGAATGTGCTATTACTATTGATTATTATAAATGTATAATAATAATAACAACAGGAAAAGCATATAAATAGCAGGAAATCTTTCCTAAAATTAGTCCCCCACAGCCTTGCTGAATGGGGGCTCACCTGTCGCAGATTATATAATAATCCGAGGCAGGCATTTCAGGATGAACATCTGCTAGTATATTAGCTTGTCCCATTATGGCTCCTGACATAAATACTCATTAACTACCTACTTTTTTATATCAATCTGGTTGCATGTCACATTACTCAGATCATTTATATGTCCTTTTGACTTGCAATATTGCATGTCAGTGCTTGAATCTTGCTCAATACACAGAATTCTATTCTGCATCTAGCAGTTGAATATATCCATGTGAACAGCCATTTCACAGAACAGATTATTGTTTCTGAGTTTGCAATATAAAAAAGTTAAATAACTGCTACATCTCACATTTTTAGATTATATTATATTACTATTTTATTTTCTAATTATGCAAACGCTTTAAAATTGCTGCAGATCAACAACAACCTTAAATCAAAATGTACTTTTTATTAGCATTATGTAGCTAATGCATGTAAATATTATAAAATATAGCTCTCTTCATTATACGATTTAAATCTCATATGAGATAGACAAATAACACAAGATCCACAGAAACATTTATTTCTGAGGTACCAAATGGCAGGAAAAAATTATTGTTGTGATACTCCCCATGTAGAATAAAGAAAACCAAAATAATTTGCTCCAACATGTAATAAGGACACATGTTTCATTATGTTCATACTAGCCATCTTCATAATAGCCAGAAGCTGGAAACAACACAGACATCCCTCAATGGAGGAATGGATACAAAAAATGTGGTACATTTACACAATGGAGTACTACTCAGATATTAAAAACAATGAATTCATGAAATTCTTAGGTAAATGGATGGAACTAGAAAATATTCTGAGTGAGGTAACCCAATCACAAAAGAACACACATGGTATGTACTCACTGATAAGTGGATATTAACCAAAATCTCAGAATACCCTCTACAATTCAAGGACCACGTGAAGCTCAACAAGAAGGAAGAACAAAGTGTGGATATTCCAGTCCTTCTTAGAACTGGGGAACAAAATACTCATGGGAGTAGATACAAAATCAAAGGTTAGAGCAAAGACTAAAGGAAAGGCCATCCAGATACCCACCTGGGGATCCATCCCATATACAATTACCAAACCCAGACATTATTGTCAATGCCAACAAGTGATTCCTGACAGGAGCCTGATATAGCTGTCTCTTGAGAGGCTTTGCCAGTGCCTGACAAATACAGAGGTGGATGCTCTCAGCTATCCACTGGACTGAGCACAGGGTCCGCAATGGAGAAGCTAGAGAAAGATCCAGGAATGGAAGGAGTTTGCAGCACCATAGGAGAAACAACAATATGTACCAACCAGTATTTCCAGAGCTCCCAGTCACTAAACCACCAACAAAGAGTCCACAAGGAGATACTCAGGGTTCCAGCTGCATATGTAGTAGAGGATGGCCTTGTTGGAAATGAAAGATAGGAGAGGCATTTGGTCCTGTGAAGGCTCAATGCCCCAGTATAGGGGAATGACAGGACAGGGAAGCAGAAGTGGGAGGGTTAGTGAGCAGAGAGAGGGGGAATGGGATAGGGGGTTTTCAGGGGGGAAAGTGAATAACATTTGAAATGTAAATAAAGAAAATATCAAATAACAAAAGAAAAAATAGATCTTATATACTTTTAGTAAAATAAAACTATAATTGGCTGTTTCATGTTATACACACATAATGTAGAATAACAAAATATATGTAAATTAGAAGCTAACTGTCTTAAAGCAAGGTAAAAAACATTATGGTGGCTTCCTATTTCAGAATCCTTCTTCCTCTCATCAATGATATGATATTAGTGATTTTATAAGCCTGGTTGAAACCCTATTTGAATTTGAAATAAATTTCCATTCCTTTTCTTCTTGCTCCAGAGGGTAGTTCATATATTGGAAATATTTGCTTGTCAAAGAAATGATTTTCATTTTCAATTTTTTCTTAATTTCCATCCTGAGAGCCATTTTCCATGTGTGATGCCATGTCAGGCCTGTCAGTGTGCATCCTTTGTCATCAAAGAAATACATAATTTCAAACATAAAAAAGCAAAGTCACTGGCAGAAACAACATCTTTCCAAAGGTCAGGACTCCAAATAAATGGCATCATTTAAATAATGGTGTTAATGCATGTCAATATCTAGCAGTCTCGAATAAGGTTTTCCTCTATTTCATTTCCTTAGCACTGGAAACAAATTACAAGGTGCAACTCAATCAATGAAAGTCACTGTGTTCCGCTTACCTGACTAACAGATTATCAAGTCACAGAAAAGTCTAAAACTTTTCTGTAATGTCAAGCAGATTGCCAAACATTTTTAAATGTTCAAACAGAAAAGAGGATGGAGTAACAATGTAAAATTATCCTTTATCTCTCAAAAGAACAACTCCTAGCCTTTCAGTGAGTTGTTTTTTTTTTTGCTGTATGCTATATTCTCTTGATGAACATCATTAAAGACATCTATGTATTACTAAGAAAATTGCTAGTGTAGGGAATTGTAATTTAGATATCCATAACTGGAGTTGCTGGATCAATATAAACAGTTTAAAATTTAAAGCAGTTCTATAAACATTATACTGGTATAAAATTGTATTAGAACCAAGATGCCTGCACTTGCTTAGGTACAATGCAGATCTTTAAGAATTATTCTGTTAGCATAAATTTGAATTCTGATATTTCCCACAATCTTCATTATCTTCACTTTAAGGACTTCTGCTGATGTCTCCGTGATCTTATGCTTCAATCAATTGTCTCTTAGGTTGTGTCAGTGAAATGAATGGAATTATAGTTTACCTGTTACTAATGAATAGTTTCTCAATATGTTGTGTTTATCTTTGATAAACATCTTGCAGAGATTTTCTTAAATTTTACAAATAAATTTAAACTTGGTGTTTTTTTCTTTTTTAATTTTTATTTTCTATATTCTATGTTTACATTGCAAAGGCTTTCCCCTTTCCCAGTTCCCCCCCACCATACGTCCCATAATTCCTCTCCTCCCCAACTATTCCTCAATCATTCCCCCTCCCCCCCCCACTTTCTCTGTTCTGGGTCTACAAAACTGGATCCAATCTTTTCAGGCCCAGGGTCCTCTCCTTTCTTCTTCTTGGGAATCATTTGACTTGCTAATTGTGCCTTAAGTATTTAGGGCTTCTGGGCTCATTAATACATTAAGATTTTAGGCTGCCCTTCAGTCCACAACTCTACCTGGAGATTATATCTGGCAGTAGAAATGGCCTTAAGTCAAATCAAATATTTGTGAGTTACTTCCACAAGCTTTACATCTTGTTGGGGTAAAGGATTTTAGGTAGGCACCAGATATTTATCTAGGTTTAATGTGTTTTGTAGATAGCCTGTTCTGTAATAAGGCCTTGCAGTTCATTTCTGAACAGCCAGCTTTTGTATGAGGATTCCTATGGGACCCCTTTGAGCTATAACTCAAACAAAGGTAAGTAATATCTGTCACTGAAAGCTTCATTGTGTGACAAGAAGTGTCTATTTGTGTCTATCTCCTACATTATTTGGTGATTTCATTTAGATCTCCTTCACACATAAGGCGCTACAAATATTATATGTATATAATACATATAGTACATATAGTGTATATATAATATATTTTATGTTATATATACATACATATAATATATATGGAAGAGTCTCCTGTATAAAGATTACATAGAGCCTGCAAATGGCCCTTTATTTTAGCTGTGACTCACTTTTCCCCAGCCTACTCCACTGTTCCCTCCCCCTATTTAGCAGATCATACATTTCCAGTGCTTACCATCAAACTGCCAACCCATAATTATCTATTCTACTTGTCTTTTGGTGGGATATTTATCTCACTTTTCTAGTTTCTTGATATATACTTAATTTCTGTGGTTATACAGATTGTAGCATGGCTATTATTTAATTAACAGCTAATATTCACATATAAGCAAATACCCTGCTTTTCTTTCTGAGTTGGGATTATTTCACAGAGGGTGACGATTTTATAGTTCCATCCATTGACCTGAGAATTTCATGTATTTATTGTTTAACTGGTGATTGATATTCCTTTGAGAAAATGTACTAAATTGCCTTTGAACAGTAATCTCCTGAGGTATATCTAGGTTGTTTCCAATTTCTGGTTATAATGAATAGAACAATAGTGAACATTGTATAATAAGCATTTTCAGGGTATCTTGTTTTATGTTGAGGTCCTTGATCCAGTTGGAGTTGAGTATTGTGCAGGGTGAGAAATATGAGTCTATTTGCATTCTTCTAAATGTAGACATTCATTTAGACAAATAATATTTGTGGAAGATGAATTATTCTTCTTGTAGTATGTACTTTTTTATTGAAATAGTATTTCTAGTATTTCCTTATTGAAAACCATGTGACACTAGGTTGTGAATTTATGTGTGGAATTTTATGCCAATACAATGCTTTTCTTTTTTTTTTTTTTAACTAGAGCTTCATAGGAAGATTTGAGGTTAATAGATGATGGTAATTCCATTAGGTGAGTTTTTGTTCAGGATTGTTTTAGATACCCTGTTTTTTGTATTCATGTTTTTTGAAGCTAAAATCTGTCCTTTCATGATCCATGAAGAGTTGTGTTAGAATTTATTAGAAATCAATTTGTATCTATAGATAGCTTTTGTAAGGTGGTCATTTTGCAGTATTTATCACACTAAACCATGAGAATAGGAGATCTTTTCACCTTCCAATAGCTTCTATAATTCTTTGTTCAGCATGTTAAAGCTTTATCATACAAGTATTTCACTTGCTTTATTAGAGCCATCCCATAATATTTATATTATTTCATGCTATTGTGGAAGGTATTGCTCCCCAGATTTCCTTCTTAGTATTTTTGTCACATGGTTATATGGAGTGCTACTGATTTTTAAAGTTTACTTTGTATCTATCCACATTTCTGAAAGTGTTTTACTGTTGCAGAAATTTTCCACAGGAATTTTTCAGCTTACTTATGTATACAATAGCATTTAAAAATAAAGATAATTTAACTTCTTTCTAATTTGCGTCTCCTTGATCTCTTGCTAACTGTTTTAACTAAGTCTTCAAGTATTTTATTAAATAAGTATGGCGAGATTGGACAAACTTACTTTTTTCCAATTTTAGTGAAATTGCTTTGAGTTTTTCTTCATTTAAGGTGATTCTGGGTATGAGCTGTACATCACCTCTATTATCCTGAAGCATGTCATTTTTTTTACCTATTATTCCAAGGACTTTTATCATGAAGGAATGGTGGATTTTGTCAAAGGCATTGTCTGTATCTAATGAAATAATGAGGAATATTGCCAGTAACACTTCATTTTAAGTTTATAAGTATTTTTCCCTAAAACCATCTGGCCCTGGGCTTGTTTTGTATTGTGGACTTTCAATTTCTACTTCTATTTCACTAGAAGTTATAAGTCTTTTAAAATTGCTTTCTAAACTTGATTAAAATTTGGTAGGTGAAATGTATCAATACAATTTTCAATTTCTTTTAGATTTTTTAATTTAGTAGAATGCCGTTTAACAATATGCTAATAATTCCTGAACACCGTCAGTGTTTGTTATTATATCTCCCTTTGCATTTCTAATTTAGTTAATTTGGATATTCTTTCCATTCCTCACAGTGAGTTTGGTAAGGAGTTTATTATTATATCTTCCTTTGCATTTCTAATTTAGTGAATTTGGATATTCTCTCCACTCCTTACAGTGAGTTTGGTAAGGATTTATTGATCTTATTGATTTTCTCAAAGAAGTAACTCTTCATTTAATAGATTCTTTGTATTATTACTATTGTCTATTTACTCATTACAGTCCTGAGTTTTTATTATTTCTTGACAACTACTTCTTTTGGTTGTCAGTTTTTCCTTTTCTTCTAGAGCAGGTGTGCTATTAGGTTACTACCATGAGCTCTCACCACATTTTTTTTTGTTAGCACTGAATACAATGAACTTGCCTCTTAGAACCATGTTCATTGTGCCCCACGAATTTGAGTATGTTGTGTATTCGTTTTCGGGCAATTCTTTGATTTGTTTCTTTATTTCTGCCTTGACACAAGTTTTAATCAGTAGTTGGTTTTGCAGTTTCCATGAGTTAATAAGTTACGTTTTCTTCTGTTTTTGTTGTTGTTGATATTCTGTTTTAATTTGTAGTACTCAGATAAAATGGAAGGATGTTATATCAATTTTCTTGTAACAGTATATACTTGCTTTGTGCTTGTGTATGTGATTAATATTGGAGAAAGTCCCATGAGGTGCTGGGATATATATATATATATATATATATATATATATATATATATATATAATTTAGTTTTTAGGTGAAATGTTCTATTTATTTATTTGGTTATAATATCAGTTAGTTCCAGCATTTCCATGATTAGATTTTATCTGATGGCCTGTCTATTGGTAAGAGTGAGGTATAGAGGTTTCCCACTATAACTGTATAATGATCAATGTTAAGTTAAGTTGTAGAACAGTTTCTTTCACAAAGTTGGGTGTCTTTGTGTTTATTGCAAAAAAGTTAAGACTTGCAATGGCCTCTTAATTGATATTTCCTTTGATGCATGTATAGTTTCCTTCCATATCTCGTTAAGTTTGGTTGGAAGTATATTTTTATTATAGATTCAAATTATTATGCCTTGTTTCTTATATTGCATTTGCCTAGAGAAACTTTTCTCACCATTTTACCCTGATGTGGTATCTATCCTGGGTTTGTTAATGTGTCTTTTCACAGGGGGAATTGAAACCATTGATGTTGAAAGTTATCAGTGACCCCGTTTGTTGATTCCTGTTATAATTTTCTCCTGTGTGTGTGTGTTTTCTCTTTTATCACTGTTTTGTTGAGTAGGGTTAACCACTTTTTTGGAATATTTTTCTAGTGCATTCTTTAGGCCAAGATTTGTATACATATATTATGTAAATTTGGTTTTTTATCATGAAATGTCCTATTTTTCCATCTATTTTGATTATAAGTCTTGCTGAGTATTAAAGTTCTGGCTGTCATCTGTCATCTCTTTGAGTTTGTAGAACATCATTTCCTTCTGGATTTTAGAATATTCATAGCAATATCAGGTACAAATTTATGGTACTTGGTCATTTTCCCTTGTAGGTTTTAATATGGTTTCTTTGTATTGTACATTTAGTGTTTTGACAATTATGTGCCAAGGGGACTTTCTTTTATGTCCAAAGTATTTTTATATGCTTCAGATACCTTGATAGGCATCTCTTTTTTGGGTTAGGGAAATTTTTTTCTATGGTTTTGTCAAAAATATTTTATCTATATTTGTCTTATTGGTTTCTTCTACATCCTCTATGGCTATTAATTATTAGATTTGGTCTTTTCATAGTGTCTCAGATTTCCTAGATGTTTTGTGTCATTCTTTTTAATTTAACATTTTTAACATGGTATACATTTCATCTAGTGTGTCTTCTATATCTAATTTTCTTTCTTCCAGCTCTTATAATTTGTTGCCTAAGCTTGTCTCTCAAATTTCTTTTGAAGTTCCTAAATGTTTTGTTTTCTGATTTCCCTCAGTATGCTTCTGCCACTGATTTGATTTCCACTCTTAGATCCTGAACTATTTTATTCATTTCATTCCACTATTTGTTTTATAGATTCCAATAATGAAATGAATTTATTAGTTAACATTTTAAATAAATCTACCATGTTCATAAAGGCTACTTAACAGTTCTTGTTCTTCAGCTATGTTGCAATGGTTGAGGTACACTTGGATTTATTTAAGACATGTAGTCCTGTATTTTTATTTATTAGTTAAGAGAACTTTTAAGATTAATTATATTTTGACTGTATTCTTTCCCTTCTCAAGTCCTTCCAGTTCTTAGAACCTCTCTACCTACCAAATTTTGAGTTCTTGTTCAAAAATCAAACAAAAACACAATACAGAAAGAAAATTCCCCAACCCAGAAAAATAATAAACCCTTATCTAGAAAGTGTGGAAAGAAAGAAAGAAAGAAAGAAAGAAAGAAAGAAAGAAAGAAAGAAAGAGAGAGAGAGAGAGAGAGAGAGAGAAAGAAAGAAAGAAAGAAAGAAAGAAAGAAAACCCTAGCAAACGATAAGCACATAAATGCACTCACACACACACAGAAAAAATATGGAGTCCAATTACAAGATTTTCATGTAGTCTTGAATATGATACCCTCCCTAGAATGGTTAATATATTCAGCTTCATTCGATTAGAGAAAATTCATTTCCCTCTTGTAGCAGGTATAAGTAAGAGTTCAGTTGTGAACTTTTACCCTTTTGTCCAGATTTTCTTTCATTCATTCATTTATTCACTCATTTGTTTATTCATTTACTCAAAATAATGTATAGTAAGATAAAACAAAAATATCACATGAAAATTGAACAGGACAAACAAATAGAAGGAGCCTAAGAAAACTTGCCAGAGTCAAAGCCCCACTTTTTCCTGCATTCAGGAATCTCATAAAAACACTCAGCTTGAAGCCATATTGGATGTTCAGAGGACATGGTATAGATGCAAGCAGACCTTATGTGTGCTACTTCAGTACTGTGAATTCATATGAGATTTACTGATGCTGATTTAGAGAGCATTGTTTTCTTGGTGACTTCTATCTCCGCTGGTTCCTACAGTCTTTCTGCTTCCTCTTCTTTAGCTTCATCAGCGCTGTGTCCAGCGATTATGATGGAGATATCCCATTTATAACAGAGTGTTCCAAGGTATCTTGCTCTCTGCATAATGTTTGGCTGTGAGTCTCTGTATTTCTTCCAATATTCTGTAGGATGAATCTTCTCTGTGGATAATTTAGCAAGGCATTGATATATGAGAATAACAGGTTATCATTAAGAGTTGTTATATCACTAGATTGTTTTTCTTATTTTTAGACCAATATTATTTGGATTTATACTAGGTTCCTTGACATCTACTCTCTCGTTCTTGTGCATCCATGCAATAATGTGTATTGGTTCCATATTGTAGGGTAGGTCTTAAGTCAAATTAGTTACTTGTTGGTTACTCTTATAAGCTTTGTGTCACCATTGCCATAGAATACCTTACAGGCCATACATCATTTTAGATAAAAGGTTTGTGGTTGACTTTTTGTTTATGTTTCTTTTTTGAGAGAATACAGCATATGTTCCTGTACCAAAGATTTTGGAATATAGGGGTGAAGGCTTTATGTAGGCATTGACTGGACAGACATTTTCATCATTAATGGGTTATATAGTTGTTGTCTTCAGCAATGAGTCCTTACTGTCAGTTTGCTGAGAGCAACCTATAATTTGAGCAACATTCTTGGTTGTTTGGTGATTCCCATGAGTTCCCCATGGCCAACAACTCAATAACATGTAACCCACTTCAGGTAGTTGAAGCTTTAGTGACAAGAGATGTCTAGTTGGGATTATGCCTCCCACATTATTGGCTATTTCATTTTATTGGCTTTTGGGTTCCAGGGAATGCTTGGTAGAGCCAGTGCTGGGTTAAAGAGATGAATACAGAGAAAGAACGATAGAGAGGGAGAACTGTATTATCTGGTAGAGATTGGGAATATAAGATAGGGTGGCCACATTGGTTGTTCTACACACAGCTATGGGAGAGTCTTGGGTATTTGATTCAGAAAAGAGAGTGAAGCAGTTAAGACCTGCAGTCTCTGTGAGACCTTCTAAGTCTAGATTAGATGATTCTGCGTTTCTTATGGTGTCTTTGACCCCTCTATCACATACAATCCTTCATCCTAGTCTGCAGGAATCCCTGAACACTGTCTAGTACTTGGGTGCAGATCTCTGCATATGCTCCATTGGTTGCTGGATGAGTTCACTCTGATGATGCTAAGCTTTTGTCTATGGGTATGGCAATGTATTGCAGGGTAGTTTCTACGAATATTTTCTTATTTTTGATCATGTTTAATTCTATTCTGGGTGTTGGGGCTATCCATCATCTGAGTCCTAGACATTCAGAATTGTCAGCGGCAGGCTTCCTTTCATGACATGGGTCTCAAGCTGGACCAGTCATTGTTTGGCCACTTCCACAAGCTTTGTGCTACTTTTATCCCAATACATCTTACAGACAGGTCAAATTTGTAGTTTGAAGGAAATGTGGCTGGTTTGTTGTTCCAATCCCTCTACTGGATGCCTCACCTGGTTCCAGAAAATGTCCTGTTCATGCTCTGTAACTTCTATCATGGGTGTCTTAGCCAGTGTTACTCTCATAGATTCTGGCAAGTTTCCATTGCAAGCCAGATTCATGCCTATAGCAGTTAGAAATTTAGCCAATGTTTCTTTTTATAACAGACCATTTCAGAGACATCCATTAGGGTAAAGCAGATATTCTTATGCATCAGAAAAGAATATCAGGGTAAATAAATTCAAAGTAAAGTTCAAGTATATTAAAAAAATAGATATAAGTACAGATATTAAGAAAGACAGTAAGAGGAATTTAGGAAGGGAGTGATTTAAATCTCTAAGTAAGTCTGGTTGTGGGATTCTCAAGAATTTTACACTTGTTTTTTGTCTTGGGTGGCTGTTAACAGCATATTGTTTGAGCTGTTTAATTATCACAATAGTTGAATATATTCATTTTAATCTATGCAATATTCATCATCAATTGAGATTATGAAGTAGTTTATTAAATACATCTCACATGCTAACAGGATAAGATTAAATTCAAAGAAATCTTATTTGTATGTTACAATGAGATTAAGAAATATGTTTCTTCTATAATCATGTCTCTGAGATTATTAGAAAATATATTGTTTTCCTTCACTGGAGGTTTTGAAATTCTTCCCAAGACACTTATATCTTTTCCCTTTATTTGTACACTTAAATTTCCCTGTCATTTTGTTATTGTTGTTGTTATTTTTATATTTTTGGAGCTTACATTTTGTTTTTTATTTGGTATCTTATTTATTTACCTTTCAAATGTTATAATTCCCTTTCTATCTCATCTCAATATAAACTTTCTCAAGAAATATTGTGGCTGACCATTTTACCTTGAAAATGTAGAATATATTTTTTACTAAAATGTACCATATGTCTGAATTACTAAAACTGCCAATGAAAGAAAATAACTCTGTGCTAACAGAATTATTAAATCAGCCACAGAGAGAAAATAACTATTGTAATAAATACTAATTATTTAAATACTACTTATAAAATGATCAAATAAATCAGTAATGTAGAGACTATGCAGATAACCAAAATCAAGGCTGAAATTAATAAAACAAAGAAATTATAGAAATCAATGAAATAAAGAACTGGTAATTTTAATGATTAAAACAATTGGCAAACCTTGAGCCAAAACCAAGAGTCTTTACAAGTCCTAAAATTAAAGATGAATAGGAAATATTACACCAGACAATGAAGAAATTCAGAAAATCATAGGAACACACTTTGAAAATCTATAGTGGATTCTTTACCATGCATTTGAGTGATGGCTGAATATTTGACTAACACTAAAGGTATATTGAAATGTCATATGGAAACTGTATAGTAGAAGCCACATAAGTATACAAAAATGGATCTAAATTGAGTTACCATTTAGTGTGGGAAAACATACTACAATTCAATATCATATGTTATCATGTAAAATGTTCAGTAATAGGAATGAGATACATATTGCTTAATCATTGGTTAAAGAGATCTCATCTGATTTCCTACTCCAAACATTAAAGCCTATTGACAGGGATATCTATTAACCTCTGACGTAGGCCAATAAGGCCCTATTGCTGAAGAGACTATTTACTTCGTTCATCATACATGGAAAAATTAAGCTAGTATGGAAAGAGAAGTTTCTGACACACTGTTGGAAAGTACTATATAATATCTCTATTTTTATTACATATTTTCTTCATTTACATTTCAAATGTTATTAAAAAAAACTCCATATCTCATTGCCTCTCTCTCTACTCACCAACACAACCACTCCCGGCTCCCACCCTTGAATTTCCCTACACTGGGGCATTGAGCCTTCACAGGACCAAGGACCTCTCCTCCTTTTGATGTCCAACAAGGCCATCCTCTGCTGCCTATGCATCTGGAGCCATGGTTCCCTCCATGTGTACTCTTTGGTTGATGGTTTAGTACCTGGTGGTTGATATTGTTCTTCTTATGGGGTTGTAAATCCCTTTTCTACTGGTGTGTGTGTGTGTGTGTGTGTGTGTGTGTGTGTGTGTGTGAATGTATGTATGTATGTATGTATGTATGTACATACGTTTTCATGGCTGTTCATGTGCTATTGGAAACCAAATAGTGTTATTCTCCCTGTATAAAATTATTTCATCCAATCACAGTGTCACTTAGTTGTCTGTAGTTGTTTGATTGCTTCCATTTCTTCAGTAATGTAAACAAATCAACAATGAACAGAGATTGGCAAGTATTTGTGGAGTAAGAATCTTTTAGTCCTATGTAAAGGAGTGGTAGAGCTGGGTCTCTTTTTTTCCTTTTTAACAGTTTGAGATGCAAAAATCTGCAGACACACTAAAGGTTAATTAGGGTTCTTTATTCTTTAACCCCACTCCAGCATTCACTATTGCTTTTGTTGTTGTTGTTGTTGCTGCTGCTGCTGCTGCAGCTGCTGCTCTTATTGTCCTCATTGTTGATCTTTGCTATTCTGGTTGGTATAATGTGAAATTTCACATATCTTTTTGATTTTCATTTCCCTAATTACTTGGCACAATGAACATTTTATACCTATTTCCTAGCCATTAATTTTGGTCCTTTGAGAACTCTCTGTTTTGGTTGTTTTGGTTCCAGGTCCTTTTTTTCTCCTAAATTGGGTAGGATTTTTTCTTTTTTTTCCTTTTTTTTGTTTGTTTTTTTGTTTGTTTGTTTCAATTTTAGAACTTTGATTCATTTGAAAGGCAGATTTTGTTCAGCATGATTCATAATGGCTTATACTCATTCTTCTATATGTATAAACAGGCATAATTTTTCCAATACCATTTGTTGAGTATACTTTTCTTTTCTCCAGCTTATATTTTCAGTATTTTTGTTGAATATTAAGTAACTAAATTTATAAGTGCTCATGTTTGGGTCAATTTCATGCAGAAATAAAACGACCCAAGATATCAAAAACAATTCTGAATAGAAAACAGGAAAAGAAAGACAGAAATGAAGAAAGAAAGAAGAAAAACAAGAGAACCTGCTAGAACTATCATCATCTCTGATTCTAAGTTATATTTCAGAGGTATAGTGTACAATCAGCACGGAACTGTCATAAAAACAGACTCTTTGATCTATGGAGCAAATTTCAAGCTTTTCTATCTTAAGTTCTATATAAGCTATATTATGAGTCTCTTGATAATGGTAGTTAGATTACAAGAAATGTAAATATATTTTTATCTTCTTAAAATAATATTTTTATTATTCTTTGAAAATTTTTATATGTATACAGTATGTCTTGATCATATTTATCCTTGCTCTTCACTACAACCCTACCAACTCCTCTCAACACATTTCAATATTTTTTGTTTGTTGCTGGTTATTTTATATCTATTTTCCTTAGACGCTTTTCTCAATAGCTTCTGT
Organism: Apodemus agrarius; assembly: GCA_964023405.1. Classification (NCBI taxonomy): domain Eukaryota; kingdom Metazoa; phylum Chordata; class Mammalia; order Rodentia; family Muridae; genus Apodemus; species Apodemus agrarius. Next base: position 43,617,341 of record OZ030010.1, read on the forward strand.
TTTCTATTTTATGATAAGCCTTAAACATTCAGAAAGATATTCTTATTCAAATGGGACAGAGTTCATAAATGTCTATTATCTTATTGTAATAAGCTATAGCCCTGTTTGTAAAATTGCCTGAGATTGGACAAATTACATGGACACCCTATGTATACAATTGTCACTTTTTTCACCTCTTAAAAAATTTCTATTAATGGCTCTTGATAGGCAGCCATGATTTACATTTTAATGAAAATCCCTCCTGCCCTCTTCTGGGTCTATCCAGAACACCTAAGCACAATTTCCATATATTTATGAGAAAAATGAAAACCTCAGCTCTGAAGGTTAGATAGTATGGGGTTTAATTAAGGTGATTCCTCAGAGCTAGTACAGACTTAAACTGCTGGAGGTATCTATTAGCGAAAATTCAATTATAGCTACCATTTTGAAAGGGATATCTTAGAGTTACCTTCTGACTTATCACTGTCTAGCATCTTCCTGCTCTGCATTAAATTGGTTATATGTTTATATTACCAAACTTACAATATAATATATTTATAAATTAATAGGTATATTTTCCATACCAAAAGCTAATTTTTTTATCAGCAGAATTCCATCTTTATAACTCTTTTCAGTATAATTTGACATAGTAAAATAATGTTGGCTAAAACAGAAGTAGTTTGAATTTAATGATTACTCAGTAACTAGAAGTCTGGAAGCTTATGAATGACTTGACTACTAACATTGTGGGATAGCCATAATCCTAAAAGCAAGCTCTCTCCTACTATCCTCATTGGGAAGAAGGACTTAAAAGATACAAAAATGTCCTAATGTTAATCAGTTTTGCTTTAATTTAACAAGTGCTTGCCTTAGCTCTTCTCCAGGATGTCTTAAAATGTGATGAAATATCATGGCTATTTCATGGACAAAAGTAAATTTAGAATGTTATTTTTTTTACTAAAATGTAAACTTAAGCCATGGGGTATTCTCAAATTATGTGAATACCCCATTTCCACCAATCTGAAAATGTTTTCTCTCTCAGATATGTGTCTACTGCTTCAGTAGTGGTCCACATTAATTTGGATTTCAGATTGCAGATCACAAGCCTCAGTTTGGAGAGAATTTCTGAGTGAAGGAGTGTCTGGGAGCAACAAAGACGAAAGATCAGAAATCAAATTGTGAATCCAAGCTGCCTGCCTATGTTCTGTTGGAAGGCTTTATTATTATTATTACTATTACTATTATTATTATTATTATTATTATTATATTATTTTCTTTATTTACATTTCAAATGTTATCCCCTTTCCTGGTCCTGCCCCCTGCAGAAAACCCCTATCCCATCCTCCCTTCCCTTGCTTCTATGAGGGTGTTCCTCCACCCATCTCACTCCCACCTCCCCACCCTTGATTCCCCTACACTGTGGCATTTATTAAGCTCTCATAGGACCAAGGACCTCTCCTCCCCTTGATGTCTGCTCTTAGGAGACAGTCATATCAGGTTCCTTTCAAAGAGCATTTCTTGGTATCCACAATAGAGTCTGGGTTTGGTGACAGTATATGGGATGAAACCCCAAGTTGGACAGTCTCTGGACGGCCTTTCCTTTAGTCTCTGTTCCACACTTTGTCTCCTTTATTGCTTCTGTGAGTATTTTGTTCCTATTCTCAGAAGAACCAAGGCACGTAGATTTGGTCTTTTTTCTTCTTGAGCTTCATGTGGTCTGTGAATTGTATCTTGGGTATCAGTAGTTGTGGGCTAATATCAACTTATCAGTGAGTGCATACCATGTGTGCTTTTTTGTGATTGGGTTACCTCTCTCAGGATGATATTTTCTAGTTTCGTCCATTTGCCTAAGAATTTCATGAATTTTTCTAGCTTGCTTTCTCTCTGTTCTGCAATCTTTCTGTCTGATCTGCTTTCTCTGGAAATCACTAGACAGTGTGCTCTCTCTCTCTCTCTCTCTCTCTCTCTCTCTCTCTCTCTCTCTCTGTGTTTCTATGTTATGCTTGAGACAGATTTTAGATTTTTAAGCAATTCTTTTTTGCTATTTTAAAATTTTTCTCTGGATAGCTCATCTCCTGCAGATTATAAGCCCAGTCTTTTATTTTACATATCAATCTAGTCATTTACTTCAGGTTTCCTTTTGATTATCCTAAAAATCTGCATCATATAATCTCAGCCTCTTAATTTTTAGGAGACAACAAGTATACATTTTCTTTTAGCAATTCGAAGGAATTCAAAGATCTGACTGCCTCTGTTAAGCACAGACGATAAGCTAGCTGGGTAGGACTGTGTCCTGAAATAACCATTTCTACCACACCTGGGCCTAACTCTGCTCTGCCTCAGGCCAATCCTGAACTCAGGAATTAGTCTATCTTTGCAAACCTAAACAAACAAACAAAAAAATCAAAAAAACAAAACAAAACAACAACAACAACAACAACAAAACAAAAACAAAAACCAGAAAACGAAAACAACTAAATTGGGTGGGATCTCCTGTAATCCATAAATCTCTTTATCTCTCTCCTTAATATCTTTCTCACAATTTGGGTCAATGCAGGTCATTTTGTTCCTTTAGATTTCTGAAGCTACTCATATAATTTCATATTACAACTTTATTTTTCGAATAGTTGAGAAATTACATATTTTCAAACTCATGTTTTCAGAACTGTTTTCTAGAACCTCAAGGGCTGTCCTGAAGGGCAGAGCAGAAGAGAAGATATTATTCCTGGATATGTACTTGTAGGACTATAAATCAAAACTCCAATGATTTTTTTCACATTAGTGTTTATTGATGCACACTCCTTACAACAATTTAGAAATAAAATAATTCTAGATATTTATGAACTGATTAGTACACAGAATGATTTACCATTCTGCTACAACATTAATCACACCTACACCTCCTGGATTTGTGTTGTTTGATTATCCTGGAGTCATTAAAGTTAACAGGAAGAACATTTCTTAAAGGAGTAATGTAACATATGTACATTATTATACAGACCTTATGTCCATGACAGCCAAAAACTGTCTTGGATACCCATGCCCATTGGCTCTGTGACAGGGGCAGGAACCCTGTCCCCATTAAGGCCATGCCAGATTGAGCATCAGATGTTCTTCTTCAATTGTCAAATGTTTCAGATTGGAAACAATTCTTTTGAATCTTTATATGTTTCAGGTTCTTGCACTTAGATAGAAGGTAACATGTCACTGTTATGCTTACACAAGTTTCCTGATGTCTAAGGTACTTTATTTTTATTTAAACCAAGATGATCGCTGGTAAAATCAGACAAATTTCAGCCAGATGCACTTCTGTTGCAATAATACATTTTCCTTGCTAGAATATGTATTATCCATCAAGAAAAAAAAGACAAAAATGTTAGCATCGATATTATGAAAGGAGAAACTTTAATCAATACTGTTGATGGTGTTTTCTAGTGAAGACAACAGGGTGATATTCTTCAAAACTGAAGACAGAAGCCAATATCTTCAAAAGAGAAGATATTATTCCTGGATATGTACTTGAAGGACTATAAATCAAAACTCCAATGATCTTTTCATATTAGTGTTTATTGATGCACACTCCTTATAACAATTAAGTACAATTGTTATAATTGTTGTACAATTCTAGATATTTATGAACTGATTAGTACACACAGAAAATTCAGTGTACTTTTATATAGCCACAAAAAAGTGAAGTAATGATACCTATGGGAAAAGTAGATGTAAAGTATAAATCACTATATCTAGAAATGAAAATCAGAATTAGAAGTATGGCAAACACTGTAAGGTTTCTTTTATATATACAATTATATCATTGGTATTCAAGAAAGGGAGTCAGGAAGGAGGATGGAGAGAGCTTATCAGTAGAAGGTAAAAGGTTAAAAAATAGTGAAATTATGTAAAATGAAGGAAAATATATTTAAGAGGAATAATGAGATAAGGAAATAGAGTCAATGTAAGGACAATAAGGAAGACATATAAGTAAGGAAAATTATCATAAAATATATTGAAGAAAATGTAATGAAACTAATCATTTTGAATCACTATAGCTATGGTTTTGAATAGAAGACCTGCTGTTGGTTGGGCTATTCAACATTTCATCATGAATATGAGAATGGATTATGAAATTCCATAGCACCCTTAGAGTTTATTGGTAGTTAATCCATTCAGAGTTTGGCAAGGCCATTTTATTCATTAAAGTAGCCCCTGTAAGTTATCTTAAAGAAATGTTTTCCACCTTCAGGCAACTCTATTATAAACTAGTTTGTAACACACCAAAGACAGACATAAAATTGATGATAGGAGCAGATGCAGAGACTCAGTCAAACATTAGGAAGAGCTTTGGAAACTCCACAGAAGAAGGGGAGGAAGGATTTTAGGAGCTGGAGGGGTGGGAGACACCATGAAACTCTGGCCCACAGAACCAATTATGATGGGTTTATAGGGTCTCACAGAGGCTAAGGAGGCTATCACAGAGCCTACGTGGGAAGGTGACAGGTCTTCTGATAATATGTTGTTCTTTAGCATGAAATTTTTATGGGAACCCTAAGAGTAGGAGCTGAGTGTCTCTGACTCATCTGCCTGCTCCTACAACTCTTCTCCTACTAGGTTGCCTTCTTCAGCCTGGACATGAATTTTGTATCTAGTCTTATTACATCATTTTATACTGCATTCAAGTGCTATCATAGGGAGGCCTACATTTTGTCTGAAAGGGAATGCAAGAGGAGTGAATATGAGGGAAAATGGAGGTTAGATGAATGAGTGTAATGAGTGGAATTATGGCCAGGATTTATATAAAAACAAAATGTTTGCAATAAATCCTCCATAAGATCCAGTATACCATTCTTGTGCATGTACCAAACATGTTCCATCCTACCAAAACAACAGTTCTTTTAACATGGTGATTGTACCTTTACTAATAGTCAGAAAATATAAACAATCTAAATATCCCTCTATCAGGAGATAAAGAATATGTGGAACAATGCATAGTGTAATACTGCTGAGCTATTAAAACATGATGTCATGTAATTTTCAGGAAAATGGATGGAACTAGAAAACACCCATCCTGTCTGAGGTAACCTAGGCCCAGAAAGGTAAATATGGTATGTATTTACTTATATGTGGATATTATTCATCAAGTAAATCATAAGCTACAAACAATCCATAGACCCAGAGAGGGTAAAACATACAATTCTTCCTGTGAGAGGGAAGTTAAATAGATTTACTGGTGAATGGGGGTGGGTGAGGACTGAAGCAGGAGCGTGGTGATTACATGTTAGGGGAGACAGGGTAGAGAGAGAGTGTGTGCTAGGAAAGATGGCTAGAATTGGGGGTGTGGAAACCTAGTATAGTGGAAACTTCCTAAAATGTATTAAGGTTTCAAGCTATTGGGAGATACAGAGACTCAACTGGCCATTTCTTTTTGCCAGGCAAGGTTTCTGGTGGTAGTCACATCCATTTGAGTTGTTGGCCAAAAGGCTCCCATTTAAATCTTTGAACAACCTAGCCTTTTGCTACAAAAAAGGTTTCCTTTCCCCAAACTGACAGTGGGGCCTCAATGCTCTGGACAACAACCAAACAACTCATTATACATGGAGAAGCAGAATTGGTGCCCAAGGGAGGCTTCTCCTCTGTGTTGTAAGTCTCTTTCATTTGTTAAGGTACTCTGAAGGCTACTGAAAGAGAAAAGTGAACACTGAATCAGGCATAAAACCTTTGACCTATACTCTGTCATGCTTGCAAAATAATTTAAGGTAATACTGGCACAGGAATTCTGGGAATATCCAACCAATTTTAATCTGACTTAAGGGTCATTACATGGGTAGAGTCCATAATCAACACTCTTTGGCTTACAAAGATCCAGAGGATTAAAATAGGACAGAGAGAGGAACATGGGATAGAGTTGAAAACAACTAAAATTTCTTGTATATATGGATAAAACTGTGAAATAACAAAACATGGTATTTTAAAATAACGTAAAAGAAACAAGAAACCCATTCTTATCTCCTTGTACAAAGCTCATGTTCGTGTGGATCAAGGATCCACACATAAAACCAGTCATAGTGAAGCTTATAGAGGAGAACGTGGGGACAAATCATGAACACATGGGCACAGGGGGAAAGTTCCTGAACAGAACACCAATGGCTTATACTCTAAGAAAAAGAATAGACAAATGGGACCTCATAAAACTGCAAAGCTTATATAAAGCAAATGACACAGTGAATAGGACAAAACAGCAACCAGCAAGTTGGGAACAGATCTTTACCACAACCCTACATCCAATAGAGTGCTAATATCCAATGTATACAAAGAACTCAAGAAGTTAGTTTCCAGAGAGTCAAATAACCCTAATAAAAATGGGGTACAGAGCCAAACAGGGAATTCTCAACTGAAAAACTCAAATGACTCTAAAGCATTTAAAGAAATGTTCAGCATCCTTACTTATCAGGGAAAAGAAAATCAAACAACACTGAGATTCCACCTTACACCAGTCAGAATGGCTAAGATGAAAAACTCAGGAGACAGCAGTTGCTGGAGAGGATGTGGGGAAAATGGAACATTCCTCCATTGTTGGTGGGACTGAAAGCTGGTAAAACCACTCCAGAAATCAGTTTGGCGATTCCTCGGAAAATTAGACAGTACTACCAATGGACCCAGCTATACTACTTCTGGGCATATACCCAGAAGATGCTCCTACATGTAATAAGGACACATGCTCCACTATGTTCATAGATGCCTTATTTATAATAGTCAGAAGATGGAAACAACCCAGATGTCCCTCCACAGAGGAATGGATATAGGAACTATGGTATATATACACAATCAAGTAATATTCAGCAATTAAAAACAATATATTGATGAAATTCTTAGGCAAATGGATGGAACTAGAAAGTGTCATCCTGAGTGAGGCAACAAAATCGCAAAAGAACTCTAAAGCGCTCACTAATAAGCAGATGTTAGCCCAAAAGCTCAAAATCAACAAGTTACAATTCACCAAGCTCAAGAAGAAGGTGCTTCAGTTCCTCTAAGAAAGGGAACAAAATTATCACAGGAGCAATAAGGAAGACAATGTGTGGAGCAGAGACTGCAGTAAAGGCCACCCAGAGACTGCCCTACCTGGGGATTCATCCTATAACAGTCGACAAACTCTGACACTACTATGGACGACAGGAAGTGTATACCAAACGAACATGCCATGGTTGTCTTTGGACGGACCCTGCCAGAGCCTTACAAATACAGAGGCAGATGCTAACAACAATTGGACTGGGCGTGGGGTCCCCAATGGAGGAGCTAGAGGATGGTCCAAAGGAGCTGAAGGGGTTTACAGCCCCATGGGATGATTTTGGCCACCCAGATGCCCCAAGACTCCCAGGGACTGAACCATCAACCAGGGCCACACATGGTTCCAGCCAAAAATGTGGCAGAGGAAGGCCTTGTTGGGCATCAGTGGGAGGAATGGTCCTTGGTCAGGTAAAGGCTCAACAGAGACCTGAACAAAGGGAAACCGAGGTGGGGGTGGAGGAGAGAGTGTGTTGGGTGGAGGGGCACATATGTGGAGGCAGGGGAAAGGAGGAAGGGGAGGGGTTGGGGATCTAAGAGGAGAGGGATATCAGGAAGTTTTAGCATTGGCAATGCAAATGAAGATGATATTCAATAAAAATTAAATTAAAAATTAAATTAATTAATTAAAAAAAGAAATTGAAATGCAATTCTCTGTTTAATTGGCACTTTTGGTCTATTCTACATATTCATATTTTGGAACAGAGAAATACATAATACACCGAAATACTTAATAGTTTTCCTTTCCAATTTATAGTATACTTCAAAATGTTCCAATCACAATAACTTTTTGAGATGGTACCCTAAAAAGCATAGATGGGAAAAAATAAAAATTGTCAAATGGAAATATTTCAAATTTTTCTGTTTGCTAAACGATATGTTCAATGTTTCTGTAAAACCAAGGAAAGAAACAATAAAACATGATGCAAGTCTATAGAATAGAATAAGATATTTCCAAAATATTCATATAGAATTGCTATCTAGAATTCCTAAACAAGAAGTTCCACAGCAAAATAATACATGTAATCTGTCTTAAAAATAGAAAATTATCTTTTTGCACATTTCTCCACAAATATATGAAAAATATCCTCTATCATGAATAAAATATTAATTACATCTGCAATTATACCCACCTTACTACTGAGAGTATGGCTTATAATTGTAGTAGTGATAATAGTTAATAATAATAATAATAATAATAATAATATAAAAAGAAGTACATTGCACAGTGGAATATTGTTCAGCTACTAAAAACTGATAGCATGGAATTTGTAGGGAAATAGATATAACTAGAAAAAAGGAGATTCTGAATGATGTAACTTAGAACAAGAAAAGTCAATGTGGTATGAATTAGCTTAAAAGTGAATATCAACCATTAAGTTTTATTTATACTGAAAACTTTAATTTATACAGTCAATATAATAGCTATAATAATATTTTTAATAATAATAACAATACTCACTTAACAACAGGGAAATAATGCCTGGTTTTTAAAACCTAGACAGTTTCCTGGTACAAGAGAGGTCATGATCCTTAAAAAATGATTCTCTTACTGCAATTTGCTAGACCAGCATAATCCCCTGATGTATTCCAAATTTCATTGTTGTACCCACAACTTAAGTATGTAGCTACCACCTTACATCAATAAAGCTCTTTTAACAATACACATATACCATCACAGAAAAACATAGCTGGACAGAGTACAGAGATCAACAGGTCATGTGGAGCCCAGCCTGAATAGATCCATCTACATCATAGCTCCTGAATTTATGGCTCAGGGAATTTTCATGTAAAAGAGTGTGACAAGTGTATAAGAACCAGAATACCAGGAAGTATGCTATGAAACTGTCTCTAGGAGAAATGTGTGCATTTTAAGACCAGAAAAAAAAAACAATATCTATGCACTTATTCATGAGGGAGTAGTGAAATTTAGTGAGGTCTCAACCCTAGACAAAGAAATAGAGCCAAGTATTGACTATTGGGAGAATAATTAGCCTTTTCCCAGGGATCTGAGCCCTTATTGATTGTCCAGTGTGGAATGTTCATAAACACACAAACAGCAAAAGCAGACTCAGCAGGTTGTATTTATGTATAATTTAGGAAACTGATATACTTGTATTTCAATCATTTTTAAGTAAAAATTAACATAAAAGTTCTGTAAAATAATAAATGCTAGTGAATATCTGGATAAAAATAAATGTGTTCACATTATTGGTGGGAATATATATTAGTATACTCATTACAGACTGTAATATGGATGTTATACAAAATACTACAAGCAGAATCCCCATATGTTCAAGCTACTGGATTCCACGTATATACCTGAAGTAAATGAAGTCTCCAGAGATAACTGCTACATCTGTGTCATTTGGCCTTCACTCCAAACTAATAGGGTATGGAATCAACTGGGGTGCTAATAAACAGACTATAAAATATTGTTCAGTCATAAAAAGAATATAATCATGACCTACACAAGAAAATGGGTGGAACTGAAAACCATTAGTGAAATAAGGCAGATATAAAACAAGATGTACACATTTTCACTATATGAAATGATCTTAAATATAGAATAATGGTTAATAGAAATTGTAATGAATTAGGTGGACAAAGGGAGATAGTGATCAATTCATTGGTCTACAATGAATGTATTTGTGAACATACAGTACTTATTCAAATTTTTACATATAATGAATATACCTATTAATCAAAATAAATTATTGAAAAACTAATTATGCATGGAATACAATGAAGCTATAAAACACATTGATTTTGATATACACAACAGCAATGCATCTTAAATGCCTCATCACAAATGAAAGCTACTACTAGATGGACACAATACAGACATAACATACATTTTGATTTATATAAAATTCTGAAAAAGTACCTACATTGAATGTGTAAAGAGAGAAAAATATTGGCTTGACCTAGGCTGGAGAGATAAGTACTCAGAAATGCAAATTACAAGAAAATGTATAAAATATAAATTTCATGGAAATCTTATGTCTTATGTCTGGTGATTGATGCATAAATATATGTATTTACCAAATTCTTAGTAATTGCTCCAACAACTACAATTTATGCAATGTATAAAATTAAAGAAAAACTAAAGTGTTTTTTAAATGTATCTCCAGTATCTCAATACTGTAGCAAAACTCTTTGAATTCCTTTTTATTGGCTGACACACATATAATGCTAAAAAAAAAAAGACAAGTAAACAAACTTTTTTGGTATTGTCAAAGAAAAATAAATTTGGGGGAAGGATGAATGACTGGAATCCCCTTGATGTTTCACAAGCCTTATTTTACAGGGAGTATCTTTCATTTCAGCATCCTGTCTTTGACACTCACTGTGGGATGGCCACCTGTTCATCATGGAGATGGAGCTCCTTCTGTTTCCAATTTGTTTCCCACTAGCTCTGAGTAGGATCCCTCCCTTCTGTCATGGGAATTCTCTTCATCTTCCCAATCAATCTAATCATGTCTAACATATCACTTCTTTCTTGAGATGAACTGCCTCAGCTTGAGGCAGCTCAGTCTTTGCCCTGGGAAACAGCTGTCCTTCTGATAGGCATGAGTAGTTTGATCACTTCTCTTAGTATACTCAAGCAGCTGTACCGTGAAATCTGAGATTAATTACCATAATCTTCAGCCCCAGTCCATTCACTCTGGAAAAGGGAAGAGACAGGGATCACTAACAAGCATGTTAAACATTTGGGAAGAATCCATCATTCACCACTAACTATGTTATCATTTATGTTTTAAAGATATTTTTATTGTTTTTCAATTCCATTTTTCAAAATTACTATGTGGTATTCATAATGAAGGAGACTCTAGATTAGGAAACAATGTACTTATGTTTGCCTGAGATCCCTTCCAAAGAAGCTTTCCTTCTGTTGGCCCATGTTCTGCCTCATTGCCCCAGTTACATGGTGCATTATGTGGCAGCTATGACCTGTTCTTTCCTTCTAGGTACTGAGCATGGCATGAGAGAAGAAATGGCTCAGAACCTGTTACATTTACACCCTCATTGCTTCCCCCTCATATTCTTGCTAAAAATTAACTCTAAGGATTAAGGGCTCTGTGGAGTCTTGTGTAGGCGGAGGCTGAGTCATAGCTTTGTCATACTTCAGAGGAACAACTAATAAATCACTCTGCAGTTTCCTTTCTGTGCTATTCTTTAGCTTTTGATCTGTTAACCAGATCCTCAGTGGGAAGATTATATCATTTTATGGATGTAAATTCCAAATTTTCAAATTAGCTCAGTAAATTTTTAAGCTTTTTATATGTCACTTTACAGAGGGGAATATATAACTTTTGACACTTTAAAATACAAGGTTAGTTGCAACTGTGTGAAAATTAAAAATAGTAGCAGAGATATCATCAACACTTCAAGGTCTCATCCATATTTTGTATTTTCTCTTTCACATTTCTCCACAGGACAAATGTAGAAGGAAAGCTTCCTGTGGTGAAAACTCTGACACTGTTCTTATGTGTCGAAATGCTGAAGACTTAGAGCTCATCTGCTAAGCATGGCTGAAGTGTGAATTATGGGCATGCTTTAAAGGTTCCAAGCAAGGAGGGAATGATGTGAACCCAAAAGGAGACTTCACTACCCCTCTCCTCATCTCTAATGTTTCATAACAAAGCTTCTGGATACGTTGTTCACATAGATGTAATGTGCGAGGTTTGTTATCAATAAAAGCTCTGATCTATTTCTACCTAAATTCTGTAGAACATCTGCTTTAAGAAAAATGTTGGCATCCTGGAATTGACATGTTTTAAAAGATGCATATGCTGTTGTAGAAAAGCTATGTCAGAATTACTGATAGTTCTTTTAATGGAATGGGAGAGGGGATTTTCAGAGGGGAAACCAGGAAAATGGATAACATTTGAAATGTAAATAAAGAAAATATCTAATAAAAAATAACACAACATATTGCATTTTGTGTAATTTTATCTACATTAGTAGAAAATTTACAAAAGCCATTTATCAACCAACCATTTCATGAGCAGCCCATACATTTATTAGTATTGATATTTGAAAACTAAACTGATCTGGAGTGTTTTTATTTTTGTGCAAGTGAAAAATAAAATGGGAACAATTAGAAGCTGTGGAAAGAAGGCTGGCACAGCAGTGGAGAGGGGCACTGTGCTTTATTCTGGCATTTCTGAGAAACTTATACTTGTGCAATGGCAGTCATCTCTTTGCCTTAATCCCCACAGAGCCAGAGCCCTGGGTTCATGCAAATGTCACTACATCTGGCAAGCACAACTCTTCTCAATTTGAGTTTCTGCTGTTTAATTCTGGCTATTTGGAAATGTGTGCTTGCTGCTGCAGTAATTTGGAAATGAGTCCTGGAATGTGTGATTTCAGTGTGAATGTGTGTGTGTGTGTGTGTGTGTGTGTGTGTGTGTGTGTAAGAGAGAAAGAGAGAAAGAGAGAGAGAGAGAGAGAGAGAGAGAGAGAGAGAGAGAGAAAAGAATGAGAGAGAGATGCTGATGATTTCTTTAGCAGCATACTAATGCATAAGCTATAATTTGTGTTATACAAACATAGGGAAATAAAATCACAACTGGATGTTAGCTGAGCAGCAGGAGTCTTCTTGCAAGCACACTTGTGTTGTCTTAGTGATGACACTCTAAATTATCTGAAAGCTGGGAAACTTCTGTTACCCAACATCACACTTTGATTTGGAACAGAGGAACTTCTGTGACTTCAAAAATATTTATAGAGCAGTTTCCTCATGGCTCTAGAAAACTCCTTCTTTGGATATAACCTAAGACTAGACTTAATGAAATGGTTTTATTCTCTTCTGGTAGGACATAGCAAATTTTGATGCCCATTTTCTGTCAAAATTTAGTTGTGTTTTGATCTACTTTTATGTCAAACATGCATGAAGTAGTATATTATGAAGGTGGGTCCTGCTGTCTGTCCTCAAAGTTCGTTAGTAACAGAACATCTTGAGCCTGACTTTGCAATTCTGCCTGCCAACTACAGTGGAGATGTGAGTGTAAATGTGGAGAAAGCATGATGTTTCTTTCAAAGGGCAGTCCCACTTTTGCTAAGTTGGTAAGCCCACTCACATAGCTCATATTTCTGTTTGGATAATGTCACCCACCCTCACTCTGACACATAGGGTTCTATAAGGTTTGCTCCTAGCAACAATGTGGGTTTGGTCAGGCCCATCCACTTAGGAGACTGGTTTTGCGGAGAGAAAATATCATGTCTTTCACAGTGCTATTTTATACTCTAAAACCATGTCACGATATTTCATTTTTAGGTTAAAATATGTTTTAAATATTATTCATGTCAAGAAGGAGCTCCCTAGATCTATTTCCAAGTATATGAGATGTTTTTTCCTTTGTCTTTGCAACTATTCCCTGTGTAAGTTGTGAATTGTGGAAATTGTGGGAGGTCAAGAAGTTTGTGATGAAGGAGAAATGCAAGGAGGGCTGCCAACCATTAGCTCTACTTAGTGAGGTTTTGCTAGGGTCAAATTTCTCCCTAGCCTCCCTTATGCTTGAAAACCACGATGAGAGGAAAGAATATTATTTGCCTCTTGTTCATTTGGATTCAGCAGAGAAACCAACAGTATGTGATACATCGTCATCTAACTTCCATGCCCTGTAATTCTCACACCAAGGGCAAGTGTGGAAACAGCATTTCCCCAGGCCTAATTTCTCCCTGCAAACTTACTGAGCTAATTGCCCATTTACAACATCAAGCAGGACTCACCAGGCTGAACTCTCTAAAGCTGGACAACTTTTATATGCTCATCTCTTTTCCTTATCAGCCCTACATTCTGGTGATTATTCAATTTATTTTCATCATCTCTACCAATCTCTACTTTCTTCCCCATAAGATTGGACTCACCTGAAATGATCATCATCAGTCATTTCCATGTCATTTTATGCCAGAAATTCTTTTCTTAGCCAAATCTCTTACAGATTTTTTTTCCTCAGATGAAGGCTGAAATTTTATTCTCACCAACATTACAGTAACTACATGATTAGCCTAGATATCATGAAACATCCTACCTGAGAACTCAATACAACTCTGTTTTCATATTACCTAAGCATTGTTCACACATTTAAGTTTATTTTTAAATTATATTTACTCTTTCATTGTTTCAAAAATACTTATTTGCCATTATTTATAAAGTATTCTATGAATTATGTACCAGAGCAGTATAAAAGGCAAAATTCTGTCTCCAAGGATATCATACATATCAGTAGATGTTAGGCACATGTAGAAATAAAAAGACATAGAACATGCCATATCTAGGTCAGCAAAGAAGTGGCATTTCTGTTTAAATTTTTATTTTACACTATTTATTTGCATATGTCTATGTTCATGTTTATGCATAGACATGTGCAGGTGCTCACAGAGCAATAAAATGATATCAGATCCCTTAGTGATGAAATTACAGGCATTTTTCCATCACCACATGTGAGTGCGAGAACCCTAACTTAGGTCTTTACCATTGAGAAATAAATCTTTGTAAACACTGAGTTATCTTTCAAGCACAAAAATGCCATTTCTTAATTAAAAAAATAATTAGTTAATGGTGATTATCATATGTTAAATAATTCTAGACATCCCATAATTTCAATAATTAATAATTTTAAATGTTACAATTTAAAATTCATAATGTTATATTGAGGGGTATTCTGGTGCTGTTTGCATTCAAATGCTAAATACTGATACCTAAGATAGTGTTGCCGTTGATGATCAGATTCTCACAGAGACCAAGTGATTTATGTAAAGCTTTCTCTTCAATTTGAACATATTGTTTAAATGAAGGTTGCTGGGTAGATTAGAGGTAAGCAGCCTTTCACAGTTATCAGGCTGGGGGTCAGAGGTAAAGATCATGGGAAGAGGGTAGGAGAAGGAAGATGAAGAGAACAGATGTTCTTCATGAGAGGAGATGCACCAGGAGCATATGTCCAAGTGAAATGTCATGCCTACACCAGGGTAACTACTGGAGCAGAAGTAACCCTGACAAGATTCAAACATCAAACCCTTGAACAACACAGATAAGAATTAACACTCTCATAAATAGTGATATAGATTAGGGCTAATCTCCCAGTAATTTTACAAGATCTGATTAATAATCCATAAGCTCCTTCTTTAATTATTGGGAGTCTGGCTGAGTCAGACTGATAATTAATGGAGTTTATTAAAATTCATTTACAAGTTATATCAACAATTTCACTAAATCTTCAAAACTTAAATTTCTATGTTAGATTATCTTTCATATTCAGACAACACTCTTAGAATTCATACAATTTCTTCTAGAAAGGGTATTTTAATACAGACATTTTGTTACAAAGGTTCTTATATTTGCTATTGAATAGTATAGTCTGAAATCATTAATAAAATAATATTCATTTATAAAAGCCATACTACCTGTTTCTGGGTTCTGATTAGACAGAGTATTTGGGTTTAAATTGGTCCTTGTATGATGGTATGTTAGCAATCTCCACAATATTTTGAGACTCAAGTGCCTAACATGGTAATAATATATTCACTGTTATTCATCCTTTCTGACTATGACATTAAAGTCAAATAATTGTTGCTGTCAGTAACATTCCTCTCTAAAAACACTTATATCATGACTTTAATTTATAGCATCATATAATG
The DNA here is from genome assembly GCA_964023405.1 of Apodemus agrarius. NCBI lineage: Eukaryota > Metazoa > Chordata > Mammalia > Rodentia > Muridae > Apodemus > Apodemus agrarius. Next base: position 43,633,025 of record OZ030010.1, read on the forward strand.
ATATCAGTAAACCTCAACCTCCTTTTTTGACTCTTGTACACAAAAGTTTTTAATCTTGTCTTGTACATGTAAACAAAGCTGAGGTATTAAATATCAGTTATTTCCAATTGTTGTGATAAAGCACAGTGACTGACCATAAGGAATTTATAGAAGGGAGACCTTATTAGAGCTCTTGATGTCAGAGGAGGAGTCAGTGGTGGTGGAAGCTGCATGCAGCCAATAGCTAAAGTAGGAATCTGGGAGATCTCATCTTCAAGTGAAAAAACAAAGCAGAAAGAGAAAACTGGAAGTAGGGTGAAATTATAAACTCTCAATGCCCGCCTTCAGTGATCTACTTTCAACAGCAAAATTCATACCACCTCCTCAAATAATACAATTATCTGGGAAACAAGTTTTCAAATATCTTAGCCTTTGTAAGATGGTTTTCATTCCAACTACCATATAGAACTCCATGGCCCACATAGGCTTATAGATATATTCTAATTCCATTTAGTTGGACTTTAAAAATATCAGGGTCTCTTGGGGTTCCAAAATCTCTGAAATAATCTCTTAATGTGCTGTACTGTAAAAACAAAGCAAAACAAAACAAAACAGCTTCAACAACAACAACAACAACAACAACAACACTAAGTATTTCTATCATACAGGTCTACATAAAATACAGCATGTATATTATAGTTCCAAACTGTTGGAATGGAGGTATGGTGAAGGAATATTGTAACAAATAAGAAAGAGAAGAAGGAGGAGGAGGAAGAGAAGAAGGAGAAGGAAGAGAGGAAGGAAGTGGAGGAGAAGGAGGAAGAGAGGGAGGGAATCCAGTAAAGCAAACACAAATATGCAGGACAGCAGCAAATATATAATATTTCATCTAATTCAATTTTACTATCAACGTGCATCTCTTTCTCAGACTGGTTCTACTTCATGGATGTAGTTCTCCTTAGCAGATTTCTAATGACTCTGGCATCCCTAGACTTGTATGGTACTATTTAACCCAGACATTATTTTTATAGCTTCGTATAGTGACTTCTCATTGGCCCTTTATCTCTCAAATCCTTCTTCAAGTGACTCTACCACTAGGACATGTTGCCTGGCCTCAGTGGCAGAGAAATAATCCGTTCTTCACTCTTACATCATTTTTCTCCACCAAAGCCAGTAATACATAGATGAACCCAGCAAATTTGACTGCCAGCTTGCTCTTCTGAATCAAATTAGCACCATATGTTGTTTGCAGTTCCTTTCTCAAATAAATGCACACTTTAGATTCTGACAATTTGGAGACTTAGTTGGAGAACCTCTTTTCCTGTTGTTACTTTTCTTAATGTTCCAACATACAGCAGGCTTTTCTTTGATGATGCTAATCTCCTAAATACTGCACTATTTTACATTAATACTTAAGAATCTTTTTCATGACTCCTCAATAAAATTAAACTTTGTGTGCTCTTCCCAAGTAGAATTAGTTTATAGATGAGTTTGAGATTGGATATAGGACCAAAGGAACTCCACTGATCAGTCTCAGACACTGCTCCTTTTTCAAAAATAATTTCTGGACAAGGCATAACAATTACAATTATAAATCTAAGAGAAGCTCTGATTATGAGCATATGACTACACAATTTCACGCTATACACAAATAGATGGCCTATGCTTCATCACATGACTGCACCCAAATGCACATATAAGTAGGCTTATAGGACTTAGTGGGTTATAGAAAGAAGACATGAAATTGAGAGATGCATGTTCAAATGGGCTTAGATGGACTTGAATTAATGAGATTAAACTCAATATGATCTACATATGATCACATTTCACTGTATATACTTGCGGAGGACCCTATCATACCACTCCTGGATTCCCCAGCATGTAATAAGGATACATGCTCCACTATGTTCATAGCAGCCTTATTTATAATAGCCAGAAGCTAGAAGGAACACAGATGTCCCTCAACAGAGGAATGGATACAAAAAATGTGGTATATATACACAATGGAGTACTATTCAGACATTAGAAACAATGAATTCATGAAATTCTTAGAGAAATGGATGGAGCTGGAGAACATCATACTAAGTGAGGTAACCCAGTCTCAAAAGAATACCCATGGCACTCACTGATAAGTGGATATTAGCCTAGAATCTTGGAACACCAAAGACACAATCCACATACCAAATGATGTCTGAGAAGAAGGAAGGAGTGGACCATGGTTCTGGAAAGGCTCAATGCATCAGAGTAGGGGAATACCAGAACAGGGAAGTGGGAAGGGGTGGATAGGAGAACAGGGGAAGGGAATAGGGCATATAGGACCTTTGGGGGTAGGGAACCAGGAAAATGGAAATGAAATGTAAATAAAGAATGCATCCAATAAAAAAGAATAAATAGAAAAGATATTCAGAGCAGCTCTTTAATATTGATCTGTGTCATTGCAACACCTGTCTTTCTCATTCTGAATTAAAAAAAATATTAAAAATAATTCTGTTTAGGGTCAAAAGTTGTATTCAAACATAAGACTTTCTCTACACCTTCTACTCTCCCATATGACACCAGTTAAATGCCCTTCAGAAACCCGGCATGTGGGCAGTCTGTTTAAAAATACTCTCAATTTGCGCTAAACATGAAGTAGAAGTTGATTTTTAATGTATATGTGGGAAAGTGTATAAATAGCAGTTAAAATGGGTGATACAATTTAATTAAGTAGAGGCTTCCAAAGTTCTTAGTCTGATAGCCACCTCTCATTATTAACTGTATAATGCTATAACACATTCTATCAATCAAGTGGAAGAGTCAGAAAACTCAATTCTTTGGCTTCTTCGTCATGTCCCCCAATATATTAGCTTCCTTAGCCATACAACTTACCTTGTGCACCAAATAGTTTCTTCTTGCTAGTCTCTTGTGTATATGATAGAAATCCTGTGTATGAAGGGGTGATAGTTATGGCAGAAATGGTAAGATTCCCCAGGCAACTATGATTTAAGTCTCCTTGCCCATCCTGTGTGAAAAGTTCACCCTAGAATATAAGCATAGTTTAGCTGGGCTTGTTCTTATACAATTCTGGTACCTTTAATGATATTTCTATCAATCTAATAGTCTTGGTCACCACTTACATATCTCATCTTCAGATGCATAAACAGCTGTTTTTAAATGTTCTAATTTTATATTAAAATATTTCATTTGACTTCTGCTTTTACACATTACTTTTAATTGATTTACTGTCTCTTGCTGTGGTTCCATTTTCGCTGTTCTTCAATGTTACAAGAGCTCTGAAATTATTTTTCATTTTAGAAATTTGGCTTCCCAAGCTAAAATTTTCATTTAATTAAAACTGCATGCCCTCTCATTTTTCTGGCCAAAATCCTTTGTTTTGTATTCACATTTCCATCAGTTGTTCTGTGAGCCCTATAGTGTTCCTACATAATAGAAATTACCCCTTAGAAACTTGATTTTCTTATTAGTTTTCTATATATTCCTCATATTTTGTAAAGCTCTGTTATTATTTTAATATTCGTTAGAGAAGCCAATTCCAAATAAGTTTCCTAGTATCAGCATGGTTATGTATTTATTGTTTTCACAATACTCTATAGCGTGTGTTGTATGCTGGCAAGCCTTTGTAGTGTCTTATTACTTGAATTTTAATAAGATAAATATTCCTAGGTAGTTGAGCTAGGGAACACAGGATATGCAGAGACAACACAGTTTCAAAAATTATGCTCTCTGCAGATTACAGATATAGACAGTCTATATTGAATGTTGGAAAATGTGTTCTTTTCTATGGCCAGCTTTGCCATGGGTCTCATAGTCAGCTAGTTGAATTACTCCTGCCAGGATCTCCCAGTTATCTTTACAGAAATCTCTTAAATGATTAGACAATTTATATTCTGTTGCTATAGTGTGTACCCTGAGAATTACAAGTGCTCACAGGTAATCAACCACTAAACTACAATTCAAACTATAGAAATTATTTTCTTACTGGTTCATTTTGCCATGAGCTTTTTGGTCTCTTCATTGCAAACTTTGTATCTCTTTTCTTTCTGGGGGACACCTCATATAATCAGCCTTAACTGCATTTAAATAGTCTTTCCCTAAATATATGAAGAGTTCATATGTTCTTAAATAAGAGGGAGACACTATCAATAAGGAGGCACTGATTTGATGGGTGTACTACTGGATGCTTTGTTAGTTTTAATACATCTTTGCTTTCCTGTCTGTTCTTTGAGAGCCAACTGTTTCCTATGTGGCATTTAGAAGAATGTATTGGTAATTTGAAATATATATGTACTGCAGCCTGATTTTACATGTATTTATATAATATCGTATTACATATAAATATTATATGCATTGTTAAGTAGTATGCATACTTATTCAGTTTGTGAGAGTACACTGATTTCTTTAAATTCAAACGATTTAGAAATTTATCTTTTAAAATGTATATAATGGAAAAATATACAAAAGTTACTCTTTAATACAAGGCTTAAATTTCCAGGAAATTCTTGAAGCCATGGAAACTAGATTATTACTATTAGACTAAAAGCATTTTATTTTATGTTTTATGGAACATATTCTTCATTTACATTTCAAATATTATGCCCTTTCCTGGTTTCCTCCTTTCCAGGAACCCATCCTCCCTCCCCCTGCCTCTAAGAAGTTGATCCTCCGACCAACCCACTCCCACATATCTCACTTTGATTTCCCCACACTGGGGTATCTATTGAGCCTTCATAGGACCAAAGACCTCTCCTCCCACTGAGGCCTGAAAAGGCATTCGCCTGACATGGCATTCTCCCACCACACTAGCAGCTAGAACCATGTATACCCCTTGGTTGATGGCTTAGTCTCTGGGAGCCCTGGGGCATCTGGTTGGCCAACATCATCATTCTTACCATGGAGCTGCAAACTCCTTCAGCTCCTCTAGTCCTCCATCCAACTTCTCCATTGTGGATCCCATGCTAAGTCCAATGGTTGACTGCTAGCATCTGACTCTGTATCTGTAAGCTCTGGCAGACTCCCTTAAGAGACAGCCATATCAGGCTCTATTCAGCAAGCACTTCTTGTCATCCACAATAGTGTCAGGGTTTGGTGACTATTTATAGGATGAATCTCCATGTAGGACAGTCTCTGGATAGCCTTTTCTTTAATCTCTGCCACACACCTTGTCTCCATAATGGCTCCTGTGAAGATTTTATTCCCTTTATCAGAAAAAACGAAGCACCCACACTTTGATCTTCCTTCTTAAACTTCATGTGGTCTGTAAATTGTATGTTGTTTATTCAGAGATTTGGATTAAGGACCTCAACATAAAACCAGATACACTGAAGCTTAAAGAGGAGAAAGTGGGGAAGAGACTTGAACACATGGAAAAGGTGAAATTTTCCTGAAGCGAACATCAATGGCTTATGTTTTAAGAATAAGAATCAATAAATAGGAGCTCATAAAACTGCAAAACTTCTGTAAGGCAAAGGACACTGTCAATAGGACAAAGCAGCAACCAACAGATTGGGAAAATATCTTTCCCAGTCCTACATCCAATAGAGGACTAATAAACATTGTATACAAAGAACTCAAGAAGTTAGACTCCAGAGTGCAGATGATATGATAGTATACTTAAGTGACCCAAAAGACTCCACCAGAGAACTCCTACAGCTTATAAACAACTTCAGCAAACTGGCTGGTTATAAAGTCAACTCAAGCAAATCAGTAGCCTTCCTATACTCAAAGGACAAGCAGGCTGAGAAAGAAGTTAGGGAAATAACACCCTTCAAAATAGCCACAAACAATACAAAGTATCGTGGCGTGACTCTAACCAAACAACTGAAAGATCTGTATGACAAGAACATCAAGTCTTTGAAGAAGAAAATCGAAGAAGACCTCAGAAGATGGAAAAATATTTTTTGCTCTTGGATTGGCAGGACAAGCAGGCTGAGAAAGAAGTTAGGGAAATAACACCCTTCAAAATAGCCACAAACAATAAAAAGTATCTTGGCGTGACTCTTAGCAAACAAGTGAAAGATCTGTATGACAAGAACATCAAGTCTTTGAAGAAGGAAATCGAAGAAGACCTCAGAAGATGGAAAAATATTACTTGCTCTTGGATTGGCAGGATCAATATAGTAAAAATGGTCATCTTGCCAAAAGCAATCTACAGTTTCAATGCAATCCCCATCAAAATCAATTCTTTATAAATCTAGAAAGATCAATTCTCAAATTCATCTGGAGTAACAAAAAACCCAGGATAGCTAAAACTATTCTCAACAATAAAAGAACTTCTGGGGGAATCAATATCCCTGACCTCACACAGTACTACAGAGCAACTGTGTTAAAAATTGCATGGTATTGGTACAGCGACAGGCAAGTAGATCAAAGGAACAGAATTGAAGACACAGAAATGAACCCAAAGAGTTATGGTCATTTGATCTTTGATAAAGGAGCTACAACCATCCAATGGAAAAAATATAGTCTTTTCAAAAAATGGTGTTGGTTCAACTGGAGGTCAATATGCAGAAGAATGCAAATTGACCTACTCTTATCACCTTGTACTAAGATCAACTCCAAGTAGATGAAGGACCTCCACATAAAGCCACACACTCTGAAACTAATAGAAAAGAAACTGGAGAAGTCTCTGGAGGACATGGGCACAGGGGGAAAGTTCCTGAACAGAACACCAATAGCTTATGCTCTAAGATCAAGAATCGACAAATGGGACCTTATAAAATTACAAAGTTTCTGTATGGCAAAAGACACTGTCAGAAGGACAAAAGGACAACCAACAAATTGGGAAAAGATCTTCACCAACCCTCTATCCTACAGAAGGCCAATATCCAATATATACAATGAACTCAAGAAGTTAGACCCCAAAGAACCAAATAACCCTATCAAAAATGGGGTACAGAGCTAAACAAAGAATTTTCACCAGAAGAAATTCAGATGGCTGAGAAGCACCTTAAGAGATGTTCAACATCATTAGTCATCAGGGAAATCCAAATCAAAACAACCCTGTGATTCCACCTCACACCAGTCAGAATGGCTAAGATTAAAAACTCAAGAGACAACAAGTGCTGGAGAGGATGTGGAGAAAGAGGAACACTCCTCCACTGTTGGTGGGATTGAAAGATGGTACAACTGCTCTGTAAATCAGTCTGGCAGTTCCTCAGAAAATTGGGCATGACACTTCCAAAGGACCCTGTCATACCACTCCTGGGCATAAACCCAGAGGATTCCCCTGCATGCAATAAAGACACATGCTGCACTATTTTAATAGCAGCCTTACTTATAATAGCCAGAAACTTGAATGAGCCCAGGTGTCCCTCAAAGGAAGAATGGATACAGAAAATGTGGTGTATTTATACAATGGAATACTACTCAGCAACTAAAAATAATGAATTCATGAAATTTGTAGGCAAATGGTTGGATCTGAAAAATATCATCCTATGTGAGTTAACCCAATCACAAAAGAATACACATGAAATGCAATCACTGATAAGTTGATATTAATGAGCCCAGAAGCTGTGAATACTCAAGGTACAATTAGCAAATCAAAAGATTCACAAGAAGAAGGACAGAGAGTACACTGGTCCAGAAAAGACTGGTTCCAGTTTTGCAGGAGAATACCAGAACAGAGAAAGGGTTGGGGGGTGATTGGGGAAAGGGCCAGGAGGGAAGAGGACTTATGGGACACATGGTGAGGGGGGAACTGGGAAAGGGGAAAGCCTTTGGAATGTAAACAAATAATATTGAAAATAAAAAAAAATGGGTACAGAGCAAAACTGAGAATTCTCAACTGAGGAAAATCAAATGGCTGTAACGCACCTAAAGAAATGTTCAACATCTTTAGTCATTAGGGAAATGCAAATCAATCAACCCTGATATTTTACCTCATACCAGTCAGAATGGCTAAGATTAAAATCCCAGGAAACAGGAAGATGTGGAGAAAAAGGAACACTCCTCCACTGTTGGTTGGATTTCAAGCTGGTACAACCACTCTGGAAATCAGTTTGGTGGTTCCTCAAGAAATTAGATGTAGTACTACCTGAAGACCCAACTATAACACTCTTGGGCAAATACCCAGAAGAAGCTTCAATATATAATAAGGGAACATGCTTTACTATGTTCATAGAAGCCTTATTTATAATAGCTAGAAGATGGAAAGAATCCAGATGTCCTTCAACAGATGAATGGATACAGAAAATATTGTATATTTACACAATGGAGTATTACTCAGCTATTAAAAGCAATGAATTCATGAAATGCTTTGGCAAATGGTTGTAATTAGAAAATATCATCCTAAGTGAGGTAACACATTCACAAAAGAACACACATGGAATGCATTCACTGATAAGTGGATATTAGACCAGAAGCTCTGAATACCCAAGACACAATTCACATATGAAATCATTCCCATGAAGAAGGAAGGAGAGGACCCTGGTCCTGGAAAAGCTTTATGCAGCAATGTAGGGCATAACCAGGACCGAGAAGTGGGGAGGGGTTGATTGGGGAATGACAGAGGGAAAAGGGCTTAAGGGACTTATGGGGAGGTGGGAACCGGGAAAGGGGAAATAATTTGGAATATAAACAAAGAATGTAGAAAATAAAAATTAAAAAAACAACAAAAATAATATAAAATTAAAAAAAAACAAAACAACAACAACAACAACTTAAAGAAGTTCTTAGGCAAATGGATGGAACTAGAAAGCGTCATCTTGAGTGAGGTAACTAAATCACAAAAGAACTCACTTTGTGTGAACTCACTGATAAATACATATTAACCCAAAAGCATTTTATTGCATGAGGAACACAGCCACTTTCATTCAATGCACTACATACTCTTTTCCTCTTCATTTTATCCTTTCATAAGGTTAAAGATGAAGGTAAGAGCTAGAATTTTCATTCGTACAATATACTGAATAATAGCATTTTCTGCTATAAGACTAAAGAATCAACATATGTTGAAAATAATTTCAATTCCATTTATGTCCTTTAAACAATCAAAGGCACCAAAATGATAAAATACAACAGTATTTCTTTGGATTCATACAATTCAGTGGGCATCAGTGTACTGGGTACACTTGAAATAAAGAAGTTTATTTTCCACTTTTCTATTGGCATCTGATGGCAGGTTTTATGGGACTTAAAATATTGCAAAGAACCAAAAATATTTTTTCCTTTCCAATTATTTTGGGAATATTGAGGTCTGATTGTTATTTAATTTGGAGCATAATTGAATTTCTATGGGGATATCTATGACACCAATCAGCCTTTCTGTCTACATAGCAATCTAGAGTATACAACTTCCATTCATCTGTTGATGAAAATCTATCTTGGTTCCATAATTTAGCTGTTGTGAATAGTGTTGTAACAGATATCGATATGCAAATATTTCTGGAGTGTTGTAGTTGTAATATTTTGAGCAAATGTCCAGGAGTAGTATAGTTAGGTCATATGGAAAATTTATTATTTTATAAACCTGTTTGACGATTCTCATTTTTTTCATTCTCGTCTGCTGTGAAAAAATATTTTGTTATGTTCTTTTATCCTTGCCAGCATTTATTTTTATTTCATTATTGATTGTGGGCCTTCTGATTGTGATTAGTAACATTAATGTATAATTTTATTTGCAGTTCTCTGATAACTAGTAATGTTGAATTTTTCTAATTTTCATTGACCATTTTTACTTCATTGTTTGAGGGTTGTCTGATCATCTAATTTATTTATTATATTATTTGGTATTTTTTCCTCTGCAAAGAATAGATGTTAATACTCTATTAAATGTATAACAAGTCAAGTTTCTCTCCTTTTATAAGCTATCTCTGCTTTCTTTCTGGTTATCCTTCACTTGAAGAAATCACATTGGTAAGAGTTTCATTCAAATTTCTAGGTACTGGGGTTCCACTTTAAAAGAGATTGCTTTGACCAATATGTGGAATTTTTTTTCCAAATTATCCCTTTCTTCTATGTAGCATTTCAAATTTTACATTAAGATCATAGATTCTTCTGGAGTTGATTTTTATTTAGACTAATAGATAGAGAACTATTAATTATTAATATTTATTATTATTATTATTATTATTATATAGGCAAATATTCAGTTTTCCAAGCATGACTTGTTGAAGATATTCTCTTTTGTAAAATGTATATTTTGTGCATCTATGTCAAATAAATTATGTGGTTATAGATGCATAGGTTTATATTTGGTTCTTTCTTTTGTACCATTGATTTTCATATCAGTTTTTGTGACACTACCATGCTATTTTCTATACTACACCCTGAAAATAAATTTGAGGGTATTTTTGGAATTGTTTCTTTTGCTCAGAATTACATCTAACTTGAATATGATTTAAAATTTATCATCGACAAATAATGACATTTTGACTTCCTTTTATTTCTCTTATTTCCTTCTCTTTTCTTATTGTTTTAACTAAGACTTCACACACTCAAGAACATGAACAGCATTTTCCTGTTTTTGATTTTAGTAGAAATGTGTCAAGGTTCTCTACATTTAGCATGATGATAGATATAGGCATGAAGTATATACACTTTTTTATGATGAAATATGTTCTTTCGATCCCTAGTCTCTCTAAGGCTTATATTGAATATGTGTTGGATTAGTCAAATGACTTTTGTGAATGCACTAACATGATCATGGAATTTCTCTACTTCAGTTCATTTATCAGATTGGTAATAATAATTAATTTATGTGTTGAACCATCTCTACATCCCTAGAATAAAGCATACTTGGTAATGCTCAATGATCACTTTGCAATGTGGTTGAATCTAGTTTTCAAGTAGTTTATTGAGAATTATTGCTTTGGTATTAATCAAAGGTATCAGTTTTTATCTAGATTTATTAACAGCATACTTTCAGTCTCTTTCTATTTCATGAAATATTTTGAGAATCACTGATATTAGTTCTTCAGTAGAGGACTCGTAGAATTCTGCAGTTAAGCCATCTGTGCTTAGATTCATTGTAGTGGGAGATTTTCTTAAAATCTCAATGCATGTTATAAACCTGGTTAAATTATTTGGCATTATTTGAGTTATCCTTTGAAAACCTTGTACAATATATTTTATCATCACACACACACACACACACACACACACACACACACACAAACACACACACAATGTACTCCCAGATCTAAGGCTCTTTCCCTAGCAACACAAATTTGTGACTTTCTTCCTATCAAGATATAATTTGTGATGCCCAAATATTCTCAAATGTGTAACCTTCAATGGGAGTAAGATTAAGTAAGCAAGGGGTATGTTGAAAAGAAAATTGACTCTCCCTCTCCCAGAAGATAACAATTGTCAATTGAATTATATCTAGGGGTAGAATTTTATGAACAGGTGACCCTATCCATGCTAGAATTTTGTTAGCTTTGGTGTGCACAGTTCTCTGTACCTATTGTCACAATGACTGTGAATTTACATGTACAGCTGCCCTACTAGGTCCAGAAGACACTGTTTCTTTGTAGTTATCCTCTGCATCATATCTTCTTTCTACCTCTTCTTTTGAATTTAATTCAAAGAAAAAGGCTGGAAAGATTGATTTCCTTGCAGAGGATATGGTTTAATTCTCTGAACCCATAAGGGAGCACACAATAATCTATAGCTCCAGTTACAGTGAATTTCATTCTCATTTACACATTCTTGGGTACCAGATATGCACATAGTTTATACAAATATATGTACAAAAAACACTTATATGCCATAAAAATAGAATTTAAGTGCATAAAAATTAGCATTTAGATTAAATGAAAAATCAATGAAGAATATGGAATGTAAATTCAAAAAGAAATATTGAAAAGACTGAAATTTTATAAATGAAAAAAGTGAGAAATATAAATAAAAACCTCAATAGAAATAGTCATCAATATAATAAATTAAGGACATTAGCAAATATAAAGTATGCAAGAGAAGATTCAGGTATAAGTTAGAAGATTCAAACATCAACAAAGTTGGTACCCGAGATTTTGGAGAATGAGGTGCTGTATATATGTTCCATTTAGAGATGTGAATTTGGTCATTTCTTATTTTCTTCACCTTGGCCTACTGAGAAACTTTTCTTTATCTGACATCAGCTGAAAGAGGAGTTTCACATATTAAGGTTCAAAGATGGATTCATCTATGGGTATAACAATGAGTCCATAGGAATGAGCTTTGCACTATGTTCATCTCATCTAAGAATCGCAAACCTGTCTAGTCATAGGTTCTTTCTCAATAGTTCTAGGTAAAAGGTTTGTGTTGTGGAGTGGGACTTAAATTCAGTCAAAATATTATTGTTTACTCCTATTATCATGACACTATTGAACTAGTAGACATGACTTGAAGATGATTCATTACTGTTGCTGACAGGATTTACAGCTGGTTAAAATTGATGATTACTTTACTCCTCCATCAGCACTCATAGCACCTTCTTTTTTAATTGATGATATGTAATAAAGGTGAAGTTTTCAGGTCAGTACCAGCTTGACTTATCAATGTCTACAGCTCTAGAATGCAGTATCTTCAGAAATAGCATCTTACCATCAAGTTAAGAGGGTTAGAAAGAACATTGACAAAAATAAATACTGTTTCTGTGTCTATAGAACCTACTGACTAACAAGGAGAGAACAGGTAAACTATAACTGTTAGTGGAAATTTTAAGAAATCCCTGAATCTACTGAGGACACTGTTGCCCCATTATAAGGTAACTCCATTCTGATTTGTCCTCCTGTGTGTGTGTGTGTGTGTGTGTGTGTGTGTGTGTAAGTGTGTGTGTGTGTGCACTTGTGCCTGTTTGTATCTAAGTTTCTAGAGTAGTAGGTTTACATATGCATTTTTATTATCTATCCTGTTTCCCCTCCTCAATCCCAATTTAACCTTTCATATTTTGTTATTCCCTTTAATCCCTTTATTGCAGTACCTTGTATTCTTCCTCTTTGAAAACCACTCCCAATGGATCCTTAGTCATTCCTTCACATCCATGGGTATTCTAAATGAAGCTTACTCATCTGGAGATCAAAAAATAACATTCTCAAATGAGAGGAATCATGTGGTGTTTGATTTTTTGGGACTGTTTATATCACTCAGAATAATTATTTCCAGGTACATCATTTTAGAAAATATTAGATGTTTGCAAGGAATCACTTCCAGAGGACCCTGGCATACCACTCCTGGGCATATACCCAGAGGATTCCCCTGCATGCCATAAGGACACATGCTCCACTATGTTTATAGCAGCCTTGTTTATAATAGCCAGAAATTGGAAGGAGCCCAAATATCCCTCAAAGGAGGAATGGATACAGAAAATGTGGTATATTTATACAATGGAATACTACTCAGCAATTAAAAATAATGAATTCATGCAATTTGTAGGTAAACGGTTAGACCTGGAAAATATCATCCTGAGTGAATTAACCCAATCATAAAAGAATGCACATGAAATGCAATCACTGATAAGTGGATATTAATGAGCCCAGAAGCCCTAAATACTCAAGACACAAATAGCAAGTCAAATGATTCCCAAGAAGAAGAAAGGAGAGGACCCTGGGCCTGTAAAGATTGCATCCAGTTTAGTAAAGAAACCGAGGGGGGAGGGGGAATGATTGGGGAACAGTTGGGGGGGGGAGAGGAACTATGGGAACTATGGCGGGTGGGAACTGGGAAAGGGGAAAGCCTTTGGAATGTAAACATAGAATATAGAAAATAAAATAAATAAAAAAAAACAATTGGCCATACAATCATATTCTGTATCAAACTAATGGCTTAAAAATAATTTTATATTTTGTGTGCACAAAAAAAAAGAAATAACATAAGGAAGAAATAAGTTAGAAAAAATAGAGAAAAATATGCATGAGTTGTGTGTATGAAGAAAATAGAGAATGCACAAAGGTAGAATGGATATAGAAGCACACAGAAAAGTCATATAACCATACTATGCAGTATACATATTAATCAAGACTTCCTATTTCTTCAAAAGTAATTATAAATTAAAAATAATTCATATCGTACAGTTTTAAATGTCTTCCTTGGTGAACTCTTCTGCTCCAGCACTGCTATTTCAAGAAAGTTCCAGATGGTCTCGTCCCCAATACTGACTCCTAGAGGAAGAAAATATGACAGCTATTGTTATAAGTTCCCATCTACCTTTGTAGCTGCCTTAGATGTGAATCTGCCTCATCCAGACAGTGTCATACTTTAGTAGCCCCCACTCTTCTCTGATATTATTTCTGATGGTACCAAGCTGGAACACAGGTTTTTCCTAGACTTACCAAGTAATACTTCTATGTGAAAGTGAGAGTCTACCCTTCTAACAGGTGTTTCCCATTGGTCTAGCTGATATGCAGACTCTGCTTTGAAGTTCTTCATTCAGGGATAGATACTAACACTAATTGTTAATTATCCTTGATTATCTTTCTAGCTATTTTTTTCTACAATACCAATGTGTGTGAGAGGAAAAAGGAAGCACTTCCATGTGTTTTTCACTGATCTCAACGGTGCCACTTTTGGTGGCCTGGTGATGTTTTAGTTTAGGTTCCCATGGTAAGCAGAACATGCCCATAAACTTGAATACAATTTTGCTACTTGTTTTATCATGCTTCTCTAAATATTATGGGCATATGATTAACACATAATAAAAATATCGGCCATGCTTAGCCTTGGAATGCTTAGCTGGATTATGTATTGCACTATTTTCTTTTCCATTATTGCATAAATAAGATTTTTACTCTGTCGTCTTATCTATATATCTGCTTTTGGCATTTTCTCTAACATTCATAAGAGGGCTGAAACCACTTTTAAACTAAAAAAAAAAAACAATTAGTAAAGAATTAATACCTACTTATTCAATCTAAATTTCAAATCCAAATCCAAAATTCAAACATTTATTAACAATTGAATTTGAAGGAAACCATGCAATTCAATATATAAATGAAGGACAGATCCACTTTTCAATATATCAGTACCTTAACATTCATAATAAAAGAGTATGTATACACATATGGGGTATATGAAATCTCTGAATTATAAATTTTATTATCTCCTACTCCAATTAAAATCATTTAGTTGAATTATTATTTTAATCAATATGGTATGCTAGATTTCTACTGAGCCTCTACCACTGTAATTCACACTTTTATCAGCTGTCTCATCACTAACCTTTATTTGCACTGATCTTTCCATCTTCGACATACCCTCTCAATCCATCAAGGATTCTTTCCTATTCTTAGAATGGTTATGAAACATCTAACCTTGAAGGGCTTTGTAATGTCAAATTTTATGTTTGAAATGTTCTGTTCTAAGATAAACATTTCTAAGAATTTTTTTTATGTCCTTCATATTTTGCTGACAGGAAACATCTTTAAATAGCATTCTTTTTTTATGGTAAAAAGTATTGTATTATCTTTCCTTTTTTTTTTTTTACAAAATTTTTTATTTTCTATATTCATTGTTTACATTCCAAAGGCTTTCCCCTTTCCCCGTTCCCCCCTCACCATATGTCCCATATATCCTCTTCCACCCCCTCCCCCCTGCCTATTCCCCAATCACCACCCCAACATTTCTCTGCTCTATTCTGAGGTACTCTCCTACAAAACTGGATCTAGTCATTTCAGGACCAGGGTCCTCTCCTTTCTTCTTCTTGGGAATCTTTTGACTTGTTAATTGTGTCTTGAATATTCAGAGCTTCTGGGCTCATTAATATCCACTTATCAGTGATTGCATTTCCTGTGTATTCTTCTGTGATTGGCTTAACTCACTTAGGATGATATTTTCCAGATCCAACCATTTGCCTACAAATTGCATGAATTCATTATTTTTAATTTCTGACTAGTATTCCCTTGTATAAATATACCACATTTTCTGTATCCATTCTTCCTTTGAGGGACATCTGGGCTCCTTCCAACTTCTGGCTATTATAAATAAGGCTGCTATGAAGATAGTGGAGCATGTTTCTTTATTGTATGCAGGGGAATCCTCTGTGTATATGCTCAGGAGTGGTATGTCAGGGTCCTCTGGAAGTGACATGCCCAATTTTCTGAGGAACCGCCAGACTGATTTATAGAGAGGTTGTACCATCTTGCAGTCCCACCAACAGTGTAGGAGTGTTCCTCTTTCCCACATCCTCGCCAGCATCTGTTGTCTCTTGAGTTTTTAATCTTAGCCATTCTGACTGTTGTGAGCTAGAATCTCAGGATTGTTTTGATTTGCATTTCCCTGATGACTAATGATGTTGAAAATCTCTTAAGGTGTTTCTTGGCCATCCATATTTCTTCTGGTGAAAATTCTATGCTTAGCTCTGTAGTCCATTTTTGATAGGGTTATTTGGTTCTTTGGGGTCTAACTTCTAGAGTTCTTTGTATATATTGGATATTAACCCCCTGTTAGATGTAGGGTTGGTGAAGAGCTTTTCCCAATTTGTTGATGGCTGTTTTGTCCATCTGACTGTATCCTTTGCCTTACAGAAACTTTGTAATTTTATGAGGTCCCATTTGTCAGTTCTTGATCTTAGAGCATAAGCTATTGGTGTTCTGTTCAGGAACTTTCCCCCTGTGCCCATGTCCTCGAGGGTCTTCCCAAGTTTCTTTTCTATTAGTTTCAGTGTGTCTGGTTTTATGTGGAGGTCCTTGTTCCACTTGGAGTTGACCTTAGTCCAAGAAGATAAGAGTGGGTCAATTTGCATTCTTCTGCATGTTGACCTCCAGTTGAACCAGCACTATTTGTTGAAAAGGCTATCTTTTTTCCACTGGATGGTTGTAGCTCCTTTATCAAAGATCAAGTGACCATAAGTCTGTGGGATCATTTCTGGGTCTTCAGTGCTATTCCACTGATCTACTTGCCTGTTGCTGTACCAATACCATGCAATTTTTAACACAATTGCTCTGTAGTACTGTTTGAGGTCAGGGATATTAATTCCCCCAGAAGTCCTTTTATTGTTGAGAATAGTTTTAGCTATCCTGGGGTTTTTGTTATTCCAGATGAATTTCAGAAATGCTCTGTCTAGATCTATGAAGAATTGTTTTGGGATTTTGATGGGAATTGCATTGAATCTGTAGATTGCTTTTGGCAAGATGGCCATTTTTACTATATTGATCCTCCCAATACAAGAGCATGAAATATTTTTCCATTTCCTGAGGTCTTCTTAGATTTCTTTCTTCAAGGACTTGAAGTTCCTGTCATACAGATCTTTCACTTGTTTGGTTAGTGTCACGCCAAGATACTTTATATTGTTTGTGGCTATTGTGAAGAGTGTTATTTACCTAACTTCTTTCTCAGCCTGCTTGTCCTTTGAGTACAGAAAGGCTACCAATTTGCTTGAGTTGATTTTATAACTAGCCACTTTGCTGAAGTTGTTTATCAGCTGTAGAAGTTCTCTGGTGGACTTTTTTGGGGTCGCTTAAGTATACTATCATGTCATCTGCAAATAGTGATAGTTTGAGTTCTTCCTTTCCAATTTATATCCCTTTGACTTCCTTATGTTGTCTAATTGCTCTCGCTAGAACTTCAAGTACTATATTGAAAAGATATGGAGAGAGATGGCAGCCTTGTCTAGTCCCTGATTTTAGTGGGATTGCTTCAAGTTTCTCTCCATTTATTTTGATATTGGCTACTGGTTTGCTGTATATTGCTTTTACTATATTTAGGTATGGGCCTTGAGTTCCTGATCTTTCCAGGACTTTTAGCAAGAAAGGATGCTGAATTTTGTCAAATGCTTTTTCAGCATCTAATGAGATGACCATGTGTGGTTTTTTTTTCTTTTAGTTTGTTTATGTAGTGGATTACTTTGATGGATTTCCATATATTGAACCATCCCTGCATCCCTGGGATGAAGCCTACTTGATCTTGGTGAATGATTGGTTTGATATGTTCTTGGATTCATTGGCAAGAATTTTATTTAGTATTTTTGCATCAATATTCATAAGGGAAATTGGCCTGTAGTTCTCTTTCTTTGTTGGATCTTTGTGTGGTTTTGGTATCAGTGTAATTGTGGCTTCGTAGAACAACTTGGGCAGTGTTCCTTCTGTTTCTATTTTGTGGAATAATTTGAGGATTATTGGTGTTAGATCTTCTTTGAAGGTTTGATAGAATTCTCCACTAAAACCATCTGGTCCCGTACTTGTTTTGTTGGAAGACTTTCTATAACCTCTTCTATTTCTCTAGGGGTTATGGGGCTGTTTAGCTCATCTAATTGATCCTGATTTAATTTTGGTATTTGGTATCTGTCTAGGAAATTGTCCATTTCCTCCAGATTCTCCAGTTGTGTTGAGTTATAGGCTTTTGTATTAGGATCTGATGATTTTTTGAATTTCCTCAGTTTCTGTTGTTATATCCACCGTTTCATTTCTAATTTTGTTAATTTGGATACTGTCTCTGTGCCCTTTGGTTAGTCTAGCTAAGGGTTTATCTATCTTGTTGATTTTCTCAAAGAACCAGCTCTTGGTTTTTTTGATTCTTTGTATGGTTCTCTTCATTTCTACTTGATTGATTTTGGCCCTTAGTTTGATGATTTCCTGTCTTCTACTCCTCCTGGGTGAATTAGCTTCTTTTTGTTCCAAGCCTTCAGGTGTGCTGTTAAGCTGCTAGTGTATGCTTTCTCCAGTTTCCTTTTGGAGGCACTCAGGGCTATGAGTTTTCCTCTTAGCACTGCTTATATTGTGTCCCATAGATTTGGGTAGGTTGTACCTTCATTTTCATTAAATTCTAAAAAGTCTTTGATTTCTTTCTTTATTTCTTCCTTGACTAAGGTGTCATTCAGTAGAGTATTGTTCACTTTCCATGTGTATGTAGGCTTTCTGACGTTTTTGTTGCTATTGAAAACCACTCTTACTCCATAGTGATCTGATGGGAGGCATGGGAGTAGTTCGATCTTCTTGTATTTGTTGACATCTGTTTTGTGACCAATTATATGACTGATTGTGGAGAAGGTACCATGCAGTGCTGAGAAAAACGTATACTCTTTTGCTTTAGGATGAAATGTTATATATATATATATATATATATATATATATATATAGTCCAATTGGTCCAAAGCTTCAATTTGTTTCACTGTGTCCCTGTTTAGTTTCTGCTTTCCTGATCGGTCCATTGAGGAGAGTGGGGTGTTGAAGTCGTCCACAACTATTAATTGCAATGTGTGCTTTAAGCTTTAATAAAGTTTCTTTTACAAATGATGGTGCCCTTGCATTTGGAGCATAGGTGTTCAGTATTGAGAGTTCTTCTTGGTGGATTTTCCCTTTGACCAGCAAGAAGTGACCTTCCGGGTCTCTTTTGATGATTTTAGGTTGAAAGTCAATTTTATCCAATATTAGAATGGCTACTCCAGCTTGTTTCCTGAGACCATTTGCTTTTAAAATTGTCTTCCAGCCATTTACTTACCCAGGAAGAAGCAAGATTGAATCCTCCTCTCATCAAATCCAAAAGAAGATAACCTCTCAAATATAAAAAAAAATAATTTCAAAAATATCGAGAGGTAATAATTACTATTCCTTAATATCTCTTAACATCAATGGACTCAATGCCACAATAAAAAGTCATAGACTGGAGGTCCTTGATCCACTTGGAGTTGATCTTAGTACAAGTAGATAAGAGTGTGTTGATTCACATTCTTCTGCATGTTGACCTCCAGTTGAACCAGCACCATTTGTTGAAAAGGCTACCTTTTTTCTACTGGATGGTTGTGGCTCCTTTATCAAAGATCAAGTGACCATAAATCTGTGGGTTCATTTCTGGGTCTTCAATCCTATTCCATTGATCTACTTGCCTGTTGCTGTACCAATACCATGCAGTTTTTAACACAATTGCTCTGTAGTGTAGGAAGCCACGTTTGCCATTATAAGATAGTGCCCATTTCCTGTGATGAATCAGCAATGTGCTGTTGTTTACTCCACTCAGCGCCCTACTGCGCATGCACCTGTAGAGGGTTGGCGGGTTGCAGCTCAAACCTGGAGCATACTAATGAGGCATCATGGCGTGCACCAATCAGGTAAAAACACATCTAGCCTGGGCCTATTTAAGTAGCACCATGTCTTTTTTCTGGGTCTTTCACCTCTGCAATCAACCCTGCAATAAACGTCTGTGGAAGGATCCTGATTGTCTTGTGTCTTTCTTGCTGGCGAGATAGACACTACCTACACTGTAATACTGCTTGAGGTCGGGGATAATGATTCCCCCAGAAGTCCTTTTATTGTTGAGAATAGTTTTAACTATCCTGGGTTTTTTGTTGCTCCAGATGAATTTGAGAATTGCTCTTTCTAGATCTATGAAGAATTGAGTTGGGATTTTGATGGGGATCTCATTGAATCTGTAGATTGCTTTTGGCAAGATGGCCATTTTTACTATATTGATCCTGCCAATCCAGGAGCAAGAAATATTTTTCCATCTTCTGAGGTCTTCTTCGATTTCTTTCTTCAAGGACTTGAAGTTCCTGTCATACAGATCTTTTGCTTGTTTGGTTAGAGTTATGCCAAGGTACTTTATGTAGTTTGTGGCTATTGTGAAGGGTGTTAATTCACTAACTTCTTTCTCAGCCTGCTTGTCCTTTGAGTACAAGAAGGCTACTGATTTGCTTGAGTTAATTTTATAACCAGCCACTTTGCTGAAGTCGTTTATCAGCTGTAGAAGTTCTCTGATGGAGTTTTTTGGGTCGCTTAAGTAAACTATCATATTGTCTGCAAATCATGATAGTTTGACTTCTTCCTTTCCAATTTGTATCCTTTTGACTTCCTTATGTTGTCTAATTGCTCTCACTAGAACTTCAAGTACTATATTGAAAAGATATGGAGAGAGAGGGCAGCCTTGTCTAGTCCCTGATTTTAGTGGGATTGCTTCAAGTTTCTCTCTATTTATTTTGATTTTGGCTACTGGTTTACTATAGATTGCTTTTACTTTTTTTAGGTACGGACTTTGAATTCCTGCACTTTCCAAGACATTTAGCATGAAAGGATGCTGAATTTTTTTCAAATGCTTATTCAGCATCTAATGAGATGACCAGACATACTGAAACTATTAGAAAAGAATCTTGGGAAGACCCTGGAGGACATGGGCACAGGGGGAATGTTCCTGAACAGAACACCAATAGCTTATGCTCTAAGATCAAGAATTGACAAATGGGACCTCATAAAATTACAAAGTTTCTGTAAGGCAAAGGACACAGTCAAAAGGACAAAACAGCATCCAACAAAGTGGGAAAAGATCTTTACCAACCCCACATCCGACAGAGGCCTAATATCCAATATATACAAAGAACTCAAGAAGTTAGACCCCAAAGAACAAAATAACCCTATCAAAAAATGGGGTATAGAGCTAAACAAAGAATTTTCACCAGAAGAAATTCAGATGGCCGAGAAACACGTTAAGAGATGTTCAAAATCATTAGTCATCAGGGAAATGCAAATCAAAACAACCCTGAGATTCCACCTCACACCAGTCAGAATGGCTAAGATTAAAAACTAAAGGGGCAACAGGTACTGGTGAGGATGTGGAGAAAAAGGAACACTCCTACACTGTTGGTGCGATTGCAAAATGGTAAAAACTGCTCTGGAAATCAGTTTGGCAGTTCCTCAGAAAATTGGGCATGTCACTTCCAGAGGACCCTGGCATACTACTCCTGGGCATATACCCAGAGGATTCCCCTGCATACAAAAAAGGCACATGCTCCACTATGTTCATAGCAGCCTTGTTTATAATAGCCAGAAATTGGAAGGAGCCCAGATATCCCTCAAAGGAGGAATGGATACAGAAAATGTGGTATATTTATACAATGGAATACTACTCAGCAATTAAAAATAATGAATTCATGCAATTTGTAGGTAAATGGTTAGATCTGGAAAATATCATCCTAAGTGAGTTAACCCAATCACAAAAGAATACAGATGAAATGCAATCACTGATAAGTGGATATTAATGAGCCCAGAAGCCCTAAATACTCAAGGCACAATTAGCAAGTCAAATGATTCCCAAGAAGAAGAAAGGAGATGACCCTGGGTCAGAAAAGATTGGATCCAGTTTTGTAGACCCAGAAAAGGGAAATCGTGGGGGAGGGGGATGATTGGGGAATAGTTGGGGGGGAGAGGAATTATGGGACGTATGGTGGGGGGGGGAGAACTGGGAAAGGGGAAAGCCTTTGGAATGTAAACAGAGAATATAGTAAATAAAAATTACAAAAAAAGAGAGAATGAGGCTCCTAATTTTCTAAAAAAAAAAAAAAAAGAAAAAAAAAACATAGACTAACAGACTGGGTATGGAAATAGGACCCTACATTTTGCTGTATACAGGAAACACATCTCAATGTCAAAGACAAACATTACCTTAGAGTAAAAGGCTGGAATAGCATTCTTCTTAGAAAATTTTACCCAGATTTTTTTTACTAAAATTACTAATTGAAACCTCATGCCTTGTAATGTTCAAGTTTAGGTTTTTGGAATAACCAGTACCTGCTCATAAACATTAATACAGCTTAGCTATATTTTTTCAGCATTCATCTCTAAATATTATGGTCATTTGATGAACTCATAATGAAACTATCACAACTATGATACAGACATTATAATTACTTTCTACAATGCAATACACTATTTGTTTTCCAAGTATTGCTAGCATCATTTACAATAGTTGCTTCATGATCTGATCAAAGCCTTCATTTTACATTATGTCATTATGGTTCTTAAGTTGTTCTTAATAAAAACGGTACATTCTCTTGTTATTTTCTCATGTCTTGTTTTTTTTTTCCTTTATGACAATGATGTGCCTCAGAACCAGAAAAATTAGCCTTTGACATATGAAAGGATCTAGGTTTTGCTGAGTATTTACTTGCCTTTTGTTATTTGTATCTACTATCTTGCTTGTTTTAAAAATGAAACTAGATTTATATTAATATTTCTGAAAAGAAGACTTCACAGGGTATGTATAGATTTCACATTTATCACATAATATTTTTGTAATACTGTCTAAATTAATTTTAGGTATAAGTTTTTTAAATTGCAAAAGTGTGGTAATGGAAAGAATGAAAATAGCTTGATTTCTTCAAGGTAAAATTTCACCATTTTCTAAGGAGAAAAAAAAGGAGAAGAGGGAAGGTGGGTAGGAAATTGAGAAGAGTAGAGGAAGGAGATACAAAAGCCAGTATGTATTTTATGAAAGAAGAATAAAACAGAAAGAATGAACTTTCAAATTTTCCACAGTTATTGTGTTTCCCTGCCAGAAATGTAAACTTAGAGGATTGAACAGAAGGAGAATAACTTTCAGACAATAGATATTGCCATCTGTATTTAGCAGGTGTTGGAATATACGTGCAGTCTACTATTAGATTCAAATAATACTTTTAAGTACCACTCTTCAATAATTTCCCAATTCTAAAAGAAATCTTTGCAAAGACTACGCTGAAATCACTAACAATTTATATATGGAGGATTCCAAAATTATTGATATTTTATGAAAGCTAGTTTTGAAATGAAAATTATAATTCTATGGCATATATTTTACATTAATATAGTATCCTTATATTTTCTATGATACGGATTTCAATGTGCTACTTATATGCTTTTAAACCTTTTGACAATTGACTGTAAACTCAATAGGATTATTGCTCAATGTGAAATTTTACAGATAAAATGAGCGTTCCATAAACCTTTATATAAAATATATAATAACATAATAACACAGGTATTTTGTGAATCAGATAAAAGCATATATTGTAATAAAGCCTTATAATAAGTTGTTTCCCTATTGGTCTCTTTTGCAAGGATAGTTGCCTTAATCAGTGATTTTTCTTGAGAATATGAGTGGTCGTTTTTTTTTATTGCATTCTGTATACAAAAACTGAATTCCTTATGCAATACAGATATTCTTCTCACAAATGAAATGAATTTGAAACTGGAAAGGTAAAATAAAAACTGTCTTATTTCTTTTTTCCTTACAAAATAATGCATGTTCTTAGCATATGATACATAAAGAATACTCCTTAGCATTTGTCAAAAAAAATAGAAAATGTAAACACATCCCTGCATATTCATAGCAACTAGATAATTGTTAAAATGAAGAAACAACTAAAGTCACCTTTGCTGAGGAAATGAAAAATAACCTCTGGTGCATATAAATAATCGTATACAGGTCAGAGCTGAAAATAAATATGTTATTGGGTCATAAAAATTCTTAAACAAATTTAAATGCATATTGTTTTTGAAAGAAGTAAATCTCACTGTTAACACAGACCTTTAGTCCCAGAACTTGACAGACAAAGGCACAAGGATCAAATGTTCAAGCTCATCTTTAGGTGAGTTCAATGTTTGCTTGGATTTTCTGAGACCATGTGTCAACAAAACAAAACAGAATAGCCAAAATGAAAATTATACATTACGCATTAATGGACTTAAAGGAAGAGATCAATGTTAGCACTCCTATGGTTAAGAAATTTACCTCAAATTTTACCAAAGTATTAAACAACTAGACAGAAGATCCACAAAGATATGTTAAATTTAAGTAAGATTCCAGACTTAATAGTTATAGTACATATAACAGATATGTACAGAACATTCTTTTCAATAACTACAGAATAAACATTTTTCACACAAAGAGATGCATATTTATCTAGGATAGGACATATAAAATATAAAACATGTAAAACAAGCCTCAACATTTTTTTTTCAGAAATATGCTTCAATTTTATTTTCCCTTACATTTTAATTGAAATCTTTTTATGTGTTGACAATGGTTCCCCCCCCTTGTTCCTTGCAGATATCTCTCACCTTCAACCCCACTCAACTCCATTACTATTCTTTTTTCTCTTTAGAAATCATACCAGTAAAGAACCAAATCAGATTTTGTTTCAAAGAACAAGAAATACACATACACAAACCCCATTTAAAAAAAACAGAATTATAAACCATAATATACAAGAAAAAGACAACTAAGACAAAAAACTGTTAAGAACTAAAATAGTATGTAGCAACATGCACAGGTTGAAACACATGAGGTCTTACCACGGAGAGGAGAAAGTATACATAGGTTCCCACCTCTTACAGCATGTATAAAATTGTTATCTTCTTTCAAATGAAAAATTTCTTTAGCTCCCATGGACTCTCATTGGGCATCTCAATAGCAATTAAGAATAGGACACAAGCCCACATTAAATGGGTCATACAAAAAGAACTCAATGTCTTTCTTGTTGATTTTTTTATCTCAACACATTTTTAAACATTTAATTCAAGTGATTTTCTTCTCATTTTCCCTTTTATTGAAAATCAGTTATTTTCTAACAAAATATATCTTGATTAAAGTTACCATTCCCTCTGTTCCTCCCAGTTCCTCCCCACTTCACTTCCCATCTGGATCCACTCCAATTATGTTTCCCATTACAAAGGAAATAGACAAGCTGAAATAGCTCAGTAGGAAGAACATCAGAGATGGGCAGTGGTGGTGCATGCCTGTAATCCCAGCACTCTGGGAGGCCGAGGCAGGCGGATTTCTGAGTTCGAGGCCAGCCTGGTCTACAGAGTGAGTTCCAGGACAGCCAGGGCTATACAGAGAAACCCTGTCTCAAAAAAACCAAAAAAAAAAAGGAAGAACATCAGAATGAAGAATAAAAAAATAATAAAAAACATGCTTCTAAGAGATAACAACACAACATTACCAAATTTTATATAATATGATGAAGCAAAAATTATATTTAGATTGGACCCAGTAACCCAACTGAAGAAAATATCCTAAAAGCAGGCACAAGCATCAGAGACACACTTGTTCTCACGGTAAGGTGCCCATTAAAATGCTAACTTAAAAGCTGTAATATATATGGAAAGGATCTGGTAGAGACCCTTGTAGGCTCTGTGCTGAAGTGTCAGTCTCTGTCAGGTCATATCTGCCATGCCTTCATTTTCCTGGTGACCACCATTCTTGGTAGTTCTTAAATTTTTTGGGCATCCTCTTCCTTCGGATTCTATGAGCTCTGGGGGGAGGAATTTTATGGAGACCTCCCATTGAAATAGCCTGTCTCACAGTGTCTGGCTGTAGGACTGCATCTGTTCCTATCTGCTGCTGGAGGGCTTTTTTGATGATGATGGGATAAGGCATCAATCAGTGAGTGTTGCAGGATATTACTAGAAGTTATTTTGATTTGTATTTTTTAACTAGATATTTAGTTTTACCCTAGACCTCTGAGATATCTAGTTTCTGGTTAATGGTTCAAGCACTGTCTTTTATGGGCTGTCTCATGAAATAAGCTTTAAGTCATGTCAGACATTGGTTAGCTACTCCAACAAGTTCTGGTCAATCATTGTTCTAGCATAAAAGCATGGCAGATTGTAGGTCAAAGGATTTGTTACTGAGATAATTTTTATATTTCCCTTTTTGTAACCTGAAGTGTACCTTCTCACACTAAGGACATAAGGACAACTAGAATATAGGGGTATGAAGTTTCCATGTAGGCACCAGACCAACCTCATCATGTTCAATGAGTTTTGAGGGTATTTCTCTAAACAATGCAGCCCTGCTGTCAGTTTGCAGATAGCAATGAATTGCCTTAAAATAGACTAGATTTTTTGGTGATTTTCATGAGAACTCCTTGGCCAACGATTCAATGAGTGCAACACCTTCCTACACTGGAAGGTTCCTTTGGTAAAAATGATGGCCAGTTGAAACTCTATATCCCCCATTATTAGATGTCATTAGTATAACCATAATATAACTTAGGAAGTTTCCATTACCCTAGGCTCCCAAATGATCTCTCAAATGTCCCTCTCCTCACCTCTCTCTCTCTCTCTCTCTCTCTCTCTCTCTCTCTCTCTCTCTCTCTCTCTCCCTCTCTGCATTCCACCAACCCATCAACCACTCAAATCTATTGCCTTTCTCACAACATAATCCTTCATTCCTCCCTTTACACTAGTCTAAATGTACCTATAAATGCTATTGTATATTCCCTTCTCAAGGAGACCTATGTGTTTACCCTTATTTCCTTCATATGTACTGAAGCTCTTGTAGGTCTACAGATTGTAGATACATTATTTATTTAAAGGGAAATATCCATAAATAAACATGTGCATACCATATTTATCTTTCTGGGACTGAGTCACCTCATTCAGAATGATTTGCCTACAAATGTTATGTCATTTTTTAAATAGTTGAATCATATTCAATTATGATAATGTGGCACATTTCCTTTATCAGTTCTCCTGTTGAGGGATATCTAAGTTGTTCCCAGTTTCTGGTTGTTATGAATAGTGAACAATGGACCTGAAAGAACAAGTGGCCTTGTGGCAGAATGAATCATCCTTCAGTTTATCCCTAAGAATGGTATAGACAGATCTTGAAGGTAGAATGATTCCAAACTTTTAAAAAACTGGTATATTCATCTCAATGGTGATTATACAAGTTTACAATCCCAACACCATTAGGAGAACGTTTCCTAAATTCCACAATCTTGTCAGCATGCACTATTACCTTATGTTATTGATCTTATCCATTTTGTCATGTATAATATGGAACACATATATGTATTTGTATATGTATGTAATTACTAATATATTAATTCTAAAGATCCATGAATATGAAATATCTTTCCATTACCTACATCTTCTTCAACTTCTTTCTTCAAACTCTTGAAGTTTATTTCATAGGTTTTCAAAGTTTAGTTAGTGTTGTCACAATATATTTTATATTACTTAAAGCTATTGTGCAAGGTATTATGTCACTGATTTCATTCTTGGTCCTATTAGTGTTTGTGTATAGGAGGAGTACTGATTTCTTTTGTTTCTTTGTTTTCTTTTCTTTTTAATTTTTTATTGAATATATTCTTTATTGACATTTCAAATGTTATATCATTTCCTGGATCCCCCTTTTCAATAAACCTCCAAATCATCCTCCCACCCCTGGCCTCCAAGAAGATGACCCTCTGCCCAACCCACTCCTACCTGGCCCCCCTTCTATTTCCAAGGAACTCTACTCCCACTGATGCCCTACAAGGCATTCATCCATAAAAATTTTGGCTGGAACCATGTGTACCACTTGGTTGATAGCTTAGTCCCTGGGAGCTCTTGGGGATCTGGTTGGCCAACATAGATTTTCTACCCATGGGGCTGCCAACCCCTTCAGCTCCTCTGGACCACAATCCAACTCTTCCACTGCAGACTCTGTGCTCAGTCCAATGGTTGGCTGCTACCATCAGCCTCTGTATTTGCAAGGCTCTGGCAGGACCCCTAAGGAGACAGCCATATCAGGCTCCTTTTAGCAAGGACATCTTATCATTCATAATAGTGTCAGGGGTTGGTGACTGTTTATAGGATGAATCACCAGGTAGTATAGTCTGTCGGTGGCCTTTCCTTCAATCTCTGCCTGACACTGTCTCCATAATTTTCCCTGTGTGTATATTGTTCCCTTTCTCAGAAGAACCAAGCCACCCACACTTTGGTCTTCCTTCTTCTTGAGCTTCAAGTGGTCTGTGAGTTGTATCTTGGGTATTCTGAGTTTTGGGGCTAATATCCACATATCAGTGAGTACATACCATGTATGTTCTTTTGTGATTGGGCTTACCTCACTCTGGATGACAGTTTCTAGTTCCATCCATTTGCCTAAGATTTTCATGAATTTATCATTTTCATAGTTAAGTAGTATCCCACTGTGTAAATATACCATATTTCTATATCCATTACCCTGTTGAAGGACATCTGAGTCCTTTCCAGCTTCTGGCTATTATAAATAAGGCAGCTATGAACATAGTGGAGTGTATATCCTTATTACATGTTGGAACATCTTCTGGATATATGCCCAGGAGTTGTATATTTGGGTCCTCGGGAAGTACTGTCTAATTTTCTGAGGATCCACCAAACTGATTTCCAGAGTGGTTGTACCAGCTTGCAATTTCACTACCAATAGAGGAGAGTTCCTCTTTCTCCACATCTGCACCAGCATCTCTTATCTCCTAAGTTTTTCATCTTAGCCATTCAGAATGGTGAGAGGGGGAATCTCAGTGTTGTTTTGATTTGCATTTCTCTGATAACTAAGGATGCTGAACATTTCTTTAGGTGCTTCATAGCCATTCTACTTTCCTCAGTTAAGAATTCCCTGTTTAGCTCTGTATCCCTTTTTAATAGGGTTATTTGATGCTCTGGAGTCTACCTTCTTTTGTCTTTGTATAATAGGATATTAGCCCTCTATCAGATGTAGAATTGGTAAAGATCTTTTCCCAATCAGTTGGTGACAGTTCTGTTCTATTGACTGTCCTTAGCCTTACAGACGCTTTGAAGTTTTATGAGGTCCCATTTGTCGATTCTTGTTCTTAGAGCATAAGCCACTGGTATTCTGTCCAGGAAATTTTCCTCTGTGTCCATGTGTTCAAGGTCCCACTTTCTTCTCTATACACTTCAGTGTATCCAGTTTTATGTGGAGGTCCTTGATACCCATGGACTTGAGATTTGTACAAGTAAAGAATAGGACAATTTGCATTTTTCTACATGCTGACCTCCACTTGATCTAGCACGACTTGTTAAAAATACTGCCTTTTTTCCACTGTATGTTTTTCCGCTCCTTTGTCAAATATCAAGCGACCATAAGTGTGTGGGTTCATTTCTGGGACTTCAATTCTATTCCATTGATCTTCCTGCCTGTCTCTGTACAGATACCATACAGTTTTTATCACTGTTACTCTGTAGTAGAGCTTGAGGTCAGGGATGGTGAATTCGTAGAAGTTCTATTGTTGTGGAGAACTGTTTTCACTATCCTGGGTTTTTTGTTATTCCACATGAATTTGCAGATTTCTATTTCTAGCTCTCTGAAGAACTGATTTTGAATTTTGATGGGAATTGCATTGAATCTGTAGATTGCTTTCAGCAAGATGGCCATTTTTACTATATTTATCCTGCCAATCCACGAGCATGGTAGATCTTTCCATCTTCTGAGATCTTTGCACATTTCTTTCTTCAGAGACTTGAAATTCTTGTCATACAGATCTTTCAATTGCTTGGATAGAGTCAAACCAAGGTATGTAGTGTTATTTGGGCCTATTGTGAAGGGTGTCATTTTCTAAATTTCTTTCTCAACCTGTTTATCCATTGAGCAGAGGAAGGTTACTGATTTTTTTTGAGTTAATTTTATATCCAACCACTTTGCTGAGGTTGTTTATTAGCTTTAGGAGTTCTCTGGTGGAAGTTTTGGGGTTGCTTAAGTATACAATCATATCATTTGCAAATAGTTATATTTTTTGACTTCTTCCTTCACAATTTGTATACATTTTGACCTCCTTTTGTTGTCTAATTGGTCTAGGTAGTAATTAAAGTACTATATTAAATAGATAGGGACAGAGAATGGGTAGCTTTGTCTAGTCCCTGATTTTAGTGGGATTGCTTCAAGTTTCTTTCCATTTATTTTGCTGTTGGGTACTTGTTTTCTGTATACTGCTTTTACTATGTTTAGATGTGGGCATTGAATTCCTGATCTCTCCAAGACTTGTAACATGAAGTGATGCTAAATTTTGTCAAATGCTTTTTCAGCAACTAATGAAGTGATCATGCATTTTTTTCCTTTCAGTTTCATTATGTAGTGGATTTCATTGATGGATTTCCATGTATTGAACCATCCCTGCATCCCTGGGATGAAGCTCTCTTGATCTTGGTGTATTATTGTTTTGATTTATTTTTGGATTCAGTTGGCAAGAATTTTATTGGGTATTTTTGCA
Source organism: Apodemus agrarius (assembly GCA_964023405.1). NCBI lineage: Eukaryota > Metazoa > Chordata > Mammalia > Rodentia > Muridae > Apodemus > Apodemus agrarius. The sequence continues at coordinate 43,663,638 of OZ030010.1, forward strand.
TCAATGTTCATGAGGGAAATTGGTCTGACGTTCTCTTTCCTTGTTTGGTCTTTGTTTTGTTTAGGTGTAAACATTATTGTGCCTTCATAGGATGAAATGGGTAGTGTTCCTTGTGTTCCTATTTTGTGGAATAGTTTGAAGACTATTGGTATTAGGTCTTCTTTAAAGATCTGATAGAATTCCTCCACTAAACCCATCTGGTACTGGGCATTTTTTGGTTGGGAGAATTTTAATGACTGCTTCTATTTCCTCAGGATTTATGGGACTATTTAGATGTTTTTTTTCTGATCCTGTTTTAACACTGACACATGGTTTATATCTAGAAAATTTTCCATTTCGTCCAGATTTTCCAATTTTGTTGAGTATAAGCTTTTCTAGTAAGATCTGATGATACTTTGAATTTCCACAATTTCTGTTGTTGTATCTCCCTTTTCATTTCTCATTTTATTAATTTGGGTACTGCCTCTGTGCCCTCTAGTTAGATTGTCTAAGGGTTTATCTATCTTGTTGATTTTCTCCAAGAACTAACTTCTGGTTTTATTGATTCTTCATATTGTTTTTCTTCCTATTGATTTCAGCCCTGTGATTATTTCTTGCTGTCTGGTCTACTCCTCATGGATGTTTTTGCTTCTTTTTCTTCTAGAGCTTTTGGTTGTGTTGACAAGCTGCTCATGGAAGCTCTCTCTATTTTCTTTTTGGACACACTCAACACTATGAGTTTTCCTCTTAGCACTGCTTTCTTCGTGATAAGTTTCTGTATGATGTGTCTTCATTTTCATTAAATTTTTAAAAGTCTTTAATTTCTTTCTTTATTTCTTCCTTGAACAAGTTATCATTGAGTAGAGCTTTGTTCAGAATCCATGTGTATGTGTGTTTTCTGTTATGATTTGTTTTGTTTTGTTTTGTTTTTTAACTTAAGATCAACCTTAGACCATGTCGATCTGATATGGTGCATGGAACTATTTTAATAATCCTGTATCTGTTGAGGCCTGTTTTGTGACTAATTATATGGTGAGTTTTGGAGAAGGTACCTAGAGGTAGTGAGAAGAAGGTATGTTGTTTTGATTTAGGATGGAATATTCTAAAATATCTGTTAGATCCATGTGATTCATAACTTCTATTAGTGTCACGGACTATCTGTTTAGTTTCCCTTTCTATGACTTGCCTATTGCTGATAATGGGGTGTTAAAATCTCCCACTATTGTTGTGTGAGGTGCAATGTGTGCTTTGAGCTTTAGTAAAGTTTCTTTTATGAATGTCACTTCGAGCATAGATGTTCAGAATTGAGAGTTCATCTTGGTAGATTTTTCCTTTGACTAGTATGAGGTGCACCTCTATCTTTGAAAACTTTTGGTTGAAAGTTTATTTTATCTGATATAAGAATCACTACGCCACCCTGATTTTGGGGACCATTTGCTTGGAAAATTGTTTTCAAAACTTGGACTGAAGTAGTTACTGTCTTTGCCACTGTGGTGTGTTTCTTGTATGCTGCAAAATGTTGGATCCTGTTTAAGTATCCAGTCTGTTGGTCTATGTCTTTTTATTGGAGAATTGAGTCCATTGATGCTAAGAGATATTATGAAAAAGTGATTGTTACTTCCTGTTATTTTCATTGTTACAGGTGGAATTGTGTTTGTGTGGCCATCTTCTTTTGGGTTTGGCGAAAGAAGATCACTTTATTGCTTTTTCTAGGGTGCAGTTTTCCTCCATGTGATGGTATTTTCCACATAGTATACTTTGTGGTTTTGTATATGTGGTTGTGTGTTTGTATATGTAGTTTCTACATTGTACAAAGCTGGTTTTGTGGAAAGATACTGTGTAAATTTGTTTTGTTCATGGAATATATTGGTTTCTCCATCTATGATAATTGAGAGTTTTGTTGGGTATAGTAGCCTGGGCTGACATTTACTTTTTTTTTTCATTTTTTTTCTTTCTTTTTTTATTTTATTTTCTATATTCTATGTTTACATTCCAAAGGCTTTCCCCTTTCCCAGTTCCCAACCACCATAGTTCCCATAGTTCCTCTCCCCCCCAACTGTTCCCCAATCATTCCCCCTCCCCCCTCAGTTTCTTTACTAAACTGGATGCAATCTTTACAGGCCCAGGGTCCTCTCCTTTCTCCTTCTTGGGAATCATTTGACTTGCTATTTGTGTCTTGAGTATTTAGGGCTTCTGGGCTCATTAATATCCACTTATCAGTGATTGCATTTCATGTGCATTCTTTTGTGATTGGGTTAATTCACTCAGGATGATATTTTCCAGGTCTAACCATTTACCTACAAATTGCATGAATTCATTATTTTTAATTGCTGAGTAGTATTCCATTGTATAAATATACCACATTTTCTGTATCCATTCCTCCTTTGAGGGATATTTGGGCTCCTTCCCATTTCTGGCTATTATAAACAAGGCTGCTATAAACATAGTGGAGCATGTGTCTTTATTGCATGCAGGGGAATCCTCTGGGTATATGCCCAGGAGTGGTATGCCAGGGTCCTCTGGAAGTGACATGCCCAATTTTCTGAGGAACCGCCAAACTGATTTCCAGAGCGGTTTTACCATTTTGCAATTCCACCAACAGTGGAGGAGTGTTCCTCTTTCTCCACATCCTCGCCAGCACTTGTTGTCTCTTGAGTTTTTAATCTTAGCCATTCTGACTGGTGTGAGGTGGAATCTCAGGGTTGTTTTGATTTGCATTTCCCTGATGACTAATGATGTTGAACATCTTTTAAGGTGTTTCTCGGCCATCCGAATTTCTTCTGGTGAAAATTCTTTGTTTAGCTCTGTGCTCCATTTTTTGATAGGGTTATTTGTTTCTTTGCGGTCTAACTTCTTGAGTTCTTTGTATATATTGGATATTAGCCCTCTGTCGGATGTGGAGTTGGTGAAGATCTTTTCCCACTTTGTTGGTTGCCGTTTTGCCCTTCTGACTGTGTCCTTTGCTTTGCAGAAACTTTGTAATTTTATGAGGTCCCATTTGTCAATTCTTGATCTTAGAGCATAAGCTATTGGTGTTCTCTTCAGGAACTTTTCCCCTGTGCCCAAGTCCTCCAGGGTCTTCCCAAGTTTCTTTTCTAATAGTTTCAGTGTGTCTGGTTTTATGTGGAGGTCCTTGATCCACTTGGAGTTGATCTTAGTGCAAAGAGATAAGAGTGGGTCAATTCGCATTCTTCTGCATGTTGACCTCCAGTTGAACCAGCACCATTTGTTGAAAAGGCTATCTTTATTCCACCAGATGGTTGTGGCTCCTTTATCAAAGATCAAGTGACCATAAGTCTGTGGGTTAATTTCTGGGTCTTCAATCCTGTTCCATTGATCTGCTTGCCTGTTGCTATACCAATACCATGCAGTTTTTAACACAATTGCTCTGTAGTACTGCTTGAGGTCAGGGATATTGATTCCCCCAGAAGTCTTTTTATTGTTGAGAATAGTTTTAGCTATCCTGGGGTTTTTGTTGCTCCAGATGAATTTGAGAATTGCTCTTTCTAGATCTATGAAGAATTGAGTTGGGATTTTGATGGGGATCGCATTGAATCTGTATATTGCTTTTGGCAAGATGGCCATTTTTACTATATTGATCCTGCCAATCCAGGAGCAAGAAATATTTTTCCATCTTCTGAGGTCTTCTTCGATTTCTTTCTTCAAGGACTTAAAGTTCCTGTTGTACAGATCTTTCGCTTGTTTGGTTAGAGTTACGCCGAGATACTTTATGTTGTTTGTGGCTATTGTGAAGGGTGTTATTTCCCTAATTTCTTTCTCTGCCTGCTTGTCCTTTGAGTATAAGAAGGCCACTGACTTGCTTGAGTTAATGTTATAACTAGCCACTTTGCTGAAGTTGTTTATCAGCTGTAGAAGTTCTCTGGTGGAGTTTTTTGGGTCACTTAGGTAAACTATCATATCGTCTGCAAATAATGATAGTTTCACTTCTTCCTTTCCAATTTGTATCCCTTTGACTTCCTTATGTTGTCTAATTGCTCTTGCTAGAACTTCAAGTACTATATTGAAAAGATATGGAGAGAGATGGCAGCCTTGTCTAGTCCCTGATTTTAGTGGGAATGCTTCAAGCTTCTCTCCATTTATTTTGATGTTGGCTACTGGTTTGCTGTAGATTGCTTTTACTATGTTTAGGTATGGGCCTTGAATTGCTGCTCTTTCCAAGACTTTTAGCATGAAAGGATGCTGAATTTTGTCGAATGCTTTTTCAGCATCTAATGAGATGACCATGTGGTTTTTTTCTTTCAGTTTGTTTAAGTAGTGGATTACATTGATGGATTTCCATATATTGAACCATCCCTGCATCCCTGGGATGAAGCCCACTTGATCATGGTGGATGATCGTTTTGATGTGCTCTTGGATTCGGTTAGCAAGAATTTTATTTAGTATTTTTGCATCTATATTCATAAGAGTAATTGGCCTGTAGTTCTCTTTCTTTGTTGGGTCTTTTTGTGGTTTAGTTATTAGCGTAATTGTGGCTTCGAAGAATGAGTTGGGCAGTGTCCCTTCTGTCTCTATTTTGTGGAATAGTTTGAAAAGTATTGGTGTTAAGTCTTCTTTGAAGGTCTGGTAGAATTCTGCACTAAAACCAACTGGTCCCGTACATTATCTTAGTGTGTGTATGAGTTCTGCCCAGGATCTTCTAGCTTTCATAGTTTCTGGTGAGAAGTCTGGTGTAAATCTGATAGGTCTTCCTATATATGTTACTTGACCTTTTTCCCTTAACTTTTTTTAAATATTTTTTTCTTTGTTTACTGCATTTGGAATTTTGATTATTTTGTGACAGGAGGAATTTCTGTTCTGGTCCAGTCTCTTTGGAGTCCTGTATGCTTAGTGTATGTTCATGTACATCTCTTTCTTTAGGTTAGGAAAGTTTGCTTCTATAATTCTGTTGAAGATATTTACTCCCCTTTAAGTCATAAACCTTTTCTCTCTACTATACCTATAATCCTTAGGTTTGGTGTTCTCATTTTGTCCTGGATTTCCTGGATGTTTTGGGTTAAAAGCTTTTTTGCATTTTGCATTTTCTTTGACTGTTGAGTCATTGTTTTTTATGGTATCTTCAGCACCTGAGATTGTTTCTTCTATCTTTTATATTCTGTTGATGTTTGTATCTATGACTCCTGATTTCTTTCCAAGGTTTTCTATCTCCAGACATGTCTCACTTTGTGATTCTTAGTTGTATCTACTTCCATTTTTAGATCCTGGATGGTTTGTTCAGTTCCTTCACTTGTTGGTTTGTGTTTTCCTGTAATTGTTTCAGGGATTTTTGCAATTCCACTTTAAGTGCTTCTGCCTGTTGATCCATGTTCTCCTGTATTTATTTAAGGGAGTTATTTATGTTCTTCTTGAAGTCCTCTGTCAGCATCATAAGATGTGATTTTAAATCCAGATCTTGCTTTTCATTCAGGTAAGTTGGGGTTCTAGGACTTCTTGTTGTGGGAGAACTGGGTTCAGATTGTACCATGTTGCCTTGGTTTCTGTTGGTAATATTCTTGTGTATGCCTTTTGGCATTTTGTTATCTCTTGTGTTAGCTGGTCTTGTTGTTTCTGGCTGTGGCTTATCTGTCTTGTAAGCCTGTGTATCTGTACTCCTGAGATTCCAGTTTTCTCAGTGCACATAGGTATATAGGTACTCCTGGGAGACCAGATATCTTGTGGTGGTATTTGTGCATGTAGATCTGTGTCCCAGGTTCAACTCTGAGCTCTCAGGCCTCTCCACCGGCCTGACAGGTTAGCTATCCCCCTGTGCCATGTGGATATGGCACACAGTCACAGAGAACAGTCCCAGCCTAAGACAGAAACATGAAAGCTACCGCATTACTGTTCAGGACAGGTTCCTTTGAGCAGCAGTGGTGGTCCTTCCTGTGTTGTCAGGGACCTCTGCACTCCTATGAAAGGACTGGTGGCAGAAGGAGTGGAAGGAGAGTGGTATTTGGGAGGGCAAGAATTTTGTGGTTTCTGGGTAGTGAGGCCTGCTCACTACCCAGCAGTTGAGACTCCAGAGGTGGGAGGGAGTTCTTACCAACTGTTCTGAGTGCAGAAGATTCTCTACGATGGATCAGCAGAAGGTTTGTTTTCTATAGCAGAACTGCCAAGAGTCTGTCCCAACAGTAAGGACAGGCAGCAGAAGGAGCAGCAACAGGAATACTAATTTTAAGGGAATTTTGTACTAGCTACATTATCAAAGGCATTTAGTTTTTTAAAAAAAGACAAATAAAAATAGCTCCTAGTGATATTCTGGAATTCTCACTGATTAATGCCTTATCCCATCAGCAACAAAGAAGAGCCCTCCTGCAGCAGATAGGAATAGATGAAGTCCTACAGTCATTGTGAGACAGTATTTCAATGGGAGGTCTCCATAAAATTCTTCCCCTCAGACCTCATGTAATTCAAAGGAAGAGGATGCAGAAAAAATTTTAAAGCACAACTATTACCATTTTGTAATTTATAAAGTACACAATATACCTAATACCTAGTCCATCATTTTTGTCAATAAAATAGAACCTGTGTTATCTACCCTAAATTAAAAGACATAATTCTACACCTGATTTATGTCCTGGCTTTAGATTATATGTCATCTGAAAACCATACTCTCAAGTCTGTTCTTTCAAAGTAATAGCCTGGGTTGGCTATGAGACTATGTAGTTTTTCAACCCCATGAGAAATCCAAGAACAACTAATATTACCTGAAAATATGAGAAGCACAATGTATATAGCTTCCAAAACTTAGCCAATTTATAGAGACTGCTGATCACCTGGACAGTCCCTATACTTCAAAATGTTGGAGCATCAGTCTTCAGCCTCCTGGCCAGGGTAATCTGACAGACTTCAGAGAAACAGGAAATTAAGGACTAGCCTATTCTGTCTCAGCAGACCTAAGCTTAAAGGTGTACATCTATTTAAAGTAAAAATGTGTCTTTTTAAACAGTATATGTTATACACTGGTGAGATTACACAGAAGATAAGAAAATACACTCCCCTTGCACATGACCCTGGTTTGGTTCTTAGCACTTACATCAAACGGTTCACAACAGTTTGTAATTCAATTTCCAATGAATACAGCACACTTTTCTGGCCTCTGTACCTGTGTGCTGTTGATGCAAACACATATTCAAGTACACAGGTATACATAAACTAGCTGAGTGAATAAATTATAAGAATTTATGAGGCAGAAGTGGGTAGGTGGATGGAGGAGCAACCTCTTCAAGGCAAATGGGAGGTGTGATGGCATGGGGGGTTTTCAGAGGGGAGACTGGAAAGAGGGATATTTGACCTGTAAATAAAGAAGATAATATAAATAAAAACAAAGTATTGCAAAAAATTATGGTATGTCATAAAAATAAAATAAATTGGAGAAAATGCTGATAAAAAATTAAGTTTCATTTCTTATAAATAAAAATATCACTTCACTAACCATTCAGAAATAATCAGTCATTTTGTACATTTCTTTCCTTAATGATATTCACAATTTTGTATATTATTTCTTTTATTTAAAGATGTTTACATGATACATGTAATATTTTTTAATTTTCAATGTATTTTTGCTACCACTTATTTATTTAGAATATGTTATGCATATTTACCTATTTACCATGCATATTTTTGCATGTTTCCATATATATATATATATATATATAACTATTTTAATATTTCTGTACTTTCTGTATATTCAAGGTAGCAGAAAAGTTTATAGTAGTATCAAAATATGAACAACAGATCCCTAACACATCATGTTTTTGAACCATATATCTTCTATGAAAGAACCATACGCCTATATTGAAAGGAAGAATGGACAGCAATGATTGGGACCAGTGCTTGAGAAGCATGCAAAACATGACTTCACTTTTGTTTTCCTATTTGTATAGTGCTTATTTCATAACTACAAATCCTAAATAGTAGGGGTACATTCTCTCACATTGTTGCCAGGATGATCAGTGTACAGGCACTGTCTCATTGTTTAAACACTGCTGCTTAACAGGATCCCTTAGCTCTTTCTGTAGAAATTCCACCAAATATAGTCAGGCTTCATATGGTTCAGTGAGAACACTTAACTCTTCTTAAGACTTCAAGATAACATTATAATAAATAGGTTAATATCAAACTTTAAATAAATGTATCATTAGCAGAAAACCTTTTCCAGGTTAAGTACAAACACCATGACCTAAAAAGAATATCTCAATCCTGGGATTTCTCTAAAGCTAAACTCCGTCAGATACCAGGAAAAATGTGGCTTGCCTCCTGTTATCCAGCCAAACAAGAACAGTATTGAGGCATAATATTTAATCTGGAGATGATCTTTAGCAATGGTTCATTAATTACATCTTTTATTCTACTGAAATATATATATATGGGTATGTATATGTATATATATATATATATATATATATATATATATATATATATATATATACATATATGGGTTCATTTTATTGTGATTAAAATGTATAACTTAATAGATAAAAATAAAATTAAAATCATTTTCTGACTGAAATGCATATTCATTATACAAACACTACCAAATTTCCTGCATTTTTGCCCTGAATCCCTTTTAATATCAATCACACCAGGAAAGTTTCCATGGTAACAATTATGTTGAGCGTGACCTCAAATGGATAGTTCTATGTCTAATCTCATAGGATGTTATATTTAGGTGGGAAACATGTGCCTTAATGTCATTAAGGTAAAACTTCTTTTAATAGCATGCATTTTAACATAAAATATATACCTGTATTTTCTTAACTTTTTGATTCTATGTCCTGCTATGTAGCTTGGACTGACTTCAGATTTTTCTGTGCAGCCCATGATAGCCTCAAATATTTGCAATCCTTCAACCTCTGCCTCTCATAGCACATGTAACATTATACATTGCTTGTATTTTCTAATCTTACAGAGCTTTGGCTTACACTAAAATGTAAACAGATTGATTTATCTGTAACTCACTTTTTAATTTATTAGTCTTTACTTATTTGATGATTTATTATTTGTTCTTATATTACACAAATATTCTCATATTTTTAATAATATGAATTTTGAATTTATAAAGTGTGGTGATCTATAAGTACTTCAAATAATTGCATATGCTCTTTCTACATATATAATAATAAGAAGCTCAGCTTATCTTCTTTAATATACACAAAAGGTAAGCTCTGGAAAAAATGTTCTTTCATAGAACAGTGATAATATTTTCAAAATGCTTTATAATAATCCTATTCATACAAAAGCAATTAACTACCCATGAATCACTATTGAGTGCTTGAAATGTGCCTACTGCAACTGTAGAAATGAATACTTTATTTACTTAATATTTAAATAGCCATAATGTTTAGTTACTATGATAGTGTACACAGTACAGATTTAAAAACAAAGATAGACATGTGTAAAACTATAAAATGTTGTTCACAGTGGTACAACCACAATATCTAAATTTGGAAATCAAGACAGCTTTCCTTCTTTTTTTCTGAATGAATAATAATCTGTTTTTATTATTTGCACTTCATTATCTCCTATGCATCAGAGAACTTTATATTCAAATCCTTTCCAATGGAACTCCTAAGGCGGACTTTCATGGACACATTTTGTGGAGTCCATGCTGACATTACTAGAATGCATTGAACATTGGAAATATTCAGCGTGGGTAACTGATAATGATAACCCCTTCTCATTTCATATTTGGAAATACATTATCATGCTGTACTCCCTTTTCTCCTGTTCTGCAGTTTGCTCCCCCACAGTTTAGAAGTTTATCTCTAGTATGAACTATAACCTTCCCAAACAATAGAGTTTATTACACTGAGAACAATTTTAAATAATGTTTAGAAGAAAAAATGAAATTTTCTCTTCATTTTCATGACACATTCAGGAAGAACTGGCATGACTGATTATCTCAGTACTGCATCAGTAGAAGTAACTGATATGTTCAACATCATTAGTCATTAGATAAATGCAAATCAAAACAACCCTGAGATTTCACCCCACACCAGTCAGAATGACTAAGATTAAAAACTCAGGAAGCAGCAGGTGTTGGCAAGGATGGGGAGAAAGAGGAACACTCCTCCACGCTGGTGGTACTGCAAGCTGGTACAACCACTCTGGAAATCAGTCTGGTGGTTCCTCAGAAAACTGGACAGGATACTTCCAGAGGACCCAGCCATACCACTCCTGGGCATATACCCAGAAGATTCCCCAGCATGCAATAAGGATACATGTTCCACTATGTTCATAGCAGCCCTATTTATAAATAGTCAGAAGCTGGAAAGAACCCAGATGTCCCTCAATGGAGGAATGGATATAAAAAATATGGTATACATACACAATGGAGTAGTATTCAGCCATCAGAAACAATAAATTCATGAACTTCTTAGACAAATGGATGGAATTGGAGAACATCATCCTAAGTGAGGTAACCCAATCTCAAAAGAACACTCATGGTATGTACTCACTGATAAGTGCATATTAGCCTCAAAGACTGGAATACCTAAGACACAATCCACATATCAAATGATGTCCAAGAAGAAGGAAGGAAGGGCCCCTGACTCTGGAAAGGCTTAATGCAGCAGTATAGGGCAACACCAGAACAGGGAAAAGGGAAGAGGTGAATGGGGGAACAGGAGGAGGGAAGAGGGCTTATGGGACTTACAGGGAGGGGGGAGCCTGGAAAGGGGGAAATCATATGAAATATAAATTAATATACCAAAAATAAAAAATATAAAAAATTCAAAAATATATCATCAAACTATAAATCTGAACTAGAAGAAAAAAACCTTAAGTAAACATAGATTATAGAAAATAATTTTTTTTAAAAAGTAAGAAAGAAAAGAAAAAAACAGTAAAGAAAAGAAAGCAAGCATATCTTTGTGATGCCCTGACCTGTATTCCACATGCCAATGCTTCTAGGACACATCAATAAAGATGGATCATGTGGGGTTACACAAGCCCCACCTCTAGCAAAAAAGACAAGATGAGATGAGATGAGATGAGATGAGATGAGATGAGATGAGATGAGATGAGATGAGATGAGATGAGATGAGATGAGATCCATGAGTTCAAAGTAAAGGACATTCTATCTGCAGGGTTCTTCTGTGGAGAGCAAGCCTCTGCCATACTACTGTTCCCCAAGAGAAGGTTGGAAAACCTTAAATGAGAAATGTCTGAAGTGTCATTCATGGCTGCTGCTTTTCCAGCAAAGATAAAAACTGGTTATTCACTAAATGCTTTCATTTATAAACACAGATAATCTTGCTGAGGCAACTCTTATCTATATATTGTTCTTCTGCACAGAGCCATTAAATATGCCTATCTGTTTGGGGGAAAAATAATCATTGAAAACTTACAAGGTAATTTATGCTTCTTATGTCTTTATTATAATTCATGCATAATAATACAGTGAAATTCTATAGACATAAATTTCATTCACATGAATATAAAATAAACTCATTATAACTGGTGGTACTCTGCTGACTGTCAATGTTCTAATCTAGTTGTATACTTAGAATTCTGAGCTATAGTAGAATTTATTTTCTTTATATTTGAATGTTTATGAGCATGCCTTTTTAAAAATCACTTTGTAGTGCTGGGGATTGAACCCAGGGTCTTGTTTCCGCTAAGCATGTATTCTATCCTTATGTTACAGAGTCAGACTACCTACTTTCTGGAGACAACGTTTCACACTTGAACTTGTGATCCTTCTAGTTCAAGCTCCTCAATAGCTAGAATTACAGTGTGTGACACCAGGCCTGGCTTGTCATTGACCATTATAATTCTCGTTTTAGTTAATAGTGTTATAGTAAAATATATACTATAGTATTTACTTTGACAATGTAGTAAAAGTTCAGTGTTGTAGGTGTATGATATGAATTATTTTACCATTAAATTACCTTGTTACATTAACTTGATGTCAAATTTTAAAAAATGAGAAAATAGCAAAAGTTTGCAGAAGACTTGGAAGAAGGATTGTAGGAGCCAGACACACTGGTAAAGAACATCAGTAGAACATGGCCCACAGAATCAACTACCTAGGGCTCCTAGAGAATCACAGAGCCTGAAGTGGAAATCACTGAGCCTATATGGATCTGAGCTAGGTCCTCTGCATATATGTTATGATGTATAGCTTGGTGAGCTTGGGGGACTCCTAACAGTGGGAAAGTGGAAGTCTTTTATACTTTTGCCTACTCTTGGGACACTTCTCATACTGGGTTGCCTCATCCAGCCTTGATATGCAGCCTTGTGCCTAATCTTCTTGTAACTTTTATGCCATATTTCATTGATATCCCTGGGTAGCCTGATCTTTTCTAAAGTGAAATGGAGGACTGTATCTGAGGCAGAGGGTAGCTATGTATAGAGGGGACAGAAAATCTAGTGCAGATGTAACATATGAAAGAAGAAATTTCCATTTTATTTAATCATTTTTACAGTCCAGATTTTGTCCCCTTCCCAGTCCACCCTCTGACTGATCTACATCCCATGTCTCCACAAGGATGTTCTTCCTACCCCCACCCTCCAAGACTTCCCCATTCTCTGGGACCTCCAGTTTCTGGAGGGTTAGGTGTATCTTCTCTGAGTCCAACCTGGCAATCCTCTGCTGTATATGTGTTGGGGGCCTCATATCAGATAGTATATGCTGCCTGTTTAGTGGCCCAGCTTCTGAGAAATTTCAGAAGTTGATGACAATTGAGACTGCTGGTCCTCCTACATGGTTGCCTTTCTCCTCACCTTCTTCCATATTTTCCCTAATTCAACCACAGGGGTCAGCATCCTCTTTTCATTGGTGTGGTGTATATCTGTGCATGTGACTCTTACAGCTGCTTGCTGTGTCTTTCAGAGAGACATCATGATAGGCCCCTTTTATGAATACACAATAGCCTCAGTAATAGTGTCAGGTCTTGAGACATCCCCTTGAGCTGGATCCCAATTTGGGCCTGTTGCTGGACCTCCTTTTCCTCAGGATCTTCTCCTTTTTTGTCCCAAATGATAGTAATAAGAATGTAATCTCTTTTCGTTACTATTAAATCTGTGGTAATACCATTTCTTAAATTCCATATGTGTCCTTTAGCCTTGTCCACATTCGACCTTTTACTTCCCTTCCTGAAACCACTCATTTGCTACTTCTTTCTGCGCACACTTTGGCAGCTATGATTTTCCAGATTAGTTTTTTTTCTTGTGTTGTATATATTCCATTAACCCAAAATCCCTCTCATTGAATTTATATAGTCATGCTTTTCAAAAATAACTACTATAGTTAAATTGTTGTTTAATATGTTAGAGGCTAATGAAATCTATCTCCTTAGCCTATTGTGGACATTTGTACCAAGAAAAGGCAGAAATTAAGCAAGTGGCCATGGCAGATATGGAAAAAAGAAACAAATGGAGTTTCAGTCTAAAATGTAAGATTCACCTTTGAGAAAAGAAATATTTAAAGATTTAGTCTGAATGATACAAAGAATTCATTATATTACGTTGAAAGCTATGATACAGTAAATCCAAATTCCTTGACATATGCATGTATGATATATTTGAGCAATAATGAGAAGGCCAAAGTGTATGATGCACCCTGAGAAAAGGTTTAAAGAAAAGTAAAAATTAGTGTTAATGTCTACAAGTTAATTCACCAAGGGAAGGGCTGTGAAAAAGAAAAATAAATTTTGTGAATAAAACAGTTTGGAAAATTGAGAACACAGGAACACAGGACTATTTTTTAGGAGGAGAAATTAAAAGAATATATTGAGATTGATTATATAGACTTGTACCAAGCCTGTGGAGTATATAATGGAAAAGGAGAGTGCAGATGTTTTAGGAAGCTACAGTAGAGGCAAGAGTTAATGATGGCATACATTGGGGAAATTGTGATAGAGGTGACAGGAACTAAACTAATTGAAGTCTAATTTGGAATATAATAATAAAGAGAATGCCAATTAAACCAACAATTACATAGAACCTGTTTCTTGAACTCTTCCAGATGTCTCCTAGGAAAAAGCCTAATGAACATGATACATTAGAAAATATGACATCTTCTAAGATTAGAACATTGGGAATGGAATAGATGGAGAATTTAAAAGTCTATTTGGAACATGCTAACTTAAATGAACATTAAGCAGTTATATGATATTAGGGGTAGTTTGAGTTTGTTTCACAAGAGTCCATCAGTAGGAAGAATCATTCCCAGTGCATCAATACTGGAAAATGTTGGACGATTTTTTACAAAGTTGTGCATAGTCCAAGATACTTAAATTATCCAGTGCACTACTCATTAATGATAGATTGCTTTCGTAAATTCAGTTCTCAAGGCTTGGGCTGCTCTAAAAGAGCAAGGCCAGATTCTGCTATTCTTTTGAACAGATTCACCATATTATCTCTCCCTTTTACCTATGTTATATATATGAGCCCATGATTATGGTAAAATGTTGATAGACGATCTTCAAATGGAACCAAATATAGGTGCCAAACATTACTGCATTTTAACCTGTAAAAATTGTAAGCTAAATAAATCATTTTATTCATATTGAATTTTGTTGTAATTCTGAACTTCAATAACAGATTCAGAGTTAGAGAAAGTCATTTACATTACCAGATTTTTATGACATTTGAGGATACAGAAATAGATTACATCACACCATTCCTTGATTCTCAACCAAACCACACATTAATTGTCCAGAGGATTTTTCAAATTAAATACTGATGTACTTCCATCTCCCATACAACTAAATATAAATTCCTTCTTGGAATTTAAAAGTCTTCTTTAGTTACTATGATGTATAACAGAACTTAAGAACTTCTGATAGATGCAGAATATTTTATACCATTTTGGTAATAATAAACACAAAACAAAATTACTGGCCATTTGAAATGGCAGGGACAGATATCTGAGAACTTAGCTGCTGCCAATTAAAGGACTTGTCAAATCAGGCTACATTAAAATAAGTTTAAAACAAATGGCTGTCAAGGCAGAGGAAAAATTATATTGTCTCTTAAGCAATAATAAATTAATTACTATAGATTTTAAAAAATGTTCCTTGGATGACAGATGTGATGTGAAGATCAACAATGTTCAATTAATGTCAGGACTAAGGGAAGCTTTAAAAATTCAAAGGAAGTTATGACAAGAGTTTTTTGATGGGACACTGAAAGAAAAAATTGATTATGAATTTTAAAAAGGGCCATAGCCTGATACTGTGCACTCCTGGGGCCAAAGCAGGTATCAACAACCCTTTACCATATCCATCTGTCAGTGTTTTATCTAATTTCAAGGCCTAGTTACAAAGCAGAGCCATCTCCTAGAGTCAAAACAGCTGGCAGGAAAATACTTTATTTTACAATTCTCATTTGCTCTTATCTTCTAAGATACCAACTCAAACTATTACTTTACTTATGTGCATATTAGGACTTTGTGAAGAAAGATCACATTCAGTTAATCTTTTTATGCCCCACAGTTAAAGTATAATAGGCTCTCAGTAATTGTTGACTAAAAGTTTGGAAAGCAAAGGCTTTAAAATATGCTGAAGATGCAGTGAATGTTACTAAAGTACTAAATGAACAGTGTTCTAATGCTTCACATCAGAAAGAAAAGATGTTGAAATTCAGTCATCTGTTGCAAGTAAATGCAAAGTATTAGATGGAAAAGAAGACAGTAATCAACGAGATTAAAAACAGTTTGCTTAATTATCTTTAATGCCATTTTCATTAGGAAGCACTGTGAAACACTAAATAGTACTTGTGTCAAGTCAGTGGCTCATGAATATATTGTCAACAATCATAATTCCTCATTCTCATGCATAGTAACAAG
Organism: Apodemus agrarius; assembly: GCA_964023405.1. Taxonomy (NCBI): domain Eukaryota; kingdom Metazoa; phylum Chordata; class Mammalia; order Rodentia; family Muridae; genus Apodemus; species Apodemus agrarius. Next base: position 43,679,410 of record OZ030010.1, read on the forward strand.
CCCTGAACAGAACAATTAACTCTGCACATATCAAGTCAGGCTCCTTCCAAATACTGAAGTTGTAGATACAGACTTTAAGTTTATATTTTTTAATTAAGATTACTTTTTAATATCATATATTTGACCACAATACAACTTTTGATAATATTTACTTTGTTTAATAATACCATCGAAATCTAAAGGATATATGTTTTAAAGGTTCACCTGGCAAGGTAGAAAAACAATGGGAATTTTCTAAAAGTCTAGAAGCATTCAATATTTACCTCACTGGCTCCTTGGTTGTCATTTGTCTATAGCTAGGTATTTATTCCAATAGCAATTTTCTGCATATATAATTTGTAAATTAAATGTGATTATATAAACTATGCATAATGCTACAGAATTAGTACATTTTGTTTTTCTTTTGGTGTCTTCTTTTTTAAAATGAGATTTCATACATTGCAGACAAACCTCAAACTACCTAAGCTACTGTAGGTGCCCTTCCACTTTTTATCCTTCTGGGAGTTCAGGTATGCTACACCATAATGTATTTATACAGGGCTCAATGAAGATTTACTTTTCCTCTAGACAAACATTCTTCAAACTGAGCTACATCCTTGCCAAGATCCTTAACATTTTAATGTTCTACAAGACATCTTTGCCTGCATTGAACTCTCAGAGCAGTAAGCTCCTCAAAAACCTGAGAAAACTATCTCAGAAATCATCTAATTTGTTCACCCAAATCTACATTCTGGCCTAAAGTGAAGACCGACCAACCGCTGATGCATATAGGAAATATGATCTATTATGTTTTATGTTTGCCTTTAAAATTAGTTACTTGGAAGATGAGACATATAAAACAACTTTGTGGTTTCTTACTACACTGTGTTACATTATCTAAAAATGGATTCTTATGAAAGAGTTCCACTAAAAGAGTAAGCAGTCTAAAACTATAAATGAACTTAAAATTTCCTTCTCTAAAGCTAAATATATTCTACAGGCTGGGTATACCTTATCTGAAATACTTAGATTAAAAAGTGTTTAGATTCAGAAATTCTTCATATTTGTGGATATCTTTTTTTTAAACTCCTTTTTCTTTTTTTTAACTTTTCTTTTTTTTAAATTTTCTATATTCTTTGTTTACATTCCAAAGGCTTTCCCCTTTCCCAGTTCCCCCCTCACCATATGTCCCATATGTACTCTTCCACTCCACCCCATCCCCTGCCTATTCCCCAATCACCACCCCAACATTTCTCTGCTCTATTCTGGTACTCTCCTACAAAACTGGATAGAGTCCTTTCAGGACCAGGGTCCTCTCCTTCCTTCTTCTTTGGAATCTTTTGACTTGATAATTGTGCCTTGAGTATTCAGAGCTTCTGAGCTCATTAATATCCACTTAATTGCATTTCATGTGTATTCTTTTGTGATTGGGTTAACTCACTTAGGATGATATCTTCCAGATCCAACCATTTGCCTACAAATTGCACGAATTCATTATTTTTAATTGCTGAGTAGTATTCCATTGTATAAATATACCACATTTTCTGTATCCATTCTTCCTTTGAGGGACATCTGGGCTCCTTCCAACTTCTGGCTATTATAAATAAGGCTGCCATGAACATAGTGGAACATGATCTTTATTGTATGCAGGGGAATCCTCTGGGTATATGCCCAGGAGTGGTATGACAGGGTAAAAAAAAACTTATTGGTCTGCAACTCCAAGCAGAAATTATGAAATTCTAATTGTAGAGTTGATGTAATATTTTACTCTTAGGTTTTAGTATCAGGAATATTCAACTATACTGTGTTAAGATGTTTATTTCTGAATCATATTAAACCACTTTAAGACTATAATTTCTGGATCAAAACTATTAGTTTGTTTATTGTCATTTCTTATAATTTTAAATATAGGTATCTCACAAATAACATTTAATACATCTAGTAAGTAATATATAGAACATTTGTTACCTAGTACATTAGTTACTTGTTTCAATAATGTGACTTGGCAGTTTCCCAGTACATCATGGCAGAAAAATGGTGGCATGAAGAGGACATATCTCTTTACATTGAATCAGAATCAGAAAGTAGAGAACAATGAATGCTCATGTATTCATTGATTTCCTTTTATTCTTTCCTGTAGCCTAGCCCATGGAATATTATTAGACACATGTAAAGAAACTCTAAATTCCACCTCTAAATAATTTGACCTATGTAATAAATCATTTATTTTCACTTGACAATTCTAAATCGCTTCAAGTTGATGATCAAGGGTGTTTTGAAAGGATATGAAAGATCTGAAAAATAAACTAAGGAAGGAAGAGAGAGGGTGCTATAGAGGAAATGGAAGGAAAGGAGACAGGAGACATCAGGCATATCTGAAAAACTCATAGAGAAACACATTTTAAAAGCTTATTTTAAAACATGATATTGCTACCAGGACAGGACTAGAGAGGCCCAGGTAGACAGACTCCAGCCGGGGCTACCATCACACAGGTGGATCAGCCAGGCTTTTGCCACCAGGCAGGGCCAGGGCCAAGGCTCTGTGGGACTTCTCCATGCCTTCCGGCATGGCACCAAGGCAGCTGGGAGCAGCCAGCTCCCGGTCCCTTAGAGCAGCAGTCGCTGTAGGCCTCCATATTGCTACCAGGACACAGCTAGAGAGGCCCAGGTAGACAGATTCAATCAGGGGCTACCATCATTAGAGAGGATCCTCCAGGCTCACCCCACTAACCAGGGCAAGGGCAGCACCTGGAGAGTCATCTCCATGCCCTCCAGCCTTGCCCCAACTCTGTTGAGAACAACCCTCCCTGAGGTCCCCTCAGCACTCGCAGAGGCAGTCTCTGTCTTGCAGCATAGTCACCAGTAGAGAAACAACAGGTGAGCCCAGCCTCGTGGGAGGTTCAAACACCAGCCAGTGACAACAAAGCCAACTAACACCAGAAATAACCAGATGGTAAAAGGAAAATAAAGGAACTTTACTAACAGAAATCAAGGCAGCATGACAGCGTCTGAACCCAGTACACCAACAACAGGAAGCCCTGGATACCCCAACAGACCAGAAAAACAATACATGGATCTAAAACCACTGGTCAGGATGCTGGTAGCAGAATACATAGATAAATCTCGTAAAGAAATATAGGAGAAAATGGATCAAAAGTTAGAAGCCTTTACAAGGCAAACAAAAAAAAATCACTTAAAGAAATTCAGGAGAATATGGATCAAAAAGCAGAAGCCAATAAGAAGGAAAGACAAAAATCACTTAAAGAAATACAAAAGAATGTGGGTCAACAAGTAGAAGCTATGAAAGAGGAAACACAAAAATCTCTTAAAGAAATACATGAAAATACAATCAAGCAAGCGAAAGATCTGAGCATATCCATCCAGGTACTAAAAACAGAAGTAGAAACAACTAAGAAATCGCAGAGGGAGACAACATTGGAGATAGAAAACCTTCTATCAACAATAGAATGCAAGAGATAGAAGACAGAATATCAGAAGCTGAAGATACCATAGGAACCATTGATTCAACAGTCAAAGAAAATACTAAATGCAAAAAGGTTGTAACCCAAAACATCCAGGTAATCCAGGACACAATGAGAAGATCAAACCTAAGGATTACAGGTATAGACGAAATTGAAGATCTATAAGTTAAAGAGCCAGCAAATATCTTCTACTAAATTATGGAAGAAAACTTCACCAACCTAAAAAGAGATACCCATGAATATACAAGAAGCGTATAGAACTCCAAACAGACTGAACCAGAACAGAAATACATCTGGTCACATAATAATCAAAACTCCAAATGTACTAAACAAAGAAAGAATATTAAAGGCAGCAAGAGAAAAAGGCCAAGTAACATATAAAGGAAGACCTATCAGAATAAAACCAGACTTCTCACCTGAGACCATGAAAGGTAGAAGATCCTGGGCAGATATCATGCAAACTCTGAGAGAACACAAATTTCAGCCAAAACTACTTTACCCAGGAAAACTCTCAATCACCATAGATGGAGACATCAATGTATTCCATGAAAAAATCAAATTTGCACATTATCTTTCCACATATCCAGCCCTACAAAGGATAATAGGGAGAAAACACCAACACAAGGAAGGAAACTACATCCTGGAAGAAGCAAGATAGAAACCTCCTCTCATCAAACCCAAAAGAAGATAAACTCTCAAATATAAAAAAATAATTTCAAAAATGTCATAAGGTAATAATTACAATTACTTAATATCTCTTAACATCATTGGACTCAATTCCCCAATAAAAAGACATAGATTAACAGACTGGATACAGAAACAGGACCCTACATTTTGCTGCATACAGGAAACACATCTCATTGTTAAAGACAAACACTGCCTTAGAGTAAAAGGTTGGAAGACAATTTTACAAGCAAATGGTCTCAGGAAACAAGCTGGAATAGCCATTTTAATATCAGATAAAATTGACTTCCAACCTAAAGTCATCAAAAGAGAATCAGAAGGTCACTTCTTGCTGGTCAAAGGGAAAATCCACCAAGAAGAGCTCTCAATACTGAACATCTATGCTCCAAATGCAAGGGCACCCTCATTCATAAAAGAAACCTTACTAAAGCTTAAAGCACACATTACACCTAACACAATAATTGTGGGTGACTTCAACACTCCACTCTCCTCAATGGACCGATCAGGAAAGCAGAACTAAACAGGGACACAGTGAAACTAATTGAAACTTTGCATCAATTGGATTTAACATATATACATAGAGAACATTTCATCCTAAAGCAGAAGAATATACCTTTTTTCTCAGCACCACATGGTACCTTCTCCAGAATTGATCATATAATTGCTCACAAGACAGATGTCAACAAATACAAGAAGATTGAGCTAATCCCATTCCTCCTATCAGATTACCATGGAGTAAGAGTGGTCTTTAATAGAAACAAAAACAACAGAAAGCCCACATACACATGGAAACTGAACAATACTCTACTCAATGACACCTTGGTCAAGGAAGAAATAAAAAAAAAGAAATCAAAGACTTTTTAGAATTCAATGAAAATGAAGGTACAACCTACACAAATCTATGGGACACAATGAAAACAGTGCTAAGAGGAAAACTCACAGCTCTAAGTGCATCCAAAAAGAAACTGGAGAGCATACACTAGCAGCTTAATGGCACACCTGAAAGCCCTGGAACAAAATGAAGCTAATTCACCCAGGAGGAGTAGAAGACAGGAAATCATCAAACTCACAGCTGAAATCAATCAAGTAGAAACAAAGAAAACCATACAAAGAATAATAATAATAAAAAAAAAACAGGAGCTGGTTCTTTGAGAACATCAACAAGATAGATAAACCCTTAGCCAGACTAACCAAAGGACAGAGAGACAGTATCCAAATTAACAAAATTAGAAATGAAAAGGAGGACTAACATGAGAAACTGAGGAAATTCATAAGATCATCAGATCCTACTACAGAGGTCTATACTCAACACAACTGGAGAATCTGGAGGAAATGGACAATTTCCTAGACAGATACCAAATACCAAAATTAAATCAGCATCAATTAGATCAGCTAAATAGTCCCATAACCCCTAAAGAAATAGAAGGGGTTATAGAAAGCCTCCCAACCAAAGAAAGTATGGGACCAGATAGTTTTAGTGCAGAATTCTACCAGACCTTCAAAGAAGACTTAACACCAATATTCTTCAAACTATTCCACAAAATAGAGACAGAAGGGACACTGCCCAACTCATTCTTTGAAGCCACAATTATGCTGATTCCTAAACTACAAAAAGATCCAACAAAGAAAGAGAACTACAGGCCAATTTCCCTTATAAATATCGATGCAAAAATACTAAGTAAAATTCTTGCCAACGGAATCCAAAAGCACATCAAAACAATCATTCACCGTGATCAAGTAGGCTTCATCCCAGGGATGTAGGGATGGTTCAATATACAGAAATCCATCAACTTAATCCACTACTTAAACAAACTAAAAGAAAAAAACCACATGGTCATCTCATTAGATGCTGAAAAAGCAGTCAACAAAATTCAGCATCCTTACATGCTAAAAGTCTTGGAAAGAGCAGGAATTCAAGGCCCATACCTAAACATAGTAAAAGCAATCTACAGCAAACCAGTAGCCAACATCAAAATAAATGGAGAGATACTTGAAGCATTCCCACTAAAATCAGGGACTAGATAAGACTGCCCTCTCTCTCCATATCTTTTCAATATAGTACTTGAAGTTCTAGTGAGAGCAATTAGACAACATAAGGAAGTCAAAGGGATACAAATTGGAAAGGAAGAAGTCAAAGTATCATTATTTGTAGACTATATGATAGTTTAATTAAGCGACCAAAAAATTCCACCAGAGAACTTCTACAGCTGATAAACAACTTCAGCAAAGTAGCTGGTTATAACATTAACTCAAGTAAATCAGTAGCCTTCTTGTACTCAAACGACAAGTAGGCTGAGAAAGAAGTTAGGGAAATAACACCCTTCACAATAGCCACAAACAACATAAAGTACCTTGGCATAACTCTCGCCAAACAAGCTTCTGGGGCAATCAATATCCCTGACCTCAAGCAGTACTACAGAGCAATTGTGTTAAAATCTGTATGGTATTTGTACAGCAACAGACAAGTTGATCAATGGAATAGAATTGAAGACCCAGAAATGAACCCACAGACTTATGGCCACTTGATCTTTGATAAAGGAGCCACAACCATCCAGTGGGAAAAAGATAGCCTTTTCAACAAATCTTGCTGGTTCAACTGGAGGTCAACATGCAGAAGAATGTGAATCGACCCAGTCTTATCTCCTTGTACTAAGATCAACTCCAAGTGGATCAAGGACCTCCACATAAAACCAGACACACTGAAACTATTAGAAAAGAAACATGGGAAGACCCTGGAGGACATGGGCACAGGGGGAAAGTTCCTGAACAGACCACCAATAGCTTATGCTCTAAGATCAAGAATTGACAAATGGGACCACATAAAATTACAAAGTTTCTGTAAGGCAAAGGACACTGTCAGAAGGACAACACGGCAGCCAACAAAGTGGGAAAAGATCTTCACCAACCCCACATCCGACAGAGGGCTAATTTCCAATATATACAAAGAACTCAAGAAGTTAGACCCCAAAGAACCAAATAACTCTATCAAAAAATGGGGTACAGAACTAAACAAAGAATTTTCACCAGAAGAAATTCGGATGGCTGCGAAACACCTTAAGAGATGTTCAACATCATTAGTCATCAGGGAAATGCAAATCAAAACAACCCTGACATTCTACCTCACACCAGTCAGAATGGCTAAGATTAAAAACTCAAGAGACAACAAGTGCAGTCGAGGATGTGGAGAAAGAGGAACACTCCTCCACTGTTGGTGGGATTGCAAAATGGTAAAACCGCTCTGGAAATCAGTTTGGCAGTTCCTCAGAAAATTGGGCATATCACTTCAAGAGGACCCTGGCATCCCACTCCTGGGCATATACCCAGAGGTTCCCCTGCATACAATAAAGACACATGTTCCACTATGTTTATAGCAGCCTTGTTTATAATAGCCAGAAATTGGAAGGAGCCCAGATATCCCTCAAAAGAGGAATGGATAATGGTATATTTATAAATATAATATGGTATATTTATACAATGAAGTACTACTCAGCAATTTAAAATAATGAACTCATGCAATTTGTAGGTAAATGGTTAGATCTGGAAAATATCATCCTAAGTGAGCTAACCCAATCACAAAAGAATACACATGAAATGCAATAACTGATAAGTGCATATTAATGAGCCCAGAAGCCCTAAATGCTCAAGGCACAATTAGCAAGTCAAATGACTCCCAAGAAGAAGAAAGGAGAGGACCCTGGGCCTGAAAAGTTTGGATCCAGTTTTGTAGACCCAGAACAGGGAAATTGGGGGGGGGATGATTGGGGAATAGTTGGGGGGGTAGAGGAATTATGGGACGTATGGTGGTGGTGGGGAACTGGGAAAGGGGAAAGACTTTGGAATGTAAACAAAGAATATAGAAAATAAAAATTAAAAAAATAATATTTATTGAAGAAATAAAAAAATAAACATGCATAATTCCACCCAGGTACCTGTATGCCTTCTGGTTCCTATTTATACTTGGAGCAGATCAATAGCCCTGGACTCAAACCCACATAGCACCCACTCCAGTTGCAGCCCAACTCCACAGATATTCTGACACAACTAGGAACACAGTATCCCATGATCACAGTGTCACAGAAAAGACAGGCTCAAGTCAGAGACAGGGAGGCCAGATAAAACTAGAGATAAACACATGGTGAGAGGCAAACTTAAGAACATAAGCAACAGAAACCAATTTGATTTGGCAAAATCATATCCCAGTTCTCCCACTGCATCAAGTCCTGGATACCACAACACATGTATAAAGCAAGATACAGATCTGTTATTTCATGCAGATGATATAGGACTTTAAGAAAGTAAAAATAACTCCCTTAAAGAAATACAGGAGAACACAATGAAACATGTAAAGGAAGTGAACAAACCATTCAGAATGGAAATAGAATCATTACAAAAATTCAAAGGGAGATAGCCCTGAAGATGGAAAACCTAGGAAAGAGAACAGGAGTCACAGATACATGCATCACCAACAGAACAGAAGAGATAAAGGAGAGAATCACAGAGGCAGAAGATATAATAGAAGACATCAATCCAACAGTAAAGAAAATACAAAATGCAAAAAAACTTGTATTGCAAAGCATTCAAGAAATCCAGGACATAATGAAAAGACCCAACCAGAAAATGTTAGGTATAGAAGAGATTGAAGATTTCCAGCTCATAAGGCTAAAAATACCTTACACAAACAAAATTATTAAGACAAAATTTAGAAGAAAACTTTCCTAACCTAAAGTAAGAAGTGCCCATAAATATGCAAAAACCCTATAGAACACTAACCAGATGGGACCAGAAAAGAAATTTCCTCTTGTCATATAATAATTAAAACAACAAATTCACAGAACAAAGAATATTGAAAGCAGTAAGGAAAAAGGGTCTAGGAACATATACAGGCAGATCTATGAGAATTGTACCAGACTTGCAACAGAGACAATGAACGATCCTGAGCAGATATCATACAGACCCTAAAAAAAACAAAAATGCCTGTCCAAGCTACTATACCCAGCAAAACTCACAATTACCATAGATGGAGAAATCAAGATTTTCCAAGACAAAATCAAATTTAAACAATATCCCTCCATGAATCCAACCCTACAGAGGATAACACAAGGAAATATCCAACCCAAGGAGAAAAACTACACCCAAGAAAAAGCAAGAAATTAATCTTTTTGGAGGGGTTATCCACCATCTTGGCTCCTGGACACCTGACATATCTGACAGGCAGAGCCAGGTACACTGACATAGCCAGAGTCTAAATTCTCTTGGGCCTCAGCCTGTCAGGCTTCGGCCTGCACCCAGGGACTGGGCAGCTCTGTGGGCCATCTATGTGCCAGTCATGTCAGGGTACGTTTGCCCTGCAGAACAATCAACACTTGGAAAACATCCCCACAGCTTCCACAATGTTTGCTCCCTGATGGAGCAGACAGGTAGAACCAGGTTCACAGAGACAACCCGAGTATAACATTGCTTGAGGCAAGACACACCAGGACTCCAAGGGCACCCAAGAGGAGGAGAGCATATCAGGAATCTGTGCCAAGGGAAACCCAGTCATCCAGTGGTGCAGAAATAGACTTACAGGCTCACAGGAAGTTCAAGCACCAGCCAGTGACAACAGGACCAACTAACAGAGATAACCAGATGGCAAAAGGCAAAGGTAGGAACATTACTAAGAGAAATCAAGGCAATATGGCAACATCTGAAGTGAATTCATCAACAACAGCAAGTCCTGGATACTGAAGTACACCAGAAAAATACGTGGATTTAAAAATCACTGGTCATGATGCTGTTAGAGGAATACAAGAAGGACATAAATAAATCTCTTAAAGAAATATAGGAGAAAAAGGATCAAAAGGTAGAAGCCCTTACAAGGGAAACACAATAATCATTTAAATAAATTCAGGAAAATATGGGTCAAAAGTTAGACGCCAATAAAGAGGAAATGCAAAAATCACTTAAAGAAATACAGAAAAACTTGGGTCAATAGGCAGAAGTCATGAAAGAGGAAACACAAAAATCTCTTAAAGAATTACAGGAAAGCTCAAATAAACAAGTGAAGGAACTGAGGAAAAACATCCAGGATCTAAAACAGAAGTAAAAACAAATAAGAAATTACAAAGGGAGACAATTTTGGAGATAGAATCCTTAGAAAGAAATCAGGGGCCATAGATGCAAATCTCAACAACAGAATACAAGGGATAGAAGAAAGAATCTCAGATGCCGAAGATACCATAGAAACCATTGACTCAACAGTCAAAGAAAATGCCAAATGCCAAAAGCTTGTAACACAAATCATCCAGAAAATCCAGACACAATGAGAAGACCAAACCTAAGAATTATAGGTATAGATGAGAGTGAAGATTTACAATGTAAAGAGACAGCAAATATCTTCAACAAAAATATGGAAGAAAATTTCCATAACCTAAAGAGAGAGAGATGCTCATGAATATACATGAAGCCTACAGAACTCCAAAAAGGCTGGACCAGAACAGAAATACCTCCCGTCACATAATAATCAAAACCCCAAATGTACTAAACAAAGAAAAAATATTAAAGGCAGTAAGAGAAAGAGGCCTAGTAACATATAAAGGAAGACCTATCAGAATTATACAAGAAATCTCACTAGAGACCATGAAAGCTAGAAGATCCTGGGAAGATCTAATGCAGACTCTAAGAGAACACAATTGCCAGCCAAGTCAGCAATACCATGCAAAACTCTAAATCATCATAGGTGGAGAAACCAAGATATTGCATTACAAAACCAAATTTGCACAATATCTTTCCACAAACACAGTCCTACAAAGGTTAATACATGGAAAACACCAATACAGGAGGGAAAGTACACCCTGGAAATAGCAAGATAGTAACCTTCTTTCATCAAACCCAAAAGAAAATAACCACTCAAATATAAAAATAACATAAAAAATGACAGGAAGTTCCATCTATTTCTCTAAGAATTTCATGAATTCATTGTTTCTAATGGCTGAATAGTATTCCATTGTATATATATACCACATTTTTTGTATCCATTCCTCCATTGAGGGACATCTGGGTTCTTTCCAGCTTCTGGCTATTATAAATAAGGCTGCTATGAACATAGTGAAGCATGTATCCTTATTGCATGCTGGAGTCTTCTGGGTATATGCCCAGGAGTGGTATGGCTGGGTCTTCCTGAAGTATCATGTCCAGTTTTCTGAGGAACCGCCAGACTGATTTCCAGAGTGGTCGTACCAGCTTGCAGTCCCACCAGCAGTGGAGGAGTGTTCCTCTTTCTCCACATCCTCGCCAACACCTGATGTCTTCTGAGATTTTAATCCTAGCCATTCTGACAGGTGTGAGGGAGAACATCATACTAAGTGAGGTAACCCAGTCTCAAAAGAATACCCATGGTATGCAGTTACTGATAAGTGGATATTAGCCTAGAATCTTGGGACACCAAAGACACAATTCACATACCAAATGATGTCTGACAAGAAGAAAGGAATGGACACTAGTGCTAGAAAGGATCAAAGCATCAGTGTAGGAGAATACCAGAACAGGGAAGTGGGAAGGGGTGGATGAGGGAGCAGGGGGAGGGAAAAGGGCATGTGGGACCTTAGGGGAGTGGGGAAACAAAAAAAAAGGGAAATGAAATGTAAATATAGAATATATCCAATAAAAAAAAGAAAAAAGTGACAGGAAGTAATACTCACTATTCCTTAATATCTCTTAACATCAATGGACTCAATTCCCCAATAAAAAGACATGGACTAACAGACTGGATACATAAACAGGTCGCTACATTTTACTGCATACAGGAAACACACCTCAGTTTCAAAAACAAACACTACCTCAGAGTAAAAGGCTGGAAGACAATTTTATAAGCAAATAGTCTCAGGAAACAAGCCAGTGTAGCCATTCTAATATCAGATAAAATTGATAATTGATCAGATAAAAACAAGGAAGGACACTTCTTGCTACTCAAAGGAAAAATATACCAAGAAGTATTCTCAATTCTGAACATCTATGCTCCAAATGCAAGGACACCCTCATTCGTAAAAGAAACTTTACTAAAGGTCAAAACACACATTGTACCTAACACAATTATTGTGGGTGATTTCAACAGTCCAATCTCCTCAATGGACAGATCAGGAAAATGGAAACTAAGCAGGAACATGGTGACACTAAGTGAAGCTTTGTACCAATTGGATATATATATATATATATATGTATATATATATATATATATATACATATATATGTGTATATATATACATATATACACATATATATGTATGTACACACACACACACACACACACACACACACACACACACACAAAAGACAGAACTCAACAAATATAAGAAGAGCAAACTAAATCCATGCCTCTTATCAGATCACTATGGAGTAAGCGTGGTCTACAATAGAAATAAAAACAACAGAAAGACCACATACACATGGAAAATGAACAATACTTGATGATAGCTTGGCCAAAGAAGAAATAAAGAAAGAAATTAAAAACTTCTTAGAATTTCATGAAAATGAAGGCACAACATACCCAAATTTATGGGACACAATGAAAGCCGTGCTAGGAGGAATACTCATAACCCTGAATTTCTCCAAAAAGAAACTGGAGAGAGCATACACTAGCAACTTAAAGGCACACCTGAAATCCCTGGAACAAAAAGAAGCTAATTCACCTAGAAGGATTAGAAGACAGGAAATCATCAAACTCAGGGCTGAAATCAATCAAGTAGAAACAAAGAGAACTGCACAAAGAATCAATATAACCAGGAGCTGGTTCTTTGAGAAAATCAACAAGATAGATAAACCCTTAGCCAGACTAACCAAAGGGCAAAGAGACAGTATACAAATTAACAAAATTAGAAATGAAAAGGGAGATATACCAACAGGAACTGAGAAAATTCAAAAAACCATTAGATCCTACTACAAAAGCCTTTACTCAACACAACTGGAGAATCTGGAGGAAATGGACAATTTCCTGGACAGATACCATATACCAAAATTAAATCAGGATCAAATAGATCTACACAGCCCCATAACCCCCAAAGAAAAAGAAGTGGTCATAGAAAGCCTTCCAATCAAAAAAGAACAGGACCAGATGGTTTTAGTGTAGAATTTTATCAGACCTTTAAAGAAGATCTAACACCAATACTCTTCAAACTATTCCACAAAATAGAAACAGAAGGAACATTATTCAATTAGTTCTACAAAGCCGCAATTATGGTGATACCAAAACCACACAAAGATCCAACTAAGAAAGAGAACTTCAGACCAATTTCCCCTATGAACATCGATACAAAAATACTCAATAAAATTCTTGCCAAACAAATCCAAGAATGCATCAAAACGATCACTTACCATGATCAAGTTGGCTTCATCCCAGGGCTGCAGGGATGGTTCAATATATGGAAATCCATCAATGTAATAAAAAAAACACATGGTTATCTCATTAGATGCTGAAAAACCATTTGACAAAATTCAGCATCCTTTCATGCGAAAGAACTGGAATTCAATCCCCTTACCTACACATAGTAAAAGCAATATACATCAAACCAGTAGCCAACATCAAACTAAATGGAGAGACACTTGAAGTAATACCACTAAAATCAGGGACTAGACAAGGTTGCCCCCTCTCTCCATATCTTTTAAGTATAGTAATTGAGGTTCTAACTAGAGCAATTAGACAACATAAAGAGGTCAAAAGGATACAAATTGGAAAGGAAGAATTCAAACTGTCAGTATTTGCAGATGATATGATAGTATAATTAAATTACCGAACAAACTCCACCAGAGAAATCCTAGAGTTGATAAACAGCATCAGCAAAGTGGCTGGTTAAAATATCAACTCAAGCTAATCAGTAGCCTTACTATACTCAAAGGATAAGCAGGCTGAGAAAGAAATTAGGGAAATGACACCCTTCACAATAGCCTCAAACAATATAAAGTATCTGGTTGTGACTCTAACCAAACAAGTGAAAGTTCTGTATGACAAGAACATTAGGTGTCTGAAGAAGGAAATTGAAGAAGACCTCAGAAAATAGAAAAATGTTCTGTGCTCTTGGATTGGCAGGATTAATATAGTTAAAATGACCATCTTGCCAAAAGCAATATACAGATTCAACGCAATCTCCATCAAAATCCCAACTCAGTTCTTCATAGAGTTCAAAAGACCAATTTTCAAATTCATCTGGAATAACAATAAGCCCAGGATAGCTAAAACTATTCTAGACACTAAAAGAACTTCTGGGGGAATCAGTATCCCGGACATCAAGCAATACTACAGAGCAATAGTGTTAAAAACTGCATGTTATTGGTACAGTCACAGGCAGGTGGATCATTGGAATAGGATTGAAGATCCAGAAATGAACCCACACATGTGATCTTCGACAAAGGAGCAGAAAACATCCAGTGGAAAATGCTGCTGGTTCAATTGGAGGTCAGCATGCAGAAGAATGTGAATTGATCCATTCTTATCTCCTTGTGCTAAGCTCAACTCCAAGTGGATCAAGGACCTCCACATAAAGCCAGATACCCTGAAACTATTAGAAAAGTAACTGGGGAAGTCCCTTGAGGACATGGGCACAGGGGGAAAGTTCCTGAACAGAACACCAATAGTTTATACTCTAAGATCAAGAATTGACAAATGGCGGGCAGTGGTGGCGCACGCCTTTAATCCCAGCCCTTGGGAGGCAGAGGCAGACGATTTCTGAGTTCGAGGCCAGCCTGGTCTACACAGTGAGTTCCAGGACAGCCAGGACTACACAGAGAAACCCTGTCTGTAAGGCAAAGGACACCTTCAAAAGGACAAAACTGCAACCAACAAATTGAGAAAGCTCTTCACCAACCCTACATGTGACAGAGGGCTAATATCCAATATATACAAAGAACAAAAGAAGTTAGACCCCAGAGAACCTGCCTATTAAAAATGGCGTGCAGAGCTATACAAAGAATATTTCACCTGAAGAACTTCAGATGGCTGAGAAGCACCTTAAGAAATGTTCAATATAATTAGTCATTAGGGAAATGCAAATCAAAACAACCCTTAGATTTCACATCACACCAGTCAGAATGGATAAGATCAAAAACTCAGGAGACAGCAGGTGTTGGCAAGGATGTGGAACATTCCTCCACTGCTGGTGGGATTGCAAGCTGGTACAACCACTCTTGAAATCAGTCTCGCAGTTCCTCAGAAAACTGGGCATGACTCTTCTGGAGGGCCTTGCTATACCACTCCTGGGCATATACCCAAAGGATTCCCAGCATGCAATAAGGGCATGTGCTCCACTATATTCATAGTAGCCCTATTTATAATAGTCAGAAGCTGGAAAGAATCCAGATGTCCATCAATGGAGGAAAGCATACAGAAAATGTGGTGTATCTACAAAATGGAATACTACTCAGAAATTAAAAACAATGAATTCATAAAATTCTTAGGCAAATGGTTGGAACTGGAAAATATCATCTGAAGTAAGGTAACCCATTCACAAAAAACACACTTGGAATGCAGTCACTGATAAGTGGATATTAGCCCAGAACCTCTGAATACCCAAGACACAATTCACATATTGAATGGTTCCCAGGAAGATGGCCCTGGTCCTGGAAAGGCTTGATGCAGTATTGTAGGTGATTGAGAGTACAGAGAAGGGGGAGGGAGTTGATTGGAGAGGGAAGAGGGCTTATGGGACTTAGGGGGAGGGGAGAACTGGGAAAGGGAAAATCATTTGAAATGTAAACAAAAAATACAGAAAATAATAATAAAAAAGTTAATCTTTTCACAACAAATCCAGAAGAAGAGATACACATAAACATAATTCTACCTCTAACAATAAAAATAACAGGAAGCAAAAATTATTGTTCCCTAATATCTCTCAACATCAATGGACTTAATTCCCCAATAAAAAGAAATAGGCTAACAGAATGAATACCTAAATAGATTACAGCATTTTGCTGCATGCAGGAAACATACCTCCTTGACAAAGACAGATATTACCTCAAAGTAAAATGTTGGGAATTTTTTCAAGGAAATAGTCCCTAGTAGCCATTCTAATATCCAACAAAATAGACTTTCAACCAAAAGTTATCAAAAAAGATGGAGAAGCACACTTCATATTCATGAAAGGAAAAATCTACCAAGATGAACACTCAGTTCTGAACATCTATGCCCCAAATTGAAAGGCACTCACATTTGTAAAAGAAACGTTACTAAAGATCAAAGCACACATTCAACCTCACACAATAATAGTAGGAATTTTCAACCCTACCCCCCTCCCACTCTCACCAAAGGACAGATCATGGAAATAGAAACTAAACAGATATATGGTGAATCTTAAAGAACTTCTAAACCAAATGTATTTAACAGATATCTACAGAATATTTCACCCTAAA
The DNA here is from genome assembly GCA_964023405.1 of Apodemus agrarius. Taxonomy (NCBI): domain Eukaryota; kingdom Metazoa; phylum Chordata; class Mammalia; order Rodentia; family Muridae; genus Apodemus; species Apodemus agrarius. Next base: position 43,695,930 of record OZ030010.1, read on the forward strand.
ACACAAGAATATACCTTCTTCTCATCACCTCATGGTACCTTCTCAAAATTCAACTATATACTTGAACACAAAACAAACTTCAACAGATATAAGAACACTGAATTAATCCCAAGTATTCTATCAGACCACTATGGACTAAGACTTTTCTTCAATAACAACAAAAACAACAGAAACCCCACATACATGTGGAACCTGAAGTGTGCCCTACTCAATGATAACCTGGTCAGTGAAGAATAAAGAATTTAAAGACATTTTAAAATTAAATGAAAGGGAGGCACAACATATTCGAACTTATTGGACACAATGAAAGCAGTTCTAGGAGGAAAACGCAAAGGTCTGAGTGCCTCTAGAAAGAAATTGGAGCTATCATACACCCTGAACTTAACAGCTCACCTAAAATCTCAAGAACAAAAAGAAGCAAATACACCCAATAGGAGTAGATGGCAGGAAATAATCAAACTCAGGGTAGAAATCAACCAAATAGAAACAAAAAGAATTATAAAAAAGAATCTATAAAACCAGGAATTGGTTCTTTGAAAAAATTAGTAAGATAGATAAACACATAGCTTAACTAAACAGAGGGTGTAAAGACATTATCCAAATTAACAAAATCAGTAATGAAATGGGAGACATAAAAACAGCAAAGGGGAAATTTCAAAACAATCAGATCCTACTACAAAATTCTATAATGAACAAAAATTGGAAAACCTGGATGAAATGGATGAATTTCTAGAAGATGTCAGGTATAAAAGTTAAATCAGGATCAGATAAACCATCTAAACAGCCCCATAATCCCCAAAGAAATAGAAGCCGTCATTAGAAGCCCCCCTCCAAAAAAAAAAAAAAAAAAAAAACAGCCCAGGGCCAGATGGTTTTAGTCTAGAAATCTATAGGTCCTTTAAAAAAGTTCAAATACCAATACTTCTCAAACTATTCTATAATATAGAAACAGAAGAACAATACCCAATTCTTTCTATGAAGCCACAGTTACACTGATACCTAAACCACAAAAAGACCCAACTAAGAAAGAGAACTGCACACTGATTTCCCTTATAAATATTGTTGCAAAAATTCTCAAAACTTACTAGCTAGATAACTTGAAGGAAGAAAATTATTCTGACAACTGTGAAAGTTCCTAGTTTTCACTATGGTGGGAACAAACAGCTTATTAAAGTGATATATCAAAAATAAAATGTGGAAGCAATTTTGTGGACCAGTAGGGCCAGTCAGCTTAGTTAAGTGTTTAGTCTCCCCTAACCCATCGTACAAATGGTCTCACTTTTTTCCTAGACTGGAACTCAATCCACCAGCTTTCTGCCTCACAAGTGCTGGGATTAAAGGGTGGTGCCTATATGACAACTTACGTTCCTTTGGTTTATTTTTATTTTATTTTCAATATTCCTTGTTTACATTCCAAATGATTTCCCCTTTACCAGTTACCACCTGCCCATAAGTCCCATCAGCCCTCTTCCCCTTGCCCATTCCCCATTCAACCCCCTCCCACCTCTCTGTCCTGGTAATGCCCTACATTGCTGCCTTTCCAGGACCAGAGCATTCTCCTTCCTTCTTCTTGGGAATCATTTGATACATGAATTATGTCTTGGGTATTCAGAACTTCTGGGCTAATATCCACTTATCTATGACTGCATTCCATGTGTGTTCTTTTGTGAATGGGTTACCACACTTAGGATGATATTTTCCAGTTCCAGTAAGAATTTCATGAATTCATTGATTTTAATTGCTGAGTAGTATTCCATTGTGTAAATATACCACATTTTCTGTATCCATTCCTCCACTGAGGGACATTTGGGTTCTTTCCAGTTTCTGGCTATTATGAATAAGGCTGCTATGAACATGTGTCCTTATTACATGCTGGGGAATCATCTGAGCATCTTCCCAGGAGTGGTATAGCAAGGTCCTCTGGAAGTGTCATGCCCAGTTTTCTGAGGAACAGCCAGATTGGTTTCCAGAGTGGTTGTACCAGCTTGCAATCTCACCAGCAGTGGAGGAGTGTTCCTCTTTCTCCACATCGTCATCAACACCTGCTTTCTCCTGAGTTTTAATCTTAGCCATTCTGACTGGTGTGAGGTGAAATCTTAGGGTTGTTTTGATTTGCATTTCCCTAATGACTAATGATGTTGAACATTTCCTAAGGTGCTTCTCAGCCATTCGATATTCCTCAGGTGAAAATTCTTTGTATAGCTCTGTAACACAATTTAATATGATTATTTGGCTCTCTGGAGTCTCACTTTTTGAGTTCCTTGTATATATTGGGTATTATCCCTCTGTCACATGTAGGGTTGGTGAAGATCTTTTCCCAATTAGTTGGTTGACATTTTGTCCAATTGACAGTGTCCTCTGCCTTACGGAAACATTGTAATTTTATGAGGTCCCATTTGTCAATTCTTGATCGTATAGGATAAGCTATTGGTGTTCTGTTCAGGAAAATTTCCCCTGTGCCCATGTGCTCAATGCTCTTTCCAAGTTTCTTTTCTATTAGTTCCAGTGTGTCTGGTTTTATGTGGAGGTCTTTGATCTGAAGAAGGACATCAAAGAAGCCTTCAGAAAATGGAAAAATCTTACATGATTGTGGGTTGGCAGGATTAATATAATTAAAATGGCAATCATGCCAAAAGCAATATATAGATTCAATGTAATTCCTATCAAAATCCCAACTCAGTTCTTCATAGAGTTAGAAAGAGCAATTCTCAAATTCATCTGGAATAACAAAAAAATCCCAGGATAGCTAAAACTATCATCAACAGTAAAAGAACTTCTGGGGGAAACAATATCCCGGATCTCAAGCAATACTACAGAGCAGTAGTGTTAAAAACTGCATGGTATTGGTACAGTCACAGGCAGGTGTATCAATGGAATAGGATTGAAGATCCAGAAATGAACCCACACACCTATGGTCATGTGATCTTTGACAAAGGAGCTAAAACCATTCAGTGAGGAAAAAATAGCCTTTTCAACAAATGGTGCTGGTTCAACTGGAGGTCCGCATGCAGAAGAATCCAAGTTGTTCCATTCTTATCTTCTTGTACTAAGCTCAACTCCTGTTCCTTTTAAACATCCAATGAAGAGTTGGGTTACTATTCAAATATGTGACTGATTGTTCACAAGGGCTATTTCTGTTGCTCTGAAAGGACTTATTAGAAAATTGCTTAATTTAGGCTACTTTTTAATAGAATATTTTCAGAGGGAAAATCTGCAAAAGGTTTCCCACACAGGGATACAAGTTTGCTTGGCATTTAAGTCAGGAATAAATTTACAGAAACCATAGTTACCAATAATGTACCAATCTTTCAGTGGTGGTTTCTTATTCGATTTGAAAAAATACATTTTCTTAAAAGGCATTTATAGTCCATTTCCTTTCTGAAATAAAGTTATTTTATTTAATATGGTTCCACTGTAATTTCTGCAAAACCATTTTCTGTTGGTAGCAAGGGTGAACATATAAAACAAATAAAGCTGACTTTGGTTTTGTTGGTCATGTGAGATACTGTTCCCAGTTTACATGTCTGAAAGTTGTGTTCACATTCATGTCTAAATTAGGGAATATAGAGGAAAAAGTTCTTCTAGTAGGGCACTACAGAGAAATGGGCTTGATTCTTATAAGTCCTGTTATATCCCAATTTGATACACTCCTGAAAATAGTATAAGTAATTGATATGTTAGCAAGCATGCAGATATGCAGGGAGCTATGAGGATTGGTAGCCTTTCTGAGTATTCAGTTTTAAACTTTAACATATTTTCTCATCTTTATGACAGCAGAGATGGTTTGTAATTTAATTGTTTCATTTGTAGCAAAATGAAATGTTACAGACAGATAGATGGCCTTTTCATTAAAATACTTTTAGAAATGTAAAAAAAAAACCTCACAAACTGAATCCAAAAACACATCAAAACAATCATCCACCATGATCAAGTAGGCTTCATCCCAGGAATGCAGGGATGGTTCCACATATGAAAACCTGTCAATGTACTCCACTATATAAACAAACTCATAGAAAATAATGCATGCTAAATCTAATAGAAGAGAAAGTGTGGAAGAACCTTGAATAATTGGGCATAGGGGAAAATTTCCTCAACAGAAGATTAATGGCTCATGCTTTAAGATCAACAATAGACAAATGGGACCTCCTAAAATCGAAAAGTTTCTGTAAAGCAAAGGACACTGTCCATAGGACAAAATGGCAACCTACAGATTGGGAAAAATTATTTACCAATCCTATATCCAATAGAGGGCTAATATCTAAAATATACAAAAAACTCAAGAAGTTCGACTAGAGAATCAAATAATCCTATTAAAATGTGAAGTACAGAGCTAAATAGAAAATTCTCACCTGAGGAATCTCAAATGGCTAAGAAGAATTTAAATGTTCAACATCCTTAGTCATCAGGTAAATGCAAATCAAAACAACCCTGAGAGTCCACCTCACACCAGTAAGAAGGATTAAGATATCCTCGCCAGCACTTGCTGTCTCTTGAGTTTTTAATCTTAGCCATTCTGACTGGTGTGAGGTGGAATCTCAGGGTTGTTTTGATTTGCATTTCCCTGATGACTAATGATGTTGAACATCTTTTAAGGTGTTTCTCAGCCATCCGAATTTCTTCTGGTGAAAACTCTTTGTTTAGCACTGTGCCCCATTTTTTGATAGGATTATTTGTTTCTTTGCGGTCTAACTTCTTGAGTTCTTTGTATATATTGGATATTAGCACTCTGTCGGATGTGGAGTTGGTGAAGATCTTTTCCCACTTTGTTGGTTGCCGTTTTGTCCTTCTGACAGTGTCCTTTGCTTTGCAGAAACTTTGTAATTTTATGAGGTCCCATTTGTCGATTCTTGATCTTAGAGCAGCGAGGATGTGGAGAAAGAGGAACACTCCTCCACTGTTGGTGGGATTGCAAAATGGTAAAACCGCTCTGGAAATCAGTTTGGCGGTTCCTCAGAAAATTGGGCACGCCACTTCCAGAGGACCCTGGCAAACCATTCCTGGGCATATACCCAGAGGATTCCCCTGCATGCAATAAGGACACATGCTCCACTATGTTTATAGCAGCCTTGTTTATAATAGCCAGAAATTAGAAGGGGCCCAAATATCCCTCAAAGGATGAATGGATACAGAAAATGTGGTATATTTATACAATGGAATACTACTCAGCAATTAAAAATAATGAATTCATGCAATTTGTAGGTAAATGGTTAGACCTGGAAAATATCATCCTGAGTGAATTAACCCAATCACAAAAGAATGCACATGAAATGCAATCACTGATAAGTGGATATTAATGAGCCCAGAAGCCCTAAATACTCAAGACACAAATAGCAAGTCAAATGATTCCCAAGAAGAAGAAAGGAGAGGACCCTGGGCCTGTAAAGATTGCATCCAGTTTAGTAAAGAAACCGAGGGGGGAGGGGGAATGATTGGGGAACAGTTGGGGGGAGAGGAACTATGGGAACTATGGTGGGTGGGAACTGGGAAAGGGAAAGCCTTTGGAATGTAAACATAGAATATAGAAAATAAAATAAAAAAAAAGAAGGATTAAGATAGAAAAAACTTATGTGACAGCAGATGTTGCCAAGGATATGGAGAAAGAGGAATACTCCTCCATTGCTGGTGAGATTATAAGCTGATAAAACTACTTTGGAAATCAGTCTGTCAGTTCCTGAGAAAATTGGAAATAATTCTACCTGAGGAGCCAACTATACCACTCCTGGGAATATACCCAAAAGATACTCCAACATACAACAAGGACACATGCTCTGCTCTGTTTAAAGCAGCCTTATTTACAATATCTAGAAGCTGTAAACAACCTAGATGCCCCTCAACAGAATAATGGATACAGAAAATGTGGTACATATATACAATGGAGTACTACTTGACTATTAAAAGCAATGACTTCATGAAATTTTCAGTCAAATGGAAGCAACTATAAAATATCCTTCTGAGTGATGTAACCCTGACACAAAAGAATGTGGATGTTATGTACTCACTAATAAGTGGATATGAGCCCTAAATCTCACAATGCCCAGGATATGTTACAACCCCCAAACCATATGGAGAGTATAAGGAAGGAAGACCGGAATGTGGATGTGTCAGTTCTGCATTGAGGGGCAAACAGAACAATCTGGGAGGTGAAGGGAGAGAGGGACCTAAGAGTGAGAGACGAGGGGGAGAAAATAAGGGGACAGTATCAGGAGATTGTGGAGATGTGAGAGAGGTACAGAGGGTCAAGAAAACTAACTAAAATATGTAGTAGGGGGGAATGAGGAACTTCAGATAGCCACTGGAGAGTCCCAGACACCAGAGAAATATGAGTAAGATCCCAGGACACGACTGGGATGACTTTAGTCAAAATGTACAGAAAAGGGGGATATAGAAACTGTTGAGACCACCTTCAGTAGATAGGCATTGCCACTGATTGAATGATTGACCACCCACTCATATCAAAGTTTTTTAACATAGGAATGTTCCTGTCCAAAGAAAGAACAGGCACCAAAAAATGGAACAGACTATGCCACCTAGGGATCCATCATGTCTGCAGACACCAAACCCAACACTGTGTCTATGGTCAAGAGGTGCTTCTTGACAGGAACCTAGTGTGGCAATTTCCAGGGAGGTAAAGATAGTAATTGACCAATGCAGATGTGTATGCTTGGAGCCAACCATCAGACTGAGCTCAGGGAACCTGGTAAGAGAGCTGACTGAAAGAATGGAGGTGTTAAAGGGGATTGTAACACCTCTGGCAGAACAACATAGGCTGGCCTGACCACCGCCTTCTCCTACAGTCTAAACAACCGAGCAAGGAATGTACTTGAAGGGATCCATGGCTTCTGATACATATGTAGCCGAGGATGGCCTTTCCTGACAGCAATGGAACAGGAGGCCCTTGGTCCTGGGGAGGATTCATGCCCCAGAGTAGGTAGATGGTGGAGCTGTGAGGCTGGAGAGCGTGGGTGTGTTGGGAAACACCCTCATATAGACAAAGGGAAGGAAGGAGGGCAGATGTGGGATGGGGGCTTGTTGGAGGGGGTAACTGGAAAATAGGATACTATTTGAGATGCAAATGAATGGAATAACTAAAAAAATAATAAAAAATAAAATAGACAAAACACATATCTTATATATTGGAATTGCATTCTATGTGGTGATAATGGGTGCCTAAGTGCCATAGCATAGCTAACAAAATATCAAGAAGCACACCTAATAACATTCATTCAAATTCTTGGTTAAGTACACACAAATGTCTCCTCCAAAATAATATACTCTATTGCCTTTGTCCTTACTTGAATTTCAGATCTTGAAAATAAGATCCTATTAACACTGAAGATATGACATAGTGTCTAAGATGGTGGTGAATTTCAGCTGGAACAGACCTAGAAACCTCATTCATAAAGACTAACTCTCATTGTATTAGAGGATATAGCTCAAGCTCCCAAGAGAAAAAATTAAATCCATAATTATACTTAACCTAACACCAACAAACTACCAATGGCTAATATCTCAAGATATTTGGAATGGAGCAATAGTAGCATTTATCTAAAGGGCAACAGTCATGGTTTGAATAGAAGGGCTCTCCATAAGCTCAAATATTTGAATGCTTGGTAGTTATGAACTGGCACTATGTGAGAAGGATTCGGAAGTATGGCTGTATTGGAGTAGATGTAACCTTGTTGGAGAAAGTTTGTCAGTGGAGGTTACCTTTGGTTTTTAAGGAACCATTCTAGGATTATGGATTCTCTCTCTCTCTCTCTCTCTCTCTCTCTCTCTCTCTCTCTCTCTCTCTCTCTTCTGTCTGCAGATCCAGATGTAGAACTCTCAGCAACGTCTCTAGGACCATTTTTTTGCCTGCATGATGCCATGGTACCTGCCATGAAGAAAGGGACTGAACTTCCTAAACTGTAAGCAAGCCTCAATTAAATGATTTCTTTTATAAAAGTTGCCATAGTCATAGTGCCTCGTCACAGCAGTAACACTCTCACTAAATAACAAAGAGCTATATTATTAGAGTTATAAAGCCTATTCAATAGGAAGGGATTCATATCCAATACTATAAACTATTACACTGTCATACATGTGTTGGTCATATTTTAAATATCATTTTGACTTACATTTTCCATGGGAATATGTTCATAAATAGTTAAGCTAAATTTCTCATAGGTCATGTTCCTACCTACTCCATTTTCACATTAAATGACTACTCAGTATATGTCTTAAGAAAATATATTTGTTTTCTTTAATATTAAGCAATAATAATGTCTTGCTTTGTAATTTTAAAATTACTGCCTTATTTTCCCTTTTCTATATAATATTTCTGATATTTATTATTATATAAACTGTTTTCCTTATATTGAGATTTTGCTAGCTTTTCAGTCTCTTAAAGAGTAACTGAAGGAGAATCTTAAATGTCTTTGAAAAATAACTGTTTTCACTGTTAATGAAACATTTATTTTAATTTTACCTAAGAAAATGATATATAAAACACACTTATTTTGCAAGGCTTTAAATTAAATATAACTACCTGGAAAAGCAATGAGACTCACTGTAATTATATATATATATATATATATATATATATATATATATGTATGTATGTATATATCTTACTTTTGTTAACTACAAATCTGGTATTCCAAATGTGTGCTTTCAGTCTTTCAACAATTATTTGTTCTATTTATTAAAAACACTGATAGAAGATATGCATTCATTAGCTTCTACCTACTTTGCATCCCTTCTGTACAGAGTAGGATATTGGCTAAGCACCATGTGCTGGATACTTTTCTACAAATTTGAAATCAGATAAAGTAATCTTAGATTAGGGAACCCTGATTAAGAAAATAATTCTGTAAACTCTGGCTGTAGGATATTTTCTTAATTAGTGATTTATGGGGAGGGTCTAGTCCTTTCTAGTTGGTATCATCACTTTGCTACTAATCCTGTGTTCTATAGCTGTATCATCTCCAACCTCCATGTTCCTTCCTTGCTTGAGTTCCTGTTCTCACTTTCTTTGATGATGAAGAATTGTATGGAAGTATAAGGCAAATAAACGCTTTCCTCCCTAATTTTGATTTTTTGGTCATGATTTTTCATTACACCAATTGAAACCCCAATTAAGACACAACACCCTCCCATCAGAAAATACAGCATAGAACTTAGATGCTTCTAATAATCCCATAAAATAATATCAGCAAATTATTTGATTAATTTGAACCTTTATATTCAGTACAAAATATGAGACTTATTTTTATGCAAAGTTAATTAAGCATACAATTAAAATGCATTTGAAATTTAGTATATGTGAGTGTGTGTTTGTGTGTGCATGTGTAAAGATGCAGAGGAAGTATCTACATATGAGTGAAAAATCTGTGATATTTACCTTTCTGAGTCTTGGTTACTTCATTCTGAATGGTAATTTTTAGTTTAGATTAACATTAAACTTCACAATTCCATTTTCTGAACAGCGAAATGGTATTCCATGTGGTTTTTGCCACATTTTCATTATTCATTCATCAGTTGAAGGGCATTTTGGCATTTTACATTTCCTGACTTTTGTGTACAGCAATAATGATCTTGGATCATCAAATGTCTCTATAGCAGGATCTAGATTGATTTGGGCATGTGCCAAGGAGTGGTATAGGGAAATTGAATGGTAGATAATTTTTTAGGTTTATTTTTTAGCAATATCCAGACTTATTTCCATTGAGTAAATGTTTCCCTTTCTGTACTTCCAAACGCACTATCCTTTGCTATTAACTCTTTTTTATTTTTCTTTACTTAATTTTTTCTGGGATCCTAGCCATTCTGGCTGTGGTAAGATGAAGTCACAATGTAATTGTAATTTGGATTGCTCAGATCACTATGGATAGTGAATATTTAAAAAAAATTCTCACCCATTTGTAGGTTACTTAATGCCTTACTATTTAATATTTTTAGTTCTTTGTGTTTTATAGTCACTATCTACCAGATATGTGGCTGTTAAAACAACATTTATCACTGCCTCTTTACTAAAATTGTCAGTTTTGTTAGTTTTTATTTCATTGGATTCCCATTAATCAATTATTGGTTTTACTATTAGTGCTACTGTGGTCTTGTTTTTAATTTCCCATGCCTATAAGTAGAAACATACTCCCATCCTTCTCCTCTATCATATTCAATGTGTTGAAGTACTTGATATACATGGAATTGAGTTCTGACCAGGGTCATAAATACTGATCTAGTTTAATTCTTGTACATGTAGCTATCCAGTTTGACGACCAGAATTTGTTGAAGAAGGTGTCTTTTCAGCAATGTGTATTACTGCCCTCTGTCAAAAATTTAAAGCTGTAAGAATATATGTTTTAACTGTGTCTTCAGTCGAATTCCACTAATCAATGTGTCATTTATGATATTATTACATTGGTTTTATTACTGTTACTCTGTGGCATAACTTGAAATCTAGGATGTTAGTACATCCAGCAGTTTTAGTTGTTATTTGCTTATCTGTTTTTATTTCAGATTTGTTGGATGTTTTATATTTTAATAAGAAATACAGGAATATTATATTTATTTTTAAGGGAACTATAAAGGTAGATTTGTGGGGATTGTATTGAATCTGTAAATGGCTTTTGGTAGGGTAGTCATTTTTCTAGTATTAATCCAAAGAAACACTGGGGAAGAATGGACCACAAAAGACTAAGTTGAGTGAGGGCTAGCATAGAGAGGTGGAAGAAATATGACTTGCAATAATTAGCTTTAAAGATACACTTTAAGATGGCCATTTTTACTATATTGATCCTGCCAATCCATGAGCAAGAAATATTTTTCCATCTTCTGAGGTCTTCTTCGATTTCTTTCTTCAAGGACTTGAAGTTCCTGTCATACAGATCTTTCACTTGTTTGTTTAGAGTTATGCCAAGGTACTTTATGTTGTTTGTGGCTATTGTGAAGGGTGTTATTTCCCTAACTTTTGTCTCAGTCTGCATGTCCTTTGCATACAAGAAGGCTACTGATTTGCTTGAGTTAATTTTATAACCGGCCACTTTGCTGAAGTTGTTTATCAGCTGTAGAAGTTCTCTGGTGGACTTTTTTGGGTCACTTAAGTAAACTATCATATCGTCTGCAAATAATGCTAGTTTGACTTCTTCCTTTCCAATTTGTATCCCTGTCACTTCCTTATGTTGTCTAATTGCTCTCGCTAGAACTTCAGGTACTATATTGAAAAGATATGGAGAGAGAGGGCAGCCTTGTCTAGTCCCTGATTTTAGTGGGATTGCTTCAAGTTTCCCTCCATTTATTTTGATGTTGGCTACTGGCTTGCTGTAGATTGCTTTTACTATGTTTAGGTATGGGCCTTAAATTCCTGCTCTTTTCAAGACTTTTAGCATGAAAGGATGCTGAATTTTGTCAAATGCTTTTTCAGCATCTAATGAGATGACCATGTGTTTTTTTCTTTTAGTTTGCTTATGTAGTGGATTACATTGATGGATTTCTGTATATTGAACCATCCCTGCATCTCTGGAATGAAGCCTACTTGATCATTGTGAATTATTGTTTTGATAAGCTCTTGGATTCGGTTGGCAAGAATTTTATTTAGTATTTTTGCATCGATATTCATAAGAGAAATTGGCCTGTAGTTCTCTTTCTTTGTTGGGTCTTTTTGTGGTTTAGGTGTCAGCGTAATTGTGGTTTCGAAGAATGAGTTGGGCAGTGTCCCTTCTGTCTCTGTTTTGTGGAATAGTTTGAAGAGTATTGGTGTTAAGTCCTCTTTGAAGGTCTGGTACAATTCTGCACTAAAACCATCTGGTCCCGTACATTTTTTGGTTGGGAGGCATTCTATAACCCATTCTTTTTCTTTAGGGGTTATGGGACTATTTAGCTGATCTACATGATGCTGATTTAATTTTGGTATTTGGTATCTGTCTAGGAAATTGTCCATTTCTTCCAGATTCTCCAGTTGTTCTGAGTATAGGCCTTTGTAGTAGGATCTGATGATCTTTTGAATTTCCTCAGTTTCTGTTGTTATTTCCCCCTTTTCATTTCTAATTTTGTTAATTTGGATACTGTCTCTGTGCACTTTGGTTAGTCTAGCTAAGGGTTTATCTATCTTGTTGATTTTCTCGAAGAACCAGCTCTTGGTTATGTTGATTCTTTGTATGGCTCTATTTGTTTCTACTTGATTGATTTCAGCCCTTAGTTTGATTATTTCCTCTCTTCTACTCCTCCTGGGTGAATTAGCTTCTTTTTGTTGCAGGGCCTTCAGGTGTGCTGTTAGGTTGCTAGTGTATGCTCTCTCTTGTTTCTTTTTGGGGGCACTCAGGGCTATGAGTTTTCCTCTTAGCACTGCTTTCATTGTGTCCCAAAGATTTGGGTAGGTAGTACCTTCATTTTCATTGAAGTCTAAAAAGTCTTTGATTTCTTTCTTTATTTCTTCCTTGACCAAGGTGTCATTGAGTAGAGTATAGTTCAGTTTCCATGTGTATGTGGGCTTTCTGTTGTTCTTCTTGCTATTGAAGACCACTTTTACTACATAGTGATCCAATAGGAGAAATGGGATTAGTTAGGTCTTCTTGTAATTGTTGAGGTCTGTCTTGTGACCAATTATATGATCAATTTTTGAGAAGGTACTGTGTGGTGCGGACAAAAAGGTATACTCTTTTGCTTTAGGATGGAATGTTCTATATATATCTGTTAAATCCAATTGGTCCAAAGCTTCGATTAGTTTCACTGTGTCCCTGTTTAGTTCTGCTTTCCTGATCGGTCCATTGAGGAGAGTGGAGTGTTGAACTCACCTACAATTATTGTGTTAGGTGCAATGTGTGCTTTAAGCTTTAGTAAAGTTTCTTTTACGAATGAGGGTGCATTGGGGCATAGATGTTCAGTATTGAGAATTCTTCTTGGTGGATTTTCCCATTGACAAGCAAGAAGTAACCTTCAGAAGATGGAAAAATATTTCTTGTTCTTGGATTGGCAGGATCAATATAGTAAAACCAGACACACTGAAACTATTAGAAAAGAAACTTGGGAAGACCCTGGAGGACATGGGCACAGGGGGAAAGTTCCTGAACAGAACACCAATAGCTTATGCTCTAAGATCAAGAATTGACAAATGGGACCTCATAAAAATACAAAGTTTCTGTAAGGCAAAGGACACTGTCAGAAGTACAAAACAGCAACCAACCAAGTGGGAAATGATCTTCACCAACCCCACATCCACCTCACACCAGTCAGAATGGCTAAGATTAAAAACTCATGAGACAACAAGTGCTGGCAAGGATGTGGAGAAAGTGGAACACTCCTCCACTGCTGGTGGGATTGCAAAATGTTAAAATAGCTCTGGAAATCAGTGTGGCGGTTGCTCAGAAAATTGGGCATGTCACTTCCAGAGGACCCTGGCATACCACTCCTGGGCATATACCCAGAGGATTCCCCTGCATACAATAAAGACACATGCTCCACTATGTTTATAGCAGCCTTGTTTATAATAGCCAGAAATTGGAAGGAGCCCAGATATCCCTCAAAAGAGGAATGGATAATGGTATATTTATAAATATAATATGGTATATTTATACAATGGAGTACTACTCAGCAATTTAAAATAATGAACTCATGCAATTTGTAGGTAAATGGTTAGATCTGGAAAATATCATCCTAAGTGAGCTAACCCAATCACAAAAGAATACACATGAAATGCAATCACTGATAAGTGGATATTAATGAGCCCAGAAGCCCTAAATGCTCAAGGCACAATTAGCAAGTCAAATGACTCCCAAGAAGAAGAAAGGAGAGGACCCTGGGCCTGTAAAGATTGGATCCAGTTTTGTAGACCCAGAACAGAGAAATCTTGGGGGAGAATGATTGGGGAATAGTTGGGGGGAGAGGAATTATTGGACATATGGTGGGGGGGAACTGGGAAAGGGGAAAGCCTTTGGAATGTAAACATAGAATATAGAAAATAAAAATTAAATAAAAAATAAAGAAAAGATACACTTTAAAGTCTTATGGAAATCAATTAACACAAAACTTCCAGTAACAGATATAAACACAACTATAAAATAATTTACGTGTAGTTATCCCATAACAAGACAGTGCATCTAAGACAGTGCATCTTAGACTATGAGGGAAATGTTCCAGTTTCATGAATAAGTTACTTTTTTTCCCTAGTTGTTGGTAAGTAAGTTGTCCCGCGCTACCGTCTCGCCAGCAAGAACCACGCGGCACACTCAAGATCCTTCTGCAGAAAAGCTTTAATGCTCCTGAGAGGGAGAGCATAAGCCTACAGAGCGGAGACCCAGATACCCAGAAGCCCATCCCTTATATAGGCTGCAACCCCTGCCTCGGACGTGTCATCCCCTGATTGGCTGCAGCTCGGGAGAGGCGGAGACCAAGGGATGGTAAACTACCCAGCACCTGGCACTGACTTGTTTACTTCAAGCCAGCAGGATGTTTTGGACTGGCTGGATGTTTTGGGCCGGCAGGATGTTTTGGGTCGGCAGGATGTTTTGGCCGGCAGGATGTTTTGGGCCGGCAGGATGTTTTGGGCCAGCAGGATGTTTTGGGCCTGCAGGATGTTTTGGGCCGGCAGGATGTTTTGGGCCGGCCATCGGCTCCCCACAGTAAGTCTCATAGATTACTGATTATTATAGGTTATTTCCATCACTCTTGAGTACCATTAAAAGTATCAGTAAGATCCTATTGCTGGAGATGTTATATGTTTAAGACATAGAACATGGATAAATCTCCAGTTGAGCCAGCACCATTTGTTGAAAAGGCTATCTTTTTTCCACTGCATGTTTTCAGCTCCTTTGTCGAAGATCAATTGGCCATAGATGTCTGGGTTCAATTCTGGGTCTTCAATCCTATTCCATTGATCCAGTTCCCTGTCACTGTACCAATACCATGCAGCTTTTAACACTACTGCTCTGTAGTATTGCTTGAGGTCCAGGATATTGATTCCCCCAGAAGTTTGTTTACTGTTGATGATAGTTTTAGCTATCCTGGGTTTTTTGTTATTCGAGATGAATTTGAGAATTTCTCTTTCTAACTCTATAAAGAACTGAGTTGGGATTTTGATGGGGATTGTGTTGAATCTGTATATTGCTTTTGGCAAGATTGCCATTTTAACTATATTAATCCTGCCAACCCACGAGCATGGAAGATTTTTCCATTTTCTGATGTCTTCTTCAATTTCCTTTTTCAGAGACCTGAAGTTTTTGTCATATAAATCTTTCACTTGTTTGGTTAGAGTCACACCAAGATTCTTTATATTGTTTGTGGCTATTGTAAAGGGTGTCATTTCCCTAATTTCTTTCTCAGCCTGCTTATCCTTTGAGTATAGGAAGGCTACTGATTTGCTTGAGTTGACTTTATAACCAGCCACTTTGCTGAAGTTGTTTATCAGCTGTAGGAGTTCTCTGGTGGAGTTTTTTTTGGGTCAGTTATGTATACTATCATATCATCTGCGAATAGTGATAGTTTGAATTCTTCCTTTCCAATTTGTATTCCTTTGACTTCCTTATGTTGTTGAATTGCTCTAGCTAGTACCTCAAGTACTATATTGAAGAGATATGTTGAGAGGGGTCAGCCTTGTCTAGTCCCTGATTTCAGTGGGATTGCTTCAAGTTTCTCTCCATTTACTTTGATGTTGGCTATCGGTCTGCTGTAAATTGCTTTTACTATGTTTAGATATGGGCCTTGAATTCCTGTTTTTTCCAAGAATTTTAGCATGAAAGGACGCTGAACTTTGTCAAATGCTTTTTCAGTATCCAATGAGATGACCATGTGGTTTTTTTCTTTGAGTTTATTTATGTAGTGGATTACGTTGATGGATTTCCATATATTGAACCATCCCTCATCCCTGGGATGAAGCCAACTTGATCATGGTGAATGATCGTTTTGATGTGTTCTTGGATTCAGTTGGCAAGTATTTTATTTAGTACTTTTGCATCAATATTCATAAGGGAGATTGGCCTGTAATTCTCTTTCTTAGTTGGATCTTTCTGTGGTTTTGGTATCAGGGTAATTGTGGCTTCATAAACTGAGTTGGGTAGTGTTCCTTCTGTTTCTATTTTGTGGAATAGTTTGAAGAGTATTGGTATTAGGACTTCTTTGAAGGTCTGATAGAATTCTGCACTACAACCATTGGTCATGTTCTTTTTTGATTGGAAGGCTTTCTATGACCACTTCTATTTCAATACCCCGGACCTCAAACAATCCTACAGAGCAGTAGTGTTAAAAACTGCATGGTATTGGTACAGTGACAGGGAGGTGGATCAATGGAATAGGATTGAAGACCCAGAATTGAACCCACAAATATATAGCCAATTGATCTTCAACAAAGGAGCTGAAAACATCCAGTGGAAAAAAGATAGCCTTTTCAACAAATGGTGCTGGCTCAACTGGAGGTCAACATGCAGAAGAATGAGAATTGATCCACTCTTATCTCCTTGCACTAAGCTCAACTCCAAGTGGATCAAGGACCTCCACATAAAACCAGACACACTAAAATTACTAGAAAAGAAACTGGGGAAGACCCTTGAGGACATTGGCTCAGGGGTAAAATTTCTGAACTGAACACCAATTGCTTATGCTCCAAGATCAAGAATAGACAAATGGGACCTCATACAGTTATAAAGTTTCTGTAAGGCAAAAGACACTGTCAAAAGGACAAATCAGTAACCATCAAATTGGGAAAAGATCTCCACCAACCCCACATCCAACAGAGGGCTAATATCCAATGTATACAAAGAACTCAAGAAGTGAGACCTCAGAAAACCAAATAACCCTATCCAAAAATGGAGTACAGAGCTAAACAAAGACTTTTTACCTGAAGAAATTCGGATGGCTGAGAAACACCTTAAAATATGTTCAACATCATTAGTCATTAGAGAAATGCAAATCAAAACAACCCTGAGATTTCACCTCACACCTGTCAGAATGGCTAGGTTTAAAAACTCAGAAGACACCAAGAGTTGGCAAGGATATGGAGAAAGAGGAACACTCCTCCACTGCTGGTGGGACTGCAAGCTGGTACAACCATTCTGGAAATCAGTCTGGCGGTTCCTCAGAAAACTGGACATGATACTTCCGGAGGATCCAGCCATACCACTCCTGGTAATATACCCAGAAGACTCCCCAGCATGCAATAAGGATACATGCTCACTATGTTCATAGCAGCCTTATTTATAATAATCAGAAGCTGGAAAGAACCCAGATGTCCCTCAATGGAGGAATGGTTACAAAAAAATGTGGTATATATACACAATGGAATACTATTCAGCCATTAGAAACAATGAATTCATGAAATTCTTAGAGAAATGGATGGAGCTGGAGAACATCATAGTAAGTGAGGTAACCCAGTCTCAAAAGAATACCCATGGTATGCAGTCACTGATAAGTGGATATTAGCCTAGAATCTTGGGACACCAAAGACACAATTCACATACCAAATGATGTCTGACAAGAAGAAGGGAATGGACACTAGTACTGGAAAGGATCAAATCATCAGTGTAGGGGAATACCAGAACAGGGAAGTAGGAAGGGGTGGATGAGCGAGCAGTGGGAGGGAAAAGGGCATGTGGGACCTTAGCGGGGTGGGGAAACAAAAAATGGGAAATGAAATGTAAATATAGAATATATCAAAAAAATCTCTAATTTAAAAAAAAGGAAAAAAAAGGAAAAGAACTACACCTTCCTGGAAATTTCATCTCTGTTGGTTAGATTTTACAGTGCTGTAAGGTGCTGTAGACAGTACTAAAGTAAAAAAGCAATCAATTTTTTTCATCTGTGACCACTCTAAGCTATTGCACTACCCTCCTGACAAGACACGACATGACCCTGATGATGTAGAGGCATGAACAGTGGAGAAAGCAAGCACTATTGGATAGTAGTTTTAAGGTCTATTGACCAAGATAGAGCCTATGTCTGGCATCATTATTGAGCGTAAGAACTTGTAGCTAGAGAGGTCACTGCCCTGGAAGGAACTACACTTATTCTATCAAATAGAGACAATATTACAATGAATCTTAATTATTTGTCATTACACATATAGATTAATGTGTCCTTTAACTCTGATATAAAACACTTTTTTAAAAAGTTTAGCAAATGTCATAGAGAAACAACAATGATCAATGGACAGAGCATAAGAAAATGGAGAGTAAACAAACCTTAATTCAGTGTCTCTATCTTTCCTTTTCACTTCTAATTCAGAGGTCATCATGGCCAGGGAAGAAGGAAAATTTTAAGAGCCATAGGTGTTAGATAACTACAATGAATACCTGTTTTGGGGACACATCTTGGTTGTTGCACGTAGGCATTCTCAGCAGATATGGCCACATGAATGATGTGAGGTCTGCTCTACAAAAGGGAATTTCATTCCTAGCAGTTCAGCCCAAATTAAAAGCACATGGCTAAGGAAGTCACAAACCCTAGCATGGAGCATGTTTTTGCTATTTTTCTAAGTAATCATGCTGTTAACTTTCCTTCTAAATATATAAATTTATGACTGCAGGCCTGTAGATGTGGCCACTGATAGGTTTTCAGGTTGTGTTATATGAATCCATATATATGCACATTATCAGACTTAATGGGTTATCAAGAAAATAGAAACATGAAATTGTAAAGTAACTCATTAGGAGAAATATGGGAAAAGTTGAGAGAGAAGTGAGTTAATATAATATTTCATTGTATGCATACATGAAATTCTTAAAAATTAATGTAAAAAATAAAGTCTCCCTTCAAAGTACAGACTGAGTTTTCATAGATTCATTTCTGAGTTTTACCAGACATTAAAAGGACATTTAGCACCAATGCTTTAAAAAGTATCCTACGAAATAGTTTGATAATGGAACCTGCCAACTCATTCTGTGAAAATTATTGTTCTTGGTTCTAAGATTTGAATATAAATAAAAAAAATCTCCCCAAAAAGGTAGACAAATTTCTCTGTTCAAGATAAATAAATAAAAACCAATAGAATACCTGGAATCTTATTCCATAAAACATTATTATTACTCTACATCACAATAGAGATGTTTACTTTGCATAAATGTAAATTGGATTAAAGCAGAAAATACATGATCATTGCAATGGAAATATAATTTCCTTTCAGAAAACTAGAGAAAAGCCTCATGTAAGAATTAGTTATAAATAAATATAGTCATAAATCTTTACTGATGTAACATAAGAAATGCCTCATGAAGAATATGTTAAAGTTGTTAAATGACAAATCCTACCTTGTAATACAAAAGAGAATGAACAGTGGAAATAGGTCCTATGTGTCCAATGAATGTGAGAAAACCTTTATTTATAAGTACAAACCTCACAGGAGAGAGTTCATAGCAGGGTGACATCAGTGAATGTAGAAAATTCTTCAGTGGAAACTCTAGCCGCATCTTCCACAGTTGTCACACTTCATTAAGACTACATGTGCTTAGCAAATGTGGAACTCAACAGCACATGCTTCCACTTTGCTTACCACAAGAAAGGTCATTCTCTCTGAAGATCTCATGAGTAGAGCAGGTTCATAAGTTTCAATTTATATCATTTAAACTTCCTTCAGAACAGACTTCTCATTGGAGACCAAGCTTAATATTACATGGAATATGCAATTTTCTCATGCAGCACCATCTAACTCATAAAGGGGATACTAATTATGAATAGCCCTTCTTAAGGAGCCAGTAAATACAGTTTTGTATTCTAATATATCAAGTACCACTTAGTGAGTTATTCCCTATCCTGGCTTTGCTGCCTATGTGATTCTGGTTCTGTCAGTCCTTCAGGAACCCTCTTAGTATGTTCATGCCAACATACCAAGGAAGGCAGATTTTTGTTGTTTTTGTTCTGTTCCCAGGAAAGAATTATGGATGATCTGAACTTACTGGGAACAACTTGTCCCTTCTTTGATGATATAAGTGTGGATATGCCTCAGGACCTGGTAAAAATACAGGTTTCCTCTGCAGTTGTTCAAATGCTTCCCATTTTCTCCAAAAAACAGATCTCCAGAGCCTCTAAATGTTCATCCCTTGGAAATCCTCTTTTGATTTATGACATGACTCATTCTAGTGTTTATTGCACTGGCTAAACTTTCTTGTTTTTCATACCACTATTTAAATTTGATGGCACAATAATGATTGCTTGTTTGTTTTTAAACAGGAATGTGTTGACCCAACACTTTGTGTCTTAGAGAACCAAAATGGAAAACCAAAGTAATTTACCTAAGTTTTCTTAGGGAAAAAATATAGGGATTAGTGGACCTGTATTTCAGAGCCTTTTATGAGTCCCACATTCACTATGACAAAGTAATACTTGCATGACCTACCTCTTCTCCAAAGGAAGTTTAACATTCCTTGATACTGCTTATTAAAAAGTACATCTCTCCTAAACCCATCCACAGCTAGTAGTATGAATGTCAAAATCCAACTAGAAAATGATATTTATAAGGCCAGCATAAGAAGCATAATTCATAAATATTAAATTTTAATGGACAGAATATACCTTTTTCCCTAAAATTCAAATGAATTAACACTAAATACATGAATTGAAATTTTCAACCTTTCAAAATGTGAGGCAATCCTGAGGTTCATAGTGATTCAAGTCTATCCACGTACATAATGAAACCTTGTCTCAAAACCAGTCAGTCAGTCATGGACTGACCAATTGCTTACATTAAAAAGAAAATTCAAAGGCCTAGATGATATCAGAAATGAGATTTCTTTTTCAGGGATCTCATCCTTAAAATAAAATTTCATTATTTTTCTTGTTTTCATGTATATGCAGCTTTCATGAGACAGCTAAAGAAGACTGAGAGAAGGCAAAGCAATCCCATGCATTGACTGCATCGTTTTTTTCCAGTAACAGTGTCTGACCATAAGGTCATAGTTCTAGCATTTACCATGCTGCCCCAGGCCTTGACAATTAGAATTACCCAAGCTTTTCACCTTTAGCCAAGGAAGTTAAGTGTTTCCTCATAACATTAATCTCTATGTTGCCTTACCTGCTCCAGTCACAATTAAATCCTGTTTAAATAATTTTAAGAGAGAATATCCTTCTGACTATATCTGAACTGATTAACTGTGGAAAAGATAGGAGAAAAATGTGTGAACCCACCTCTGGATTCTCGAACAGGTTCCTGAGGGGTGGAGTGAGGAACTAGGAGGCAAGAGGCATGAGAAATCGAGACAAGACAGGATTCAGAACATTTGGCAGCGAAAAGTGAAACAGGATGTGGGAAGCAACCAGTAAAGGAAAACAACCTGACCTTCACAGAGAACCTAATCTAAAGTTTACGTCAGCACACTGTGTCTCATTGAGAGCTCAGGGTACAGTCAGCAGCAATAGTTCCAGACTGATCAGACTACTTCTATGACTAATGCCCCCAACTTGACACTGCTCAGGCCTGAGAAAGACATGTCTGACTCCAGTGATCTCTTATAAATGTGTGAGTAAGTAATGACAGTTACATGTATATAAAACATAGCCTCTACTGAGAATAGCTTACTCAGAGCAGTTGGAGAACATTTAATGAAGGGATTATTTACAGAGTTTAAGAATACATTAAGAAAACCATTAGAAATAGTGATGGACCCAGAGACTCATAATCATAAACTATTTCTACTCCATCAATTATGTTACGGGAGAGAATAGTATTAGCAAGTACTTTGACTGAGAGAGGAGCACCCAATAAGAGTTTTAGACACTCACAACCAATGACCTCTATTTTTATTTTCCAAAACAACTAGAGGTATGAAAATATATCCATTATGAAACATTACTGTGACAGGGAATGGTCAATGGAAAGTAGTAGATGCCTGACCTGACTCTGATCACATTCATTGGTGAAATCAATCCAAAACCAATGCTCATAGCCCTGGCAATCCAGCCATTAAGAGTTATACTTCACTATGCCGAACAGAGAAGACAGAAGCCAAGCTAGGTTCTAGAAAGAAAAAGTGAAATTTCTGTCATAAGCTACTATTAAAAGAAAAGTTCAAAGTACTAGGAAAGAAATAGTTAAGTAAAAACATTGTTTTAAAATATGCAAAATAGGCCACAAGATGGATGGCTCAGAGATTAGAAGCACTTATCAATCTTCCAGGGGATGTAAGTACAGCTCCTTTCACTGAAGTAGGGTGGCTAACAATTACCTATTACTTAGATCTGAGGGGATCTGCACTCATACACATACATACATGAAATCAAATCAAATAACCAAAATATATAGGATACAAATAGAGTTATAACAACATGAAAAATTAGAATAGAGATTATATTTCATAATCAAGTAGCCAACACTTTAGTAATAGTTTCCATGACATTTTATAACCATCGCTCAGTGATATTAAACCAATCAGCAGTATGCCCTAAAAATAACACCAAAATAGGACAACCACAAAAGCTCAAACTCTTCTAGGTTTTATGCTTTATAGTATTACACCTTCTTGGTTTGTGATTTACTAATGGTTCTTTTTTATACAGAAATTTAAGTTTTATTATTTGAATTAATAAACTTATTTTGTCTGTTTATTTTATTTTGGCAAATATAAAGTGATTAAGTCTGAATCATATCCAGGCAGTGGTGATGCATGCCTTTAATTCCAGCATTTGTGAGGAAGAGGCAAGTGGATTTCTAAGATCAAGGCCAGCCTGGTCTACAGAGTGAGTTCTAGGACAGCCAGGGCTATATAGAGAAACCCTGTCTCAAGACACCAAACAACAATAAAAGAAAAATCTAAATCATAGAGCACACAAAGGGACTTTGAGATATAGAATAGCATTTATTTAAAAATTATGGTTCTAGAAGTGAATTAAATGTATACTTTCATGTATTAGAGTACACTTCAAGATATGAGTATGTTTATAGACTGATAAGAACAAAATGTTGAGTAAATTGGAAATTTTTGAATGATGAAAATGATATGTTTATAAAAAGATAAAGAGAGGGGATATGTTTGGTGGAGGTATAATCAGGCATGGGGAAGGGGTGCCTCCTCAGGCCCATTCTAAGACATCCCTTACCCCTGAAGGACCAGCAACACAATGGTATAGTAGAGAATTTTGGGCATGGGGAGGGGAGTTGTGAAGGTATTAGAGGGGGAGAGAGAGAGAGAGAGAGAGAGAGAGAGAGAGAGAGAGAGAGAGAAAAGTGAGAAGTAGAGGCTGCAGGAGCATGTGAAGACGTGGAGAGTGGGGAAAGGAATGGGAAGAGAGGAGGGAAGGGGGAAAGGGATAGAGAGGGAGCAGGAAGGCAAGGGCAAGACCAAGAGGCTGAAGAGGGAACAAGCAGCCCTTTTTATAGTGAGCCAGGTATACCTGGTTGTTGCTAGGTGTGAGGCAGGGCACACCTAGCTGTTGCCAGGTAACTGTGAGTGTAGCTTAGGCAAAAGGCTAACAGAAAGATCATCAAAATTTAAAGACAAAATAGATGATTCCATTGAGAACAAAAGTATAAAAGGAAGTTTTTCCTTCATAAGAAGAAAAACTGAAGACTGATAATCATGAAGACATAATAAAGTAGAGACCAAATGCTGAGAAGATTCATATTTTTCTTGGTTATTTTATTTATTTACATTTCAAATGTTACTCCCTTTGTAGTTTCCTTTTCATTAGCCAGACTATCCTCTTCTCCCTCCCCCTGCCTCTATGGGGGTGCATAGAGCCACCTGCCCAGCTACTCATGTCTCAGTGCTATAGCATTCCATTACCCTGGGACTTCAAGCCTCCACAGGACCAAGGGGCTCTTCTCCAAGTAATGCCCAAAAATGCAATACTCTGATAAATATGCAGTTGGAGCCACGGATCCCCCCATGTGTACCCTTTGGTTGGTGGTTTAGTCTCTGTGAGCTTTGGAGCCCATAGGAAGAACAATATCAACTAACTAGTTCCCATCCAAAGCTATGAAGATTCTTACCTAAGCATATATATATATATATATATATGGGTGTGTGTGTGTGTGTGTGTGTGTGTGTGTGTGTGTATCATATTAACCAGCTAACAATGAATAGGTGTATTTGAGCATGAAGGGCAATACATAAATTATACATTATCTGAGAATAATTGGAAATAATATTGGACTCAAACTAAAATATACTCAGTGTGTGCACTTCTGATATAATTTCAGTACATGCATGAATTTATCCTATATAGATTATATAGATTTTCTTTAGCTCAGCTTAGTAAATTCAATAATAGATGTGATGAAAGACTAAAAAAAATAGTTGTTTACAATGTTAGTATTTTTCTCAGATGTTGGCAAAAGATATTTTAAGGCTGATAAATCATTTCTAAATCTATTATAATCAACAGATAGTAAAAGGTATAGAAAAATGGTGATCAGAATAATAGTTTAAAAGAAAGGAGTCTTCACAACACTTGAGGTTCCTAAAATGATGAAAAAGAGAGGTGTCTTCACATTTAACAGAGTAGAAATTTGCCATGTGGTGGTGGCACATGCCTTAGAAGACAGAGGCAGGCAGATTTCCATAAATTCAATGCCAGCCTGGTCTAGAAAGTGAGCTACACAGAGAAACACTGTTTAAACACCCCCCCCAATAAAATAAAAAGTAGAAATTTAACTAGGCATGGTGATAGGTTATGCACATCAATTATCATACCAAGGCAACTATGGATAAATTGTCAGGTTAGCCTCATCTCAAATAATAAAAGAAGGTTGTAGAAACATGCATTGGAAGAATGGATGATTTCAATGTGAGAAAGAGAACAATTATAAGATATTGTCAAATTTTGGAAGAAATATACATTTGAACAAACAAAAGCACTTTTGAATTGGAGATAGTTAAGAACTGAAGACAGTCTCTATGTAAATGGAAGTATCTTTTATGAAGGATAGTAGGTACACATAACTGTGTGTATAAAAATGAGATATAGAACATGGTAAGAAATTATACTGCTCTAGTAAAGTCTGTGTGTGTGTGTGTGTGTGTGTGTGTGTGTGTGTGTGTGTGTGAAGATAAGTTACTTGAGGTGGCAATGCTTCCCACCACAGAGCCAAAATTAACAAAATCCCCAGTATCAGGTATAAGAACCTTCATTTGAAGGGTTGTTCATGGTAGTCCAAGAAACTCCCTAAATCATACAACTTAACAACTTGGTTGTCTTAGGATAATCCAAACCAAGTACAACATGACAGTTTCTTTTCTGCAGTATAATTTCCATGCTATTAGAAAATACTATGCAACCTGCTAACCAAGAGTTCCAATTAAAGTTCATACTCATGAACCATGACAGTTACCATTATGGTAGGAGAAGCATGAATGTAAAAGAAATAGCACAGACACTATGGTGGCAACTAACAGCTGTCTAATTATACTTAAGTTTCATTTGACAGGAAGATAAATCCTGTCTGGTACTGGAAACATGTCTAGCTGCCAAGGGCTAGTGAGGTCATAGACAATAGGGCATTTTTCTTTTGAAGCTATAACAAATTATCATTTAATTTTGCTTTAAAAGAACAAATTACAATTTAGGTAAGTAGCACCGGACCTATATTTTTCATAGCATAAATCAGGCCTAGGTATAGCACTGGAGAAACAAAAGAAAGAAATGAAAGATTAAACAAATGAAAGAACAAAGGAAGAAAAAGAATGAACAATTCAAAAATGTGTTCACTTACAATTGGTCCCTGAGGACCAAAACTCCTGTATCAATCTCTGTTGGCTGAAGGCTTTGCTCTTTGTAGTGTCTTTAAGAACAACTCAATTCTTTCTCTCTGACCATTTTGGGAATTTCCAAATACTACTGGCACATGACTACAGAGCTAAAGTCACTGACTGTTTCATAACTGTGGGGGTTTGAATGAAAATGGCCCTGTTAGGCCATAGTGAGCAGCAATATTAGGAAATGTGCACTTAATTAATAGGTTCAGTGGTGGTGGATGTGGCAAGGAGGGGATTTTGAGTTTTCAGAACCTGTTCAAAGAAGTAGAATATTTTGGTGAATTTTTGAGTTATGCATGTTTAATAACATGTTTTTCATATATTGTTAATTCAATAAGAAAATTAAGTTTTTCTTAGTCCTATTGCTTATTTATATGTGCAAGCCCAGGGGTTCACTCTTGCTTCCTGTTGTCTGTTAATCCAGAGCTCCTTCTATTACATTATGCCTGCTGCCATGCTTTCTGCCATGACTACAATGGACTAAACCTTAGAAACTTTAAGCCAGCCCCAATTAGTGTGTTTCTTATTAAGAGTTGCTAATCGAAGAAGACCTCAGAAGATGGAAAAATATTTCTTGCTCCTGGATTGGCAGGATCAATATAGTAAAAATGGCCATCTTGCCAAAAGCAATCTACAGATTCAATGCGATCCCCATCAAAATCCCAAATCAACTCTTCATAGATCTAGAAAGACCAATTCTCAAATTCATCTGGAGCAACAAAAAATCCAAGATAGCTAAAACTATTCTCAACAATAAAAGGACTTCTGGGGGAATCAATATCCCTGACCTTAAGCAGTACTACAGAGCAATTGTGTTAAAAACTGCATGGTATTGGTACAACAACAGGCAAGTAGATAAATGGAATAGCATTGAAGACCCAGAAATTAACCCACAGACTTATGGTCACTTGATCTTTGATAAAGGAGCCACAACCATCCAGTGGAATAAAGATAGCCTTTTCAACAAATGGTGCTGGTTCAACTGGAGGTCAACATGCAGAAGAATGCAAATTGACCCACTCTTATCTCTTTGAACTAACATCAACTCCAAGTGGATCAAGGACCTTCACATAAAACCAGACACACTGAAACTATTAGAAAAGAAACTTGGGAAGACCCTGGAGGACATGGGCACAGGGGGAAAGTTCCTGAACAGAACACCAATAGCTTACACACTAAGATCAAGAATTGACAAATGGGACCTTATAAAATTACAAAGTTTCTGTAAGGCAAAGGACACCGTCAGAAGGACAAAACAACAATCAACAAAGTGGGAAAAGATCTTCACCAATCCCACATCCGACAGAGGGCTAATATCCAATATATACAAAGAACTCAAGAAGTTAGACCGCAAAGAACCAAATAACCCTATCAAAAAATGGGTTACAGTGCTAAACAAAGAATTTTCACCAGAAGAAATTCGGATGGCCAAGAAACACCTTAAGAGATGTTCAACATCATTAGTCATCAGGGAAATGCAAATCAAACAACCCTGAGATTCCACCTCACACCAGTCAGAATGGCTAAAATTAAAAACTCAAGAGACAACAAGTGCTGGCGAGGATGTGGAGAAAGAGGAACACTCCTCCACTGCTGGTGGGATTGCAAAATGGTAAAACCACTCTGGAAATCAGTTTGGCAGTTCCTCAGAAAATTGGGCACGCCACTTCCAGAGGACCCTGGCATACCACTCCTGGGCCTATACCCAGAGGATTCCCCTGCATACAATAAAGACACATGCTCCACTATGTTTATAGCAGCCTTGTTTATAATAGCCAGAAATTGGAAGGAGCCCAGATATCCCTCAAAGGAGGAATTGATACAGAAAATGTGGTATATTTATACAATGGAATACTACTCAGCAATTAAAAATAATGAATTCATGCAATTTGTAGGTAAATGGTTAGACCTGGAAAATATCATCCTGAGTGAGTTAACCCAATCACAAAAGAATACACATGAAATGCAATCACTGATAAGTGGATATTAATGAGCCCAGAAGCCCTAAATACTCAAGGCTCAATTAGCAAGTCAAATGATTCCCAAGAAGAAGAAAGGAGAGGACCCTGGGCCTGTAAAGATTGGATCCAGTTTTGTAGACCCCTAACAGAGAAACAGTGGGAGGAGAGGGAATGATTGGGGAATAGTTGGGGGGGAGAGGAATTATGGGACTTATGGTGGGGGGGAACTGGGAAAGGGGAAAG
The DNA here is from genome assembly GCA_964023405.1 of Apodemus agrarius. NCBI lineage: Eukaryota > Metazoa > Chordata > Mammalia > Rodentia > Muridae > Apodemus > Apodemus agrarius. The sequence continues at coordinate 43,723,783 of OZ030010.1, forward strand.
CCTTTGGAATATAAACATAGAATATAGAAAATAAAAATTAAAAAAAAAGAGCTGCTATGGTCTTAGTGTTTATCCATAGCAATAGAAACCCTAAGAGAATGATCATTAAATACAAAACAAAACAAAAAACAACCAACCAAACAAAGAAAATGGTAGACCTTTTTTACCCACCATAACTAGATGGTAATACCTTACTACTGAAGAGGTAGGTCACTCTGAATGTATGAGATAGAGAAATCAATCAAGTAACTGGGAAATCCATTTCCCTGGTGGCTAGATTTCACAGTATCAGATGGTCCTATGCAGTCTTCAGAAAATAAGACATAAATATCTTACCCAACATTAGACCCTGCCTGTAACAACACTGAACTACTGGAAAGAAGTATCCACAGCTACAACAATAGCATAAAGATTATAAATATAATCAAGCACTTTCTGATCAGACAGATAGGAGACATGCTCTGTGAGAAAGATTTAAGGCCTGGTATGGTAGTTCTATCCTGACTGAAAGCTCAAGACTGGGAACAGAATAGGCCCAGATGGGGGCTTCTACAGTTTTTGTTTGTTTGATTTGTTGGTTGATTTATTTTTCCTAAAAGATCATGCTGTGTAACTGTATTTCAAACATTTATGTTTATACCCATAGACATGGGATGCTCCAAAAATTGGTCAGAGAAACTTCTGTTTGCAGTGGGTAGTACCTAATGAAGAGTCCCATTACTAGTCAACATGCTGGATATAAATAGCTCTGCATGCACAGCTGTGCATGGATCATCGTTTGCATATATTTCCTACCATTCACGCCTCAAGAAAATTTGTAGAACAAAGAGTAGAAAGAATATAAGTATCCGCATTTGGGAAGAGTAGAGAGCTAATGAAATATTACCTTCCAGATATGATGAGATATAACAATGCACAATCAGTTCGTATCACCCTTGATTTATTTTCACAAGACCTACACAAAATCTAGCCAGCCTATATTCTAATATGAATATGTATCTGGGCTTCTGAGGTCCTATTCATATGGGAAAGCTATTGATAGTTGATGGCTCTCTCTTCTTGTGTGTATCTATATCACTAATTAGGTTTAGGATTATTAAGAACAAAAATATTTTAATAAAAGGACATGAAAAGAGATGGGTTTGAAACTGTAGCAGGAGTTGTGTGGAGGTTGTGGAGTGGTTATCAGATAAGTAGGACTAAAAATCCTCAATTTTCATATTGAATTATCAAACAATAAAAAACATAAGTAATTAAACATGCTTAATTTTAAAAAATAATAAAAATATTCTAGTCTTTTGGACCATTTTTTATTTGATATCAAACTTCATGAATAGCATGGAAATTTTTGTATTTTTTCCCTTAGAGATACACAGGGGGAGGCACAGATCTGATTTATTTAACACATGTAAAAAACACTTCAAATTCATTAAAAAGAAACAACCTTCCAATTTCTTGTAATTTGCAAAACATGTAGGAAAAATCATATACAGATTTGGCAGTAATATAAAATTATCAAATAAATTTACCTATCTATTGCACTGCAGCTTGAGAAAGATACAAATTAAGAAATTGATAAAGAGGGTAAAATAAATCAATACTAAACATAGTCATCTATTTTAAAAGCATAGTCTCAGAAATACCTGCATTTCATTTATCTATTTTTCCAACATTTTACCATAACTTACAGATTTTAAAAATTTTCCTTTGTAACAAATTACTAACAATAAGTTCCAGTTCTTTCAACCTAGGAAAACCAAGTCTACTTAGTGGAGCCTGTGCTTCCAGCTGCATTTTGAATGCAGTCAGCCATTGTAAGAAATGATATCACACCTCTATGGTAATAGACTCAGAAGCCTCTGGTGCCATAGTGCTAATAAGATTGAAAGCAATTTTAGTCCACAGTGTCAAGCAATGACCTGTAGGGTTGATCTTATTTCACAGAGAGTGTATAAATATATTGTTTCATTTTGTCTACAAAATAACAGATTTATTTCACTAGAAATACAAAACAGTAATAATTGAACTACAGTTTTAAGATAGTAATTTATTTAATACCTATTTACTTTAATATTATTAGAATTTGGTGTTTGGAGTCTGATGTATAAAGCCAATTTTAACTAACATTTTACAATCCTACTCTTATTGGCCAGAGGAATTGTTTTACTTTGCTATTGTATTAGTATTTCTCCTGTGATGCTGCTTAGTGTTTGGCCAACTTGTATAAAGTAGAAATTTGGGAACAAAGAACCTCAACTGAGGAATTTCCTCCATCTTACTGACCATGGGGATATCTATGAGACATTTTGTTGACTGAAGATTGATGTAAAAGGACCCACCCACTGTAGATAAAGCCACTCTTCTGCAAGTTGCTGTAAGTTGTATATGAGAGCAAACTGAACAAGTGAGAGATTTTTGCTTTTTGCCTAATTGCATACATGTACCCTGGAAGAGAATCTTCTCTCTAGCAGTCACAAGCTCAAAGATGCTGAAAATCCCATTGGATCCCTTAATATAAGATTTTCTACATTGCAATGAAAATTCAAGTTCTAGCCTTGGAGGGTATTGGAGGTTAAAGTTGGGCCATTGATTGTTAAAAAATGGGATCCTAAAACTAGGGATTGAGAGGCCTTGGTGAGCCCTACTGTAGCTGAGCACTTTGAATGCTCAGATTCTCAAGGTTTGATCCACCATAGG